>OZ010585.1:3893848-3911348 GCA_963932145.1 Acanthosepion lycidas | reverse complement strand
ATTAAATGTCTTTCATTCACTTTTTTTAGTTTTCATTTTTCGTGTTTACTGTAGTATAACAATGATTGGAAATTTTTTAAATTTAAAATATTATAAACTTTTCGTCAAATAGGATAACTTGGATGAAGCATTACTCATTGGAATCCCTTTCTATCTCTTTTTCGTCTGGAACATGAATTTAGATATTTGAAAACATTAAAAAAAACATTGAAATTGGAATAAATATCCGAACAATGGCAAAGTAAGTATGTGTCTGATACGAAATGCAGACGGAGATGCTCACCGCTACTGATAATCGTACCTGCCCCCGTCGGTCAAAAAGACAACGTTTAGTGTGCTCTCTCTGCAAAAAGAAAGCAAATGACTGCACTCTCAGAACAGAGCCGGTACGAACCCCTGAGATGTTTGGTTATGAAGAAAGCGTCTACCAGCTTCCAATAAAATAGTCAAGATGGCGAGCTTAGCCACGTTGGCTATGCAAATGACTATTTTTGATAGCCAATCGCTCAGCTCTTCGGCTCCATAAAAGCAGACACATTTTCCGGAAAGCGGGGGTTTGGCAGTTTGCGTGTTGACCATATAACGTGACCGTCACGTGCTACCAAGTATCGTCTTGAATTCGGTTCTCCTTGTTTGTTTTTTCCGGTTATCTCGACAGCGTTTGTCACGTACCTGTTACATCTCCGTGATGCAGACTTGTTCGAGCTCTGCTCATCGTGCTCGAGTGTTTGACTCCCGTGCTATTCATTTTATGCTTCTTCGTTGGCAGACACCCAATCAATTGGAAGAAAAGTCCTTCAATCTAATTGCTTCTTTTTACGATCTGGTTGGATATAAATTGTTTAAAAGCTAAACGTACGCTTTCCTTGCCTGAAATTGTCTAATATAATATTAAGTCCTACAGCAAAATCATAACAGAATTAAACTTGCCTGGTGGTTAAAATAGTAGATAATGTTTTTAATCTGCTTGTTATTCGAACTCAAACAGCAACAACGGATTCCAAAGACAAATTTTCGATCAAATATGTCGTTCTCAACGGAGGGTTTGGCTCAATAAATCCTTCTTACCTAAAGATTATACCATTTATTCTTTTTAGTTTACGAAACGAAACTGAAGAAATTAATGTTACAAGTTGAATAGAATGCAAAATGTGTATCTCGTAATTTTACGCTTTTTACTTTTATAAATACACACACACATATATATATATATATATATGCATATATATATAGTTTCATGGTGTGTATACATATCTCTCTCTCTCTCTCGCTATATATATATATATATATATATATATATATATATATATATAAACTATTGTTTTAAGATATATTATGCCTTAAAGTGCTCAATATCGGTAAATATATAAGCTTAGCAGACCGTAGTCACAGTTTCTGGGAATGAGCGTGATCAAGAATGTGAACAAGGCCAGCACGCCCATATATATATATATATATATATATATATATATATATATATATATATATATATATATATATATATATATATATATATATAACTGTCTTTCGAATATCTCTTATAATGGCTGTTCTGTCAACCATTCACACAAGCTCGTTCGGTATGTTATTCACTGCTACCCTCTTTCCCTCTTGCCTTATATCTTGTCAGTGTCAAACTTCCCAAGCCCTCTTTCCTCATTATGTATCCATGAAATTCCAACTCTTTATTTTCTTCATTTTATTGCTAACATGTTCTGGTAATGGCATTCAGCATCCTTCTATAGAACTACATTTCTGTGACCTCAAGACTCTTCTTCATCTGTGATGAGATTATTCATCATTTACGAGGACCAGAATTACAAAACATTAAGTACTCTTTTTTGTGTCTAACAATTTTTTCCTGTTCTTTAATACATTGCTTCAATGAATTTAAACTTCTTACCCCTCAATAGCTTTATTATAAAGTATTCATCATATGTTATGACTTCAGTTTTTAAAAAAGTTATTTTTTCTTAATGAATAACCAGAAATATATTCAAAATCACACTTTGACTGGACAAGTTGCTAGTCAATCGAGCGAATAAAATGATAGCTGTAAGGCAAATTATACAAATTAGACGTGAAGCTCGAGAAATACAGTCTCCCAATGGGCTGGAGACTTCATAGATGACATTGCTTGGGTGAAATATTGGTTTTTGCTAACAGCTGTGCTTCTCACTAATGAATATTGCAAGCTAATATTATCTTCTGTCACTATGAAATAACAAATACATAAATTTTAAAACAGATCAAATGTAAGCAAAAATCCACCCGATCAGAAAAGCTTTCAATAACAAAATAAAAAAAAATATAATACAAAATACGATTTCCTCCTAACAAGACTCTGGGGTTTTGTATTTGACAAATGTTGATACATTCAAAACAAAGAAAATATTACCTAACTGTTGTCTGCTACTTTACGGAGTTATAACGACGTATAATTGGCACTAAGAAATATTTAGTGAGTTTTCAGTATATATTTATATGAGCCATAGATAGTGTGAAGGGGAATTTATAATTTCTGCCTGTTGTAGCATACCTACGGACGATAATGGGTATGTACCCATTCACATAAATATAGTAGTAAATACTGTATGTTGATCTGCAGTTGGAAATGTGTTTCCAACTGTGCTGGTCAAACTGTTTGTTTCCGGGCAAAGAGGATTACCCAGATGAGGCTATGTCGAAGGGCAGAGTCTCGTCTCGGGAAAACAGTTTATACGGGGTCACATCTGACCGCATGGGGCGGTTGGTAGATATCCTGCAGTGGGAGATTCATTGTGGAATTAACTTGACTCACTTCTAGCAATTGACTACTACTTCTACGCGTCGCTGGCGAATCTTGTATGTGTTGTTCTTGGTCTAAGTATTATCGTTCATTACCAACCTTCGTTTGATTATTCTATTTAGTAAACTTCCCTAGGTTAAAACAGTATCCTTATTAGAAAAATTGATAACTGGTTTGATGGTGTCATATTTTATGATGCAAACGATCTAAATTCAAAATAAACCTTAAGATATAAATAATTCGAAGGCCCTTGAAACCGAGTTTTGATTAACGCAGATGGTAAAGATGATGATGGCCACCCCCATCGATTTCAACGTATTAGGATCCGACAACCTCAATCAGTTTTTATGGTTGTATCGTATGTGACACTTCAGTCCCGCTAGTCACCTGTATACAAATACATATATTGTGCAACAACGAGGAACGCGGACATAGACACAGGAATATTTGCTGACGCTATTCGCTATTGTCTTTCGTTTCTTAGCTGATCAATACGATTGATTTCAAAATTTCTGATACCTCTCTGTCACAAATATCTGCAATTATTTCTATCCAAGGCAATACACTCGAAGTTAGTATGAGGCAGATTGACAGTTGAGAAGTTACTCGTTAGCTTGTTTTTATACCTAAACCACGGCCATCCAATAGTCTTTTGTCCGCTTTCAAGCTGGCTATACATGAGGACTTAATGTACTCTTCTGTTACACATATACACCTGCGTAAGTGGATATAAGCTTCTTAACATGTGTGGGTGTTTTACTGGGCAGCGGCACGGACTGCCAAATTGGGGACATTACATTCACTTACGCGTAAAAAACCTAAGTAACTGTATGAGTCTATCTTCTCCTCCAGTTATGGATTAAATAGTAGAGATTTTATGTAGAAATATTGTTATTCTCGTAAATATTATTCACTCTCAAGTTAAGAAAATAATTAATCTTATATCAAAAATACGATTCGGTTTTAAATAAACTACAAAAGGCTTATAATCCATAAGAAACTGATCAGTTGTCATAAGCATTTAATTCATTGATTTTCATATTTCTTCCATTATTTTAACTTTAATATTAATTACAACAGTTTTCATTTCCTCGTAGAGGTTTACTACTTTTCTTGGATACTGTTTTCAATTCTCATGCATCCATTTTAACAATTTTTTTAATTTATATATATATATATATATATATATATATATATATAAAGAAAGTGCTATATTTATGGAATAAAGTGCTCAATATCAGAGATAGAGCGTGTGTAAATATAAAAGTGAACATGGCCTGACGATTGCATATAGCATCAAACAGACTGTCGCCTCTAAGTGTTGACTTCAATGTTCACTTATATATATATATATATATATATATATATATATATATATATATATATATATATATATATATATGAAATGGACAAAGTCAGACAATTATTTTAAGACATTTTTATGTTTAACATTCTTTTTATAGATAGAAATATTTAAGTAAGGATACAGATTCGAATCGTGTCGGAAGACGAATATTTTCTTTGAATATTTCTCGAACATTCAGGCTGGTAAATGTTGTTTAATACTGTTTATTATAAACAAAGTATTTACTTACATATATATATATATATATATATATATATATATATATATATATATATATATATATATTGTGTGTGTGTGTGTGAAAATATTGTAGAAAATAGGAAAGAAACTGGTTTGGTAAATGATTCAAAGTTCCTTAGTATTTTTGTATTTATTTTAAAAAAATAGTGCTCGATACGAAAGTAGAGCATAAATATAATTATTTATTTAAAAATATGATTTCAACTCGCTACATAAGAGGTCTCATGTTTCAAAACAAGAGCCGAAAACTTCAAAATAATATTTGAATTAACTTGAGTTAAAGTAGGCTCTGTTCCATCTTCAAGCGAAATTTTTTGGGAATGAACTTATTTCTGAAATTTACGAGTTTTAATAGTATGGTCAGAATTGAAATCAAAAATTTCCATGGTAACATCAAGGGCGGATTGTTTAGAATCGGCAGGGGTGGGGTGTTAATAATTTGTATCAGTATAGAGTTACTTTCATAGATGCCGGGTCACGGTAAGGTGGGGGTGGCTAAATTTACGACGGAGGAAGTTTTCGCATAGTCTGGCTTGAGCGTCTACGGAGATTTATTTATTTATTTTTATTTTATTCTTTTATTATATCTCTTTGTGAAAGGGATTTGTGTATATGAAAAGGCCGTAACGTTTGTTATTTGACGACTTCATAAAGGGTTATCAATTTTTGTAGGTTATTAAAACTATGTATATGGGCTATGGATTTTAAAAATTATTTTTTTGTATGCGTGTTTTTAGCTAGTTATTCAGAGCGTAAGTTCCGTTGTGTCGGCAGAAAACCGTTAATTCTTGCCGGTTGTTTAATAGGTTTTTATTGTTTAGAAGCTTAATAATGTGTAGTTTCTCATGGAGGCACAAGGGGCATGGGTCATCCCAAGTTTTGCAAGTTCTAGTCCTGTTAATGATTTTCCATTTTACTATTTTTTCTTTCAGGTGCCAAAAATATTTAGATAGAGAGGTCTGATGTCTAAAGTTTATGTTGTTGAAGGAGCATTTATGCTGCCTCCATCTGGTTTTAAAGGCATTTTTCGTGGACCCAATGTATATCATATTATTGTTAGGGTTCTCCGTGGATGATATAGTGCATTGGTATACCACAGATTTGATGCAGCACTTATTTTCTAATGGGCAGTCTACCGGGTTTCTACAATCGCATAGTTTTTCCCTATCATTATCTGATTTAAGTGTAGAGTTATTAAAACTATTCAGGTAAGGGGGTTTGTTCAGGATATTATTAATGTGATGGTTTTATTTTGCAACCAGTTACATTTTACCAGTTATATTTTACAGTTATTCAAAATTTCCAAATTAAAGGACGCTCATAAATATTCAGCAAGTTAACTTGAAAAGATATCAGTGTTAGATTCTAGATTACGTTGTATACCACCTATGAAAAGACATTTTTAATTTTAAAGAGGCTCAATAACAGGTTGACGGAAACGTCTAGGCATTTCGACTATAAATACGTCATTTATCAGGACATCTCATAAGTTCTGTCTGAATTTTAACTTTTTGTTAAAATGAATGAAATTTAAAGAGTATTTTATAATGTCTACTGGAGCTGAACATTATTTTTATGTTTAGAAGCATTTCAACTGATCAGAATTTATTTCAGAGAACAATAAAATTAAATTTTGTTTGATTAAAACCCTGCTAACATGGAAGTACCCAAGAATCATTTGAGGCACATAATGCTTTATGAGTTCAAGAAAGGAAACTCAGCAGCCAAAGCGGCTAGAAACATTCACTCAGTTTATAGAGAGGAATGTGTGAATGAAAGAACTTGCAGAAGATGGTTTGCAAACTTCAGAGGTGGAGATTTCACCCTTGAAGATGAAAATCGAACCGGACGTCCAGTTGAGTTTGATGAAAAGCTGCTTGAAGCAGCCCTTGAAGAAAATCCTGCTTTCTCAGTTGAGGAATTTTCAGTGGTTCCCAGTTCAAACCATACAACTGTTCATCGTCATCTTCAGCAACTTGGAAAAATTCTTAAACTTGGAAAATCGGTGCCTCATGCATTGTCTGGAAACAACCTCAAATCCCGAGTTGACATCTGCTCTTCTCTCCAATCTCGCCAACTTGTTTCACCTTTTTTGGGTAGACTTGTGACTGGCGACGGAAAATGGATTTTTATCGAAATGTTAAGCGTTGTAGACAGTGGCTTGGTAAAGGGGAAGGACCCCAGCCACAACCGAGAAAGAAACTTCATGGGCAAAAGGTTCTTCTTTCAATCTGGGATAATCCACTTTGAATTCTTACCACCTAATGCAACAATTAATGCTCAAATATACTGTCAGCAATTAGAGCGTTTGAACTAAGCTTTGAGGAAAAAAAGACCTGCTCTAGTGAATCGAAAAGAAGTGATTTCATCAGAGCAATGCGCGATACCACACAGCAAGTATCACGTCACAAAAGATCGAAGAACTTGGTTGAGAGAAAATTCCTCATCCACCTTATTCTCCCGATCTTGCTCCTTCAGACTACCATTTGTTTAGCTTGCAGAATCATTTGGAAGAAACAGCTTTTGTAACACAGGAAGAGGTTAAAACTGACATTTGTAAGTTCTTCGAATCAAAGCCAAAAGAATTTTGCAGTAATTGAATTAGTAAGCTTGTTAATAGATGGAAGGAAGTCATAGATAATCAGGGAAAATACATTGTTGATTGAATCTGTAATTAAATGTAACATTTGGTCACTTGTTTTCTTTATTCAAAATTCGGACAGAACTTATCGGATGACCTGATAGTATACTTGAAAAAGAAAAAAGAAAGAAAAAGAAAAAAGAAAGAAAAGGGAAAGAAAGAAAAAGAAAAAAGAAAGAAAAAAGAAGAAAAGAATTTTTTCTTGGATTGAAATATAAGATGGACGTTTGTATTATACAACTCCAAAAGTTGAAATTATGGACTCAGCAATTTTCCTTAGATTTTTCGACATTTTTGTTGCATATGTTGGCTTGGGAGAGTAGTAATTCTTTGAGGAAAGTGAGGTAAACGCTAAAAAACGGAGCGTAGACTGATATTTTGATAATATTCGATGGCGGTGCTCTGGAGGATTTTTCTTTCTGAGTAAATAACTTTCTCTTTTTATTACCGGTAATAGTTCGGGGAGAGGTATATAGGAAATAAATTGTCCAGATAGTTCTGCACAATGCATTGGGGAAACAAGCAGAATTTTTTTTAAAAACATTTTTATAATCACAAAGGAATCCTTATAAATACCAATTTAATAAAGGCTAACAAATTCAACCAAAATTTTGAACTAAAAAATGCCACATATCATTTTTTTTTCTTTTTCGAGTCTACTAAATGATATATTTTATGGTCTAAATGCCTAAATATTTCAGTTAACTTGTTATTGAGTTTCTTTAAATTTAAACATTTCCTTTACGCAGGGTAAACGACGAAGATATTTTGTGCAGGACAACCAGAATAAGTGGACTTAGTGTGAATAATAATGGTAACTGTTCCTTTAAAAATGCTGAGATTAAAGATAATGGATATTTGGTGCTAGTTTATATAGAATTGTCCGTACATTTTAGTTCTTTCAACCTGAATTGGTCATTTTCCAAAATGGAATTGTGTTTTAGTGATAAATTTGAAGAAACTTTCCTCTGACTTTTCAATCATGGAGCTTGTTGTTGGCAAGTTTATAATTTTAAATCATCCTTTGATGTGTTAATAGAGTCATTTGAGAAACACTTGTGGTGTTACATATTAGTTTGGTGCAAAAATAATAACGTAATAATGTCGTTTTTTGACGTATTTTTTAACGTCAAAAACGACATTATAACGTCATTATTTTTGCACTAACCTAATAGATAGGGTTTGTGTGTTAATTATTAAGAAAATTTAAACATTAAATTTTGTATTTAGATTTTTTTTAGTGTAAACCTTTTGTCGTTAAAAACGTTTATGTGAAAAATCTAATTGATCATTGCTAATATTGGTTACAACATTATGCGCTTTATTGATTAATAGGAAATTTCATGGCACTCTTATTTGATAAATGTTAGGATATGCTTTAAGGAAGCGTTTCACCAACCTATGGAAGATGTTTATATCCACATTGTTCGTGCCGGTATAATTTGTAATCATAAGATTTCAAGTTTTGTAATTTCTAGACGCGAACACTAGAATGCATTTTTTATCGTTTTAAAGCCGTATTTTCCTGGGGTTTGGTATTTGTGTGGAGGTTCTTCACTTAATACTGCTTCAAGGAAAGATGTGGCTTTGAAACAAAAAAGTATTCCTCACAAAACAAAGAACTACACGACTTTGTGAAAGACTTGCTAACTTAGTATAAATTAAAATTCCACACACAACAACATGACTTCCCAAAAAATTAAGAGATATGACTAAAATAAACAATTCAACTAACGTATTTATCATAGCAAACAAAACTAGACATTTTTTACGAACTAAACTCTCCCGCTAAAACAACAAATTACTCAAGAAGAACAAAAACATACATAAAAGCACAAAAACCAAAAGAACACGATATCAACAAAGAAGCTAAAACACTCGCCAAAGATTAGACCTCGATGACCGAATAAAGTGAATCGCTAACTCACAAGAATTTATCATTAAAAGACCACAAGAATAATTTTAGAACAGACACAACAGGCAGACTCGTAAACCCTACCATCTTAAGAAACTGTAACAAACAAAACAGACAAAACCAGAAAAAAATCATAAAGATTTTCAAAAATATTAATTTCGACATAGATATAAAAACTAACCTAAACGAAGTAGATATTCTAGCTGTTATCTTCAACTTAAGAAAAGGTACATATAAACCATACAGAAAACCCAGTGATGAACCACCTTATAT
The DNA here is from genome assembly GCA_963932145.1 of Acanthosepion lycidas. Taxonomy (NCBI): domain Eukaryota; kingdom Metazoa; phylum Mollusca; class Cephalopoda; order Sepiida; family Sepiidae; genus Acanthosepion; species Acanthosepion lycidas. Next base: position 3,902,125 of record OZ010585.1, on the reverse strand, counting down.
ACACCCATCTATAATCAAGCAGATCACACAATCAATTAACTGCAGACTTTTCGACGATTCTGCCAGTGGAACCATATTGAACCAAGCTAAGAAATACTCTGAATGAGTCCTAAAAGATAGAGGATTCCCGGCAACACTCACATACACATCACACAGAGCAAAAAGCCAACCGTAAGAAAAACACATAATATGGCTCAATCGACCGTACAACTAAAACGTAAAAACTTAGGAAAATATTCATTAAACACATACACAGTTTCCTGCATAACACACTCTCCAGAAGATGTTCAACAAAAACACAGTAAAATCTGCTACAGTAGCACCGAGAACATGACACAAATAATAAAAAAATGAAAACAATCAAAAAATCAAATGAACAAATTAAATCCACGTGTAACTGAAGAATGTCCCTTAAATGGCAATTGTTTGCAGAATACTGTAATATACAAAGTCACTTTTAAATACATGAGTAACAGAAGGAACCTGCAAACAAAAAAGCGGACAAAACATTATTTACAAATGGAAAATTTTCGAACAGCCCAATGCTTTCTAAATATATCTGGGAGATTAAAAACAAAAATCAAATCACACCAAAATTGTAATGGCAAAGACTATCAGCCTACAACAATCAATCTAAAAACTGTAAACTTTGCCTGGAGGAAAAGATAGCTATAATTACTTTCACAGACCAAAACAAACTAATAATAAACGATCAGAACTCGTTACAAAATGCAGACACGAAAACAAATTTCTACAAGGTTACTCAAAAATTAAAAACTGGAAATGAAGAAGAATAAATGAAAATAAAATAAAATATACAGAAACATTTAAAAGAAATTAATCAAAAAATAAATATGTAAATAAACTAAACAAATAATAAACAAATTTACAACTTTGCCCATCAAAATAACTCTCAGAATAATACAATAGACTACCCACAATGCAACAGACTACTCACAATTATTCGCTGAACTGGCCTTACGATTGCGTTTAGCATGAAACATGCTATCAACTCACGGTGCTGACTTCAATGTCTACTTTTATATTTACATCCGCTTTAAGCCATAAATATAGGATACCTTTCAACTATATTTTATTACGTCGCTCGTGACTGAATGGGATAACTTCGATTTCCGAACATGTAATTGTCTATGGTCAATTTTTTTTAAGTTTTCGCATTGGAAATTGCCTGAAAGCCATACAACGATTCGACGAATATCTTGTCGGGGAAAACAGTAATCTGGTATATTAGCCGTTTTCTTATGAGAAAATATTCGGCAATCATCGAGCGTGTTGATCAATGAACCCTACCATATCATGGATTGACAAAGGCTTTATAAATGACATTGAGTATATTGAACTTTTCGATAACCATCAGTGGTTTCGTAAGTAAGAAGTCATAAGCCATCGTGGCCAAACCTTTGAAAGTGCTAGCCTTGTTCAAAGTGGTGATCTCACCGGATTATGCGCGCTCTCTCAAAAACTGTAGCTAAGGTATAGTTGCCTAGTTGCAGTACAATACACTCTATAATATAAAAACACTGATATGGCTGAGCTAGCAACAGTCTGCAACAGAGATTAGCTAGTCGTCTCCGCAGAGGGTGTAATCATAAACATAATAGAATACACATTGGGTGCCCTATATAGGCTTCGACTAAACGCATCATAAGTGACAGTCTACTACCCCGTTATGTAATGCTCAACAAGTTCGACTTGTACATCACTATGTGTTCTATACTTATGGCTTTTTACGATATATAATCCGGGGGTAATACCTGGGCCTCATCCTTGTGTAATAAAGGTTTTATACACCCCGTGCCAAATTATTATCGAGATAACTTTTTTCTAATATTTCAAAAACCGTCCAATCAATTCACATAAGATTTTCACACACTGTTGGCAACACTGACCTGCGCAATCACTGAGATTTTTGTACTGGTCTGCATAATGTAAACAAACTGGCGCTATAGTTGTTATCAGCACGGTGACTTGAGCATGCCAAATTATTAGAAAAGTGTAAGAATTTAGTGAAAAGATGGGTCGTAAAAGCAGTTTAAGTGATGCTGAAAAGAAAATTATCACTTCAGAACTCTCAAAAGGTAAATCTATCCTAGAAATTTCTAAAATGATAGGGAGGTGTTATCAAACAGTGAAAAAGTTCACCGCCGACCCTACACAAGTACGCAAAAGAGCAGATAAAGGCAAGCCGAGGGTTATTTCACGTCGTCTCATGTCACGACTTAAACGAGAGGCCACGAAGAACCCTGGACTTACCAGTCAAGAGCTTTACAGTCGTATTCGGGATCCTACTGTGTCTAAAAGTACTCGGTATCGGTATCTGAGTGAAATAGCAACAACAGTCAAACCTGTATCGAAGCCTCCTTTGACGAGAAATCACATATGAAGATTGACTTCTCTAAAGTTTTGTTCACAGACGAAACTCGAGAAACACTTGACGGGCCAGATAGATGGTGCAAAAGCTGGGTAATGAACGGACAGAATCGCCATCAGCGTTTGGGACGCCAATAAGGCAGTGGAGGCATAATGATCTCGGGTGATATCATTGGAAAAACATTAGTGGGCCCATGGAGAGTACCAGATGGCGTCAAAATGACTGCTGATGCATACATAGCATTTATGAAGAATCATCTTGAACCGTGGATGAAAAAGCAAAGAGTTGACTTCAGAAGGATCATTGTTTTTATGCAAGATAATGCTCCCTCACATGCTGCTCACAAGACTACTGAATATTTGAAACAGTTAAGCTTCGATGGACCTCAAAAAATGAAGTGGCCAGCAAATTGTTCGGATTTGAACCCAATCGAAAACCTTTGGAGCATCATGAAGCGAAGACTGTACGCCAATGGACGACAATTCAGGAGCAACGCTGAGTATTGGGAAGCAATTCTTGACATATCTCGCAGCATATTACAGCAGATGACATCCTACAAGTAATTGCAAAACAGGGAAAGCACATTCCCTATTAATTTGTTTAAAACTGAGTCTTTCTTTGTATCTGTTATTATTTGTTTGATTATCTTATTTATTAGTTTCTTTTGATCATAAACATTCACGTGCAACATTAATAAACGTTTTGTTTGCTCAATTCTGGGAATTTTATTAAACCTTTCTAATAATTTGGCACGGTCAAATCACCGTGCTGATAACAAATATGGCGCCAGTTTGTTTAAATTGCGCAGATCAGTAAATTTCAGTGATTGCGCAGGTCAGTATTGCCAACATTGTGTGAAAAATTTGTGTGAATTGATTGGACGGTTTTTGAAATATTAGAAAAAAGTTATCTCGATAATAATTTGGCACGCAGTGTATATTCTATGCTTGTGAAATTTAAGATTTATCGAATAAACATTAATGTCTGCCTCATCCTGTGGTAATTTTCAATAAGCTTAAAATGTAGATCATTAGTAGTGTGTTTGATCCCCATTTGGTGCTCTATATTGGTGGTCGTGTGCCAAACTAGGCTACGCTCTGTAATTGATAACATCTTTTTGCTGTCGCTATTGTAGACCTTCTTGAATATTTACAAGAATCAATAATCGATCTGTAGATATTCTTCAAATATAAAAAGCTCACCAAGAAATAATGGCGATAACCCTTGTAATGAACACCCAGAGATAACAACATCTTTCACGTCAACAACTCAACCCGTTTTACTTGCTGGCAAAAATGCGCACTTAAAAGCGTGTTTATCAGTCAAGTATTGATAGATGACGACACTAAATTGGCAGGCTAGAAAATAAAGATCGATAATCGATTTAATTTTTAAATTAGTTCACATATATGTGTACATTCAAATAATTTTGTGGGTAATTTTTAGAAATGGATATGTTATTTAGAAATAGATATGTTAATTCATTTCAAATTTGTTACATTCCTGAGTTATTTTTGAATAATGCTTTTTGCTGTGACCTTTAGAAATTCCACACTTACTGATTAATATATATGTAAGATTCAATATATTCAAATTTTTCAAAATGCACAAAATAAGCATATTAGTAGCAATAACATTTGCTACCTGCTCTCTCGATTGAGATCAATAATACGCCATGTGGATCCCCTTGCAAAAAAACAAACCGCACGAAAAGGAGACATGTGTTTATTGTATCAATATCTTACCTTTTTGATTCTTCAGCAAACCGAGTCTATGTCTACTAATATATTAGGTTGGTGCAAAAATAATGACGTAATAATGTCGGTTTTTGACGTATTTGTTAACGTCAAAAACCGACATTATTACGTCATTATTTTTCCACCAACCTAATATTTATCAAAACGGCAGAATATTGCATAAGATGAAAGTGAATATGCCATTAACCAAACCAAACTAAATTAAACAGATTTTAATTAAAAAATTAAAATGATAGGAAAAAGTTTGGAAGCAAATGTACATGGTTGCTTTCTCGTTCGTCGCGCCCGGCAAACCAAATATGGCTGTCGGCTGTTCCAGTCTGTCGCACACACTCTGAAATTAATTCGTTTTTCGACGGTGATCGCCGAATGTTTCTTTGCGTCCCCTATGAAGGGGTTATTAACTCCTTTTGGGGAGCGTCGTAACTTGTTTCTTGCATTTTCATAAAAGCTAGGCGGGGGCTCCGTTCAGCACAAATAACCACATCCGAAAATCTAACAATACTTTATTCACGGAGAATATTACACAAATATGCGCCTTCCATACAACTAGTTATCAGAATGGTGATTTGAGCAATTTGTCTTTGTTTTCCTGTCACTTCAATTTCCTCTTGACTGCCACTGATAATTTTAGTAGTAGTTGCCATTCTAGTCTCGCGGTTATCTGCAACAATTTCGTTTGCTTGTGCTTCGCACTTGATGTGTGTGTGTGCTTTTGTCGTTGAGCGACGGAGATTTTCTTAACTCGTTGTTTTGAGATCTTTTCCCGAAGCCAAATGCTTCAACGGTTTATATAAACGATCGGCCCTGATTTCTTAATTTGACATTGATGTTTGTAAAATTTCTATCTTCATATGGCTTGTCAGTATATCCCCAGTGTCTCAAAAAATGCATGGCCCCAGCAAAACAACATTTCTTCAACTTTTACTGATGGCTTAACATCGTAGTATTAAGAATTTATCCCTCTTGGATAAGATTTCAGTTCGAAAATTCAAGCAAATGTTTTTTTCATTTTCAGGAAAAGAAGACCACCTCCGAGAAATTCTAATGTTAGTTACTTTACAGTTGTTTGGAGTTCAACTTTCTCTGATTCTCTCATCAACTTCATTTTATATATTTGATGTAATTTTAATTCCTCGCTTCTTTTCCCCTTTTCCCTCTAATTATTTAAGATATCCTTCGGAGGAGTTTAAGCATTTTATTTCTAATTTCTAATCACCATTTTGCATTCTCATGTAGCTAAAAGTTGAACGAGGCCAGCGGCCTGTTTGACATAGCCAAAATATTATACAGCTCATACCTACATAAAATATTATACAGCTCATACCTACATAAAATATTATACAGCTCATACCTACATGAAATATTATACAGATCCTAGCTACATATCACGCTACAGACGATGTATTCAAAAACGGAAAAAGAGAAAGTAAAAATGAAAGAAATAAGTTGTCTTTCCCACAGACGAATTAATGCAAGCCTATCGTTAATCTCTCACTAATTCCATGAAATGTTCAGATAAGCGCTTCATTCTTTAGTTCCACTAGTTCAGGCATTTTGTGTTAGAAGACACAATGCTATATCTACGGAATCGGATTGTCTTAATTTCCTCCGTATTCCAAATGGAAGAAGAAATTTACACCAACACATCTTTTTCCCAAGAACTGATAATTTTTAAAACATACATCTACCGGAGTGTTTTCTTAAATTCTACCGTCTTAAATTCTTCACTGATCAACCTTTATATATCCTCCTTATCCTCATAATATTTAATTCCTACCGCCAGCACTTTCATTCAGAACGCACGTCGTTCAGTAACCATGTACGTTGAGTGGCTCTCGGGCCTTGTATTGGCCGAATTCTAGAATAAAAGATCAATTTGATAATAATAGCTTTAATATTGTTGTAACATTTCCAGGTGTTTGCACATTAATGCAATACAAGATACAATGAAATCCTAATATATTTACGCGGGAAGGCATAACGCAAGAAGCAAATATAACATTACAGATAATCATTATTGAAATGTAAACAAAGTCCGGTAATATTACAAATTGTAAACGTAACGTCGGAACAAAATAAACGAGAAGTCTATCGATTATTTTTTCTTTTACTAAACAGGAATTTAGCTTCAACAGAAATGAAATAGATTAGATTATCTTATTGTTAGAGATTTTGTTTTGCGATATGTGAACCTGTGGAAAATCATTGAACCTCTTGCTTATAAACGCCGAACACAGAATGAGTGAGTGGAGTAGAACTTATATTAAGAACAAGAGTGAAACATTCAATCAATTGTAAACGTGAATTCTTTGTTTCGATTAAAAGCAATCAATTATAAACGAGTGGCGTAATGTAATTAATCCCTAAATGCATGAGAAGATCGATTATATGTTTTACAAGATGAACTTGAATGTTTCACTCTTGTTCTTAATATAAGTTCTACTCCACTCATTTTATGTAGGTATGAGCTGTATAATATTTTATGTAGGTATGAGCTGTATAATATTTTGGCTATGTCAAACAGGCCGCTGGCCTCGTTCAACTTTTAGCTACATGAGAATGCAAAATGGTGATTAGAAATTAGAAATAAAATGCTTAAACTCCTCCGAAGGATATCTTAAATAATTAGAGGGAAAAGGGGAAAAGAAGCGAGGAATTAAAATTACATCAAATATATAAAATGAAGTTGATGAGAGAATCAGAGAAAGTTGAACTCCAAACAACTGTAAAGTAACTAACATTAGAATTTCTCGGAGGTGGTCTTCTTTTCCTGAAAATGAAAAAAACATTTGCTTGAATTTTCGAACTGAAATCTTATCCAAGAGGGATAAATTCTTAATAATACGATGTTAAGCCATCAGTAAAAGTTGAAGAAATGTTGTTTTGCTGGGGCCATGTATTTTTTGAGACACTGGGGATATACTGACAAACCATATGAAGATAGAAATTTTACAAACATCAATGTCAAATTAAGAAATCAGGGCCGATCGTTTATATAAACCGTTGAAGCATTTGGCTTCGGGAAAAGATCTCAAAACAACGGGTTAAGAAAATCCCCGTCGCTCAACGACAAAAGCACACACACACATCAAGTGCGAAGCACAAGCAAACGAAATTGTTGCAGATAACCGCGAGACTAGAATGGCAACTACTACTAAAAATATCAGTAGCATTTAATAGATAGATAGATAGATAGATAGATAGATAGATAGATAGATAGATAGATAGATAGATGGATAGATAGATAGATAGACAGATATGAACAGAATAGATAGATAGATAGATAGATAGATAGATGTTGGTGCTTTGTTGGATATTATATCAATTTCATATGGTTGAAACGTCCCAAAAAGACATCACAGAGATATATGAGCTGATTTAAAATACAAAAGACATCAACGGGTCTAATACACATACACACACACATATATATATATACAAACTATTCATATTCGGACTGTTATCAAGTTTAGAACATTGTGCCCTCCGGTCTTCCTCAGATGTATATCGATCTGGGGAGTCTACAGGGAATTTCGAACCGACTCACCCCTGTTTTCGTTCCACTGCTCATGTTTTAATTCGTAGGACATTGTTCCTACGGGACATTGATCTCGTGGGTTTCTGAAATGTTGGTTTGTGAATTTGGTGACATATTGTTTGCGATTTCAATCATTGGGTCGGATAGTGTGTACTTGTACTTAAACAATTGGCCAGTACTAAATATATAAAAAAGCAAGGCATGAGCAGTGGAAAGAGAACAGTCTACTTCATCTACCCAGGGTTTGAGTGATAAAATAATACGAGAAAGGGTTGAAGTAACTAATATTGGCCTTAGATTATGCTCTAATACCCATGCCATAAGGGCTCAAAGTTTCTGGATAATTAGTTAAAAAAATATTCAAAATATTCTTAGACTAAATTTCAGCAGCTGGATCCTCGAATTTATTGTTGTTTTTTGTGAAGAGTTATCCTAATCTGTTCAAGCGTCAGGAACCCAAAATATCGGGTCCGACACTTGTTATAAATAACCGAAATAAAAGAACAGAAAAGATTTCATCATTTTGCCATTTCCCATAATATATATATATATATATATATATATATATATATATATATATATATATA
>OZ010585.1:3853848-3888848 GCA_963932145.1 Acanthosepion lycidas | reverse complement strand
GAGAAATGTAAACAATTATTGCTTTTACATCTTTAACTTCCCTAGTACATATTTATAACCGACCCATAAAGTTATAATCTACCCACCCTCCGTCTCTCTCTACCTCTCTTTAGCGAATGACTATGTGTGTGACTATACTCTCGTTACCCAATCGAGCACTCTAGAGTAAAGGGTATTTTTAAAAACCGTGGCTGCTATTGCTATTAACGGATCGTTTCCTCAATTACGAATTGAGCCCTCTTGGCTACTGGCGTTTGTATACATTTCGTATATAATACTTTAGAATTTCCCTTTCCCGCGTGTGCCAATATTTTAGGGGTAGAATCATTGACTGGTGCCAAATCAGTCGGGTTTCGATTCCGGGCTTGAAACAAACGGACGTCTAGCCACACTGATGAGCTATGATATGGCAAAACAAAAACAGGCTTCAATGTTTTTGGCCATATATATATATATATATATATATACGATACATTCAAGAAAATTACTTTAATCTGATGAAGTCGTTTTAGAAGACGAAACCCGTTAAATGGAATGTTTTTCTTTTCTGTCATTCACTTTCCTCTTGAGTACTTATAATTTTTAGTTAACATGTAACAAACCACTTCTTAACTTTCAATAACGGTAGACACTTTTATCTCTGAGATCGATTTTTACATCAAGATATTGAACAACATTCAACTTCATCTCGACCTCAAGACATCAGCCAAGTTCTTTGAATAATTTGAACTTCTCTGTATAACTGTTTAAATTTTAATCGATGCATTTTTTTTTTCTTAATTTTATCCAATTGAGATGTAAAATTCTTGCAAAATTTGTAAATACACGGATCCATTGGTGGTGGTTATTATTATTGAATATTGTGCTTATAGAAGACAAACTTGCAATTTCAAGTAACTCAAACATTATTAATATTTCAAAAAAAATAATGACAAAGTGTTCTCTCTGAAAACCCTTCACACAAAATATGATTCATCATGAAACTTCGATCTAATTTTAGTCGACATTCAATTCATTTTTGTTAGTTTTGTTAATGTCCTCTTTTTTTCGGCCTATGATTTTATATCTCGTTTACTTCAGTTATTGACTGTGTATTAAAGCAAAATCGTATAATTCAATGCAAGATTCTTGCGGGAATTCACTGGTCAAACAGTTTGCCTACATTATAGAATTGCGACGCGGCTGGACGACATTTCCACGGTGATACCAGTTTCCTCTTTTCGTTTGGTTCTTCCATCTCTCCGGTTTATTTTTGTTACTTTTCTAATGTGACTTTATTTCTGATTTTTATTTCCAAAGTGGATGATAGAAAGAAAACAGTTCCATTGTCTGAACTCAAGATCGACTTGAAAATAGAAGGAACCATTAAACATCACATGTTTGCTATATTTGATCTCCTTCTCGGTGGTTTCGTTTTCCGCGTTTTCATTTAACGGCTTCACTTAGCTGTGGTTAATAGAAGACAGAAACAATTTATAGGTTTTACTTACTGATGGTGCAAGAGTGTTGGATATTTCAAAGGAAAACCATAAAATCATGCCTGTAAAGGAAAAGTTGAAACTTTTCGAATTATTCGGGAAGAAAAAAGATCGTATACGAATGTTGTTAATATTTACGCTAAGAGCAACTCCTTCCATCCGTAATTGTTCTATGATTTCGCCTTTATGTTCTTCGTCGTTTACTGCGTTTAATTTATGAACTAATTAATGATAGAAATAAGAGAAAACATTAGATACAATAATAACCGTGTTTCCATGCATGCGTTTGGGAACTTAGAACATTGTCTCTGCGATTAGAACATTGTCTCTGCGATTAGAACATTGTCTCTGCGATTAGAACTATTATACGGGGCGGGGTGCTAGGCAAGCAGAGGGCTGTTCAAATATATATATAAATATTGATACACATTTATAGTGAATACGGGCACTTCGACGTGGTTAGCAAGCGTGTCCCACTAGATAAATTTCGACTGAATAGATAGTTTGATCCTTACTGAGTGTTCCATACTTTCGTCCTTTTGCCACATCTACTTACGCATACAAATCTAATATACATACATACATATATATATATATATATATATATATATATATATATATATATATATATATATATATGTGTGTGTGTGTGTATGTATGTATGTATTTTAAGACATTTTTTATGTTTATACGTTCTTTTTATAGATAAAAATATTTAAGTAAATTATCTGTTTTATATTAAACAATATTAATAACATGTTTATACGTTCTTTTTATGGATAAACATAAAAATGTTTTAAAATAATTATCGGACTTTGTCCATTTCATAATGTATGGCGTCATTTGTTTACATTTGGATACACGTCGAGCAGATATATATATATATATATATATATATATATATATGATGTCTAGTTAGTAGTTCGAGTAATGAATAAAAGTTCGAAATGAGAAATTCGACAATCGAGTTGGAATTGAAATAGAGTTCATTCCATTCTTTTACCCGAAAAAACTCTGGGGAAAGGTATGAATGCATCTCTACTCTATCCCTAGCTATGGCTTACAGAACAGTGCTAAAGGAAATATTTTACCTTGGTTGTCAATCCTTCAAGGAGGACAACACTAAATTCAAATTCAAAATTTGGGAAGGGTCGTTTAAAAAAATGTGCATGTATATATATGTATGTGTATGTGTGTGTGAAAAGTGTGTGTATATAAATATAAATAAATATATATATATAATTATTTATATATTATATGCGCGGTACTTATTAGAAAGAGCTCAATATCATTGAGTTTGTTTGACGATCGCAAAAGCGTGAAACCCAGGGCCACAAACTCACATCAATCCAACCAAATATATATATTTTTTTGTTTTCTGTAGTTCACTGCTACCAGCAAGCAAAAAAAAAACTCTTCTCCTGATGATGGCCATGTTGGTCGAAACTAGTCGCGGAATCTAAATGAAATAAGAATAAAAATGAAAGAATATTAATATACAACCTAGTGTGTCTGAAGAATTGATTTTTTTAATATTTTTATTCTTCAATATATATATATATATATATATATATATATATATATATATATATATATATATATATTAAGCAATATGACCCAGAGAGTGAGAGTAAAGTAAAGATAAGTGTTTGGGTAAAAGAGAAGGACAGGGATCAAGATCATGGCATCAGATTCTCCCGTCGTTTTAAACCTATGTGGGTCAAGCAACTCAAGGAACCGACCACTAGACACCTGCACAGGTAATTTCGTTATAGCAATGACTGCCCTGTGCAAAACCAACCACACTTTCTCAAGAGCTGAATACAGAGACCTGGTGCACTATGTGCTACAAGGTCGCAAAAGAACCATCCGCAAATTCTGAATTCAGAGCTATCCTTCTCCTAGACCAGTTGCCAGCCAAGGTTTAGAACTCAGTCTGTCCTGCTATTTACCCATAGCATGAGGGAAAAGAGGATTATTACCTTTCCCAAGTTATGTAAGTGAATGTAATGGATTCGACTGTAATTCCAACTCCGATTACTCAATTAAAGCTGCTCTCCATTACTCGACCGTGCCTTCTCATATATATATATATATATATATATATATATATATATATATATATATATATATATATATATATGCTCTTTAAATATGATTTCGATTACGCTCTGTGGGGAAAAGTGTGATTTTGAACAGTGACTGTTACTGCTGCTAATGCAATACTCTTCGATAAAATGAATCGAGTTCTCTCAGTAATGGCGTGTTTATCTAAAAATAAATACACTTAAATTCACCTTCTTCCCCATCGTTTGCCAACGGTATTGAGGTAGGTTCTCTGACTGACGCCAATTCTGCCCGGTTTCAATTCTAGCTAGAAGTCTAGTCACACTGATGAGATTTAATATAGCGAAACAGTCTATGGCTGAATATACACATACATATTTATATATATATATATATATATATATATATATATATATATATATATATATAATTATTATAGATAGTTGACTGCTTATACTTCTTGATTTTTCTATCTTATATGCACTTTTCATTGGTGTAATTTTGTTTTTCATAGTGTATGTGTGGGCGTATGTTCGTGTGTACGTTCGCCTGAGCCTGTCTGCACGTATGCGAGTTCGTATATATATATATATATATATATATATATATATATATATATAAAAGTATTTATGTTTACGAATGTAATCATATGGAGTCTATCTAATAACTTTTGAAAATGTTAGATATGGAAGATATATGAGTGGAAGAAACTTTTATGTAATATACTTAGAGATTCTGTTTTGATTTATGTGTTTTGCGCTAAGTTATTTTTGCCGAGCTTTCTCACTCATTAATTTCGTATTGATTTGGTGAGCCGATAGCTTATCATGCCAACCATTGATCACTGTCCGAGTGAATCCTATTGCATATGCGTGTATCGGGCAGTAGGGGCCAGTGGCAGAGAATTATGGAAAACGGAAACCTTTTTTTTTCATACTACCATAAACATCGAAATAAAATCAAATGATGATGGAATAGTTTGTAGATAGATATAGATGAGTAGACATAGATAGATAGATAGATAGATAGATAGATAGATAGATAGATAGATAGATAGATAGATAGAAACAGACTAATTTCGATAGATTGGTATGAACAGACGGAATTAGATAGATATGAACAGACTGTCTTAGATAGATAGATAGATAGATAGATAGATAGATAGATAGATAGATAGGGTCTATAGTATCAAAGGACTATCATAGTTATATAGACACGAAAAGCACTGAGATGATTTGGGGCTTCAATGAAAGAAGCCGAAAAAATGGAAGTAGACAAAATAAGAATGAAGAAAACAGAAATTGGTTAAATTAAAAAATGAAATGAAAAAATAAAATGGAATGGAATCTAAAGACGGAAAGAAAAGAATGATGGGAATAAAATGAATACAAACTTTCCAATGTTTCAAGAGAAAGAAGTAAAGGCGAAAGAAAGAAAAGAAAAAAATTCAAACAAACATCATATAAATGCAAGAAAGCATAGAAAGCATAAACAGTGGCCCACACGAAAAAAAACAAAAAAACTGCATCATTCAAAATCATTTACCCAGAAATTATTTATTACAAAAATAAAACGTGAAGAAAAAATGATGAATAAAGCTAATATTGGCCAGACAATCAGATCGACATTCATCTTGGCAAAGCGGCTCGGCCGATCCGCTCTCTAGCGGCGGACTGATGTGTTATCCATGAGAAGCGATTGGTTCCTTACAAATAGGACGATTAGAAAATCTTAGAATTAGATAGAATAGCTTTTTAAACGTCAATTATATACGTTTAGATAAGTTTTGCTTATGTCGCCTCTCTTTAATTATCCTTCAGAAAGAAAAATAGATAACAATAGGTGCATTACGTATATATATATATATATATATATATATATATATGTGTGTGTGTGTGTGTGTGTGTGTGTGTGTGTGTGTGTGTGTGTGTGAAAAAGAAGAGAGAAACCGCAAATGTTTTTGGTTGTAATGTAGATTCTTTAAAAAAATATCTATTATACTTCATTTTCCATAATTTTGCAACACCGGTTTCGGCTCTCGCGACCTTCTTCAGGCAAAGAGTCGATATTTCCACATATTATTAAAATGAATTAATTTTTCTTATGTTTTTCGATGCTAAACATTCTCGATGTTAAACATTCTCTTTTTGTGTCATAGTAACACAAATGTCTTTCTTGAACTGGCAATGAGAAAGTTCTTCTGCTTCAAGTGTAATAAAACAATTAGGATTGGTCCGAGAAAGGGTGAGGAAAGATATCTGTATTCTTATCTTTTAATGACCTCTGTGTGTTCTTAGATTTATTTCCATTTTTTGTGTTCTGTGTGTTTTTGTTAGTATGTGTGTGTATACGTATATTCTCTCTCAATACATACATACTTATTATAAGAATTTTGTATACACATATATACACACATACATACAAACACACACACACATATATTTACACATATGTACATATATGCACATATACACACTATTGTGTAGGGTTCATGTGTGTGTACATGTGCGTCATTGTTTTTGCCAATATGCATATATTTTAACATATGTGTGTATATTAATTCTTCATACATACATACTGTCCTATTATAAGGATTTAGTATACACATATACATATACACACACACACACACATATATATATATATATATATATATATATATACATACATATATACAAACATACACATACTTTCTATATTGTGTAGGTTTCGTGTGTGTGCTTGTGAGTAGTTTATTTGTTTTTGCCAATATGTGTATATATATTCGTGCACAGATACCAGTGTGTGAGCGAGTGCGTATGCATCCGAATGGTTCGGACCACTGTATTTTTCCATTATGTGTGCATGTGTTTTTGTGTGGTGGGGGTTATGATCTATTTAGTACTGGTTTAAATTTGTTTATGAAGTTTTGTTTTTTTTATTTGTAGGTAAGAATGATTGTATGTTTGATATATTTGAATCATTTTAAATTTACCCTGATTACATTTGTAAATGTGTCGTGATACAGAGAGTTTTCTGTTGTCTGGTAATTTAATGTTGCTTTTGTGGGAGGAAACTTTGATGTTAGCTGATACCTATATATGACTTCTTGTATTTTGTGCATTTGAGTACATAAATCACATTTTTAGAGTTGCAGTTTAAATATTTATTTATTATGCATGTCGTTTGGGGGTTTTCAAAAGTGTAGAAATTTCCTTCGATAATGATGTCAAACAACCCCACATCTTTTTTTGTTTCATTTTTTGACTCCCTGTGTCGTTTGTTGGTTAAATTTGAATGTGTGTTTCAGGTTTTTAGATTGGCGTTTTCTGTTAATTATTTTGGTTGTTTTTATTATATTAGTAAGTCTAGATTTTTTGTAATTTCTGTCAATAGTTCTGGATTGGTTTTGTTGTGCTTTTTCGACGTTACATTTCTTTGGATTTCGTAGTTGCTCTAAAAGAACTGTTTTGCTAGTTCAAAACCTTTGTTTATTAGTGTTGTTCGGTAACCTCGTTTTTTAGACTTCTATGTAGTTCTTCTAGGCGAGTTTCTCGGAGATGTTTGTCGGTCACTATAGTACAAAGCCTACGTGATAGAGAATAGGGGATGGATTTCAAGTAGCTTTTTGGGTGATGGCTCTTGAAATGAAGATATTGTTGGGTGTCTGTAGGTTTGTGGTAGATATCTGTGATTATGTGGTTGTTTTTATTTCTAATGAGTATATCTAAAAATGGTAATTCATTGAAATGATATTCTTGGGTGAATTTGATTTTCGTGTGTAAGTTTTGAAGTAGAGTGCGGAATTGGTTAATATCACCCCATGAGGATTTCCAGAGAATGAAGCAATCATCTAAGTATCGATTCCAAGATTTAGTCAAGTGGGTTTTTATATTTTCCCCATATATTTGTTCTATCTCTTCATAGAGGTTTTCCTCTATGTAAGCTAATGTTAGGGTGGGAAATGTTGGTGCCATTTTTGTTCCCATTTCGGTACCTAGGGTTTGGATATAGTTTTTCTCAAATTCAAATGTCTTATTGTTTAGAACTAGGTATATACTATCGATAATGAATTCCTTAGTGAATCTGGAATGTAGTGTTTATGAATGTTTTCCAATCCAGAATGAGACTGCCTCCTTACTTAGTTCATGGGGTATGTTGCTATATAGGCTAGTAATGTCAAAAGTCGCCTTAAGTTTTCCCGGATCTACTTTTTGTATATATATATATATATATATATATATATATTTAAGTTATAAGGAACTTCGTAAACCGAATTGGTAAATCCAAAGAGGATGAAATCCTGAGAGCTCAATGTTAGGACAGAGCTAATATGTAATGAAAAACAAACCACTTTAATGTACCATTACGATAATTTATTTATATATATATATATATATATATAATTTATTATATATATATATATATATATATATATATATATATATATATATATATATATATATATATATATATATTTGTGAGCCTGAAAGATGATATCGAGTTTCTGCTTTGTAGATTTGGTCAGTAAACAATGGTCCGCCCATTGTAAGTAACGAACATATAAATGTCGAGTAGTGAGTCTCTTTTCTCTAATAGTACTTTACACAACAATCATTTTTATGCTCTTCCATAAAACTATATTCATTCAGATCAGCTGTTATTTGACCACAGTATCTACTTTTCCATTTGTAGATCTAATACTTCTAACGTAACTACTCTTCTTCCATTCTTGAAAAGAAGCATTGGTATTCTTGGCTATCAATTCCTTTACCATCAAAATGCAATGACCAATATTATAAGTCTAGTGTTTTCTTCATTTTTTAAAGTTTAACGGCTACTTTAATAGTGGATCTGTAAATACCAGATTGAGAAGGTGCCTCAACATAAATCACTTCTTGAGATAACTACTGACAATTATATACTGCTTTGTTGGTTGATAAGTTTTAAAATATTACTAATTTGATTGGAGTTTAAATTTTGCCATACTTCTTTTTCCTTGTGGATTGTTCTTCAGAACTTTCGGACTCTTCATAATCACTCTTTGATTGTGTCTCTGATTTGGAAGTTGATGTTTTTGCTATTGTTGTTGCATTTACTGTTGTTGCATTTACTGTTGTTGAAATTCGCTCCAACGTCACTTTTCTTCTTTTGGATAGATGAAGAGATTTGTAAGTCGCAGTATTTCCAGGTGTATAGATAACTTCCTTTTCTTCCGTACTGAATATGTTATATCCGTCTGTCCTCACTACACAAGCATTTAACTTTCTGCGTAGGTATTAATCACTTGATCCAGTTTTTCTTGTATAACTTGTGTTGATAAATTTAGAAAATTTAATTTCTTTTGCCATTAACTTGTTACTTCTTTCTCTTGTACGTTTTTTCTTTCCTTTGAAGGATGCTCCAAAGAAGACGGTAGACGCACTTTTTATTAGAAATTATCGTTAAAAATGAATACTTTGAGTTCTTTCAGCAAACCAGTCAGAGTTGCTCAATCAGGAATCTAGACATTATGTTTGTTGATTTTTCGCATGTTGATTTGGGAAAGTTTTACGTCCATACCGTCCATATTTAGATAAAATTACGTTAGATTCTTTTAGAATAGATTCGGTAAAAGTTGGTGATGGAATATAATGTTTTTGATGTGTGTTTATATTTAGTAATGCTGTTATTAGGCTTGCAAAGTACTTAAGAAGTATGTTCTTTTTAATTAGGGGGGCATTAGTAAAATTACAGATATGGACAGATTTGGTCCTGTTAATTACGTGAGAGTTTAAATGATTGTCTAAACGTAAATCCTTGTTGTCTTCTTAGATACAGGCTTTTAGATCACGTGATGTTTCCCTAATATAAACTCTTTTACATTATAAGTACCGGCATTTGAATTAGTGTTAAATTTATTTGTCTTCCAAATTATATCTCTCATTGTTTTGACATGGTAGTGTTAAAGATCCTACTTTAGGCATAAGTAATTTATTGTCATGTTTAATAGAAAGATTATTACAGCGTAACATTATGAATGTTGTGTTGTTTTTGCTAGATGCTCTATTTTGGTTCGTGTCTAGTTCTTGAATTTTTGAATTTTCCGAGCTTGTTTTCAGGATGAAATTGCGTGGGTAGTAAAGAAATCTAAATTTTTTCTTGATATAATTCTCTTTTTCATCTTGTTACTCTGGGCTACAGATCCTAAGGGCTCTCAGGTAGAATCCTATGCCTGATTTTATTTTTTTTATTGTGGTAAAAGAAATTACCCGTTTGCTTTTTGCTATCAAGTGCCTCAGTTTTGCATTCAGTTGATCCTAATTTATTATTATTATGGTGTTTACACGTTCCCCCACAAGGATGAGATGTGACACAAGGTCTTTTTAAAATGGGGACCCGAGCGCGTGCACCCGGGCAAGGGACAAAAATTTCCCTCAGCCCCTGCAACCGTCGGTAGCGCTGGCCTCGGTGCGAGCACCGATCCCTCCCTCTTGTGCAATGGGAGGGCTCGGCCTCGGGCAGCTGTTCCCCAGGGCTGGGTACCTCTTCAGAATAATTTTCTCAGTTGCCCTCCTGCCCTTTGACAGAGAAGCCCTTGGGCACACTCTGCCAAAATACAGAGACGTAACTGAGAGATGATAAACCTGCGTTACAATCCCTCCATAATAATTTATTATTATTACTATTATTATTATTTACTTGGACTTCTTTTCTACTGCCTTTTCAATCAGAAATCTCATTCTGTTTTCGATGTTTTTGATCAAGAAGTCTGGGCATTTAGCGTTCACTGTTCTGTCTGTGTGTAGTATAAATTCCCAGAAAATTATTACAGGTCCTATTTCTGTAATAAGGTCTACGTGATGACCATAGGAGTTTCTTACAGTTTCATCTCTGTAAAATGTTCCAGTGTCCACACTATCATGCCGTGATTTATATTTCGTGGGTGCTAACACCGTGCAACCTGATACAAGATGGTCAATTGTTTCTGGATATTTATCGCAGAATCTGCAT
Source organism: Acanthosepion lycidas (assembly GCA_963932145.1). Classification (NCBI taxonomy): domain Eukaryota; kingdom Metazoa; phylum Mollusca; class Cephalopoda; order Sepiida; family Sepiidae; genus Acanthosepion; species Acanthosepion lycidas. The sequence goes on along the minus strand of OZ010585.1, from coordinate 3,878,331 downwards.
TTTGAGGTAATACAATTTTTCAGCATGCGTGCTTGATAATTTCTATTTAGCAAACGTTGGACATGTGAAGTAAGGATAAAATATTCAGTTTCAGCTTTTAATCCTTCACTATGTAAACATTGATAGGTATGGGATTAGTCGACATCATCTTTTTGGCAAGGGCATAGTATTGACCATGAAGAGGCTTATCTTGCCATTGTTTTTACGTTTGGTACGTTACCTTTGCTTTTTTAGGTTCTTTGAAGCTTCAGTAGGAGTATTATGGATTATTTGCATTTATCTAACTACTTGAAATTCCCGTTTGAATTTGTTGGCTTCATTTATCACTCAATAAGCTTATTTAATTCTTTCATGTTCTTTCAGTCGTCTGTAGGTATCTTTCAAAATCGATTGTTGTGGTTTCGTAAGACAGTTTTAGTTGAACTAATTCTTTGCCTCTTTCGCATCTGGACACATATAGACGACCGACATCAATTTTAGGATGATACATGCGGTTGCATTTGAGAAGCTCTCTTGTTTTGACATCTATTACCTTAATGTCACTTATGGTTCAATTAAGGATATTGAAACTTTATTGCACCACAGGAACAACCAAAGAGTTTATGGCTGATATTCTATTTGGTGAATTCAACTCGATATTTAACACCAGACACACACGCTTGTAGTATTTTTTCTTAGATTCTACTTCATTTGTATATGTTGTATTCCATCTACTTCCCTGACCTCTAGGCGTTTATAGTTCTCGTTCCAGTTCACTAATCTTTGTGTTTCTGTAATTCTTCCTTTCTTGAATGTTACTTTTGCGCATGCATCTAATCCGAAATCCATACCGATGCCATCACTAAAATATTTTGCAATATTGACGAAACCCTTCAACTCATTGTCGTCTTTGGCAAAAAGTTTGATATCATTCACGTAGAATAGGTGATTAAACACGTTCTTTTTTTATTTTGTATCCATAGTTATGACTGATTATTTCATGGGAAATGGGGCTTAACGACAGATAAAACAAAAGGGACAACAGGGATTTTTCTTGAAAGATTTCTCGACAAATATTCAAACAAAAGGAAGCGGGAGTATCTTTGGTGTGATTTATGTTATAATTTGCGTTTCAAACAGTTTCATGCTATATTTCAGACAATTTACTATCACCGGGGAGATTTTGCGCATTTAAGGAACCAAGAATGAGGCTCGCTGTCAAAGACTTTATGGAAATCTATCCAAGATTTCTGAGATTTCTACCTTTTTCCTGCAATTTTCCAAGATCATTTTATTTATTAGTAGTTGATCTTTGCAACCATATGAACCTCTTCGATATCCCTTCTGTTCCAGAAATAAGTAAGCACAGATCGTCAGGACAGACGCGATCAATTTATAAATTGGTAGACAGACATGCTATAATTGTTTGGTTCACTTGTGTCGCTCGCTTTGGTAGGAGATATGTAATATCTTTGATCTATTCTGGACTTTCTTGTGTTTATTAATTAGCATTGATAAAGTTTATGCAAAAGTTTTATGCATTGATGGGAGATGATAAAAATTTAGGTTTCATTTCCCGTAAATTTCCATTTTAGGGTTTTGTTAAAACTTGCTTAACATTATTCTTCGTTATATTTCTCCATTCTTGTACAGGTTTAGCCTTCAATCTTTCTTGTTCTCGTTTGATAAATTTTGCATTTGGATTATATTGTTTTGGACTGTGTTTTGACTACTACCGCTATTATAATTATTTTATTTCTTTCGATTTCTGGTGTGTACACATTTCTTTCCAGATCTCGACCAGATACCTAAGGGTAGAAAAGGCATCATGACATTTTTTCACTGACCAATTTGAAAACACACACACATATTTTACATAGATAATGCTCTTCTGTAAACTGTACTCGTGAGAAAAAATATTTGTTTTTTTTTTAAGCACGAGCTTCTAGGAATCCCTTCAGTGAGTCTACTGGAATCTTTTCCAACCAATCTGTGGGCTACAACAGTGATTATTGAGATTCCGATTTCAAGGTCCTTGTATTTTGATAGCTTTTTGAAGATCTTCATATCAATAAGGAGGCACTGTTTTGTGTGCGATCTCTAATAACAATGTCTGGGCGGTTAGCTTTGATTGTTCTGTCTGTGTGTATTGTGTAGTCCCATAAAATTGTAACAGGTCCTATCTCCGTAACCGGGTCTGTGTGGTGTTCATACCATTTTTTTTTTCAGTTTCCTTCCCTTAGAAGTTGCAGATTTTCCAGTGCAGATATTGGCCCACTCTGTCGTGCCGGGTTTTATATTCGTAGGTGCCAATACCGTGAAACCTGATACATGATGTTCAATTATTTCTGGATATTTATCACAGAATCTGCAATTTGTGCTAACTCAATTTTTTAGTATGTGTGCTTGATAATTTCTACTTAGCAAGCACTGGTCCTGTGAAGCAAAAATAAAACCTTCGGTTTCTGCTTTTAACTCCGCAATAGGTAACCACAGAAGGGTACAGGGATTGTCTCCATCAGCTTGTTGGATAGAGGCATAGTATTGACCATGAAGCGTTTTATCTTGCCATTGTTTCTGTATCTGGTCGGGTGCATTTGCTTTCACTTAATTTCCGTGTATTGTGCTTTACTTGTATTTCTGCACTCATTTGAATCTTAATCTTGAATTTGTTGCCTTCTTTTATTACGCAATAAAACGCTTACTACTTTTATGTTCTTTGACGCATATCAACATGCAGTCTTCTGTAGTTTCCAGTTATCTTTGTAGTCTACTTGTTGTAGTTTTGTAAGACAGTTCTAGTTGAACTAATCCTCTGCCTCCTTCGGATCTGGGGACATACAGAGAATCATCATCATCATTGGGATGATGTATGCGGTGGCAAGTGAAACGCTTTCTCGTTTTGGCGTCCATTCACTTAATGTCAACTATGGTTCCGTTAAGGAAGTTGAAACTGTATTGCACTATAGGGACAGCCAAGGTGTTTATCGCTGATATTCTGTTTTTTTTTTTTTTAATAAAAATCATTTCTTACCTTATCCTTCCTTTGGGTATGCTGTATTCCATCTCCTTCGCCAATTCCTAGGTACCTATAGGCTTCATCTTGTTCCAATTCCGTAATCTTTGTGCCAAATTCTAAATCTATTGAAGATGTTTCTGTAATTCTCTCTTTCTTGAATATTACTTATGCATGTTTATCTAATCCGAAGTCCATACCTATATCGTCACTGAAACATTTTTACAATATTGAAGAGGTCCTCCAACTCATTGTCGTAAATGGCAAAGAGTTTCAGATCATCCATGTTGAGTAGGTGATTGACTACTTTCTTGTTTAGTTTGTAACCATAGCTATTATTGTTTGGTGCCTGCTTAAGGAGGATTAAGGGCATACAAAACAGAAGGGGTGAGATGGAATCTGCTTAAAAGATTCCACGTCGGATATTCAGTCGGTTGGAGTTGGCATTGTCTCTGGTGTGATTTATGTATATTGTGGTTTTTCACGTGCATATGCTGTGTGTGTAAGGAAATTTACTACGTGGGAGACTTTGTACATTTCCAAAGTCTTAAGAATCCAAGAGTGTGGCACACTATCAAAGGCTTTACAATAATCAATTCACCCTGCGCTAAGATTTCTACATCCTCTCCTGCAATTTTCCAGGATCATTTTGTTTATTAGTTGTTGATCTTTGTAACCATATGAACCTCTCCAGCATCTCTTCTATTCCAGTGGAAGAATGTTGTTTGCCTCGAAAAAGGAAATTATTTAAAATGATTTAAAATTATTATTATTATTATTATTATTTCCTTTGATGGTGTGTACTCATTTCTTTCCTGGTCCCGGTCAGAGACCTAAGGTCACCAATGGCATCATGACATTTTCTAGTGAGCAATTTAAAAAGAAACCACACATATTTTACCTATATAAATCCCTTCTTAAGGTGTGGACTGTACGCCTGGGAACAATGTTTTGAATTTCTTTAAGGCATGGGTTACCAGGTATCCCTTCAATGAGTCTACTGGAATCTTTTCGAGCCAATCTGAGGGAAACTACAATTGGATTTATAGAGGTTCTCATGTTCTACATTTTTAAAATTTCGATTTCAAGTTCCTTGTATGTGATCGCCTTTTGAAGATCTTCAAAGATATATTGCAACCTGCATGGATTGCCATGTCAGTAAGGAGATACTTTTTTCTTTATTCGGTCAGCATCATGATGTCTTGACCATTAATTTGATTGTTTTGTTTGTGTGTATTATGCAGTCCCATAAAATTGTTATAGGTCTTGTCTCTTTAACCTTGTGGTGGTCATACCAATTTCTTTAAGTTTTCTTTCCGTAGAAGTTTCAGATTTTCCAGTGCAGATATTGACCTACTCTCTCATGCCGGGATTTAACTTCAGTAGTTGCCAATATCGTGCAACCTGATATAATATGATCAATTATTTCTGGATATTTATCATAGAATCTGCATTTTGGGCTAACCCAATTTATCAGTATGTATGCTTGATAATTTCTACTTAGCAAATATTGGTCCTATAGAGAAAGAATAAAACCTTCGGTTTCTGCTTTTAACCCTGCACTACGTAGCCACACATAGTTACGGGGCTAGATTATTATTATTATTATTATTATTATTATTATTATTATTATTATTATCAACATTCTCAATCGTATGATCGCTTTCAAGCTGCTTGCAGAGAATAATCAGTTTCAAAAACAAGACTTCAACTCATATATATACTTATATAAAAATAAACATCGATCGGTTGGAATGAATGAAAATATATTCATTTCTGAATATATTTGTTCAATCTTTGTTTAAACGCGCGTACAAATTTCGAAGTTTCACAAATTTCTATCTTTCAACTCGTTTCTTCCTTTCTTAGAATACACATATTTGATGGAATCAGTTTAATAGGGTTACCATTCGATTTATCTCCGACATAATGTAAGTATCAGATCGATATTTCATTAAAACTAAGAATTGAAGTGAAATGTCAGCGCTGGATATGGTCACAAATGAAAAGTCAAGAAAACGAAGAGGCGTATTGAAAGGCGACCGAGAAAAAAACCATTGGCATTAATTGTGGAAGTTTTCCAATCTCGTCTTTTCTGAAAATCAATTGCCAATGAATGTCGACCTAGAAACTAAAAACAAAAATAGCGAGACTAAATGAAATTAAATTTTTGAAACCACCTTTCTCATATATCCACTGATTTATTTATTAAAATAGAAGATAAAAGATTAGCACACACGCACATCTACACGTATATATAGATATATATGTATACAGATGTATATACACACACACACAGATATATATAGATATATATGTATACAGATGTATATACACACACACACAGATATATATACATATATATATATGAATTTATTTGTTTAAAGTTAAATCTGTCACATTTAATGCATTTCCTAGAATATATATATATATATATATATATATATATATATATATATATACATTGATTGATATGAAAATATCCGAACATAGTATGTAAGATGAAATTCGCTGCCAATGTTTCGCTGTGTATAGCCATTTTGAAAACAACTAGAAAAACTAAACAACTAAATTGTTAAACAACAAATTGGTTTTCATGAATGCTATATATATATATATATATATATATATATATATTATAAAATATAATTTCAAGGTATGCTATAATTATGGGTTAAAGTACTCAATATCAGCGATAGAGCGTATAAAATTGTCATGGGTCCTTACCTATAACTACAGAATTAACTCTTCCTAACACTATGTATACTACACCTCTCAAGGGAGAGGGTCGAATCGAGTCGAGCCGATAGTAGTTCACTCCAAACCAGATTGACAGTCATACTAACACCTTCCATATCTTGTATTATTATTTCGTGTAATAAACCTTCGTTATTTCTACTCCTGTGTTCGTGGTGTTCTTCCTTGGTTTTAACCTGGACCATAACAGTGGCGACGAGGATATTGAAGAAAACGAACTCTACGCGGAGGATATAAAAAAATATAGAAAAAAAATATTAAAAAAATAATTTTGGCTATCGGTCGTCCATAGCAGAGGCGATGGAGATATTGAAAAAAAAAAGTTCTACGTGAAGATAAAAAATAAAAAAAAAACTTTTGGAACACCAACCATAACTGTGGTAACGAAGAGACGAATTTTACCTGTCAGCCAGAATATAATCGAATTCTACGCAGGAAATTTTTTCGTATCAAGGTTCCAGAACAACAGACGACAATGACCTGAAGTCTACACTGAGAAAAAAGGAAAAATCGTTACACAAGTACACAACTCTAGCTACAAAGTACATTTTGCGAAAAGAAAAAGTAAGGGGAAAAAGTGAGTTTTTTTTTCTCCTCTTCTCGTGACAACAGATAGCCTGTGTTATTATTAAATTACGGTGTAAACATGGAAGACTTTAAGGCAACCATATTGGAACTAATAAAAATGCAATTCGAGCAGCAAAAAAATGAGGAAAGACAGACTAGGCTCGAAGAAAAACAATTAGAAATTCAACCGAAAAACGGAGAAAAGCAACTCGAACTACAAGAATTACTACTACGGGCAGTAAAAAATAAAGGACAAAATTCTGAAAATGAAGCGGCATTCTCGCAAAATGGTATATGGAGCTCAATCAAAGACTTCACTTATCCACCGGACGAAGACAAAACCTTCGCAGCTTACTTCAGAAGATATGAACATTTATATGAGTTTGAATGCGGGAATTGGTCAAACGCAAAAAAAGTACGTCTATTCCTGAGGAAACTAGGGTCAAGCGAATACACTAAATTCGTAGACTACATCCTACCGAGGAAAACGAATGAATTGACTTTCAGGGAAGCCGTGTAACTTTTAACGGAATTATTTAGTTCGAACACTTCACTATTCCACAAAAGGTGGAAATATTTAAATTTAGCAAAAAAGGATAGCGAAGACTATATAACATTCGCTTCCGTAGTAAACAAACACTGCGATGACTTTAAGTTATCTGAACTCAGCCCTGACAATTTTAAAAGTTTGATATTCGTCCAAGTTACAAAAATTGGCCGAGGGTTGTCAGAGATGTATAAGCGTAAAAAAGGACTCGAAAGATATCGAAGAGACTGGCATCGCTCACATACGAAAAGTACAACGACAAACACGTTTTTCTTCCTCCTCAAAAACAAACCAAACCAATTATTTTACTATAAAAAGTCAAATGAAACCTCAGAAGAAACCACCACCCAGTCCATGCTATTGCTGTGGGACTTTACATTGGTACAAAAATTGTCCATACCGCTATAAGACTTGTCTGTCGTGCAATAAAGTGGGACCTAAAAGTTCGCACTGTAGAACCAAGAAAGAAAACAAAAGCCGAGTAAGAGTCACTAGAACTGACCAAGCGGACGGGATAATATACGAAAATACGTACAAGTAGAAATGTTAAACAAAAAAATCAGATTACAATTCCGAATCAGATTTAACCATTATTAACTTAAAGACGTGGAAGAAATTAAACAAACCAACCATGTTGAGAACAAATAAAATAGCCAGGTTGGTAACAGGAAGAAAAATCAAATCTGAGGGGGAGATTATCACAAATGTGACGTTCAACGGAATGACCAAGAAATTAAAGATGTATGCTCTAAAAAATACGGAAAATTTATTTGGAACTGCCTGGATGCCGAAATTTGATCTCTGGGATTTGCCAATAAATACGTTCTACCAAAAAGTGGAAAGGTTATCGACCGAAACAGAGAAATTGAAGGAAAAATTAAAGGAGAGTTTCCCCGACGCATATTCAGCCGACCTCGGGAGGTGTAAAAAAAATGACGGCCAAAATCGAACTAAAAGAAAATGTACAACCCATTTTCAAGAAGAAAAGAAATGTACCTTTCGCATCATTAGAAAAGATAGACGAAGAGTTGGATAGACTCGTGAAAACCGGTATATTGACAAAGGGGGAATATATTCAATGGGCCGCACCTACGGTTTACGTGAAAAAGAAATCGGGTGAGATACGTGTATGCGCTGATTTCGCGACGGGATTGAGTGCAGCGATTAAGGATTATCACTATCCTCTGCCTAGTCCAGAGGAAGTTTTCACAAAGTTGAACGGAGGAAAATTTTTCTCAAAAATAGACTTGAGCGAAGCATACCTACAAGTACCAGTAGATGAGGAGAGCTCGAGGTTGTTGTGCATAAACAGACATAAAGATTATATACGTTCCAGAGATTACCATTCGGGATCAAGGTCGCGCCGGCGATATTTCAGCAAATAATGGATACTATGCTAGGCGGACTGGACTTCACGATCGCATACCTTGATGACATTCTGATAAATATCAAAAATATTGAACAACACTGGGAACACGTTCAAGAGGTTTTCAGGCAGATACAAAATTACGGTTTTATTGTAAAGGAAAATAAATGTGTCTTCTTTATGAAGGAGATAAAATATCTCGGCCATGTTATTAACGAAGAAGGAAGAAGACGAGACCCAGAAAGAGACACGGAAATAAATAAAAAAAATGCCGGCTACAAAGAATTTAGCCGAGTTACAGAGCTTCTTTGGCTGAGTAAATTATTATCAAAAATTTATTCCTAACATGCACAAACTACGCGCACCCCCAAACGAACTGTTGAAGAAGGAAAAAGTTTGGGAATGGTCAGAAAACTTTCGACAAAATCATTAAAACTCTAACAGCAGATTTATTTTTAGCGCATTATGATCCAAAATTGGAAATAATAGTCGCGAGTGACGCGAGTGCCTATGGTGTTGGGGTATGTATACTTCATAAAATGACTGATGGGATACTAAAACCCATCGCGCATGCGTCAAGAACGTTACTACCAGCCGAACAAAATTACTCGCAAATCGAAAAAGAAGCGTTGGGGATTATTTTTGCGTTTACAAGATTCCACAGATATATTTACGGTAGATTTTTCACCTTGCAGACGGACCACAAACCGTTACTAACAATATTTGGATCAAAGATAGGTCTACCTGTCTACACTGCTAATAGTTTACTAAGATGGGGGACTATTTTATTAAATTATAATCTCAAATTGGAGTATATTCCATCAAACAAAATAGGGCATGCAGACGATCTTTCGAGACTAATACCAAAGAAAACGAAGCCATTAGAAGATTTCGTAATTGCAGCTCTACGATATGAAGAAGATAGAACATCATAATGTAGTACAATTCGAAACCTCCGCGTCACATTACAGGAAATAAGAAACGAATCAGTGAATGACGAATTTATAAATGAAGCGAAAACAAAAATTGCAGGAAAAGATAAGCATATATCAGACAGTTTTTCGTTTTTCGCAACCCCGAAAATGCTAAAAAGGCGAATCCTCAAGGATTTTGACATAGGTCACCCAGGAAAAGAACAGGATGAAATCCTTAATTCGAAGTTACGTGTACTGGCCAAACATGGATCAAGCTATTATACATATGGTGGACAAATGCAAGGGCGGTTCCTTAGCAGCCAAGGTACCTCCGATCACTCATAAGCCATGGCCTAAGACAGATCGACCGTGGTCGAGAATCCATGTAGATTTCGCAGGTCCATTAGAGGGTTTCTACTACTTGATTGTAGTAGACAGTTACAGCAAATGGCCAGAAGTATTTCGTTGTAGAAAACCTACTTCTGAGACGACAATAAAATGTCTTCACGAGCTGTTTGCTCGTTTCGGAGTGGTTGATTGTTTAGTCACCAATAATGGAACACAATTTACATTTGCGGATTTCCAAGAATTTTGTGAAACGTTTCAGCTGAAATACATCAAATCTCCGCCATATCACCCAAGGTCAAACGGGCAAGCGGAGAGGTTTGTAGATACATGAAAAAGAGCACTAAGGAAAGCTTATGATGCACTTTACAACAATTCTTTCAAGTGTATAGAATTACACCGAACAGTACTACCCCATCGGCATTCAACAAATCACTGCCAAAACAGACAAAGCAATCACCAACATCGTTTGTACCAAAAAGAATATTTAGCCCAGGGAAGAAAGTTTTTTTCAAAATGTTCAAAAACAACACATCCTATTTGGCCCCAGGTACAATAGAGAAACGAATCAGGAACGTGATTTACATCATTCAGGGTCCGAAGTTCTCTTATAAAAGACACTTAAATCAGATCAGAAAGAGGATGTTAGAGGATTCTAACGGTCTACCTCAGGAAGAGGAGGAAGTAATGGAAACAATATTTGACACATTCAATATGCAAAGGGCTCAAGCAATTTCAGAACCGCGGAAATCAAGAAGAAAAAGAAAATTTACAGAGCCTTTGATGATTAATCCGAAGAGGAAAAATATTAGAGACCCCTACGAGGTAAAAGCTTGGGAGGGGGTGTCATGGATCCTTACCTATTACTACAAAATGAACTCTTCCTAACACTATGTATACTACGCCTCTCAAGAGAGGGACGAATCGAGTCAAGCCGATAGTAGTTCACTCCAAACCAGACTGACAGTCATATTAACACCTTCCACATCTTGTATTATTATTTCGTGTAATATAACTTCGTTATTTCTACTCTTGTGTTCATGTTGTTCTTCCTTGGTCCTAACCTAGACCATAACAGAAATATAAAACTGAACATTATAGTCAACACCCTGCGGTGACAGTCTCTTTTATGGTTGAACGCTTAGTGTTTATCTAAATTTTGATCAGGATCTGACAAAATGGTAAATATATGCTGTCGCTTCTGTTTAATGTTTAGTGACACACACACACACACACACACATATATATATATATATATATATATATATATATATATATATATATATATATATATATAATCATAATAATAATAAAAAGAAAGAACAGTAAGTTATCCGGTGTTCTTATTGATATTATCATTATTACAAAACAGTGCTCAGTGTAAATTTACAGAGTATAAATAAATATTATAAATTAACAGATTTAAAATATGGCTTCTTCGCTACATAGGAATAACCATGTTTTAAAAACCGAAGCCAAAAACTTCGAATTTAATTATATAATGAAATTAAGATTAAAAGCATTAGTTCACAATTAATGCTTTTAATTTAAATATAATAATTCTGTCCTTAAATTCACCTATGAACTCGATACTAATAATAAAATTACTTTTCTTGACATATTGATAAACACAAATAATAACAAATTTACTATTTCGCCATACAAAAAACCTACCAGCATAAATTCATGTACACTTAACTACAAAAGCTAATGTCCAATTATAAAAAAGCTAATACATCGTTCAAAAACTAATTCATCTTCAAAACAGATTTTTTACAGTGAACAAAATAATTTAAAACAAACACTTATTAATAATAGCTTCCCAAACTATATAGTTGATGAACAAATAAGAAGCTTTCTTAGAAGTTTTAATACTAAGCAAGTAGAACATAATACTGTTTCAACTAATCCCAAACATATGAATCTCTTATACCGTAATCAAATTCATACTAATTATAAACAAGATGAAAATATACTAAAAAAGTAGTAAATGCTAATATATCCACAACAGATCCTAGCAACAAAAAAAAAATAGGTTAATCATATACTACACTAAATCTAGCATATCCAAATTAATTATTCCCAATGATTCTTCCCCCTCCTTAGTGATTTGCAAAAAAACAGCATAGTTTACAAATTCAAGTGCCCTTTCGGAGATTGTATCTCAAATGGATTAAATATTTATGTTGGCCATACCAGAAACTCGCTTTCACAACGCTTGACTCTACATTTGAATGATTACTCTAACTTTTTTAGGCATTTAAAACAAAATGCCTGGCCGCGTACACAATTCCGAAAAATCCTCGTTGAAAACACAACTATGCTTAAACATGAAAACAATAAATAAAAACTAAAAATTCTTGAAGCTATATACATAAAATAGTTGAAACCTAACCTGATCAAAATAAACTACGAAATTTCCACAAATATTCTTAAATGCCTATAATTGATAACAGACATCATTGGTTTATACCAACGTCTTTCCATACTTAATAATTCTCGTTTTCACTCTTGCGTGGTCATGTGGGACGTCACGAGCTGCGAGGCGATTTCCGCTTCCGCGTCTCGTATACACGAGTTTGTCGTTGCATTGAAATTTTTCATGCAACAAAAACAGACTATCATTTTTATTTCGTCCGTGTATTTTTTGATATATTGAAATGTAATTGTCATCTTTGATAATGGCTTACGTTAACCGAAAGCTTAGATTGGATGAAAACATGTATCAATATGGTGATTTCCTTTCATCTTTTAATGATAATGTAATTAAGCTTATCAGACAATATGAAATGAACTTACTTAAAAAAAATAGACAATACTTGTCTATAATATTTAATGAATATAAATATATATATATATATTAATATAAAAATGAATATCAATATATATATATATATATATATATATATATATATATATATGTTAAAATATAGCTTTAAGGTTTGCTATAATTATGGGTTAAAGTATTTAATATCAGTGATAGAGCGTATGAAAAATAAAAGTCAACATTCTGCGACGACAGTCTTTTTCATGGTTGAACGCCATCTTCAGGCCATCTGAAAATTGCATTCAAGTAAGAAACAAACTTTCGCTGCTTAGTGTTTGCCTCAGTGTCTACTTATATGATTTCAATGTTGATGAGAATCTGGCAGAAGTGTAAATATACAAGAATTTGTAAAAACTTTTGCATTTCACACCGTTTAATAATTGTTAACACTTTTTTTATCGAAAATGCCATATTTATATACTGTACGGGGCAAAAAATTGACACACCCATAAAAAGACAAGTAATAGAATTCGTTTATTAATACAGGGTATTAATATACGTGTACATATGTACATTATAGATGTCAAAAAATGATTTAGTATTTTTTTGAGTATCCTTTTGCTTTAATAACGATATTAATTATTCTTGGCATGCTAGCTATAGACTAAATTCATTAGTAAGTGAACGTCCTTCCCCATATTTTTCTAACACTTCTTTAATTCTTAATAAAGCTCATCTTCTGTTTTAACTTTCCTATTTTGGGTACGCTTGTCCATTATCGCCCAAAGGTTTTCAATTGGGTTAATATCAGGACTCTGACTTGGCCACTGGAAGAGTTTCCATTTACCCTTGTCGCTTCCCCTCTAGGTAACATAGACAATTTGCTGAGAATCGTTATCGTTTTGGAACGTGAAGCGTTGAACTTGGGTAAAAAAAATTTTATCAGAAAGCCATATATGATTAACAAAAATGTTGTGATATTGATGCCAGTCCATGATTCCGTTGATTTTGTACAAATTACCAACTCCTGCTGCTAAGAATGCACCTTAAACGTTGATTTTTTTTGTCGTGTTTAACAGTGCCCTTGGTAGTCACTGGAGTATTCATCGGGCTTACTAACAAACACTTATTTGTCCTTCATATCTAAAACTAAATGGACGTTCGCCACTCCACATACCATCTTCGTAATCAGATTTAGTTCAGTGCAAATGAGCTTTTTGCCAAGCCAACTGTGCCCGTCATTTTTTTCCAGATACGAAAGGTCACTTTCTTTATGTATTTGGAAAAAATGCTATTTGTTTTAAGTCTACGTCTGGCTGTCCTTGAAGAAACCACAAAACTAGCCGCTTTGAAAACATCTTGTACAGTTGCGAATCGATCTTTTTTGCATTGACGAAACAAGTTTCTACTTTTCCTTGTCGGTATTTTTTAGCGTTCAGCCAGATTCGCTACGTCGTCCAGTTTGATTTCTCTTTTTGATTAACTAGCAGACACATGACTCACCTCAATTAATCTTATCAGTTATCGCTTTATTCGACAGCCCAAGATCATCTGGAAATCAGAACAATGCTTAGGCATGTTCACAATTGTAAATACAAATGTAATAATCTTTAAATTGGGTTCATCATCATTTCTGTGGGTGCGTCCATTTTGCTTCGTACTGTATATATATAATCTTAACACGCGCATTGTTGGCATCTTACCATCTCTTAAAATTTCTCTCTCTCTCTCTCTCTCTCTCTCTCTCTCTATATATATATATATATATATATATATATATTGCATTTAAAAGCCTATGGTTGTCCCACTCTTTTCCAAAGAACGAGAAACCAAACACTTAAAAAATAATCAGATATCGGGAAAATGAACATATATATATATATATATATATATAAGGTTGGTGCAAAAATAATGTCGTTTTTTGACGTTACGTCAAAAAACGACATTATTCGTCATTATTTTTGCACCAACCTAATATATATATATATATATATATATATATATATATATAGTATTAATATGAAAAAGTTTACTGTTATGCTAACTTTTGTGTTCACATAACTATAGGACTACAATTCCGAGCGTAGTTGTGCAACTTTAAAAATTAAAAGAAAACGGTTTAATTCAAAATTTTCCATTATTTAAAATATATGAAATATTTAAAATATATAATACAGAAATTATTTCTCAAGCGAGAATATTTATTACATTGAAAAAAATAACAATAACAACATGTTCGGACTTTTGTTTATCAAATATTAAATTACATCCTGTAAATGTAAACGTAAATTCTATGCTAACATTTTGTTCTCTCTCATCCAGCTTCTTGCTTTCCAGTAAGCTTTGATCTAAAATTTAAATGCAATGTCAATATTTCTCGTCTTTCTTCTTAATTGCAGTTTTTCATGGTTATTTTCCCTTAACAGTGATTTTTATCATATTCTTACACACTCAGTCACCCGTTGTGTCTTAGTCGAATTATTGAAATGATTTTTTTTAAAAGTAGACTACGTTGATGGCTAAATTTGGAATATTGTCTTTTTTCTGTTCATGTTGGTATACTTTGTGTTCTTCTGTTCATTTTAATTAAAGAAGAATAGATATTTAACTTTTTGAGTGATCCTTGTAAATAAAGCGTTGTTTGACCTTATAGTTTTTCAGTCAACAATAGACACAGGTCATGTTAATTTCCCTATAGGTCCATATAAAATTTTTTGATGTAAAGTATGGTCAATAATATAAAATGAAAATGAAATATGTAATCTAAAATATGCCGGGCTTTAAATATCCACAAAGTGTTGAGTAGCCATAAAAACAAATCAATTAATCAAAACCGACAGTCAGCAATCAGCCAGAAGATCTTGCCCAAATCATCTGATATGTAAGATTGTCTAAGGATTTGACACATTTGATGTTCAACTACGTAAAGCAGAGACCGAATAACCAGAAACTTGACTTGCATTTCGGTAGAACTGCAACTCATACGATGATCACTGACCTACGAAGTGCTAAGTTTAAACAGTGTATCCCATTAGTATTTCTCTAAATTATATGAAAAAGAAGAAATAATATCGAATGAGGATGATGTTGTATTTCAGTAAGTATTATAATGATATTGACAGTTTTATTACTTCAGGAACGCTGTTTTGGCTTGTCTGACTGCTCGGAATTGAATTTTACGCTTCATAGTTTTGTAAGTTCAAAATAACGCAATGGAAAAAATAAATATGTTACTCTTTACAAACGTAAACTTGTGCACACACCACAAACACACATACATACATACATATATATATATATATATATATATATATATATATATATATATATATGTGTGTGTGTGTGTGTGTGTGTGTGTGTGTGTGTGTATGTATGTATGAGTGTGTGTGTGTAAAAATATATATTATATTTATTACAACTGTATCTGGCGGATTTTTTCAAAAGTGCTAAGCGTACTATTACCTTCCGACCGAGCGAAATGCAAAGCGACACTCGAGTCACGTGTTCCATTAGTCCAAACATGAAAAAGAAAAACGAACCAATCAAATGGCGGAAGCAAACGAAATTAATTTAAATAGTTTCCGGTGTGTGTAATTATTGTTAACTTGGTGAAGAGATTCCTGTTTGAAGTTTTCCTGCGTTTGAGGAAGAAGAAATTTAATTATTGTTTTCGAACCAATTTCCTTTCTCCGTGTGCCTTTGAAAGATTTTTTTCGCACTTCGACAGTATTTTCCATTTTCAGAGACGTACGCTGTCTCTGGAAATATTGCGGGTACATGCTTTGATATTCAAAATATCTAAACATATGCGTCGTCCATGCATTAAAAGAAAATAAGCATTAAGTAAGGTATGTAGATTACAGGTATACGGCGTAGAAGAAAGCACAGTCCTATATTCATGTATGTGTGTATATATTTCTGTGTGTGTACACACACACACACACACACACATATATATATATACAGTAGCAAGCATAAAGATCAGAACAATGTTAAGAAAAAGTCTAAATGTGAAATAACTTTTTTATTTCAAAGCTTCAAAGAACATTTTATCAAGGAAAAATAAGGATATAAAGGTAAATTATATAATTCCAAAATAAAAAGCTCCATAAACTTATTTTGATAAAGCTATAAGTATAATTATATAACATTCGAAAAAAGAAATAGATTATCAAAAACATCAGAACGATTAACAAAATCATACTATTATAATGGATACATCATATCCAAATGCAAATAGCGTTCCTAATTCATTAGTACTTGATGTGTAGACCTTTACTTTCAATAACAGGTTGACATCTTTTGCTACATGAGCGAATTAATGTCTTGCATTCATTAACGGATATTTTCACCCATTCTCCTTTCAAATTAGTCCATAGTTCTTCGACTTTTGTTGGATTATTTTCCTTAGCTCTTTCATTTAGTAACTTCAAAACATTCTCAATAGGATTCATGCCTGGGATTTGAGCAGGTCACTCCATAACAGTAACTTCCTACTCAGAAAGAAATGTCTTAACGGACTTCGCTGTGTGACATGGCATAAATACAGCTGGTTGATTAATTTCAGTTCTCAAATTAGGTACATGTTTCTTTATGTCTTTGTATACAGTTGCGTTAATTTTACTGTGTCGCCTAGCAAGAGGTCCCGTACCAGCAGGTGAAATCATGCCAATCATACTTTCTCCTCCAAATTTAACGCTGCTTTTAATGCCCTGAGGCGAATATCGTTCCTTAGGACTGCGTCGGACGAACGTTCTCCCGTCACAACCGAACAGGTTAAACTTTGACCCATCGCTGAAAGGAACACAACCCCACTGTTCTTCTGTTCATATGACGTCTTCAGCGGCAAATTTCAATCGGCTCATTTGATTCTTTTTAGAAATCTAAGGCTTCGTAGACGCTACTCAACTGTTCAAATTTATTTCATTAAGTCTACGGGTAATAGTGTGCCTTGATATTTTAATGCCAAGATTAGCATTAGCTCTTTTAGAGATAGCGGTTTCTGTCGTAAATCGATCCTTTTTTGATTCAATACCAATCCTTGCCTTGTAGTAGTTTTCCTAGGCCTGCCAGGTGGTTTCTTTGCTTTATATGACCCAGTTTCCTCAAGTTTCACAGATTTTTTCGCCAAGTTTACAATGCAAGAGCCAGTAAAGAGCCGGTGTAATTTAGTAAAATACCCAATTTTATATTCTTACCCTAAAAATTTTCAATAATGCAAAATAATTATTAAATTTTATGGATTTATTTAATCTTTCTGGTGTTTTTGATAATCTATTTTTTCGAATGTTATATAATTATTCTTATAACTTTATCAATATATATATATATATATATATATATATATATATATATATATATATATATATATATGTATATATATATATATATATATATATTTTAGAAATATATAATTTACCTTTATATCCTTACTAGCAGCATGGCCCGGCGTTGCCCGTGCTTGATTAAAAAATCGTACGACTCATAGAGCAATCGCTATCACTTGACTTAAAATATTTCTGCCCTTCCTTGCCTTTAAAGGAGTGTCCTTTGCCGTGCTGATGTTACTACGATTAAAGCAATAGTGTTCATAAAGTCGAATATGTCATTTGTGGCTCAAACTCAGAACTGGTAGCAGGGATAAAAAAAGCCGAATTTCAATGGCCCTGCACCCATTCCAGAATTTGAGGTCAAAAGTTTTCTTCCACTTCACTGCACACACTGACCTGTTTCTTCCCGTGCAAAGCTTTACCTTAAATTAATCTGCATTTAGGAAATACCCAACCGGAAAAAAACATTTTTAAGGGTTGACCGATTGTCGATTTGCACTCTGTTTGGGGGGGGGGCGCTCAGAGGTGAAACTTCACATGGTGACTCCCAATGTCCTCCTCATAAATCCGGTCGGTTTTTGCTAAAAACCGACATGCGGTTCAGGCGCAATCTGAGCGTATCGGTTTTTGGGTTATATCGATTTTCAGTGCTGTTTAGGGGTCAGTGGCCATGAAACTTCTGGATAACATTTCTAATGATAGACTCTAAGAGGGTGTCAACTTTGGTTGAAATGCAATCATTCCTTCTGTAAGCAGATTTTTTCGATTATCGATTTTTTCGCAACCTGAGTCCGAACTCAAAAATCGGCCTCCGTCATGCCCTTACGGCAGCCATTTACAAACTTGTGGTGAAAATCGCATCGAAATCGGATGAGAAATGCGGCCTGGGCGAGGTAACAACGCCCACAACAGACACACAGACAGACAACAAGAGAAATATAGATAGATTTTTTCTTGGTAAAATGTTCTTTGAAGCTTTAAAATAAAAAAATATTTCATATTTAGACTTTTTCTTAACATCGTTCTGATCTTTATGCTCGCTACTGTACATATATATATATATATATATATATATATATATATATATATATATGGCTTGACAATTGCGTTTTGCTTATAGATGAATTTCGACTTCAATGTCTTCTTTTATAATTACATACCCTATATTCCTGATATTGACCACTTTAACCCATAAATATATCATACCTTAAAACTATATTTTATCATATATATAATTTCTGTAAATGGGCAGCATATTTTCATACAATCAGGGTCGGTTAAATAATTTAAACATACTATGTCTGTTTATTTTTGTTTTAATACTTTCGATTCCAGAAATGGCAGCCGTAAAAATTTATTAAGAAAAATACTGCACTTTTCTTTTAAATAATTTTTATTTTCCCATGTATTTTCAGTCTCAACTGAGACCTTCTTAAGTGAGTTAAAGTGTCTCTGTATGTGGATACGAATTTCTGTAAAATCACATTTTTTACTGTTTGTTTTACAGCGTTTTTATCGTTCTATATCATTTTCAAATTCATGATATCATTTTTCCATGCAAGTGAGGCAACTTTTGTATCATACACCATTTAAAGGATCATTCACGTCCATTCATTTTAGCCATATATTAGTTGAAAATACATCTGTATTACACCAAAATATTAATAAGCTAAAACTTCAAATCTGTGAAGCCCTTTATATAAGAGAATTGCAGCCAAAAATAAATAAAAGCAACTATGAGTATAGCGATACATTTTTTTCAATGTCTGTAGCAGCAAAATGTAATTTATCTGAAAATACAAATAAATAATAATTCCCTTGCATGAAAATATTTCGTGAATTTGAAATTGATATATTTCATAAAATGCATCTATTAGGTTCATTAGGGGTATCAACATCATACACTCTCTCCACGGTGACCCAGCCGATACTGATCAGACACCGACTTGTGTAACTTCCGTCAGCTACAATGTTTTCCATCTTCCCAATCACAAACTGCGACTCCTCGTGGCAACCTATAGTCTAATCACGGATAACTTCCGGTTTGCCAGCAATGTACGCTCTTCCCTAAAAAAGTAAGCAATATAAACATGGAGACGCAATCGGCTTGAGACGGTAAGTAATGATTTGTATCGTTCACAGAGATGTGTATACATCTACACACAGGCACACACACACACAAATGCACACAAGTAACACATTCTACTTACTCTTATCCCATTTCCATTCATGCTAATCATCCACCCGAAATATTGCCCCTCCTCCTGTGTCAATTGTGCATACACATATCCCTATATACATATACACGTATCTACTTATACATACATATATGAATATATAAACAGACACACACACATATCAACAGACAAATGTACAAAACTGTAACTATGATAGTTTGGGCAAAAATCAACCATTCCTCCTTGCATGGAATATTGCTGCCATATATGGTCTGGAGCCCCTTCTGTTTGTCTCTTGATAAAATCCAAAGCTGATATGCAACGTAATTGGCCCTGATCTGGCATCTCGTCTGCAGCCGCTCTCTACAAATACTTTCACAGTAACTGCTCAGATGAGTTGCTTTCGCCGGTTCCCAAACTTCAGGAATTTAAGCGCTCAACTAGACTGGCATCTCGCTCTCACCCTTTCACTGTCTAAACTGTTAAATGTAGCCGTCTCTTTTCTACTCCAATAGCTTCATGTCTCGCACTTCTCACCCGTGGATCTCGCTCCCCATTTCTTGTTTTTCTGGTAGCTATAATTTCCAACTATTCAAATGTAATGTCCATCGACGACTCCAGATGCCCTGATCTATCTCCTAAACTTCTCTTCATCTTTTCATCTATCACTCCTATTTGCTCTCGCTCCAACTCTCTGTAACCCCTTGCGTGATAGTGGCTTTCCGCCTTGCTTGAGGTGTAATTTGCTTAAAAAAAGATCTTAGCTACACCCGTAGGTAACAATGGTTCGGGGTACCCTAATTTCGTTCTATAGTTGAGTCGGGTGTAATTTTGTGTCATACCCAAGACCTATCCCCTTCACCGAAAAAAATTATAACAAAAGAATAAAAATGAAAACATTAACCGCAGCTTCCTTACATTGCGTTACTGTCTGTCGATCATGACGTGATCTTTTAATGCATAACCATCTAAAGGATTTTTCTGTTGCCATTGTTATTTAGCGAATAGCTTTGTTTTTTGTTTTGTTTTGGTTTTTTTCCAAAACTGTTACAGCTAATTTCGGCAACATCTTACATAGTGACCACTCAACACAAAGGTTTTGCACACGATTTCAATCGGTTTGCACAATCTGTAAATATCAGGGAAAGGCAAGACGACACACTACCTTCGCCAATCTGAAGAGGTTCGTCTTCTTCATTTTGAGGATAATTGAATTTTAATTTATTGTTCGGTAAATGTTAACTTAGGATGTAGAGGTATCTTGAACCAATTTCCTGTAAGAGATATTAATACACCCAGAAAGTTGATCTTCTGCTTCCTTTTCTGTTTTGAATTCTGTGGAAGGTCTTACCTAGTTCATATGGTCTAGCAGTATTTATCTGTATATCTTGGTGGAAGCGAGATTAGAACGATATCATCTATTTATGACACATAATGGACTTTATTGATAATATTTTCATAGCCATTTACTCGAAATATTCCATCGATATTTTTGCCACCAGTCAGAAAGAGTTAAGAAAGGAATCCTTAAGGGAAATCTTAACATACACCACAGATACCCACAGGAGAATATCAGAATTAGATGATGAAAAACATTCAGACATAAAACCTTTCAAGTTAACAATTAAATTGCAATAATAACTTCATCTTCCATGATAAGGTGCAGAAGATTCAAGCGTAATAATAAAAGAACTGCCTTAGACGGTCTAAAAGACATAAAGTGTAAATTCAAAAGCAGCTCATCACTTCTCTATCCTCTCCTTAACAAATCAATCTACTGGATAGAAAACATGGGCAAGAACTGTATGTATTTCATCCCATGTAGTTATGGCAACGAATACAAGGAGGGGCCATCTGCCTACTACATGTAAGCGTGGCGGAACATTGGACCAAATTTCAATGTGATGGAGAGCTTTGATAAGCCAACTTATATAGAGACACGATCCATAAGTAAAATATATAGTTGGAAACATCGATTCAATCTAAATATGGAGTTTATTATTTCAATTCACTCGTACACTCAATGGCTTTGAAGGAATGTAACACAATTAACAAATTGCTTTACGAACTTTCCTCACTATTTGTTTCTCTCTCTCCCCACCCCTTACACACATACTCACCCACTCGCGATAGATGTTATATTTTTAGTGGGTATATCGATTCCTGTTTGGATAGGGAAGCATATTTTTCTTTACGCCAAAATAATATTTATAGTAATAGATACTATTATACATATATAAACATGCGCACACGTCAGACACACACAGACGCAAACACATAGACTATGAACTTAAAAATCAATACACCACATTTAGTGCCATTTTCACGCCTGAAACGATCCTCAGATTGTGTCCCTATTGTTGGGTGCGAACGAAACATTTAACACTCGGGGCTTATGGATAGCGTGAGGAGGTAAACTTTTTTTTCTCGGCTTTGGGAAAAACATGAGCACATACTATATTGATCGCTTCAGGCATAAAATGATACTTATGATGCAGTATTGCTATCTTGGTACTTATATCTACAAGCAACCTATCCAAGATATTGAATACTCTTCTACCCACAACACACCCATATATATATATATATATATATAGATAGATAGATAGATAGATAGATAGATAGATAGATAGATAGATAGATATGTGTATATATATATATATATATATATATATATATATATATATATATATATATATATATATATATATATATTCTCCACTAATTTATCTTTGATTATGACACTTAAAATATTTTTGGCACATATATATTTCTAGTAATACTTTCAAATAATTTTTTTTACACCCATACTCATTCTACACATTATACTGTCCGACAATAGATCAAAATTAGATTATAAAAGTTATATTAATATCCCATAATTTTTAATATATTTTTCTACTTACATTTTAATTTATAACTCAGAACTGTTTATTTCTCTCTTTTTTAAACCCTACTAACTTATATATTCAAAATACTAAGAAGAAATCACCACTTCTAAATTTATTAATTTACAAAACATTTTCATCGATTACAGAATTAGTAGTGAAACTTCAAACCTAAATATATGCAAGTTTAACATGTTTTTTTTTATAATGTACAAAAAAAACATTGCCAATTACTGCTATAAATATTGTTAGAATGTATCCCTCCTACTACTTTCATTCTATTACTATCTCCAATTCTCACCTTTCCTCTCCCACCCCTCACTCTTAGGACGCATGTGAAATGTTGTGTCTAAACTTTTGACCGTTGTTATTGACAAGGAATCCTTCCAAACTGGCCATCATTTAACAACTCACCCATCCTTCACCAAACTGCTATCAACAAGCATTATTGTTTCACTCCGTCATCCTTTTTCTTTATGTATATTTTTCTCAGACAAATGGAAATGGGAAGTGACGTTTCACATACAGCTTGCTTACAAGCAGAATTGTTCACTATCATTTTTGGTTCTCACCAGTCGAAGTGCAATTGAAATGCACCCGAAAGAAAGTTACAACATTTTAGTCAGTAAACTGTTTTTGTCTATATTATAAAATTATCATAAATAAATAAATATATATATATATATATATATGTGTGTGTGTGTGTGTGTGTATATATATATATATATATATGCTTCAATATTATGTTTATTTCTAATGTGTCCTATATGTATATATATATATATATATATATATATATATATATATATATATATATATATATATATATATAGATGGACATGATTAGAAACATCGGGTCCCACCAATGAATCCTGGGTCTGAATCTCAACTTGGTGAACAAACACGAGTTTGCCTAAGCTGGTGTTTATAACGGGGATTATCTAGTCGAGTGTACTCGGTAAACGTGTCGACGAATGTATGTATATATATATATATATATATATATATATATATATATATATATATACTTGGACTCCAGATCAGATTTTGGAAAGTGGTTCAGGCCGAGAACTTTTCAAGAGCCCGTATATATATATATATATATATATATATATATATATATATACATACACACACACACGACGAATAACATGTGAGTGAGAGAACGATGCATTTGTGTCCTCGTAGAATTCATAAGGACACCTACAGCTTTCATGCAGCCCATTAGATCCGTGTAGTGTTAACAGAAATATTTCCGGTTTTGTCATACAGCCTTTAGACATAATGTTCGATACTTTACTTTCCAGCGGAAGCCCCAACATCATTTTATCATTTCCGGTACTCAGGAATCCATGGCTCAACGGTCAAATACGGTAGGTCGGCCTACATTTAAAGTTTGACCTGCGACAGACTTCATTTTTCTCTTTTCAGTTTAAAATGAAATGAGAATCGACAACCACTCTAGGAATGAACACCGGATCTCAGTAGGGTTGATTTGTGCAAAACCTCGAGGCCAAAAGAATGTCAGTAAAAGTAAGAAGAGGAATTGCTTTATTAATGAAGATGTCGAATCTTTGCACTGTTGGAATAAATCGGAGAATTGCTATACAAGGACAACTTGAAAACACTTAAGATATTTTCACTTTATTAACAAGTGTGCAAAAGACACCTGTTTCCCTGGGTGACGGGTGAAACGTAAATTAACTTACAGAGCCAAGACTCGAATCAATGCTCCAGAGAGATGTTCAAAATAGACAAGGTGATTGATTTAGTCAGCTATGTATGTATGGAGTGAAGTAGATTGATATATATATATAAATATATATATAT
>OZ010585.1:3806348-3848848 GCA_963932145.1 Acanthosepion lycidas | reverse complement strand
AGATATTCACTCACTTTGCCATTTATATATAATAGAAGTTAAACTGGGAGATTTACGTTATCTCCATTTTTCATTTCTTCCACTGTCAATGGTCGCTGAACGATTGTGAAGAAATAGTCGACCCTTATACGGTGTCAGTTTATCACTTCTGACGATTTCCGTCTAAAGTTTGGTGAATTTTAATCACTCACGTGTATCAAATCACATTTAAATGCGGACATCTACCACGGCTTCTCTGTGAGCAGTACGTTTTATGAGATCACTGTGATCACGTCCAGCACCTGCTTCCAAATAAGTAAATGGTTATGGCTAAATATTCATATTTAATTTCTATTTTCTGTTTGTATAAAATTAAATCTTTCACGTTTCTTTTTATTATTTTATCTTTTACTTTTTCAACGGTTGTCTATCGGAATCCCTCTTTGTGTTCTATGTGCATTCTAATTTGGATGTTTTTTTATTACTAAATCTCACCCAATGCAGCTACGAGAGTTAATCAATGTATTGTGTTGCATTCAAAACGATAATGATGAATAGAAGAGAAAGTGGTGGAATTATTCCGATATGAAGGAAAGAATTATAGGGGCCCGAAGAAGCAGGCAGACGAGTGTATACTTAAAGAATTCTTCATTATTGTGCTTTTATGTCAGATTAAGATAAATTAATAAACTATGTATAGAGAAATCGTTACGAATCTTGACTTGTATACCATTGATAGGGTAAAAATTTTGACTCTAAGATTTATTGTGGTAAAATAGAATAAATCTTGGAATCAATAGAAATAATACACGGGGGTACTGAAAAGTTTTCAACATCATTCAGAAGAGATCATAAAAATATTTAGATGTCTGTTGATATAGTCAAATTTGAAGAAGTGTGTTGGGGAGAAAATATTTAAGGAATTTCCCCGTAAATATACGAACTGTCAGTTTTTTTTGGCGATGCAGTATAATTCAATCATTTAGTCTGTACCTACAGGATTTATGATTTTATTTTTACTGAAGCAGACGTCATTTCTTCATGTTCTTGTTGTTTTTCTTCTTCTTCTTCGTCTCCTCTTCTTCCTCTTCTCCTTCCTCCTCTTCCACCTTCTTCTTCTTCCTCCTCCTCCTCTTCTCCCTCCTCCTCCTCCACCTTCTTCTTCTTCTTCTTCTTCTTCTTCTTCTTCTTCTTCTTCTTCTTCTTCTTCTTCTTCTTCTTCCACGCCAATTTATAATTTCCTGTCCCATGTAGCTCTTAATAATTTTTGTTTTGTTGCCATCTCTCCAATACCCTGCTCCGCCATCCATTCACTCATGACCGTCGTTTGCGCGTTGCTTTCCTCTGTCTCTCTTACATTCAATCTATCCCGTGTGTATTAAATTTTCTAAGCCCTCCTTCCTTATTATGTACCCCAGAAATCTTAACTCTCACTTCCTGATATTAAGTATAAGTGTCCTTCTCTAGAATTTTGTCGTTGCTCACATGTTCGGTCGATGGAATTCTCAGCATCCTTCTGTAGAACCACCAAAAAACATCTTTGAATCTCCTATTAATTTGTGGTTTTTTGGATGATTCGGTAGGATGATAATGTTCAGATACGATCAATCACTTTCTTTAATACATTATCTGTTCCAAGTGCTGTCACCTACGCAAACCCCAATAATCTCAGGTATCACCAAGGTATTTCCAAGTGTCAATTACAAAAAGGATTTTCTTGAGATGCTGCTTAATAAGTTTTTCCGATTTACCTTGCAAGATCATGGCACCTTTCTATTTTGGCCTGCGCTACTGTCACGATGTTTCCAAATTATCGGAACGTCTATCAGGATTCATTCATGTCTCTCTTGCGCGCAAGGGCGATCGCTCTCCATGCAGCTGAATTTATATTCTTCATTCTCAGTTACTGGACGTGTCGAATGCACGTATCACGACTTTCGGCGCCCGAAGTCATGTTCCAGCATAGATCCTATTATATTATTATTATTATTATCAGTATTATTATTATTAGTAGTAGTAGTAGTAGTAGTATTAGTAGTATAGGAATCCATTTGTTTGTTATACTAGCCGCTCCTGTGTTTCGACCGAAAGTCTAAAGAGACATCAAGTTGACATATCTGTGCAAATGGCGCGTGAAAGAATAAGAAAAGGTTAAATCAAAAAGGGATAAAACGACAAACGTTTGTCTCGTTAAAATATCTGAAAATAAATTTATTTAAAGGATACTTTAAGTATATATATATATATATATATATATATATATATATATATATATATATATATATATATATATTAAGTCATTTTTATGTTTGTACATTCTTTTTATAGATACAAATATTTAAGTAAATGCTCTGTTTTTATAACAAACAGTATTATAACATTTACCGGCCTGAATGTCCGAGAAATGTTCATTGAAAATATTGGTGCTTTTAATGTGACGTCATTTGTTTACATTTGGATACGCTTTGAGGAGATATGAATGTGCGTGCGAGATTCATGGAAGATTGTAGTTTAAAAGCAGTAAAATCGACCTTGCTAATCGAATGATCCTCTGTGGCTCAATCGGTTAACGTATAGGTTCGATTCCTTTCGGAGGATGAATATTTTCTATGAAAATTTCTCGTTGCATAAATTATATGCATATAAATTTCAGTTGCATAAAGTCTTATTATTTTTACAAGCTTTCGTCTGTTCCTAAATCTATCAGTAAAAAAGAATTCTCTTATCACTATATTTGTACAAAAACGCACAACCTTAAAATTTAAATTCAAACTCAGCGTTGCGACTGCTCGTTCCAAAACAATAACACATTTCTCATAGCATTTTTCGGATTACATCTCTATTTTCGTTGTCCACTTATTACTGAGAGTAAAAACAAGAACAAAATCTATTCCATACCTGAGGATGTCTGTAGGAACAGACGAAAGCTTGTAAAAATAAGACCTTATGCAACTGAAATTTATAAAACAAGGATCTTTTCATTCATAAACAGGTTCGGTGTTTTTGTATATTATTTGAATTGTTCGCGAAGATGGATTTCTCGCCAATTAAATCATTAACCTTTGTATTAGTTTTTTGTATGAATAATTCATGAATATATATATATATATATATATATATATATATGTGTGTGTGTGTGTGTGTGTGTGTGTGTGTGTGCATACACGTATTTATATAACAGTGTATGCTTCTGCATGTGTTTATGTGTGGACCAATCAGTTGTGTTTTGAATTATGTAAGATGTTTATAGATATACAACTTTGTTTCGTGATCCTAATCCGTGTGTCAAAAACGTCCTTTTATGAAATAGTAAAAACAACAGATAATAAACGAAGACTTTTGTCAAATCTGTTGCGCTAGACCCAAATCAGGGGGTGAAATTTTGCTCTTTCGAGATCAAGCAACCCAAACCCAGCTACCCAACAAAGGATTTCACACTTTACGGTATCAATAAAAGGGATGCAATATTACAAACAATTTAGTATCTGTCTATATTTATAAGATGAGGTATTATGTACACTATTTACATTATTCGGCCGTTGTACGCTCCGGCCTTATTCAGGTGGTTGGAATGTCGAATTGAACCCTTCATTTCGCTAATTGGGGTAGACTGTTCTAGCTCCACGTGCCATGTCTAATGGATGTCAGTTATCAGTTATCTCCTGTTAATTCCCCTCTCCAAGTTCTCCGTCGCGTTAATCAGGTATTGAACTCACACTCTTTGGGTTCTGTCACTGGATCTAACCATCGCCTTTATCCACTGTGCCATGTGTGAGTTCAAAACAAACAGCATCGCTCGCAACAATTATTATTATTATTGTTATTTTATTTCTTTTGATTTCTGGTGTGTGCACATTTCTTTTCGGGTCCCGTCCAGAGACCCAAAGTTAGAAATGGCATCATGACATTTTCCACTGACAAAAAAAAAACATATCTTACATAGACAAATTCCTTCGTAAGTACTCATGAGAATAATTCTTTGTATTTCTTTAAGCCATGGGCTTCCAGGAATCCCTTCAATTAGTCTACTGGAATCTTTCCCAACTAATCCGAGGGCTCCAACTACAACGAGGATTGTTGATGTTCTCATGTCCCACATTGAGATTTCTATTTCAAGGTCCTTGTATTTTGATAGCTTTTGAAGATCTTCAAAGATATATTGCAGACTACAGAGACTGCCATATCGATATGGAGGCACTTTTTTGTTTGCGGCCTCTACTAAAAAGGTCTGGACGGTTAGCTTTTAATGTTCTGTCTGTGTGTCCTGTGTAGTCCTATAAAATTGTAACAGGTCCTATTATTATTATTATTAATCAGCTTTATGTCTTTGCTGTAAATTATGTTATAACGCTTAGAAATATCAAGATTCTGGTAATTTATAGGGATGTTTCGTGAGGGTGGTCACCTATCATTTACAACAAAACCCGGAAACGAGTAACCATCAGTTGTCAATTATCATATTTATAAACACAAGTTAAACGCGAAAGTCAAAAGCATTTTTAAGAGTAAAGATTATGGAAGGATGTTTAAGAGCTTTATACAAAATTCACAAAATGTTGTTTTAGAGATGTTGCCAGCACACGAAAATCGAAAATACTTTCGATAAAACCCAGTAGATATCAATAATTATTTTCTCTCTCAAATAACAGAAACGAAATCTTGCATCGTTTAAAAAATCATTCATTTCATAAAAGCATAGACAAGACTTTTATATAAGCATTTCTTTTCTAATGCATTTAATTAATGACGATTTAATGAAGTAAGCAAATTAGCAGCTTCATTACCCCCCAAATCCAATAATGTTAATTTTGTTATTCTCCTCAGACAACGTGAAATCCAATAACAACTAAAGAAGTCAAAAGTGAGGCTATTTAGTTCAGAGTTTTTCATCAAATAGGAAGACTGAAAATACAAGCAGAATTAAAACTTTCAGGTTTGTCGAAGGAATTATTTTCTCCATCAGCCCATAGTTTAAATGATATCTGAATATTCAATGCTTTGGACACAGATATATCTGTTTGTAAATAAAGGGAACTTACAGATTTTTTTTTTTTTTTTTTTTTTTAGAAATGAAAAGCTTTATAATAAGTGCTAGTGTAGCTATGAAGATGTAGCCATGTCTTTAAATAATTCGGACATGTCTCAACACTGTTTAAACGCGGTTTGATTATTGGGATCAGTGAGATAGCACACTCTTTCCACTGGCGACTATTCGGTTTCTAACGGGGAAAAGGAGGAGAACGATGCCAGGAATATATGAATTCTAGACATTCATCAGCGGCACGTGGAAAATGATAGCGCCACAGTACATTATTGAAAAAATATTACCAGCAAAACATATTTTAAGGAAAGTATTATCAGAAATAGATTTTTGAAAACAAAATATTACCAGCAAAAAAAAAAAAAATGGCGGCATTAAATAACTCATTGATGTTGATATGCCGTAAACCAAACCAAACAACACAGTTATGAACTGTTCTCAGTTGTCCCTGGATAGAGTTAATCATGGAAAGTTAAACATTCCAGCACTTCAAATACTCTCCATATGTCACATTACTTAGCTTAGGCAAAGAGGTAAATGTTATTCAGTAGCTATCTGTAACTTTATACACTGACTAACAAAAAATCATGGAGTGGTAGATCGTAAATTGACATCATACAAATATCCGTTTATATCTCTGAGATGAGGTATTATTATTACTGGCATTATTTAGATTATTCAGACTGTTATCCTCATCTTCATTGCCATATTTACAACGTTTCACCCTTCTTCAGGTTATTGGAATTTCGAACCGTTAATAAAGCGAAATTAATATAAAATTAAGGCATGCTATACTTATGGGTTAAAGTTTTCAATATCAGAGATAAGGCGAATGTGAATATAAAAGTGAATATTGAGGCCAACGCTCAGCAGCGACAGCCTGTTTCATGCTTAAACACAATCTCCACGACATATATATATATATATATATATATATATATATATATATATATATATATATATATATATATATATATATATATATATTGTGTGTGTGCATACGTTTACGGGTGTGTGTGCATGTGTGTGGGTGCGTAATTAATATACCAAAGGTAAACCAAGCTATTAGAAAAGCGTCAAAGAGCATCTTTATCACCATGAAACCTGCCAAAGGGAAAACATGAACCCACTTTAGAAAAGGAAAATGAAAGTCCAAGAAAAAAACCTCAAAAGAAAAAAAAAAGAAATGAAAGAAAACACAAAAAAGACAACAGCCAACTATATACAGAGAAATTTAAAGTATTCAACACCAGAGAAAGAGGATTCCAGGAGTTTAATCTCAACAAACCGAACATTAATGAAAAACTCCAATCCAAATCCTAACTGTAGGTTTCACGCTACGCGATCGTCAAACAAGAATCTCCCGGGTGGTGTTCTCTTTCTTAGTATAATAAAGATATTTGTGAATAGTTAAAACTATGTGAATTATTTATATCACTTTTGTATAACAGATTTTATATGCACAGCAATATTTTGGCTGTATGAGGGGAGAGAGAGTGAGTTTGTCCCAGTCTACGTAGCAGTCGGCGTGCTTTGGAAAAGCATCTTCAAAATCATGGCTTTCATCTGCGATCATATAATCACTGTTTATAAAATTGCAACTCTCTCAGATACTAAAGAGGTATCTTGCACAAACTAACCGTAACATATGAATGAATAGTTGTTATCGAAGTGGAAAGTGCTTACTCGTCGAATTTGAAAATTGCTATTTCAAATCCTTGCTTGTATATCTTGATTGGAACACTGAGTTCATAGCGACAAAGAAAGTAGGTATCAAGGTAACTTAATTATCCAAGTAAATTTAGATAGATAGATAGATAGATAGATAGATAGATAGATATGAAAAAATGATAGATATGAAAAAACGATAGATAGATAGATAGAAAAAACGATAGATAGATAGATCTTGCGAACTTATAAATTCTCAAATATTTTCTCATCTGAAATTTCATAGATTTTGATAATCACAAGAAACTCAAAGCGATTTGAAATTTTCAATCACCCACATGCGTCCAAGAGTCTCACAGAAAATAAGATAAATTTTCTATCTCGATAGAAAAAGTCAGAAACGTAATTTGAAAATATCGAAATTTCGAAATAGAAAAACTTATTAAAGCTTATGAAGGGGAATATCTTTTGCCTGTTTTCAATTAAACCCAAAAGAAAAAAATATAAATATTGAAAATGTTTTTTCAAATCGAAGGATTCCAGTTTTATAGTTTATTTCTCCTTTACTCCAATGGATTTACCGGGGTTTTGTAAGCAGTTGACAAGCATTGTGTAAATCTCAACTTAAAAATACCGTAAAGGACGCATTTTTTATTTGTTGAAAAAATATTTATTTGGGCTGTTTTGGTAACGATTTGATTTCTTTTTCTTGTGACGCGTATAGGTTTTGGTTCTTGTTATTGTACGGTTTACTTCACTAAAAATAAGTTGTTTTTCTAAGCTTTGTATTGATATACGTTATTTCTGTTGTTCGAGGGGAAATGCTATGACGTAGTGTGTAATGGCAAATTGTTTTTCTTTAATAAATAAAAGATAAAAATGAAATCGAAAACGTTCGAAAAGATAGAAATTTCAAAGAGAATTAGAAATAAAGGATAAATGGTAAATATGAAGTAAGGATTAATGAAAGAGAAGAAGGAAAAAAGAAAGGTAGTAAAAATACAAATCAGAAAAAAGTTACATCGTTTGAAAAGATAGAAATAAAAAAAAGCCCAGTAGACTAACAAGAATACATGTATAATCTGAACATATAAATATGATGAATATTAAAAAAATGAATATAAATAGAAAATGAAAGGGGAAACAAACCGTGTAATATGAAGAGAAAAACATTTTTAAATTTCCAGTTAAAATATTGAAACGGAAAGAATGAATGAGGACTGAACTTTTGAAAGAAAAGTAGAAAAATAACTAGCAGCGAAAGGAAAATGTCTGTATACGAATGAATATTATGATGAGTAAGAAACGAGAAACGTCAAGCAAGAATAAAAGCTTGAAATAACAAAACTGTAAGAAAATGTATCACGAAAAAGATGGAAGAAAAGAAAGGAAACGAAAGAAAATCGAAGAAATAATGAATGAATTAAAAGATGACCAAGAAATGAAAACGTGATTAAAATAAGTAAAAACAAAAACGTATGGTTAGTGAAATGTAGTGGAACGGTAATTGACACTAACTGACTTATTATTCCACTAGTAGATGTCCGAACAAAACTCTTATTACTGGCATATCACGATCACTGACAGAAAAAAATGCAGGCTCAGTTCAAGAAGTTTTTTCTACCGACCGCATTGCATCCTGAAGACGATAATTAGCCAAAGAAATGAATAGAATATTAGTAAATATTTGCCAATCAAATTAATCTTTATAAACCACGGGTGTTCAAGATTTAAATCATTTATAAATATTTGATTCTTCTGTTTATTTCTTGTTTTCTCTACTGTCGCTTAAGGAATATTTTCGTGTCGAGGGTAAACAATTGGATTTCGTTTGGTTTGTTTGACGTCATATCAACTTAGGGGTCATTTTATGCTGACATTTTATTTCTTTGTGCACTTTAGAAAAATTTTTTTTCAAAAAGTCTTTGGCTGCTAATTTTTTAATACTATGAAAATATATTGCTTGTAATTTTTATAAAGTGTTTTTATATTTTCATGCTTTAAATACTGCTTTTTTTGATTACTATTTGCCCATAGATGGAAACCTATCAGGTTCTACCACCCTGGGTCAGAGTAGGCCTGAGAACAGATATTAAGAGGTTCTTCCACGCTCCTCAAAATTCCCGATCAGAGGCCTTGATGTGAAATGTAGTTTATCGTCCTACCCATGACGATATACAATTGGGAAAATATTATACAAAAAAAATTCAATTCAGATTTAATTTTTAAATAGAAGTTAGTTTAATAAAGATCTTTCAGTCTGGCATTTTCATCGTAATTACATTTAATCCAACTAAACTTAGTGTCTACTCGATTTTTTAACTTTCAAAGATAATTTAATAGAAGTAAATTCATCCAAGAGGATATATTATTTTCTTATCTTTCTCTTTGGTACTTTGTTTCTATTTCATATTTCGCTATTGTCAACTGTTTGTGTACGTGTTCTGCTTTTCCACCAACCAGCAACAGTCCTGTACTGTTTGAACTTCATGATTCAGTTCAATTAGTACAAGAATCAATTTACTCAAAACATATCAAAATTGAAACACAAGCTGAATAGCTAGAAATTTGTTTGAGATCCATAGTAAGAACACCGCATATAAAAGATATGCATAGGATGAAGTCATTGTACTTAACTTCTTGCTGGAAATGCACAGTTAAAATCCTAATTGGATATAACACGTATGGTATTAAAATGTAATGATTGAAATGATGTTAAAAGAAAGAAGTGGGTGCAAATTGCAAAGAAATCTATGCATCAGTCATTGGTTGTATCTTCGCTTCTGTCAATAAAAATGCCATTTATGTTTAAAACAACTTTCAAACGTAAACGAAGATGGAGATTTAAAAAGCTCTTATGAAGGTATTAGAGGATTGCTGGCTGTCAGGTTCATTTACTCCTTGATGATTTTACAACATTATAATGAAAATCAGATGGTAATGTTTTCAAACTTAATTTTAAAGGACAAGACGTTACATATAAAACGTTGTCGTTCATTTAGATATTTTCCATCTCCTTTCTTTTATTGAATACAGCGAGATGTTTTAGCCGATTTAAGGTCCAGTTGAAAAGAATGAATAAATGCATTTCGGTACTCTAATCTTTTATTTTGTTTTCTTTCAGGCATGTTAAAAAAGGAAATTATTCTTTTGTTTATCTATAAATGTAGAATTAGCAGCTACAAGTGGGCTACATTAATGTTTTGTTCTGACCAACTTCCATGGAGGTGACTAAAATTCAATTGCACAAGTTGAAACATGGAATAAACCTCGGAGCCTTATTAAGAAAGGTTTCTGTATTTCATGTGTATACGGAAGTAAAATAAAAGCGTAAATCTAGTATCATAAAGAGATGTAATCTGGTTCTAGTTTCGGAAAGGTACAAGCAATTTTAGAGAAGATAACGGCATTGTATAGACTAGATGCGGTAATCTTTTTCTTAAGCTACATAAAATAAACTGCTAGTCCGTGAACACCGTAAAATCAATAAGACCAATGTATGTACGTTTATTACAATTAAGCATTATTAAAACTGGTAATAATGGCCTACGCAGCAAATAAATGCTGAAAACACATGAGTGCTGTGCCGTTGACACCGATACGAATTCATGAAGATGCAATGTGAACAACATCTCTGAAATTCCCGCTCAATATCAAAGAATAACCAACAGCAAAAACGCTGGTGATTTTAAGTAAGAATTATAAATATAAAATTAAAACATTTTAAGATATAAAAGTTTAAGTGAAGCAAAATTTTAGCAGATTATTTTATGCTGCTTATGCGAAGGATTACCCCAAACGCTCGATTATAATGCTGGTATCGATATTTCAAATGTGGTTGGGCCCGTTTAAACAGCTCATATTTCTAGCTGCACTTAATTAGGAGATCACAGCATAATCATTTGTAGTCTAGAAGGAAGTATGAAATTAGAAGTGCCAAATGCTTCCTAACAATAGAAACAAAGTGATTATTCTCCCCGACAAAGAAATGTCTACATGTCTCTGTTGGGCAAATTATATGAAAACCAGTATATGTAAAAATTTCAACGATAGGATTATTTACACCTTTCAAAAAAAAAAAAATTGCTCCCGTTGGAAGTTGGCCATGAATCAGGGAAAATGATAACTTCTTCCGCATTATTACACATTATCAATAGTGGTTTCGTCACTTTCGTCCAGGAAACAAAGCAAGCTTGAAACAATGGAAGCACCTACTTAAAAGATGTCATCAAATCGCTGCTAGTTTTTGCTTAGTTTTCTAGGATCAAAAGTTTGTATTGCTTACGGATCTCCTGGTTAAAGTAACACTAAGAATTTAAATGTCTCATTCTTGTTGAACTTACGGGAAGCCATTAAAATGTATCGACACACTATGATCAATATAGATGTCTTGATATTGTAAAACAATGCACCAGTAACCAACTCGAATGTTACCCAAATGAAGGCAATAGTACTTTGCCTAGGTAATCTTCTCCATCACAAGCACATCCATTTATTTGGCACCATCTAATTTCCGTCCGTTCCATGAACTGATGACACACTCTGATAAATTAAACGCTGTAAAAACTGCAATTACAAACCGCTGATTTCTACAATAAAATTCTTCACAGATAATTCTAATAATATGAGAAAATTTTAACTATGGCTAGAAGATATACAAGGATTGATTAATAAAACCGGTATCTTTCGTTGCTTACCATTCACTGAAAATAACTCAGAAAAATCAATTAATGAAAGGGGGATTTTTGTGTTATACACAAAAATAAAAAATAACATTAGTTTTAATAACGAACATCCATATTTAATATACTTATACATTGCCACTGAAAAAAAGACTTTAAAATTTTCATAATCTTTAAGTGTATAAAGCTTCTTTTTAGAATTTCATAAAGGGGATGTCCTATATGATCATTCTTTGCCCAGGACATCCTATACTGTCTTTATAATATGGGTTGGAACAAAATTTCAGCGCGAGTGATTCCCAAAGACAATCTATAGATATTTTGATATAAATTTATTCAGCCACAAATATGTTATTCCTGGGTATAACGATAAACTACCTCCGGCAGCAAGCCCTTTAATCGGGAGATTGGATGTTTTGAGCAGCGTGTAACCGCCCCTTAATTGTTATTCCGAGGTACAGCCCGACCCGAGGCAGTAGTACTTGTTAGAGCCCAAGCTATGAGCAAATAATGAATCCCCAAACAAAAACAAAACA
This sequence comes from Acanthosepion lycidas, assembly GCA_963932145.1. Lineage (NCBI taxonomy): Eukaryota > Metazoa > Mollusca > Cephalopoda > Sepiida > Sepiidae > Acanthosepion > Acanthosepion lycidas. The sequence continues at coordinate 3,836,942 of OZ010585.1, read as the reverse complement.
CTTTGAAAGTATAGAGATGAATATTGGTAGTAATGTTACTAGCAAACATGTTAATAGTAAAATTACGAACAATACATTTTTGGAACAGACGGGCCAGCAATACAATTATAGTAGATTTAACAACAAAGCATTTTATCGTAAGTTGAAAGGATACAATTTCGTTAAAATTATGATTAGTTAAATCCATAAAATTGTATTGAAAATATTTAGATTTCAGCATATCATCCATATGCCGCTAAACAAAATCGATCAACCACCTATGTGACATTTTGTTCCACTGTAGTTCGTTATATTTGAGTCAACTTCATTATCCCATCCTACAAGAACTTGGGAAATTGCTGGGTGTTGAACTGTTCTAATGAGTATTTTCAATTTTCCAGAGAAATGCAGTTCTTCCGTTTAAGAGAATTTTTTTTCTTGATCAAATACAGTAGTAGGTCATCCCAGACAAGTTGTACTGGCAGATCGGGAAAAGAGAACTGGCCTGGTGTCCTGATCCGATTAGCGAATTCCGAACATATTTCATAAATTGCTGCCCATAATCGGCCGAAATTGCGAACAGTACTTGTTTCGTATAATGTTTTCTTTTTCCTTTCTGGTAATGAAACAGATTCAAATGATGAAAAGTTATGTCATTGACCTTCAAATTTCCTTTTTACGTAAAAATATTTAAAATGCGTTGAAATGCGACTTTTCAGAATAGCTGCTGACGTCTTTCGCATAGTAAAAACGTTAAAATTTCCCTTCCGCTCTGCCGTGGGTAGAATCTCTGACTGATGCCAAATCGGTCGGGTTTCAATTCCGGCGAGAAGCAATCTGATGTCAACCACACTGAGACAACGAAACAGTCTGCTTGCGGATGACAATATATATATATGTATTATCGAAGATTTAAGGAGAAACGTGTTAAAATCGCTACACAATAGCAATCTTGTTTCAACACTACACGTGCCTCGTCGGACAATCGTAAATTACTGGTGAGTGAACGATTAATTTCAAAAGCAAAATACTTCCTCTTTTTTGAAAGAGAAGACAAAAAAATAGGATTAAAATGGGGGTTGTGGGTTTATTGTAATTAACCAATCAAATGTGATGATGTCTACTCTAAAATCAATTAGAATCCATCCACAGATAAGTACGGATAATCTACTATTCTTTGATGTATTCTATAAATAATGTTTGACGTACTTGTCTATTATACTTACTTTAACATCGTGTTGACGATCAGGCCCATTATATGCCAAATTATTATTTATCTTTCTCTATTGAGGATCACCTCAGAATAGTTTAATATTTCATTTACATTTCAAATTCTTCTTCTGAATTTCTTTTTGAAGAAATGGTTAAAATTCCAAGCAGTCCATTTTTAATCAACTGTCCTGATGGCGTGTCGCCTTGACGCGGTAGGACGGTTTGCTTGCTTCAACGACACCCAGAGTTATGTGGGCGGGAGCTTTGGTCGTCAGCTCAACTGGTTTTTGAGGTGAGAGCCAGACAAAAGACAAACCCTAATCCTCCAGGTTGGGGGCTGTGCAGTAGGATAACAACCTACTCACTTAAAAACCGGGTATTGAACTCACACTTTTTGGGTCTTGTCACTGGATCTAACACATGGCACATTAGACAAAGGCGTTGGTTAGATCCGAACACCCAAACAGTGAAAGTTCAATACCAAACAGTGAAAGTTCAATACTGGCGGTGGAGAACTTGGAGAGTGAAATTAACAGGAGATAACTGATAACTGACATCCATCAAACATGGCACGTGGAAGGAGAACAGTCTACTCCAGCGAAATAAAGGGTTCAGTTCGAGATTCCAACCACCTGAAGAAAGCCGGAGCGTACAACGGCCGAAACGTTGTAATAAATATGGCGACAAAGATGGGGACAATACTCTCAATAATGTAAATATTAAAGACTCGACCATTATCCACACTCAGCTTTCCAATTCCGAGCCATTTTCCTTCATACCGCTCCCTTACAGCACCCGCTATCCCAAAGCAATCACCCAATGACGTACTGATCAGCCTTAATTCGATGATGACCGTAACATATTATTCATCAAGAAATTTTGGAAACTTTTATCTCATTATTAAATCCTACATTTTGAAATAACTTAACAATTTAACAAAGAAACTACGCACAAAAAAGATTTTAAGATGAATTCTTGTGAATGCTGGATGCAACGAATTCGTCTGCTATTCGAATTCGGTTGTCCGTATTCTCATCTAGGGCCGTTATCCATCACACCGCCCGCACCTAGAAGCATAAAGCACCTGGTAACCCCAAGCGGTCACCCATCTTGTGAAAAATATTTATCTTAATATTGAGATGAGGTTTGTTGCAGATTTATGCCTGTCAAACTATAAAATATTTGACATGCAACATGATTTGACGTTTTTTGTAATATTACTAAGTTACCAAAGACATTTTTATGAAATAAACTCTTTTAGAATTTTGCTATGATAGGCAGCCACATTTATTCATATCTAACCATAATGATATATTTTATTCATTTATATCTGATCATGAAAAATTACCTTTTTAACTTCACTTTTATATTAAACAGTAGAAAGCAAACTGACAAAGTTCACCCTAATCGAGTTTAAATGGTTACACCTTTTGAAATGATATCATATCATATCATTATTACTCTGCCGAAACGCAAACACTTTGCATTGTTTCTCTTGCATTTAAGTGTGTCCATATGAGCGAAATATATTTTAGTAATATATACTTTTTACTATTAGGTTGGTGCAAAAATAATGACGTAATAATGTCGTTTTTTGACGTATTTTAACGTCAAAAAACGACATTATTACGTCATTATTTTTGCAACAACCTAATAGTTTCAGATCATCTAATTGTCATTATCACTTTCAAAATGATTAAAATAACAATATAACCACGTAAGGAAGAGAAAACGGATAAAAATAGTACTGAAAAGTCTTTTTTTTTTGTTAATTATTTCACCCCAAGCAAGGCGGGAACGCCACCAGTGCGCAGTGGGGGGGGGGTGATTTCATGGAGTGAAAGTAAAAAGAAAGACTGAGAATAAGAAGAATTGGCGAAAGGACAAAAGAGGAACGGGATCCAAGAAGATTAAAGTTAGCAACTGATGTTGCATTTACATTTGAAGATTTGATTTATCAAGGAAGCAAGTAAACGGAAGGTAGCCCCACAGGGGAGAAGTGTGAGAAACGAAACCGTAGGAGTAGTAGGGGCAGTTTCATTTAGCTATATCGACTGTAAAAGGTGCTATCTAGATGCCAATCTAGTACCACGCTTAAATTCATATAGTCGGATCACGAGGGAAAAAAGCTCGTCAGAGCAGTTGCCATGAAAATATTTGTAGAAAAGACAAAGGGAAGCCACGTTACGTCGGTAAGAAAGTTACTGAAATCGAGATGCCTGGTTAAGACTGATTGCATTAAATATCCTTATTTGGATTTTGTCAATAACAATGAAATTTACAGCAGGTGCACCAAACCATATATGGCAGTAGTATTTAATTACCCGACGAATAGTAGTTTTGTAAAGTTCAAGATGAATTCAAGCGATAAAAAATAAGAATAGTAGTCTAAATTATTGTAAACAATGATGATTCCTAATCCCCCAAATTCAGACAGAAATTGAAAATACACTAAACTTCGCTAAAATTTCCAAAACGGACCTATACAAACTTCAAAAGCACCTCAAGGATTTTCCAATGTTGCACGAACAGAAATATGTTTAAGTTTTAAGCAGATAGATAAGATTTTCCAAGTGTTGAACTAAGTTTAAAAAAAAGCAAAAAAGTTTTACAAACATGTAAAACATCAACTCCACCTCTTAGATTTCCTTAATATTGCGTAAGTATTAAAAATCTAAGACTCAGGAATACGTTTGAAATATCCTTAAACATGTTTCGAAATACCGGCTGATGCTGTTGCATATGTACATCCATACGTGTACTTTTATTAAATATGTACATAAATTGAAAATCCAGTCATGTATGTTGTGAAACAACTGGAACGATATGAATAAACTCAAATAGATATATAGATAGATAGATAGATAGATAGATAGATAGATAGATAGATAGATAGATAGATAGATAGATAGGGAGAGAGAGAGAGAGGGCGGATAGAGAGAGATAAAAAGTGGAAATCTAGACGACGAAGGCTAGTTTTGTTTATTTTAAAAACCTAAAATTTTCAAATGACATAAATATACACATCATACACATTTGTTTTTGATGCGTCAAGAAAGAAAATGAACCAATTGTTACTTTGTCGTTTCCAGTGCTTCATAAAATATAATTGATTCTACGATTTTACTGGCCATTTGACTATAAGTAAAGTTATCTTTATTTTTTTCTCTGATTTCTTGAGAACAAGATGGAATTACAATCTAGAATTCCGACTTATCATGCACATGATGCATACGATCCGCAAGTTCCTTTCGGTCGGCTACCCCGTGTCTAACTTTAATTGGGATACATTGGAATTGAACCCTTATTTTAACCACGACAGACGGAAAATAAAGATTAACGTGTTTGCAGTCAAATCATCAAGGGGTATACAATATACATTGCATATTGCGTATATGACGATCTTTCCAGAAACTATCGCTTGAAGGATTTTTACGTTTTAAAGTAAAAAAAAAAACTCTTCTTTTTAGACCAAGATCAGTGACTTATTTATATTAACATTATCTCCTTGGTCTCGTTTTCATTATGATATTTACTCTGTAAAACGCTGTTTGCGAATTATACCCTGAAAATAACCAGACTTAGATTATAGAGGATGCCCAGCAAAAATTCACATCACATTTCCTTTAAGTCAGATGCAAAAGTCTTTTGAATTGATTTCATTTCTCAATAGATCATTGTTGAATGTGTTTTTCTGCCATTATTTTGCACGCCTCTATATGTACTTGCTGAGACTTTATTTAACATTTCATACACGGGTTTTGTCCAAACACTTCTGGAACAATTCCAGGATATCCAGTAAAAAAAAAAGTGGTCAATTTAGAAAAACCTGATAGAACCTTTGAAAACTGGTGACGAATGATGTGAGTGAAAAATTTCTATACATTTGATGATCTTCATTGAAAAGTAAAATAACATGACGCTTAATATCAGTGAAATGTTTTAGCTATAAAAGAAGGGTAGAACGAAAGATGAACGTTCTATGCAAATAACGGAAAATAAGATAAACGTGTTTACAGTCTAATGATCAAGAGATATACAATATACATTGCATACTGTGTATACGCCGCTCTTTTTTCCAGAAAATATGACTTCAAGAACTTTTACTCCACTTTTTAGACCAAGATCAGTGACTTATTTATATTAACATTATCTCCTTAGTCTCGTTTTCATTATGATGTTTACTCTGTAAAACGCTGATCACGTCTTATACCTTGAAAGTAGCCAGGACACAGTGTTAGGCTTATATTATACAGGACGTCCATTAAAAAAGCGGTCTGCACATTTCGTCAGTCCGTATGGCGAATGCTCTTTTTTGAAAAGAACGATAACTTGACGCTCAAAATCAGTGAGTTTGTTTATCTATATGAAAAGGGCAGAACGAAAGAGGAAAGGTGCCTGCAAATAACCTTTAAAGGGAAAGTCCCAAGATCGAGCAGCAATTAATCAATCATAAAAGAAACAGAGTTAAGGAATTATGCGAGAGTCAAATGATTATTCAAGAAACTTATATAGGGTTATTCAAGGTCAATTATTCCTGAAAGATAAAATAGTGATAATAAATTAGCCTCTTTTTTACTAGGTACCGTAACAGGTATCGTCTTATTGGTAATACAGTGTAACCCAGATATAAGAGAGTTGTCGGGACCGGAGAATAAGTCTCTTATATCCAGGTTTCTCTTATATCCGGGTTTGGTCTAATTTATATACATTAACACAGACTCTAATTTGGGACCAGAGAAAATCTATCTTATATCAGGGTTTCTCTTATATCCGGGTCTCTTATATCCGGGTTACACTGTATTGTGTTTGACAACAAAAATCTTGTTTGTTAAACGCTAGGATTACAACAATACCTGTAAAATCTCTCCATCGACTTAAAATAAATTGTTTTTTATCCTCCATATTGCGATTCGGTGGAGACGCAGATTGGTGAGGGTAGAATCAAATCTTTAAATGAAGAATTACTATTCCATCTCAGCATATAATACGAAGAAGGTAAGAAAGTAACTTTCCATGTTTCCTCAATTGTTTTTCATTCTTCTTGATGTGGCCTTCACATGAAGTCACCACAAAAGTTCAGAGAGACTCAAAGAATATAGGATTTATCACTTGCTTTCTTTTAATTCGAAAGACAAAATGATTATCAAAAGTGAAAGTTCCCTTGTCAGTAACGGCGTAAATAGAAAAAACGTAATCGACTTAAAGTCTATAAAATTTGCGTGTAATTTAGAATTGATTGTAAATAAAATCGCAAATCGAATTTGTAGCATTAAATTTTTGTGTTTCGCCCATTTGAAAGTAACTGAACCGATTTGGAAAGAACATCGATGGTCGTAATATTAATGGGTGTTTCATTTCCACACATTCGGATTTTATGGGCGCCGTATCTTCGCAATTGAACTGCTCAACTCAATGCAGCAAACAACGTGAAGCGTGTCAATCAAATATTCAAGTTTTGATAAAACTGTCCGAATTGATTGGACCTCATCAAGCATAACAATAGTGTTCAATATTTTGTTGATAGAAAGTTTATGAGACTTTGGTTCAGCTCATTGATTCTCTCACTTATTTGAGATTGATCTTGTCATGTGAGCAAGGGAGCATGTTGTCAAAACAGATGCTGATGAGACCAAGAGATAAGAAATATTGTATTGCAGCCCTTCATAAAGCAATAACTACAAAGTGAGCGCAGCAAATCATCGCTTGATTTTGCAATTGTCTCGTTATTTCTATTCTCTGTGTTGGTAAGTTTTAATCAGATTTGGAACCTTACAATAAATATTACAGCCGTTATGAGTCAAAATAAAGTGAATATTGAACTGATAATTCAGAAAATGAATTAGTTATATTTTTACGAGGATGTCCGAAAATAAGTAGAGACATTTAATAATCCAGTATTTGTATTACTATGTGATAAATATTATATTTTGCATATGTCACCGGGACATCTATACTACTTTCCTCATATTTGTCACCGGGATTGATTTTCTTGTCCCATTGGCATTCGAGAGTATAAATACACTCTTCCAATAATATGGCGTCCAAGCGACTGTAGGTATGCTCATAGCCCTACAGTAACCACGTCATCTGGTTTAAATCACCTGTTGGAAAATGTCGTTCGAGAGACACAAACAGATAATGCTCTAAAGTAGACACATGTACGCAATAAAACCTCAAACATATCCCTGTAGCCATTAATTTGTCCTTTGTTTGGCCTCTTTCGACAAACAGCTTCCTTCAGCCTAATCAATGTTCTGCGTTAACTTACTATACGGTATGGAATCCATGACCAGAGCATCGTTGACTTTATTTCTTTGCTGAATTCTGAACTTTGAATTTTATTGGGACAGTTCGATGCTGATTGATGCCACTGTGTAGTAATATACATAGGCATCATTAACTGTGGACATAAGGCCCAGAAATATGTCTTGTATTTTTCCCAAAATTAAAACTTTTGTTCATTAATTAACTGATTTATTAATGAAACTGGATTTTAATCTTCATCGCACCTCTGTGTATCTCTTGATTTAATTGGGATGATTATTTTTGTTGCACGGGCGTCGCATACGCATGTACTCAACATGGAAGGTGATATGCCTGTCTAAAAATGTATTGCATTCTGTTTAGAGCATCCATAGACTTGTTTTATTTTTCTAATAATTTATGCTTAGTAGCTATCAGAGAGGGAAGTAGGGGAAATACACGCAAACACATACACACACGCACATATGAACACAAATACATGCATATATATATATATATATATATATATATATATATATATAGAGAGAGAGAGAGAGATAGATAGATAGATAGATAGATAGATAGATAGATAGAACACAACTTCGGCTCATATGCTTAAATTTGCATTATCAACAATATTGGATAAATAGAATATAAATACATATATATATTAGATTCAAAGATCAGACAGACAATATGCACTCATCGATGTGAAATCCTTACACTGTGGAAATGATAAGGAGACCTTGAATATTATTTATAGATGTGTTGAAATATTCTCGACCAAATTCACTTCAAAAAGATGAGCAAGCATCAAATCTTTTTTTTAATCCCTTCTTGGCTAAGCCGATAAATTTTGTGTGCCATCCTCGTATATATGATCTTACTCTGACTACAACAGCGCCTCTGAAGCAAACACACTTTGGAACAAAAATATTTATCCCAGCGTCAGGCCACCCACGTCGTGGCCTGACGATTTCATATAGCAGGAAACAGACTGTCGCCTCTAAATGTTGACTTCTATGTTCACTTACATATAGATAGATAGATAGACAACAAAATATAATTTTTATGCATTCTTTATTTTTGAGTAAAGGTGCTAAAAAATAGACATGAGGTATAAAAACTGAGTGGCGACTGTCTGTTTCATTCGTGAACGCTATCTTCAGTCAATATGTGTTTGACGGTAACTCCATTCTTTATTTGTGCTGGTCAATGGTGCACTAGTCTAGTAAGGTCAGGTATTTGTATTTATGGGTTTTGTTTTAACTGTTATTGGATAAACGAGAACGGTTTAAATTTAAAATTACCCCCCTCACACATATATATATATATATATATATATATATATATATATATATATATATATGCATGCCTTGTATTCAAGTTTTCTTGTGTTCGTATAAGTGCTTGCTTTATTGCATATATATATATGTGTGTGTGTGTGTGTGTGTGCATCTATAGCGTCTATCTATATCTCTAAAATGAGGTATTATGTACTCTATGTACATCATTCGGACTATTATCCTCAACTGTGTCGCTATATTTGTTGCCTCAATTTCAACTCCCACCATCCATACAGCGTAAAGAAAGGGATCGGCCGTTCCTTACAACACCGAGTGAAATTCATAAGTGGCGAACCAGAGATATTAGATAAAGCATTGTTCAGTATAAGTAACAACTACCCTGGGTAGATGGCAGCAGCTACAAAAACTGGGATAGGCGGGTACAAGAGGAGGACAACAACACTCAGAAAACCGTCTGACTGCCTTATGTGAAGGGATTATCAAAGAAAATACAAAGCATCTGCGGTCCATATAACATCAGGACAACCTTCAAAATCTGGGCGACACTTCGCAGATATCTCTCCCGAGTTAGACCCCCCCCCCCCATAGAGGAGAACATGACTAAGACTGTGTGTATGCCATCTTCCACAGCTGTGGAAAGAAATATAAAGGGGAGACAGGCCACCCCCCCCCTTTAGGTAAGGCTTCAAGAACACCAGAAAGCTGTACACGAGGGGAAGTGGAAAAATCAGGCGTGGAGAGAAAAGGTAGCTCACCGCCTTCTGTTGGATCAGGTTGAGATCATAGATAAAGAAAACCATTTGAAAATTCATAACCTTAAGGAATCAGCACATATGCTAGGCCACAAAAATCTCCTGAGCCGACTAAGCATAGAAATGAATACAATACGGAAACCAGTAATAAGGAAGTGTCAGAGAAAAAGCTATAATAACAACAAAAATTGCAACATGAGCTCTGATAAAAACATAAAATGATAACAGCAAAAATTGCAATATTGTAACAGAGAGAGAGAGAGAGAGAGAGAGAGAGAGACCCCAACAAGTGGGTTTATTAATCAACGGTTCTAAAGGATTGGGAAGAAGGTACTAATTAGTTAGTAGAAGGTATTCCGGAGTAATTTCAGAAATAAGTTTTTCTTTATACTTAGTTGTTTCTGGAATTGAATTATTAATTAACTAGGTGAATTAATTCCAGAGTAATTAATGGACGGGTTCGTTAGGTAAAGCTTGTGATAAATGGTGAATTGGATTTTGGGTGTTCTGCCGGGCGAAATCCACCCTGAGCCCTCAGACGAGATAAGTGCTTTTCGCCGGGCTTAAGCGGACGGTGTCTGCAGAAAACCCAGCAGGGAGTCTGAATCCGATTTTAGTACCTCTTGAAAACTGGGTACTCGCGGAGCTTCAGAGATCCGGCGGAAAATACACGGTGGTCCAGGCGATTTGCATATTAAAATTCGTGGGCGGTACCTAAAAACTGTTTAGCTCCGACTCTCTCTATAAAAGCGACCTGCACGCTTGGGTTGAGCAGGTCAGATCGGAGATCAGATCGGATAGGATCAGAGAACGCGTCGGAACGTGCGAGAAGCGGCAGACGCGGCAGACGCGGCAGAGAGAGAGAGCGAGAGAGATCGCAGATCAGAGATCGCAGATCAGAGAACGCGAAGGAAAACGGGGTGGAAACGGCTTAGTGGGTCTTGCTGATCTGGCCAGTTGGTTGCATGCGTCAAAAAGTCCGAATCGTATCCAGAGATAGAAATCGAACCCGTGCGAATCCTGATAACTTCATCAACAAAGCTGAGAAAAGCCGACTGCTATATCGGAGGGGGCGGACGAAGAACCACGATTTATCTCCCTTAGTACAGCCGAATTTCGACCGGCATAATTGTGTCTTTCTCTCTCTATGACGTTCCGACCCAAACGAGTGAATCTCGTTAAGACAGTTTGTATTCGTGCAATTTCTTTGGTAGTGATATAAAAACAATAGCCTTAAAGGGCTCTTTGTACAGGAACCGAAAGTGTTGCTTTTTTTCTTTCTTTGGGCCCTTGCGGTTACGACAAGAGCCTCTCTGCACAAATAGCAATTTCTTTCAGCGTGGAGACCAGCCATTTAATTCATCCTACCTCCGGATCATTCTGAGGGATCGAAATACTGCTGTTCGGATCAAATATTCACAAAGTGGCGGATAGTGTTGGTTCCTTCAGTTCACCGGGGGAGGACCAGGTGGTTTACTTTTCGGCCAGAACCACCGCAGAGACAGGACAGAGCTTTAGCCGGCATGGCTTCTACGTCAGAATATGAGCACTTAAAAGAAAGGTTGCTAAAGACATTAGAAATTCATACACAGATGTCATCAACGACACATGGAACAGTGGATAAAGTCGTTGGTTAGATTCTGTGACAGGACCCAGAGAATGTGAGTTCAATACCCGGTTAAGGCATTGTAGAACTTGGAGAGGGGAATTAACAGGAGATAACTGATAACTGACACGCATTAAAACATGGCACGTGGAACTAGAACTGTCTACTCCACTGAGCGATATAAAAGGTTCAGTTCCACGTTCCAACCACCTGAAGCAAACCGGAAACGTTGTAATAAATATGGCGACAAAGATGAGGACAATAGTCCGAATAATTTAATAGATGTGATGTTTTCCAAACACTGTCAGCACATTTTGGCCGTGTTCATAATTGATGCTCTTGTTGTTTTTTTATTAGTAATGCTGCCATTATTTTTATTTTTTTACATGAGGCTGTTTTGTTGTATTTTTTAGAGGATGTACTTTGGTAGGTTTCTGTGCGTGTTTCAATGTGTCCTTATTGAGCTATGGTCAGAGAGATGTAACGGTAATTTTCTTGATTTTATCTTGGTATATAGTGGAATTTCCAATATAATTATTCATGTAGTTGCTTGGACCAGAGTTACAGGTACTTAAGTGACATTGAAATTCACATGTGACTTAAGAAACTATCCCTGATACTGAGAACATTTACGCATAAATATAGCATACCTTAATATATATATATATATATATATATATATATATATATATATACATACATACATAGATATGCCATGGCAGGAGGTGCTAAATGTACTTTTCCTGACCCATATCCATAAACATAATCTTCCACTAGAATTCTTTATACTATTATCGTAAATTGTGTTGGGCTTATCAGATTTCCGCTACGATAGGATAGATTTCGGCTTTAATGTAGTATTTTATCAATAATTCTCGAGAAATTTCTGTTCTTCAGTGGGGACAGCAAAGAGCGGTGCATCAAAGCTTTCTGCGCAAGATCAAAAAATGCCAAATTAGACACCCACACAGAAAAAATAACAATTATTGATATTACTTTCCTGAACACTGCTTCCAAAAAGCCATTCTTTTTTACACTTGATTTACTCATAAAGTCTTCTTTTCTAGAAACTTCAAAGAGACGCTCACCACATATATGTTTAAAGTAGACCTCCCGTTTTATATCCGGATGGAGATGGAAATGTAGATTCACTTTGCCGATCACATATGTCTGAATGTTTGGTTTACTTCCTATAATGGTTTCACGAAACATATCAAGTTTAATTTCAAGGTATGTGCTGTTTTTTTTGTTCTTTTTTTTCTGCATTGTTCTTGATATCAGTATGAATGTTACTCGGAATTATTTTATTCGTGAAAAGTTAACTTATACATTAAAATCATCAAATATTGATTCAGAAATAACAGAGGTTAATATATGTAGACATAAAAGTCAATGTGATCACGTGGCAATATGTGCATTCCTCTATTGATTAAATCAACAGTCATATAAATAAAAAGAAAGAATTATACAGACATATCTTTGAGCATGCTAAAATAGATAGATATAACACTGACGATATATATATATATATATATATATATATATATATATATATATATATATATATATATATATATGTCTGTGTGTATGCGTGTGTAAATTCGTATTCCACGAACTAGCAACTGATTCCTTATACGAAAGATCAATGAAATTAAACTTTTAAAGATTTTTTTGAAAAAGACAAGGAAAATGTCGATCCTCCTCCTAATAACGGTGAAAAATAGAATTTTCCATATTATGGAAAAGTCGGGCAAGAGGGGGAGGCTTTCTCTGATTATTTAATTTAATTGCAAAGTTAATCTTTCTAACCTCAATCGCTTAACTACCATATGACATTACACATTTTCCTGCAACTTTAAATAATGTAATAACAAAATGGGAAAATATTTTCTAGGAAATATCTTTAATTGCTCGGTAAGCGAAGAGTTTACGCAGTGTGGAAATCGATGGAAAACCATTGATGAGTGCCTGTCTACGAGTTTTATTATTGATAATCTTGGCCGGATTGGAACAAAGATCACATAAATCGTTTTTCTTTTCTTTTCTTTTTTCACATAGATACCAAAATGCTTTTAAAAAGTCATTCTACATGAAGATAAAAGTCGGCGATAAATTCGATAAACGCCGTGAAAAGTCTAATTTTGTTTCGATGACGGTGAAATAGAAGAAAGATCAAATCAAAATTTTAATAAGTGAAATTAGTTTGCACATTTTTTTCTCTGAAACTAAAGTTAAAATTCGTAATTAGTTTAATGTCTGTTCGCAAAGAATCTTTTGTGAAAAGCATTGTGTGATTTAAAAAATAATAATAATAAATGCTTCATTTAGCAGAAAATATAGGGAAATGACAGACAATTAAACTGATTTGCACTGAATAAATTCGCAAGTTCCGATATTCAAATCAAGATCTCTTTATATAATAACCGCAGACATCATGGACTCCTGCGAATTTTTCCTTGATATAAACGAGGGTGGGGAGCTGGAAAGTTCTTAGTCTGACTACGACGGACTCATACTAGAGTCGTGAAATTTTGCATGAATTAATTTCAATTTTTCTTATTAATAACTGCATTTTTTGTTTCAAAATTTCACAGCCTTACTCCTTCATAGTAAGCCTATGAATTTTTTTTTCACTCTCGTAATGTGTAAATAAATATTAGTTGATGATGATAATACTGAATACAGCGATTTCAAATTAAACATTGATCAGAAACATTATGAAATATTATCTTACAACATCAAAATTATAACATTAACTGATGCGACATTACGAAATCTATCGTTAGAAAGACAATGCCACATATGAAAAGAAATGCAGTAGAAATCCTCATATCTGAAGGTCCTTCTCTGTGCTGCCATTCCAATATTGTAATTTTTTTTTCTTTGCAGATAATTATTAGTAACTTGAAATTTCTCAACCCATAATGTCTCGCACAGCAGAAAATTCAACTGAGAGAAAAATGAAAAGGCTTTTTTTTTCACGTTACGTCAGAAATTAGAAATCTTTGAAAAACTGGACGAAGCTCATGATTCATTGAATTGGCAAATTTACAAACAAGGATTACAGAATCTGAACTTGCTCTTAAAGATGATCCAATGAATGCTCTCACTTCGGATGGCTTAAAGGAATGGATAAATGAAAACGCTAAAGAAATTTCAAATGAATTTAACGATAGAATCGCTTCAAAATTATTTAGTTCGTCAAGAAAAAGAGAAAGAATCAAATTCTTCCGATATGGTGAAAATATGAAATATGATGAAAGAGAATCGGACTCAGTAGAGAAATTTATTGATGACGTCATTAAATTCATGGAGAAAAGAATCATTATTGCAGATTTACAAGTGCACGTCGTTTGTAGAAATGCATTACTGAAAAAGAAGAAGAGCAAAAAGTAAGCGAAATGAGTAAAGATAAAAAAAAAAAAACGCAATGAAAATTACAACTTATTGAGCATTAAACATTAACAATTATACTTACTTTTGTGAGACACTACATTTTTCATATATTGTAATAAGTTCTTGTGTTTAGTTAAGTTATAGTTATATAAACAAATCCCACATTATATCCGATCCAGCCTTCATATCAGAACTCCTCTGAAATTTGGATATGGGGACTTCTATTAGAAAAAATATTTAATAAAAAGTTCGAAGAAAGTTCAATCAGAAAGTGATTCTGATCATTTTGCCATTTCTGCTCGCATTATTTTACATCCGTAATGTTGGTATCACAAAAAGAAACAGCAGAAAATAAAGTTTTGTGCCAAAATTTGTATCCTTCTAAGGATCTCTATCATAAGAAAAACGTGTGATCCAATGAAATCAGAGACTTTGTTGTGAGTTCCAGCTGAAAATCTTCCTCAGTAATATTCTTTCTATGACAGCCATGAAAGTAAATCTCCGTAAGCACTGTTTTATTGATTATATCTGACGTGATTTTTTCATTAATTTCTTTAAGTGTATGCAAAGATAAGGCGAAAGAGTTAATAATATCTATATATATATATACCTTACAAAAATATCTGCTTGACATATTAATGATATCAACATGATCAAATAAATTCATGTATCCTAGAGACAAACTTTATGAAAAATAAATTAACTAGTTTTGTTCATCCCGGTGTTAATATTCTAAAAAAGTTTTTCAAATTATGTTTAATTTTATCTGTTTATTTTTCTTCCATCTTTCTGCCATTTACAATCTGTTTTTGCTTGATCTGTAAAATATCCGTTTAATTCACAAGAAAAATATTTCTTTTTTTCTTCCTTTCTTTACCTTTCTTTGATTTATATATTTTTATTTCTTCATGATTCATTTTGCAAATTAAATCTTTAATTTAGACCCGTACTTACAAGCAAGTAAGAAAGAAAATTTCAAATCTAAGAAAAAATGGTTTCAAATAACAAATGATTGCGAACTGATTTTAATTGTTCCTTTCATTTTTTTTATTCTTTTGTCAATTCGAATGACATCGGCATCATTTATGAAGGTAAAAAATGACAAAATAGAAATTGAAAACTTTTTTTTAAAATTGCAAACGGTTTAATGATTTTTATCGAGTTTCAGTCAAAATTAAGCGAAAAGGCAAATCGGTCAACCATGAATTCAATTTTCTCCTCACCTTGATAATTCTACAAAACATATTGAGTTTCGATAAAGTTATAATTGTAATGTAAACTGAACAGTCAAGAAAACTATTCTCGTTGATTATCGCTGGCTATCAATATTCACTGAGAGGACGAGAATCTTTTGTTCAATGTCCATTTTCATTTATATAATTTTGTTTATTTATTAATAAATGCGCCACCGACGTCTACATTTTCTGACCGATTAGATAAAAGTTTTATATCTTTTTCACGTTATCGGTATAATGTTTTAAATGTCTTTTAAATAGAATTCAATAACACAAAAGATTTGCATCATTTTTTTTAATTCTTTTATAAAGATTGGCTTTTGACCACTTTTCCTTATTCCGTTAATTGCAAAATGGCCGGAAATCTTTTCATAATCATGAAAATTATTACTTCTTGAACCATTAATATAGAGAGTATTACTTTAATGCTCGAGACATTTCATCTTCTCAACATTTACTACAAGCACACATGCACACACACACACACATATATAGAGACAGACAGACAGACAGACTTACAAGAAAACCCCCTGAATTTAATCCTCTGCTACCTAACAGCCATACCCAATCAAGGGAAGGGCTTCGGGAGTAACTAAAACAATCCGATGCTAGACTTAAAAACCTGCGACGATGCCGGTGCCAATCTGTATTGGGCAGTACCTTCACCCTTTTTCGGTAGCATAGAGGGGAGAGACGTACTGCAGGGGTAACCGCCGATCTCACATAAAACCTGCCCAGTATCGCGCAACTGCAAAAAAACACATGAAGTAACAGTCTACTGAAGGAAAGATTCAGAATGTTCCTCTGTATGGCAAGGGGGCGACTACATCGTCGCTTCAAGGACGTCTGCAAAAGTGACATGAGGGCGATGGACATGGACATCAAGAAGTGATCTTTTTTTTATCCACTGTACCATGAGTGGATAAAGGCGTTAGTTAGATCCAGTGACAGGACCCAAAGAGTGTGAGTTCAATACCCGGTTAAGGCAGTGGAGAACTTTCAGAGAGAAATTAGCAGAAGATAACTGATAACTGACATCCATTAAACATGGCACGTGGAACAAGAACAGTTTACCCCAGTGAGCGAAATAAAGGGTTCAGTTCGACATTCCAACCACTTGAAGAAGGCCGGAGTGTACAATGGCCGAAATGTTATAATAAATATGGCGACAAAGATGAGGACAATAGTCCGAATAATGTAAATAATGATAAAAAGTAATAGTACAACTTCAATGTTAAATTTGATAAAAGGTTATTTACTTTTGCTTAGTGTCAAAACTGTTCTAAGTTTTTAAAAGAGAGAGCTACTCTATGAGGCAAAATGAAATAAAGATAAAAGAAGATAAACAGCTGTCAATTTCCTACGAGATTAATGCCGAGACGACTAAGTCAGTAAAGTTTGTATTCTCCGAAAACATATACAGCAGATAAAAATAACCTTCACACAATAAATCTTTTCATGTAGAGTCATGAACTGCAATGTAATGTTTAATATCCTATATGGCAATGAATACTGACAAATTCATTTCAGTTTCCCTATGAATCGATATAACATATGACCAATGAGGAATTTTTAAGGAAAATAGAATCAACATGGAAAGTTACAATCAGAAAGACACAAGGGAAATTTGTGGGAAACATAATGTTAAAGGAAGCCGAGATAATTTAACACTAACAGGTTATACTGAAGGCAAGAGAAGAAGCGAAAACGGGAATTCGCCTGCATAAATATCTCGATACAATGAATGACAGAAAATGTGGTGGTTGCAATGTCTTATAAATTACATAGACCAACAAATGTCAAGAAGTTGTGGAGAGCCATGTTAGAAAGGATTTGTTCCATAAATTATTTTTCTAAAGAAGAATTTTGATTTTTCAGAAAGCATAAATAAAAATCGAACCTTTCTTATTTATCTTGAAGATTATTAATTTATTCAATAAAATATCAAATCGAGAAATGGAGAAAAGGAGAAACTGGTTACAACGTGGATATAAAGGTTTCTTCTTCAATATATAAGCGAGCAAAAACAAAAACTACCAATGTGCTGAAATATAGTCAGCTGCTTTGAACCTATTGCTTATATAGTTATTGTTATTAAATCACTCAACAATCATTCGAATCATCGCATATAAAGTTCGTACAAAAGTAGCCAATTATACTGAGCTGTTCTTGCTACTCTGGACTAAGAGGAGAAATGCGAAGAAGATGGTGAAACGTCATTTTTTACATCGAATGTGATTTCTTAATAAAAGAAATATAAATGATGGAAATTATTACAAATGTTATCTCACATGATATGTGATAAAATTTCACATGATAATAATTAATAACTTGAACCAAGTTATTAATTAGCATGTTGGAAAAAATGTATTTCTCTCAAATAGCAAATAAATTATCAACATCTCAAACCTACTGAAGATGAATAGGTTTTCCAGTAATCCCTCTCTATTAAGGCAGCTACACCTTGTAATGCTCACGTGGATATTTTTAATCTCAACTGCTTTAACCGACTTTAGTGTATCATTCAGAGAGAAATCTCCAGCAAGAATTTTGCAAACCGCTTTTAACACGTTCGATCATTTACATTACCTTCTCCAAAGCATTTTTAGTTTTCGTCCCATTTTCTCATTCATAAAATGGAAAACCATAATATTCCTAAATTGTTAGTCACTTTCTTCGTCCTTCAAGGTTAGAATCAAGAAGTGCCGAACAGTTTATTTATTTATATCTGTCATAAAACAGTACAAATTAATCTTTAATATTCTTTAAAACTGGACTTACTTTTCGGAAATTCAAAGGAATATAGCCATCTCCAGAGGAGCGTGTCTACATGTTCTCTGCAGCCAACATCGTCTGGGAAAGGTTTAGCCTACCACTCTGCTTTTTCTCGTTTATCTTAATATGTTTTGAACCACTTTTCATTTCATATAAGAGCAGCATTGATGTTTTCCTCATGTGGAACTCTAAATTCAACGAAATGAAGAACCTGCCTCTCGACGCAACAGGTTACTAAATCTGACTGACTATTTCTTTGGAAACCATCTTCTGCACTGAGACAGATATACAGATCTCACATTGCCCGTTCCAGGTTTCATTGTTCTCAATTAATGACTTCTGTTTAAGGTGCTTTGTTAACCTTAACTTACAAAGAGGATGAAGCAATCACTTCGTTGATTCTATTTTTGCTTGCTACTATTTATTTCATTCATCTACTGTTTGATAACACTATAGAGGATGCTGAGTATTTTATCATAGCTCAAATGGTACTTGTTCAACACTAGTGAGCAATTTGCGTGAATAGGCTTTAGCATGTCAACATTTTCCTATCTGCATTTATCATCATTGATTATTTTCAATAGCGCACTTTTTTGTTTTTTAAAGATAGATGTACGTCGGAAATTGCTCAAGACAGGAACACTATCCTATGTATGCCACATAAGACATTAAAAACACCGAAAAAAACAAAACAAATATGACATATTATTATTCAACATACACTTTAAGTAACGATATCTTTACCGTTTTGTGCCACTCTCTTATACCGTCTTTCAAATCATTTCTCATTTTTGTCCTCTCAATGCATCTCATTCACGGCAAAGACTTTATTTCGATGCCTTCCACAATCTTCCAAGCAAATGACCCTTGTATTCAAGGCGTATGACACACGCAATTTTGAGATTTATTATTCAGACCTTAAGTCTTCAGACACAGCAAAACCATTAATCAAAAACAAGGCATGAAAACGCCAATCTCTTGTCACAGTAGTAGCAGTGGCAATAGTGGGTTTACACAAAATATTTCTTATCGTCATCAGTGTAAAAAGGTGATGTTCATTGAATTATAAATGACACGACTTAAAGTAAAAGATCCTAGAAAAGACTATATATATATATATATATATATATATATATATATATATATATATATATATATATAATCATTTATTCGAAAATTTTAACATAAAAAATAGGAAACCCTTTATTCAACACCATCACTTGATAAGATACTTGAAGTGTTGAAACAAAATGGCTATTTTCTTAGTGATTTTATAAGATGTTTATGTTATAATTTTCGAATAAATTATTATATTTGCTCTACTCTGTATTAAGCACTCTTTTAAGAATAGTATTTGTTTGTTATTGGCATTTATTCCGTATACACCAATACTATACTTGTATATATATATATATATATATATATATATATATATATATATATATATATATATATATATATATATAGAGAGAGAGAGAGAGAGAGAGAGATGTGTGTGTTTTGTTTCTGTGTGTGTACATATGTGTGTGTCTGTGTGTAAACACATTTTGCTAAATTTAACCGACAGATTTTATCTGTTTATCCTTTTAACTGTTCTCGTTTTTTAATAAGTTTTTCTTACAAATCAAAATTGTGGATAAACCGTCCAAAGTTAATGCTTTTATTCTGTTTTTGTTTGAGCAATATAGACCATCTCAATCATTATCAAGAAGAGAATGCTGTCAGTATGGTCGGCAAGATTTTGTTGTCTATATCTGGGCATTTTTGGAACTCTCCAATGCGCATGTCCTATGAGTGATGGCATTGCAAAAACAGTTTCATAAATCTTGACACCTCCGAATAAGTAGCTAACAAATGTTTTATACGGATTTTTAATCATTCATGTGCAGTTTAAAATGATGTCTTGTGTGACAAATTATTTTTTAGTTATTTATTGATGGCTTTTTTTAAAAATAGCTTCCTTGTACTAATTATTATAATGTATTTTAATATATATCTATTAATGCTTGCCTTTATACACACACACAAATGCACACACACACGCACATATATATATATTTGTGTGTGTGTGTCTGTATCTGTGTGTGTGTGTGTAGATATTAATGGAAATGCTTATAAAATTCCGTTGTTCTCATAGGCCTACAAACAGGTGCGATGTGCGTCGTTTTTAGCACAAACCTCTCCGCCATGTTTCCTAGTTTTGATAAAATCACACGAAATCTGTTAAAAATGTGATTTCTTATAAGGATTGAAATAATGTATATTATATTGAAAATCTGAACAAGAATGAATATATTATGAAAGAAATACAGGAGAGCAAATATTGTAAATACCTGGTTGTAACAATTATTTATTATTATTTGTTTAATTATTGCTATTGTATAATCATATGGCTGGCGTCTATTTATTATCACCAGCACGTTCTCAATGAATGCAACAGTGCTATAGTTTCCACCATCTTTAACTACTATAAAGTACTTTTACATCTTCCAACATATTATTGGGAATTACTTCCAATTATCCATACATTTAACAACACGGCAGCCATTTTCATACAATACTGATTTCTTTGGGTTTTTAACCAGCATTATATTTACAATATTTAATGAGATGATGTATTCGCATTTTTGTGCCACACAGATTTCATGATAAATATTGTAGTAGCATAGTTCATACTAATACTGTATAATCTTATTGTAAAAAAAGGTTCTTTACCTAACTGGCCTCCATTTTTCGTGTACTTAAAGGGCGGGGGCAATGAAGAAACCGTTTTTCTTATTTTGTTGTGTAAATGTTCCTTTTGGTCAAGATCGTTAACCGTCACTGTGTTTCAAGATCTAATAGTAACAAATATATTTGATTTAACTGATAATGTCTTAAAAGTGGGTCTTCTTTGGAGGCTTCAAATGGAACGCAAAACATGTTAATTCATTCATGTGGTTAGTGACTTTTGACTTACCCTGTACACAATTTGCCGAAAACATTTACAATTCGTGTGAATGAATAGAATCTAAAGAGATTATCTTTTTGTTTTCGCATTCACAATTCGGAATTGGTTGTTGTCCTGAATCTCAATGGTAATGAATTTTCAAAGTCGGGCTTAGGTTAATCTACAAGTAAATTTACAGACAAACGTTAATGTTCTAGAAAACCTGAAAGCTACAAAACATATAAAAATCTCACAAGAAAAATTCGTCTTTTAACTTTTTTTTTAACTAAAAATACAAAATATTTCATTCTCTACTATATTTCATATTTAGGATATTTTATTTGTTCGGATTAGAAGAAAGTGTAGCTTCAATAATCATTCAAACGGGAATTATGAGGACGGAAAATTCTGGCATTTCCTGCGCTCTAAGCAGGCAAACGTTTATTTCACCGTTACAAGTAAATACCTGAAATTATTTCTTTAGATAAAACCAACGTTGTTATAACTTGATCGCCGTACATTACAAATGAAAGCATGTAACAATATAGCATGTGTAAAATTAATGCTTATTTCATTTATCACGATCGTCTAGTAGGTGGGCGCAGCTTTGGAACCTTCGCCCAAGTTGGACTCTCTTTGGGAAGGCTGAAATATATTTGTGTTGGCTGAAATATATATGTCATTGATATTTTCCCTACGCATGTACATCCTACGTTCAGCGTGATCGAGCACGTGTTTATATGTCAATATCAGTCCCTGCCATCTTGTAAGGTGCGTGTCTGCACTTGGTGACAAGGAGGTTAACTCAGTTCAATTTGCCGGTGCACCTGTCGTCCATCATATTCTAGTGAGTGGAAAATCTATTCTGTCATCATCTTGGGTGCGTTGAATAGAGAATAATCATAGTGCTTCAGTCAAAAAATTCTCAGAAAACTCAATTGTTTTGACAAAGATCCTGAGAAGTAACCTTTTGTATAGTACTCATCTGTAACACTCATATGGTAAGTACTTTTAATTTCGTATCTGGTAAAATATATCCGTATATGACAGTGGATGTTCTTTCAATGTTACCAAAATAGATCTACGCATTGGTGATATATTCGTCATCATCTAAAGTGCAGTCGCTGATACGCCCGTGGGTGATACGCCCGTGGGCGAAACGTGCGAAATGAGACAGGTGCTCGGCGCTGTACCGTGTCAAAGATTTGTATGCGTTCGAATTATTATGCTAATCTCGAGGAATCCATTATTTTCCGTGGAAGTGGGGGGGGGGCATTTCCTTTTCTTGAGATGGCATGTGAGATAAATTTATTTGTGAAGTTACTTCATCTAACCATTGCCTAAAGACGCAATCGGTTACTTTGAATTCAGAGTTTTCCATTTCCTAGACTTGCTAACAACTAAGGCTATAAAAGGCCCATTCTGTCCCACTATTTATTATAGCTGGGGGTGGGGAAGATGTATTCATACCTTTCCCAAGGTAAATAAATACAATGAACTCGACTAGAATTCGAACTTGTCAATCCGAGTCGCTATCAATTACTCCATTTAGAGATTAAAATTAAAAGTATAAAAATATCTCCTAGGAATAGAACTTACTATCAATGGTTTGCAAGACTAGCATATTATGAATTATGTTATGGCTCAAAGTATGGTAGCAATAGAATGAGAGGTTTAAGTTTATTCGAAAATAGAAAAAATAATTATGAGAGAGGCAAAATGGAAAATTTAATTTGAGAGAACGTAAAATCACTGTAAGATTATTACACAGAAATCCTGCAAATTCTGTAACGTTACTTCAAGCACAAAGTCGAGACGTTAAAGATAAACAACCTTATCGCCGAGGCAGGTAAACATCATTTGTAATTATCTATCTGTCAATGCTGACAGGGAAAATCTGGTTCGCCCGGTGATAAAACCACTTTTACAACGACTCTTTACACTTTATAAAATGTTGCTTCGAATTTTACGTTAGAATTACTCTTGGCGGAATGTGTAATGGCTGCTCCAGTGACTGCTTAAGACGTTGCATACTGAGAAAGACAATATTCGGAAGATACTACTGAACTTTTACTGTCATGATTGATGTCAAGAATCTCATTTGTCTTTGTTCATTTTGAAAGCAAAATGGAAACTTCTTGGACATATTCTGCGAATGGATCAAGAATGCCCAGCTAACAAACCAATAGTGTTTTACTTTAAAAAGACTGATTTCAAAAAAGCTCAGAGGTTATCTAAGAACCACCATAGTCAAAACGCTGAACCGGTCGTCTCTCATGTCTGATAATATGCTAGTCTTGCAAACCATTTAGGCAATGGCTAGATGAAATAACTTCAGAAATAAATTCACCTCACATGCCGTCTCAAGTAAATGAAATGCTGAACGGGATCTTTCTGCTTTGTTCTTCGAATATCTCGACATTCAAAGAATAAGGCAGAAAAATCCGATTTTTTTCTTTGGAGAAGTTTAAATTCAAGGAAGATCTGCCATGAATCCGCAAACTCGCAGAGGACAGAGAATGCTGGTAAAATATTGTCGAATCAGTGTACAATGTCACTGAAGATGCGTGAAAATGTTAATTCATGACCTCAAATCGAAACAGTTTTGATGATGATAATGATGATGATGTTGATGATCGTTTCAGTTTTAGGCGAATACAAATCTTAATGGTGTGAATGAGATTGCGAAATGTTGGTGTTTTAGGTATTGTCAAAATATTGTATTTTTCTTTTTTGGTCTTTTCGAGTAATGCGAAAATTTCCAGTGTTAATTTCTTCTAAAGTTTAAAGAAATATTTACTTTGAAGTTAATTCCGACTTTCCTTGCATAATCTTTTATAATTCTTTACAAAAATATAAAATTAATCTGTTCAGGTGGTATTAGGTTGGTGCAAAAATAATGACGTAATAATGTCGTTTTTTGACGTTAAAAATACGTCAAAAAACGACATTATTACGTCATTATTTTTGCACCAACCTAATACTTATAACTGGCTGGAAAATGTATAAAAAAATACTTTGCTTTTAATATTTAATCGGAAAAGAGTGTGGCTAAATTTACGTAATGGATCACTGAAACTTAAACAAGGTGCAAAAATATAGAAAGAAGTGAATCAAAAGAAAAAAACACGATTTAAAGGTAACTAGAATTTTAAAAAAATGGCCTGCTGTTGAATTTCCAAAAGAAAATTCAACACAAGTAATAAATAACAACTTCAGAAAAAAAATAGATCCGTATCAATCAATTTTATCCATTTTCTGCAAGCCATAACAAAATTTCAGACTCTAGGAAAATGGTTTTCATTTTAACTTAAATCAAGAAATTTCGGTAAGCCTATAGGCATTCGTCTTTGTCTACTTGCATGACACAAATAACACATTTTTCGACAAGACAGCGGCCGACAATGAAAATGGATGCACTAAAAGAATCTATAACTAGAGTCATAAGAGAATGTAACTTCACCATCGAAACCGAAGTTATTGAGTATTAAGTTGGTGCAAAAATAATGTCGTTTTCTCACATGTGAGAAAACGGCATTATTTTTGCACCAACCTAATAAAATCTCTGTGACTGAATATTTATTACAAACGTCCACAGTCTTGAAAAAACTGTTAAAGACCCATTCTATAGTAAGAACTTAAATGACACAATGGAAAATATAAATTGGAAGAGGGCAAATAATTTACTGTTTAATATTTCCTGTTCTCCGGCTGCAAATACGACGCAACAGACGATTATGAATATGGAACTGCAAATTCTTCCATAGGCGGAATATACCTTCATTCTGTCATTTCTTTTCTTCTACGCCTCCTAAACAGTGAATCCAACATTTATTAAGATTTTGTAGTATTTGCCGACGAAATCATCTAATCAGAATTAGAAATGTTCTTTTAGAATGAACGACAAAATTTAACTGGAAATTGGTGTAAGGAAGTTAACGAAAATAAATGGTGGCTAAAAAATAAGCAATATATTTAAGGAAAGTATTTGATCAAATGTATTCTGGAAAGATTTCAATCGACTGCATGAAAGATGAGGCTAGCAAAGAAATTAAATATCAACAGGACATTTTGGTGTAAAGTATTGTCAGTTATCTATTGTTAATTCCCATCTGAAAGTTCTCTACTGCCTTAACCTGGTATTGAACTCACACTCCTTAGGTCATGTCACTTACCAACGTCTTCATTAACCATTTTTACCAGTGCTCATATTGCAATTTTTTTGCTCTGATCATTACATATTTTTACCAGAGCTCACATTGCAACTTTTGTTGTTATTATCGCTTTTCTCTGGCACTCCTTATTACTGGTTGCCATATTGTATTCATTTCTATGCTTGGTCGGCAGTGGAGAACTTTCAGAGGGAAATTTTCAGAGGGAAATTAACAGGAGATAACTGAAATCCAATAAGTATGGTACGTGGAACTAAAACAGTCTACCCTACTGAGCGAAATAAAGGTTTAAGTTCGACATTCCAACCACCTGAAGAAGGTCGGAGCGTACAACGGCCT
Organism: Acanthosepion lycidas; assembly: GCA_963932145.1. Classification (NCBI taxonomy): domain Eukaryota; kingdom Metazoa; phylum Mollusca; class Cephalopoda; order Sepiida; family Sepiidae; genus Acanthosepion; species Acanthosepion lycidas. The sequence goes on along the minus strand of OZ010585.1, from coordinate 3,810,994 downwards.
AAACGTTGTGATAAATATGGCGACAAAAATGAGGACAATAGTCCGAATAATGTAAATAATATAAATAAAAGATCCTTTTTTTTTAATCTTCGAGCTTGTTCATATTTTACAATTAATGGCTCACAGTTTCACGTAATGCAAATATTGCAGTAGAAATGTAATTCTAGTTTATTCTCGCCCTGTATCATTTGTGATGTGCTCAACGTAGGAGTCGTCTTTTATGGGATTTGTATGTTTCTAAAGCTTAGATTTTTCACTGCAATTCTGCTGTTAATAGCTAAGATTGGCCGGCGTTTTCTTAACCCATTACCTGCCATGAGCCCCATTTGGGGATCTTTTAAAATTAAACTCACTACATGTTATTCCTTGTTTTTACAATTGTTTACATACATTGCATTTTCAGATGTATAATTTACAACACTTAGCCTTTAAAGTTTTTCTTATTATTAGAGGACACTTTCTGTCGTAATTCTACATTTCACGAGTAGAAAAATAATGACTATTTTGAAAAGTATTTTTATTATTTCTAATCAATATTATTTTTTGATGTTTTATACACATATATATTTGATGTTCTAGTTTCTATAAAAACGACAATGGTAACTACTTAAATTAAACACAAGGAATAAATAAACTCCTAAGACACCTGTCTGGGCCAAAAAATACGCATTAAAAATTTGGCAGTTAATGGGTTAAACTATTGTTTTATAATACGAGAGCCAAAAGCCGATAAAGAAACAAGGTGACAGAATGAGTTTGTTGTAAGAGCGTACAGTGTGGAATGGGAGCATTTTATGAGGATATGTAGGATAGATAATGGTTGACACTCGACTTAAAGAAATTAAGATTGTAATGATTGGGCTAGCATCCTGTTGAGATTCCGTTCCACAATTCAAAATTTATGAGGATGAAACTGAGTAAAACTTCCTCGTTAGTAATGCAATATGATGAGAATAAGGATGAAACGACTCAGTGTACTTGGTAGGGTCGGGTCCTGAACGCCAACGTCGGGACTAGTGGGGAAACAATGACTGTAGCTCGCACAGACAGCTGTCATGAAAATAGCGACAGAGAAGCGCGAGGATATCAATCTTTTATCTAAAGGAAACAAGGTTATGATGTGGAATATTATTCATCGCCTATCTCTAGGGATTTGCAAGTTCCAGCCTTGATGTAGCAGCAATAGTCCATCTTTGGTTTGAAGTGGATTTTTTAATGATTGAACACGGCAGATGAAACCAGGTACTATCATTTTTTCCATTTTCTTTACCAATGGATCATATATACGAGTTTAATTTGAGATCTGGTGAAAACTTGTGTCGCATTAGACGCTCTAGAAAAGGATGTTTCTTAAGAGTGCAACCGTTCGTCAAGACTGAAGAAAATTCTGATTGTGCTGTGTGATAATGAAACGTTACTAGTTTGGTTTTGGAAGGATTGAATGATACAGAGCAATTATACGTGCAAGCAAGGTCGAGGGAGATATCGGATATCAGGTTCTAATCAACGAGCTCCCTGGAATCATGCGCATATACATTTACTAATAATCTAGGAATATTCTTAGACAGACTCTTAATATATAGCAGAAAAGGGTAGTACATGAGGAAGTTTTGGAGGACGCCTGCATCGATCTAGTGGGTGTCAGAGGAACATAAACGGCTTGATAATCGGGATTACTCTCCCATAAATATCATCCCTGGGGAGTCTATATAGAAACCACCTATGCTACACCTTGCTAAATGCCTTCGATATATCTAAGGCGAATGTGTTGGATTTTTCTATGCCTAATGAGAAAACATCAGCGGTGGACCTAGGGGAGTGAAATCCATACTGTTTGTCAATCATGAGGTTGTTTCTGTTATGATGCAACTGTTTTGTGGATGAAAGCCACAAAATGTTTATTAGTGACCCTTAGGAGGCTGATGGGACGCTACTCCGACGAAAATATTGCGACACTTGCATTCTTATAAAGTGAGCATACAACTGATACTTTTCATAAACCTGATAAGTATTTTTCCTTTAAGAAGCAGTTAAACACTTTTGACATGGTTGCTAATAAATCTGGGCTTAGGTTCTTAAGAACAAGTACAAGAATTTTATCCCAATTTGTAACCATCATAGAGTCAAGGATTTTTATAAGTCCGATCCGAAACAGTGATGAAACTTAACTATTCATTGATGTAAATGCCTTTACACTTCCAAACGCTGTACAATTGAAATGTTTGCCTTTCTTGTTCTATCGTCATGCAAATTTATGTTATCCTGCTTATTTAACAATCAAAACAAGAAAGATAAGGAAACTCTGGTGAATACCAGTTTGGAAAATAGTTATGAACCAGAAAGTATTTTTCCAGTTTAAACAATAGTGATCAAAAAGGAAAAATTGATTTGTGTTATTTTTTGCAAAATGTCTCTATATGAGGAGGGTAAAAAAATCAATTATGTCTTCTAATCCTTGTCTACTAAGCTGGAGATTTTACTTACTCACTTGGTTTCAGTCTCATATACTTTGACTAATCACCCGGATATGCTTAGCGGATTCAACACCGAAGTGTGCTAAGGCGGCCCTTTCGGGGATGAAGTACGTGGCTGCAAAGAGGAGCTTTCGTTCAAAGAATGTATCTACTCTGCCTTTGATTAGGAGTTGGCTCAGAAGCTCTAACTAAAGTCGCTGAAGCGAAAAGGCTAACTTATAAACCGGCCAGAGTTAGCGATAACCGGTTTTGGTCAAAAGAAAAATCGATGATGCGATCGATATATGTAATAATTTGCTATATTTCGTTCTCTCAGCAGTTTCTAGCCATTAATAATGAGTGTCTTCTAATAGTTCCTATTTATTAGTTCTTTTAATTAAAGATCAGTTTAATTTTAATGATACAAACGAGAAATTCTTGTTAGATTTCCGATCAGAAGAGGAACTGAAACTGTCTTTATCGAAAGTGTGTCTAAGACGTTTCAAAATAAAACTGGAGATTGTTTTCTTGAAGTTTGAGATTTCTTCATACTGACAAGAGAAAATAAATGATAATACTAATACTAGTCGTTTCCTTATAAGGAAATATTCAGAATTCATTGACTGAGCAGATATCGTCATGTGAAATCTATAAAATTTTCCAATTAAATTATTTTTTCAGGAAAATAGTTTTCCCAAGTCGATTGTAATCGCTCTCCCTGTTATCGATATATTCCATTTCCTAAAGTTTTGGCGTTGGGAATTTAAAAATCTTGACTATGTCATTATTCTCACTTCAGGTTGTATGTGCTATACATTTTAGTTAGTCCTGCATATGAGGAATAAGCTACATCCGGCAACAAGGCTTCTGATTGGTTGAATGGAGATTTTGAGGAGCGTGGAACCATCTTTTAATTGCTGTTCTTCCCAGGCCTCTGGAGTGGTAGAACTTGTTAGGCACACATGTATCGGCAAATAGTGAACTTTCAAACAAAAACAAACACTATGAAAATATAAAAATACATTTTTATAGTAAAAATATCAGCAATACATTTTTATATAACGTTGCCACCAATAAGTATTTATAGTAAAATTACCAACAATACAATTTTAAAGCAAAATGACCGCCAATATATTTTATATTAGAATGAGCAAAAATACAATTTATTCAAGGTATACAACTTCGTTCAAAATATATTTTGAATTCGATATTAAATAACCCATAGAGTTTCATATGCTGCTAAAGAAAATCAATCAACCAAAATTTTTAGTAATTGCTATTATTGAATGATGTTGTTCCCTTTATTCGGTACATTTGGTTGGGATTCTATAGCGCCAGGCCACTATGTTTGAAGAAGAATACGCCTCAGAAAGACAGGCTTTATTCGCTCGAAGCTATTTCAAACTAATCTGAGAAAGCTGACAGTTTAGATATTCTTGAACAAGTTTAACACCAACTGAATGCCTGCATCAAATGAGGTTATTTCAGTATATGACTCCACTTTGCGTTGGTTTTGTAATAAAACCCTTCCTGTTGGGCGAAAATATGTTGCTTCTTTTGTCTCTTACTCTGAAATTGTTATAACTGGTCCAGATACATAAACACTTAAAGTCTTTAACATTTTTTAATTTCTCATACTGAATTTTCATGTTTGAAATATTTACATTTATTTTCCCAACACAGGACATTGTGGCCGTGTTCGTAGTTCATATGCTTGATCGTTGGCTTTTTCGGAAAATAAATACATCCCTATAACTCTTGAAACATACACACAACCCATACACACATATAAAAAAGTAAGAATAAAATAATCCAACATAATGTTTAAAAGTATAGCCAAAAGCGCCCGGAATCAAAGAACATTTGAACGGTTTCTACAGACTTTGTGTCCAGAAAAAAACACTTGTTCAAACACAAGAAAAATTAAATAAAAAAATTAATCGCAGTACCTTGTCTATTGTCTTTAAGGAAACATGCATACATATATATATATATTACGGTATTTTTATACATTCTTTTTTTATAGATACAAACATTTAAGTAAATGCTCTGTTTTATGATAAACAGTATTATAACATTTACCGACCTGAATGTTTCGAGAAATTTTCATAGGAAATATTCGTTCTCCGACAGGAATCGAACCTGTATCCTATACGGAACCAGTCATTTAGGCTGACGTGCATTAACCGATCG
>OZ010585.1:3718848-3803848 GCA_963932145.1 Acanthosepion lycidas | reverse complement strand
CACGGCAGAGAAAGGGAATCTTTTAACGTATTACATACGTGATGTATATAAATTCCAAATCTGCAGCCAGTGCGCTCAATTCATATTTGAAGAGCGATGCGTTTTAAGCCGGAGCAGCTTCTGTTTTTAAATTTTTTCTTCTCTGTTTTATGTTTTATAAACCCCAAATGAAAATTTTCCATTACTTTCTGTGATTACTTATATAAAGTAAGGATTTTCAATATTCAACATGTGAGTAGTTTACAACTTAAACGTCACAAGTATTTCATATGTTAACTAAAGTTTGGAAATTAAACATTCTCATTATTCCGGAATATATGTGGAAAGCAAGTAGGTGGCGTCATTAAAAAGCAAATTACGTCGACCTGAGAAAACCTGAAGATTTCTAGCAAACTGTAGCGACAATAAGACAGAGATTAGCCTAAACAGATTTAGTAATTTGTCCATGAATACATACTGAATAATTTGACTGACACACTTTTTAAGTCGTTAAATATCCTTATTTTCTCTGCGACGATCTATTATCAGTTTCGTAATTTCTATTTTGTTATTTAAATCTCAAAATACTTTTAGCATCCGTCTAAAGAATGTAAGAGAAATTGTGCAGCGGTCAATCATATGAGCAATGAGAGTTTAATGGACGACCAGCTCAACTTTAAGAACCCAATAAAAAACGGTACATATTATACAGAAATAAAAAAGCTCTTGGAAAGCCAATGCAACAATCAAATTATACTCTGCTGTGATGTAGAAAATGTTGAATAATGAAAGGCAATGATGAAATGGTAGTAAATTTAAAATCCTAATAATAGTAAGATGGCGGCCATGTATACGCTAGACTCAAGCCTATAATTACGAATTAAGTTCTCTTTTAAGCATTAGCAAACTAATATATGAAATGTGACCGATAGATTGATGAAGATTATGGGTATGAAAATGGTCCTAATGCCTTTGTTTTGGGAAAATCGATACTTAGATTATTTTCAGACACTCGACTAAACAATAGAAAAACAATTGCTTAAGAGACACCGGAAGTTCATCATGAGAGTATCTAAGGGTATAATGACATATTCCGACGTGACCAAAGAGTGACTTAATGAAATTCTGAAGTTTTTTTTTTTTTCCTTTTTATAATTCTTACACGACATTTTTTAAAAACAGCAGAGAAAATATTTAAAAAAATAAAATCTTCATTCTGGTATTCTCATGTGATTTAAATAAGTCCACTTCATTTTAAAGATTGTAGAAAATAAAACATCCGGTATTCTCAAAAGTAATATCCGAATTTAGAGTCAGAGAAATCTTTCAAAACTCAAGTTTAATTCAAATTGATCTATTAACGTAAATTCCATGTCATCCAATAACCAGGTTGAGACGATTCAGAGATTTCCTAATCGAATAAAACTCTCTTGGTTTAGGTTAAAAGAATCTAGGCTGGTTATTTTTCCATTTCTTCATGTATTAAAAAAAATTAACTAAAAACTTCTGTAAACCACGGAATCGACAAAGTAAACTCTTGAGAATTAAAAAAAAAAAGCGTGTATTTTTCCTTCAAACTTTTCAGATGTGATCCTTGGTAAATTAAGCCGCATGGGCTTCTTTTCAATAAAATCATTGGTTGAATGCTCTAACTGTTGAAGATAGATGTTTTCTCTAATCGTAATATTGATTAGTACAAATTCAAAGTTGACTACGCCATTACGAAAATGTTCTTTGGATGAACATCAATCTTTGGTGAAATCATAGGCAACATGCTCAATTTGATCTAAAGATTGTCGCAGATGGCATTGAATTGTTGAATACCTAGAATAAAATTATTTAATTCCAGTCGAATTCCTGCAAACAACAGATCATCATTAAACGAAAAAGGTTCAACCATTTTGTAGTTGGAATTAATTTTTCTCAACATTTCAAACCCTATATTCTTTTAATGGTTTGCTTAAACATCACAAATAATTTGCGTTGCATCTCCAGGATTATTGTCTTTTCTAAGCATCGAATATCAAATGGCTTATGGAATTTGTGCAGAAATTTCCATTCTTACAAGATAAACAATTGTGACGATTTAATTTACTAGTTTCATTCTTTACGAAGACGTGATATCACGTATTGCTATAAGTTAGATAATTTGAAATATGGAAAACATTACTCAATTCCCTATCAGATATCGAATGTTACTTATAGGATATCCCGATCGTTTAACCTGAGAACTTCAAGACAAATAAAAAAACACACACACACTCACACACGTATATGTTGACATTTTCTATATTGCTTCCCTTCCTTTCTTTATCTTACTCTCCCTCCATCCCTCCCTCATCTCTCTCTCTCTCTCTCTCTCTCTCTCTCTCTCTAGACATATATATCTTCATCACTTTCTCCCTCTTTCTCTCTTTACCTTCCCCCATATTAAAAGTTTAATATCTATACATTCTCATCTTATTCTTGAAAAAACGCATTTTTTTGTGACTGAACAAATTTAAAATTCGTTTATTGATGTGAAGTTGTTTGGTCTGATGAGACAAGATCGATTTGATCTCGCGAAATAAAATATTACCATGGATTTCTAAAGTATCCGATTTCATGATTATACACACACACACACATATATATATATATATATATATATATATATATATACATACACACATACATATATATATATATATGTATAATGTTAAGGAATGCTATGTTTATGGGTAAAAATGATGAATATCAGGAATAAAGCGAATGTAAAAAAACGTGCCTATTTTTCTATTGCGGATAGAGCGTTAATAGTCAAAGTGTAGACCCAAATAAATAGAGGATGGTTACTAATTTCCACGGCTCTAGTGATATTCAGCTAATGTTTTAACATTCATTTTGCATACTCTCTCTCTCTATATATATATATATATAGGTAACTGGCACCTTATTTACTTGCTTCTCTGATAACTACAATCTAAATGCAACACCAATTGCCATCTTATGTTTACTTGAACCACTTTCATCTTTTGTCCTTTCACTAATCCTCTCTATTCTCAGTCTTCTCTTTCACTTTCGAACCCTGTAACCTCCTACATCTTAGTGGCATTACCGCCTTGCTTGGGGTGAAATGATTAAAAATAAAAAAATAAATTAATGATGATGATGATGATGATGATGATGATGATGATTCTTCGTCTTTTTCTTCTTCTTCTCAGCTACTCAATATGGACAGCAACAGAGACAATGATTAGTTACAATGATCTCCTGAAAACTTCAAATTACTTACGTGCAGTTCTGGTATCTTTGGAAGGAACAACTTGTTCCTTCGTTGAACCTTTGGTTTGAAATTTTGATGACATGATAATCGTCTAAGAGCGAATCAAAATGATGAAACTAGACGAAAATGACAGCATTTGTTATGAAGGTTTCTTTCTTCTCGCGTATGTCAATAACTTCCTAATCCCCGAAGAACTTTGTTTTCTTATCTGCTAGGCACGATGGTGGTGGAGTCTAGACATTTTAAAATATTTTATTCTCGTAGGATTTTGCAAATTTAAATCATCAATTTTATACACCAATGAACGAAACGAAAGAAATAAAAATTGCTATGTAAATTCGAATGTACCAATCTGCGGGCCTAAATCTATTGTCAATGTCGATCGTTTAATACTGACCTACAGCGAAAAGATGATTATTCTCGAATGTCTCTAAGAAATTCCCAATATTAGATAAATATTTGAGAAATAAGTCTTTTTTTTAATCGATCAGTTTTTTATCTGTCTTCTCCATTACCAATGTGTGGAGAGAAATTTAATATTTTTCGATTAGATTACAACTATAATTATATTTTTGATGGCTTTTTCCCAAAGTTAAGTACTTTTTGTATCAATAACGAAAAAAGTAACTCATATAATGAGTGCAGATAAACAAAGCCAAGATGGCTGTATCCTAGAGAAAGGGGAAATTGGTCATTTTCTCAACCTCCAAAATTAAACTTGTTTTCTTTCTTCGAAACCAGTTGGGTCGCACACTTGTTTAAATTTGACTTTCAGACGGGGCCAGAGATATTAAAGGTAATATTCATTCGAACAAAATATGTCAAAAGGTTGACTATGCGTAACTTGTATGCGACACTAGGCCGCAACTATAGTACACTAGAGAGCTAATCAATATACAGCCGTAATTGATATTGTCAAGAAAGCTCATTGACTATTACACTTCTTCTAAGCGCCCAAATTATTTACTAAGCGCAGTTTTTATGTAACTCAAAGCCGAAAGTACTCGCTAGACATGCTCGCTAACCATTATACCATGACGAAGTGCCCAAAATGATTTTCTAAACGTGGTTTAGATGTTACACAAGGCCGAAAGTATAGAGTACCCAGTGTAGACAGAACTCACTACTCAGTCGTAATTGATCTAGCGTGACAGACCTGCTAAGATTTACTCCACGTCGAAGTGTCCCCAGTGACTTAGAAATCAGTGTAAATGTCATTGGCAACCTACAAATCTAATAATTATATTTCATTGGCAATTTTTTTTTTACTAACACGATTTTTAGGATTTCATTCTCAATGATCATTCATTCATTTGTTTGTATTTTTTAAATTTTTATTCATCGGACATTTTTATGAGTTACTTTCAGTGTTGTCAAAATGAATCGCTATATTATGTTTAATCTCTATTCTGGTCAATTGATCTGCCTGCATTTTGATTGAACGGAGAACTCAGCCCGATACAAAATCTGTTAAACCATCATTTCATAATTAATATTCTATGATCTGAAGGAAGAATCAGTAGGAAAATAATCATCTGGTGCCTTAAAACCGTTATGCTAATAACGCGAATGCTTTAAATTCAAACATAATACGTGAGAAAAGAGTTATTTGTCTTTTCTTTGATCATATAATTAATCTCTATCGGAATGTAACTATTTTTGATGTCATCAATTTTCTCAGATATATACTCTACTTGTTAACCTTTAAAAGTTTTTAACTTCTTATTTAAAACTTTGTAAATGACTCGAGTTGCTTATAAATATTTTTACCATCGAGAGATTTCATATCAGAGGACTTTTGAAAAGAAGTAAAGCTGGAATTATTGGATTATAATATCGGCGTATGATGTCGATAAGAAATCAAAGAAAGACTTGGTGCCAATATTGGAGCAAAATAGATTTAGAAATAGACAATAAATCTTAGGAAATGATTTCGTCATCAAATACGAAATCGGGGGGTAGAATAACAACAATAATAACAATATACGAACAATCGACAAAATATCAAGAAAATTCCATCATTTTAAAAATTGTGATGAAATTAGAAAAACCACTAGAAGAAAGTTAATGTGTGAGAAAAGGGCATTGCTGCTCGGAGAAGACTGAAAATATTTATTTACAAAGTTGATGAAAAAGAGAAATCAAACTGACTTGCAGTTGGCTTTCAAACCCAACATTGATCCTGAGGATTTTAATAAATATATGATTACTGTAAATAAATTCAATATATTTACAGAAATTTTAAAAAAAGCACCGGGAAATCTTCGAGAAAGATAAGAACTGGAGGTGTAATGGATAGCAGCTGGTATGTATGTAGGTATGGAGGTAATTGATAGCAGCTGATATGTATGGAGGAATAGAGGTATTTTAGCAACTCGTATGTGTGGAGGCATGGAGGTAATGGATAGAAACTTGTATGTATGGAGGCATCGGGCTAATGGAGAGCGGCCCGGATGTATGGAGGCATAGGGGTTTTGGAGAGCGGCTCGGATGTATGGAGGCGTAGGGGTAATGGCTAGTGGCATGGATGCATGGAGGTATGGATGGATTGAGGAATCAAAAAACGTGTTCGAATTCCAGTCGAGTTCGTGCCATTCCGATCCAAATATCCTTTGAAAATGTATGTATCAATCTGTTGTCTATCAGCTAGAGGTAAATAGCATCACATACCTGGTCCTTAGCTTTGTTAGCTTTGGGTGGCAACTAATGTAAGAGAAAGACAACACTGAATTAAAAACCTGTGGATTATCCATTGTGGACCTTGTGTCGAACTGAGTGCTCCAGTTCTCGTCTGTATTCGGATCTTTCAAAAAGTGTTTGGTTTTGCATAAGCTTTCACCACTACAATCAAATCAGAGGTACAGCAAGTCTGGCTCTTTGGCTCAAAGAACTAAGCTGCTGGTCCGCCATACGTCGGAAAACGACAGGAGAGTCCTCATATATATATATATATAGTGGAGGAAAACAAAGATTCGTACACATATGAATACTTTTTAACCTATTTAAATGGATAAATGAGATTATTTCTATTAAATAATCTTTTTTTCCGTTTTCTATGTGTGTTTAGTTATTATGCCTCTGTGTATAGTTAATTAGATTTTCCTATGTATACGAATATGTACTTAACCCCATTGTATGAGTATATATATATATATATATATATATATATATATATATATATATATATATGTATGTATATATATATATATATATATATATATATATATATATATGAAGAAATATAGTTTAAATTACGCTACATTTATGAGATAAAGTGCCTAATATCAGAGACAGAGTGTATGTAAATGTACAGGTGAACATTGAAGTCAGCAATCAGAGGCGGCAGACTGTTTTATATCATATATATATATATATATATATATATATATATATAATTTTTTAAACAACATCTAAGATATTATTACAGTTATATTCACGTTAGGAATATTCGAACACAGTGGCGTTTCATATCACGTGACGTCCGCATCTCGCGACGGACGCTATTTGTAAGCAAACAGTTATTTCTGAAGAAAGATTGAGGCCAATCTGAAATATCAAATATATATACAAATAAATAAATACTTTCATAAATGAACATTATTATTTTTTTAATTTGCAACTTTTATATATATATATATATATATATATATATATATAGATAGATAGATATATAAGTAATACACCAGTTCACCCTTTTGTCTAAAACCTGAGTAGGATCGTTTGGAGACGCTATGCGTCATTTATCTGTATCTGATCTTCCATAAAGTGTCTGTTTGTGTTTGCGTGTGTGTTTAGTAAGTGGATAAAAGATGTAAGATAGAATGAAACATCAAATATGTGCAACAAAGTTAGCGATAGATTGATAAACAAAAAGACATATGAGTATAAAGAATGATAGACAGTATCTTTAGTTACTTATATATAGAGACACAAACTGACCTTATACATAATACATTACACGATACTTAACAGTTTCAAATGTATGTAAATAAATGAAGATATATATGGTGTATGATTTTGCCAGAAACAGAAAAAGAGACAAAGTACGTCTTGGAAGTTCACCCAGAATAAATATTACTCAACCCCAAGCTACACATCATGAAAAGAATAATATACAGTCAAAGAAATCAATTCGTGATTTGTTGACAATGGCTAGCTTCCAAAATTTCTATCTGTCCTGTCTTTTCTCTTAACAAGTCATTTCGAATTTCCTGGCTGACTTGAAAGTCATTTTGTGGCATTTTACTTGTTTGCAGCGTCGATTGACATTCCAAAAGTTGTTTGCAAATTGCATCATGGGTAAATTTTCCATTCGTTTTCCATTCTTCGTTTTTTCTTTCTGTCTTTTTTTTTTTTTTTTTTTTGTTTCCGGTGTGTCTAGTCCCCCACCTACCCGGATGTAGGTCGCTCGAAATCGGACTTACTTTGGCTTCGTTCCACGATCTGTTTTGTAAATGTCGCTGAGTAGAGCTTTTGCGCGAACCGAGGTCATTTCGTAAAGAGTCTTTCAATGTGAGTCAAGAGATAGCAATTTCACGACTAAAAATGGTTGAAAAGAGAAAAGAAGAGCAAAATAAATAAATGAAAAATTTTAGGCTCGTTGATTTTAAAACGAAGGTGGCTGTTTTCCAAAGTTACCTTTTTTTACAAGAATTACCAGCTTTAGAAGATGAAAAATATTGATACACTTCTTGCTTAACTAGGCAACGCTTACCACCTTTCTCCGTGTTATGAGGAATATATAGGTATGCAGAAAATGGATTTTCCTTTACGAAAAATATAATTGTACTCTTTATTATTTCTTCATTCCGCTTGATTATTCAGCCTTTCTATGGTTTCTGGAGTTCGGAAACGTTCATATATGATATGTTAACGCAGTGCAGGCGAACAAGAACATTAATCTAAATCCTCTATATCATACGTCATTGTTTATTCAATTGATTTCATTCATAAATATCGGTGAATGCGTTCGTAGATTCTTATTCTCACAAGTATGTAAGAAACTCTCTGTCTTTCCCCTCTTAATCAGTCCTGATATATCTTCTTGGCCTCAGTTGTCCCACGTATTTTGTTTTTAATATCATGCTTAGGTGATGATATATCTTTCGATACATGACTGACGAGGCAGATTATTCCCGCAAATTTCTCCCGGAATCGGAGAGCCGAATTCGAATTCCAGTCGAATCCATTACATTCACTTACGTGCTAACACCCTTGTGAAAGGTATGAATCCTCTTCTTCTCCCTTCAGCTATGAGTAAATAGCAGGATAGATTGGGTTCTATGGCATTGGATGGTGACTGGTCTACCACATAATGAAATGGTACCCTACTGCCATTTCATTCTGAGTAGACCAGAGGATTCATACCTTTCCCAAGGGCATTATCACGTAAGTGAATCTAATGGATTCGGCTAAGTAGGAGATGTTTAGAATATATAGAATATCATTTAGTACATCGTTTGTGTACCATTGTGGGTATTCCACGGCATTTCACAGACAATGACGCTTTCATGCCTGCATTCAGTTAATGGCGACATTTGAACTGGGTAGCAACAATAGTGCCTAATCCCTAACTGTAAAGATAAGGAAATTCTTCACTTGTCTAGATGAAATTACCTTAAGAGAAACTTGAACTCTATTTATTGACTTCATTTCGTACTTAAAACTTCGAAATTTTGAGGACGTCTCTTATTATCATCACATTGACAATCCTTGTAACGGATTAAGATATTTTTTATAAAAATTACTTCGACAGGGGCAATATTTCCAAACATCAAGCTATTAGTTGTCAATTAACAGAAATTTACGCCATTTTTAGGCAGCCAAAGACTTTTCAACAGTATTTTATATTTGATGCTACAGGGGGTTAGAGGTTTGATTAAATTATGGAACAATTTTCACCAAGGCAGCTTATAATTACACTAAGAAGGATATGGCTTTTTACGTATTTGTCGGGCATTGTGGATGAAATAGAATTTATGACAGCGTTTATGTGTGTGTGTGTGTGTGTGTGTGCGTGCGCGTAAATGTATCTGAGAGAGAGCAAATCCATACAGATAAATCCGTAGGAAGAGTTTTGAATGGTACCAGAAGAATTTAAAAAATAATTCTGATGGTTCATCATTTGGTTAAATTTTCTAACGTTGGCTAAGTCGAGAACTTTTCAGCCCTCTTTCGTACGGACACATATATACATACATACATATATATATATATATATATATATATATATATATATATAGAGAGAGAGAGAGAGAGAGAGAGAGATTTCTCAAAATGATTTTTGATTTTTGCATTTGTTATATTCCTGTTTCAAGCGTGTATTTTCTATCACATTCTTTTTTGAAGATTATCTATAATTCTTCTCTTAATTTCGATATTAATGTTAGTGGAACGAACATTTTCTTTAGGGATGTATCTATGCCCATAGGTCAGTGCAAATTCAACAATAGGGATATACGGGTTTTCAGGAGTTTCGTAGAGTTATATTAAAAATTTTTTTTTTAATTTTCTTCCCCCATAAATAGAGTATATATATATATATATATATACAGTCACCCAACAATATCTTCATTTCAAGAGCCATCACCCAAAAAGCTGCCTAAAATCTGTCCCCTATTCTCTAGCACGTAGGGTTTATACTATAGTGACTGATAAACACCTCCGAAAAACCCGCCTAGAACTACATAAAAGTCTTTAAAAACGAGGCTACCCGACAACTCTAATAAACAAAGGTTTTGAACTCGCAAAAAATTCCTCTAGACCAACTTAGAAATAAAAAGGAACGTAACGTCGAACAAACTCTAGCATATGTCTCAACATACAACAAAAAAAATCCAGAATTATTCACAGAAATTACAAAAGTTACTTACTTAGCAAGAATAATAAACTGAAAAATATACTAAAAACAACCAAAATAATTAAAAGCAAACACCAATCTAAAATTCTGAAACACATATTAACCTCATCTAAATGTAACCAACCCACAATACATTGAGTCACAAAATGCATCAAAAAAAGATGTAGGGTTTGTGATATCATTATAGAAGGAAACTCCTACACTTTTGAAAACCCCAAAACGACATTCATAATAAATAAAAACTTAAACTGCAACTCCAAAAACGTGATTTATGCACTCAAATGTACAAAATGCAAGAAGTCATATATAGGTATCAGTCAACAACTGAAGAACAGGGTTCCCCTGCACAAAAGCAAATGTAAAATTACCAGACAACAGAAAACTTTTTCTATCACAACACATCTTTAAATGTAAGCAGAGAAAATTTAAAATTATGCCAATATATGAAACAGACAATTATTCTTACCTACAAATACAAGAAAAAAAAACTTCATAAACAAATTTAAAACCGAACTAAATAGATCGTAACACTACACGCACAAGCACACAACATGCACACATAGTGACCAAATAGAGTGATCAAACCACTCACATATATGAACGCACGCTCACATGCGGGTGTTTGTGGGACACGAATATATATATATATATATATATATATATATATATATATATATATATATATATATATATATATATATATATATATATATATATATATAACGTCATCCACAGACAGACTGTTTCGCTTATATTAGCTATAATAGTCACTGTTTTACAAACCCATACCTACTCCCTAAAGAGCTCAACTGGAATTAATTTTTATTTCAGGAGCCAATATAACGTCATCCACAGACAGACTGTTTCGATGTTTCACAGCTCATCACTGTGGCTAGACATCCGGTTGCCTCGAGCTAGGATCGAAACCCGACTGAATTGGTGTCAGTCGGAGATTCTACCACTAAGTCGGCGCACGGCAAGGATGTAGGTGGATTTTTAGCGTATTTATTTTTAGAAACACGCCCAGTGACTGACAGTGACTCAATTCGCTTTGCGAAGAGTCTCGCTATATTAGCTATAATAGTCACTGTTTTACAGACCCATATATATATATATATATATATATATATATATATATATATATATATATATATATATATTGACAAAAGCAGGAGAATAACTCAAAGGCATGGAAACAAATCCCACACAACTTAGGAAGTATGTGTGTATGTGTGTACATATATATGTGTGTGTGTGTGTGTATGTTTGTGTGTATACTGATTCGATGTAAGTTGGGAAGTATGTGTATGTACGTATGTGTGTATGTATGTACTGATTCCTTGTAATAGGATGGTATGTGTGTGTGTGTTTGTGCATGTGTGTGCATGTCTGTGTGGGTGTACAGATGTGTTCACTGATACCTCGTTGTGAGATAGTGTGTATGTATGGAGACAGGATATACACATATATACACGCATGATGACAAAAGCACACGAAAATGGAAATAGATCTAAGAACATACAAGGATAATTTAAATAACAACTCCATCATTTCTCGAGCCAATCTTAATACTTTTATAACCCTTAACGCAGAACATTTCACTGCCAGTTCAACAAAGACGTTCGGATCACTAACACAAAAAAGAGAATGTCTCATATCGAGAATATTTAAAATCGAAGAACAAAGAAAAAAATTAATTATTTTTAATAATATGTGTAAATATCTACCCTTTGCCTGATGAGGGTTGCGAGACCGGAAACGCGGGTAGCAAATTTATGGAAAATAAAGCATACTATTTTTTTTTTAAATCCACATTACAACCAAAAACGTTTGGGGTTTCTCTCTTCTATTTAACATACACACTTTTCTCTCGTTGGAACTACTATAACCTCTTACTTTTATATATATATATATATATATATATATATATAATGCAAAATATTTTTTATTTTTGGATTATTACGAAGAAAAAATCGAATTATGCGAGAAAATAACTGTAGCTATGTACTTGTAAAATCTCACGAGATTATAGTGCAAATGAAATAGGTGATAAGTTAGCCAAGTGTTCATGAAACGAGTTTCGTATCGTCCGCAAAATTATGGGTCTGCGTTATCTTGCGAAACAATTTATAAACGACAGTCAATAGTGCGTGCATAAGAGATTGCAAATGGTCTGCAACGAGGTTAGTGGGTATCATTCTTGTCAAGAGAGATTCTAGTTTCACCAGCCGTCTTTGTAATCTCCAACGGAACACAGCCATTATAAAGTCAAAAATATCTTACTGACTAACATGCTGGATTCGTAGCCTGGCGCGATAACTTCCCCGCTGAAAGTACTCGTAACATGACTTGTCGAACCTGAAAACATAGCGCCACAGCTATTTACGGGTTAGTTGTTATAAGTTTCTTCTCTTCCGGACGTAAACTATGTACAATCTGTCTACATATTTTACGACGATAAAAGAAGAAAATCTTAAGAACACGAGAAAAATTCATTAAAAACTGAACGGCAATACATTGACTGTTGTTTTTCATGAAACTCATATAAAAATTATATATATATATATATATATATATATATATATATATATATATATATATATATATATATAATGAAAAACAAACCACTTTAAGGTACCATTACGATAATTTATTTCACCTAAATCCTTTTTTAAGGATTCAGGATCATCAGGTAAAAATTCCAACAACGAATTGAGAGAAAAAATGGGATTAGAAATTGGTGGGTAGTGTAATTTTTGTAATTTAATAGAGGGGTTGAGAGTGGTAGTTAAACAGACAATATAAAGTATAGGGAGGGGTTAATTTTATACCTCTCTTAAGTATGTTTTATATTGGAGTAGGAGGAGTGACAGAACCTTCACCTCTTTAGATGGTTAATAAAACGGAAATGAATTGTAGAAAATGTATACAAGTGAGTCTTATGGTAAAGAGAGAGATAGGGGGAGGGGGAAAGAGAGATGGAGTTGTTATAGTTTTGTTTTAACAAAATTATGTAAAAGATAGTTTACAATGTTTGATAGAAAATTCGATGTCTGAAAAAAAAATTTGTTATTAACTTAAATGTTTAATTTTTTAAGTAAATAGTTTCAGGACTAAATATAACTATTATTGTAATAAACATATTTATCTAGGACATAAAGAAATATTTAAAATTTTAATAGTTTATTCATCCGACTAATTGTATTTCCACAATATAAAAAAAAAAATAAGAATAACATCTATTTTAATATTTAAAATTAATTTATGAATGTAATTTATTTATTATATTGGTAAACTAAATTAAAGATTAGGTTTCATTATTTAATAGAATTTGAGGGTAATATTAATTTTCATTTATTCATATATGTTTCACAAATGTATTCATGTGAATCCCTACATACATACGATCATTAACAAGTCAAAAAAAAAAAAAAAAAACCCATAGAAACACTTGAGATAATTTACACAAAAATTCATTTATCCTCGTACATAAACTATATATACATTTTATAATCTTTATCTATATTCTAAAATATATATAGATTTCACAGTTAAAATTTAATTTTATCAATGTGATTTCGGAAGTGTTTCATTTTAAAGGAATTTAGCTAATATTATTACTATTATTAATAGTCAAAGAATGGTATATTTAAATTTAAATTATCAATTTAGAAATGAAACTCCCTTCGATTAATTTCAGAGACCGATGCAATTTGTGCATTATGGAAAAAATAGTAATTATAAAACATAAGGATCCGGACATACTATTGAACAGACATAATGAGTTGATTTGTAAATGTAGGCATAAAAATCACCTCATTTTAACAAAGTATGTGTAGATATATAAATAGAAAATATAAATTGTTTTAAATGAATATATGAAAATACTGACACTGTGCTCTTTGATAAATGTGTTGTGGAACTTAAAATTTTTTTTATATGTGAACTTATTTAGATATATATATGAACATTATAGATAAGGGTAACTATGTATTTATATTGTGGACACATATGTATGGTAGTATGGATATATATGTATAAATGGATATACACGTGTGTGAGTATAAATATACTAATAAGAAGCATGGTTGAATACTGAATAGTTTTTTTTTTAACATGTATGCTGCATGGGTGTGGATGTATATGTATAAATGTTTTTATGTTTGTTTTGTATGTATATGTATATTATATGTGTATGTACGAGTATATGTGTGTGTACATGTACTTAAACATGTGTGTTTTTATGGATTTAACTACTTGTAATCTATATATGTATATAGACGTAATTACCTTAGAATTTATATTTGGTAAATGTACATATGTATATGTATGTGTATATATATATATATATATATATATATATATATATATATATATATATATATATGTATTCTTTTTATATTTTTTTGTATGTAGGGTTTTGTGCTTATATATGAATGTATATCTATTTAAGGGTTTGTATGTGTATATGAGTATCTCTATATATATGTATATATATATACGGATGATTAAATGGTTAGATTAATTTTTTGATATATAGATTTGTATATGGATATATGAATTGTATATGTATGTATATGTGTATATATGTATGTGGATGTATATATGTGTGTGTATGTATATATGTATATATATATATATATGTGTGTGTGTGTGTGTGTGTTTATGTATATATGTGCGTACGTGCATGAATTGATTTTAAATGAAATATTAGGTCTTTCTAATTACATTTTAAATTTATTTTCTTAATTTGTAATGTCCTTCTTTTGTAATATTCGATAGTTTAAATTTTGTTTTCTTCTGAAGGGAGTTTCATTTCTAAATTTATAATTTAAATTTAAATATACCATTCTTTGACTATTAATAATAGTAATAATATTAGCTAAATTCCTTTAAAATGAAGCACTTCCGAATTCACATTGATAAAATTAAATTTTAACTGTGAAATCTCTATATATATTTCAAATATTAAAATATAGATAAAGATTGTAAAATGTATATATAGTTTATGTACGAGGATAAATGAATTTTTGTGTAATTTATCTCAAGTGTTTCTATGGTTTTTTTTTTGGTTTTTTTTGGACTTGTTAATGATCGTATGTATGTATGTATATGTGTATATATATATGTGGATGTATATATGTGTGTGTGTGTGTGTATGTATATATGTATATATATATATATATGTGTGTGTGCGTGTATGTATATATGTGCGTACGTGCATGTATTGATTTTAAATGAAATATTGGGTCTTTCTAATGACATTTTAAATTAAATTTATTTTCTTAATTTGTAATGTCCTTCTTTTGTAATATTCTATAGTTTAAATTTTGTTTTCTTCTGAAGGGAGTTTTATTTCTAAATTGATAATTTAAATTTAAATATACCATTCTTTGACTATTAATAATAGTAATAATATTAGCTAAATTCCTTTAAAATGAAACACTTCCGAAATCACATTGATAAAATTAAATTTTAACTGTGAAATCTATATATATTTTAGAATATAGATAAAGATTATAAAATGTATATATAGTTTATGTACGAGGATAAATGAATTTTTGTGTAAATTATCTCAAGTGTTTCTATGGGTTTTTTTTTTTTTTTTTTTGACTTGTTAATGATCGTATGTATGTAGGGATTCACATGAATACATTTGTGAGACATATATGAATAAATGAAAATTAATATTACCCTCAAATTCTATTAAATAATGAAACCTAATCTTTAATTTAGTTTACCAATATAATAAATAAATTACATTCATAAATTAATTTTAAATATTAAAATAGATGTTATTCTTATTTTTTTTTTTTTATATTGTGGAAATACAATTAGTCGGGTGAATAAACTATTAAAATTTTAAATATTTCTTTATGTCCTAGATAAATATGTTTATTACAATAATAGTTATATTTAGTCCTGAAACTATTTACTTAAAAAATTAAACATTTAAGTTAATAACAAAATTTTTTTTCAGACATCGTATTTTCTATCAAACATTGTAAACTATCTTTTACATAATTTTGTTAAAACAAAATTATAACAACTCCATCTCTCTTCCCCCTCCCCCTATCTCTCTCTTTACCATAAGACTCACTTGTATACATTTTCTACAATTCATTTCCGTTTTATTAACCATCTAAAGAGGTCAAGGTTCTGTCACTCCTCCTACTCCAATATAAAACATACTTAAAGGGATATAAAATTAACCCCTCCCTATACTTTATATTGTCTGTTTAACTACCACTCTCAACCCCTCTATTAAATTACAAAAATTACACTACCCACCAATTCCTAATCCTATTTTTTCTCTCAATTCGTTGTTGGAAGTTTTACCTGATGATCCTGAATCCTTAAAAAAGGATTTAGGTGAAATAAATTATCGTAATGGTACCTTAAAGTGGTTTGTTTTTCGAGCTCTCAGGGTTTCATCCTCTTTGGATTTACCAATTCGGTTTACCAAGTTCCTTATAACTTAATTAATTATATATATATATATATATATATATATATATATATATATATATATACTGGCAATATATGCATTTCTACATGTATATAATGTGAAGAAGGCCTTAGTTTTAAAATATACATCTATAAATTCTGCATTGACATTACACGGTTATTTATATCCAAATAAGTATAATCAAAATTTCTATACATAATTTAAGTGATTACTAAGTATAAATTTGTATGCAACTTTGATAACTAACAGACACACACAATAGACATACATATCTATATGCAGTGCACGCCAGGTCTCTCTCTTTATTCCTCTCCATATATATATATATATATATATATATATATATATATATATGATTTTCCCAACAGGCGTCATTCTTTTGTTGGAGTTAATATTCAAACAACTAAAATAGAGTGGTAAAAAATAATCGTTTCCGGGAAGATAATCGCTTTTTAGGAACAATACTAAATATTTTCCGGCACAATGCGAATACCATTTTTATTCTCTCTTTATTTTCCATGTCCGGCGTCGTGTTTGTTCCTTACTTTGAAATTTTGTTAGTTACTACCAATATATATATATATATATATATATATATATATATATATATATATAGTAATCCACAGAAAGACTGGTTCGCTGTATCACAGCTAATCTAACTAGGATTGAAAATTATCTGAATTGGCGTCAGTCGGATATTCTACCCCTAAGCCGATGGCACAAGGCCGGGATGAAGGTGATTTTAAGCGTATTTATTTTTAGATAAACACCCAGTAAATGAGAATACTCGATTCGCTCTACTGAAGAGTCTTGCATTATTTGCAGTAATAGTCATCTTTTACAAAGTCACACTTAATCCTCAGAGGATATATATATATATATATATATATATATATATATATATATATATATATATATATATATATATATATGAAGAAATATAGTCTTAAGTTGTGCTATATTTATGGGATAAAGTGCTCAATATCAGAGATAGAGTGTGTGTAAATATAAAAGTGAACATAGAAGTCAACACTTAGAGTCGACAGTCTGTTTCGTGCTATATGCAATCGTCAGGCCACATGTGCTGTTATTTTTTTCGGCTATTTATATATATACGGGTCAATAGTGCATTGTGGGTAGTCTATTATGGCGGTTATTTTATCGGAAGTCGTTTATTTATTTATTTGGGTTAAATTATTTTGCTTGTTTTTATTTTTTGTTTCTTATTTTATTTTTTTATTTTTTATTTTTTTTTAATTGGTGTTTTTATTAACGTAGTAAAGATTTGTCTATATCACTTATTTAATAGTTTTGTTTTGGTTTGAGAATTTAATTAAAGCTATTTATTCGATTTTTGGGGTTGATGTAGTTTGTTCCAACTATTATTTTGGCAGAAAAAGTTTTTAATTTGAGTTTATTTGGGTTGATTATCTTTATTTGTTTTTTTCTAACGGGAACTTTATCGGGATTGGTTTGTTTATTTATTTACTTGGATGAATTTAGGTTAATTTATTTTACTTGTATATTTTCTCTTTTCGGTTTTTCGATTTTTAAGTAACGTAGTATTTATTTTTTATTTTTATTATTATTTTTTATTTTTATTTTTATTTTTTTATCGTTATATAACAGTTATAGGTACTTTTTTCGTCCGATTTTTTCGTTCGAATTTTTAGTCTAATATTTCGGTCATAATAGTTTGTTTATTATTTACTTTATTTATTTGGGTTCGTTTTTTTTTTGTTATTATTATTAATATTATTCTATTTCGTCTATTCTAATAGGTGTGTTTTGGTAATTTTTTTCGATTAATTAATTTTGCTTATTTTATTGTTATTTCGTTTATTTGTTTATTTAGTTGTTTTTATTTTGTTTTTCCGTTTTCAATTTTTAATTAACGTAGTAAAAATTTGTTTTCATGTCTGCATTTTGAGATTAGCTCGAATCGTTTATTTAATAATTTATTTTGGTCTGGGAAAGTAATAGCGATTTTTTCCTCCAAGCAAAGTTTGCAAGTTTTTGATTGGTTCTTGTAGGCTGATGATCTTTTCTTTATTTTCCAAGATATTTTTGGTGCGATGTGCGTTTTTGTTTGTAATTTCCCAGATATACTTAGAAAGCATTTTGCTGTTCGCATATTTACTATTTGTGAAAGTTGTTTTGCATGCATAATTTCTTTGTTTCCAGGGTCCTTCAGTTACTCCTATGTATACTTTTTCTTCAATATATATATATATATATATATATATATATATATATATATATATATATATATATATATATATATATATATATATATATATATATATATATATATATATATATATATATATATATATATATATATTATAGGGGCACGTTGGAGTAATGGATAGCGGCTCGGATTGATGTATCAGAGAGCCGAGTTCGAATTCTAGTATATGGGTCAATAGAAGGACAGACTGTGTTCTATATCCTTAGATGGCAACTGGTGTTGGAGAAAAAAAATTCTGTGAAACGTAGTGCATCAAGTCTCTGTATTCGAGCCTTCAAAAAGTGTGGATGGTTCTGCACAAAACCCTCACCACTATAATCGAGTCTCATGTTCTGGTGTAGGGCTGTCAGTTTCCTAGGAACTGATCTGCTTGACGCTCATACGTCGAATTCGACGGGAGAGTCCAGTATATATATATATATATATATATATATATATATATATATACATATATATATATGTCGATACACACATACACACACACACATATATATATATATATATATATTAAAATACTGTTAATTCAGATTTCTTCAAGAGGACATACATCTTCTTCAAAAGTTTACTCCTTCCTCCATTCGCTTACTTTCGCCATTTTATTACCATCACGAAATCGTATTCATTTATCCTTTTCAGTCTTTCCTCATGTCATCAACAGAGATTTGCTTAGTCTAGAAAAGAATAAATGTAAAGTATAAATTTTCAGTAATTGTTAATATTTACGGAATTTTATTTAGTAAATTACAAAATAGAAGCAGATTTCTTCTCTGCTCCTCGCGTTTAAATCAAGAAATTGTTAATAAACATTCAAAATAGCGCGCCACACGTATCGGTCGGAAAATATGCGACTATCACTCAGTTTATTTAGTAAGTTTCCCCAGGTCTGAGCATTGTATTGGCGGATTCAGTGTAGTCAGAACAGTCCAGACTAAACAAATTGCAAAAAGTAATCATTTTTCATTTCAAACCTAAAGTCAGTTCGTGTAATTGTTTTCTAATTGTTTTCTACACGTCTCCTTCCATTGATTTATTCTTTTCCTTTTTCGATTTTAATTATTTAATTTCACTGATTAATAGTTTAATTACAACACATGCATATTTTCAAAAAAGAATCGATAAAAAAATCAATTTGCTAAAATATTTCACTGAAAATTAAATATTTTTTCATTTTATATGGTCACTCTATTAGCTCTTCTCGTACCATTTCTTACCACATGTCTAACTAACCAGCAACGAAACCGGCTTCCCCACCAGGCATTTCTGGTGAGGATGATGGCTTGAAAATTCTTGTATGGTCAACGGCCATCTAGTACAGTGGGAGATAGACTGGGCTCCGTGGGGCAGTGGTGACACGGCATCGCTCGGCTGGAAGGCTGCATAGACTGAATTCAATGGCCAGGTTGGTGGAATCAACAAGCAGGAGGACATCGGCTGGGGTGTGATCTGGAGAGAATCTGGAGAGGCCAGATATTCTTGTCTGAGATACGCTACACATAAATGAATAATCCTCACTTCAGCCCAGATATATGGAGGGAAATGGTCATTTGCTCATCTGCGCAGTGACCCTACGACAATACGTGGCCCTACGACTGATAATTCTGCTGATGATGATGATATTGATTTTGTGCTATTACTGTTAAAGATTTGCTTACATGCAGTCTGGCATAGATACAAGAGGAGGGTTTTGTAGTGATTGAACACGCTTGAATATCGCCTGGCAAGGTTTCACTTAGTATGTGTGAACATGACTAATAGGTGACTTGGTGATTACTGATAAGACTGTACCAGTTGATTGAACTACAAGATTACATTAACTATCACTGGGAAACAGACACACTGTATTTTAGTATCTGTCTATATTTCTGAGATGAGGTATTATGTACATTATTTATATTATTCGGGCTATTTTTCTCATCTTTGTCGCCATATTTATAACAACGTTTCGGCCGTTGTAAGTTCCGGTCTCCTTCAGAGGGAAAATTAACAGGAGATAACTGATGACTGACATAGTGAGCGAAATAAGGGTTCAGTTCGACATTCCAACCACCTGAAGAAGGCCAGAGCGTACAACGACCGAAACGTTGTAATAAATATGTTGGCAAAGATGAGGACAATAGTCTGAATAATGTAAATAATGTATTGTATTTTAAGCTTTACTATATTTTCGGAGTTTAATATTTAGTGGCTAACTTGCCTGAGAGTAAATCGAGATGTAAATGTATCTAGCCTCTGGGGATATGATAATTCATATATACATTTATTCATTGGATATACAGATAGATAGATGTGAGTTGATAGATAGATAGATAGATAGATAGATAGATAGATAGATAGATAGATAGATACGAGCAGACTGAGATAGACAGATAGATAGATACGAGCAGACTGAGATAGATACGAGCAGACTGAGATAGATAGATAGATAGATAGATAGATAGATAGATAGATAGATAGATCGCGGGAAAACAGAGAAGCAGATAATGATATTAATGTAATTACATATGTAACGAATCTGTTATCAGCCGGAAAATATTTACTATTGAGCCAGCGAATTGTTCCTTACATATTAACCAATCAGATTGCACGTTATAAATTAGCTACAAATAGAATAGAAATAATAAATTTCACACAGAAAATTAACTAAAATAAAAAGGAAAATTTCCAGTGTTTTAAAAGAAAGGACATAGCCATAGAATATTACAATTCATTTTCAAATAACTTAATCAATGGGTGTTTTTGCAGTTTATGTTTGCTGACATGAACAGTTAAATTTACGTCTACATCATCACGAGATTTCAAGGAGAAATGGTTCCGGCGGAATTTAGACCTAAACAAATTTTACGCAATAAAACGTGTTTATGTTCTTTGCTATCCCTTTTTCGACGTCAATAAATATTTTCCCGATTAATGTCAATAAGAAAAAAATCTATTGATCATTATTAAATCACATTATAATCATTATTACATGTAATTCGTTTGCCTTTATTCATCTTTGCTCCGCTTTTATTATATTATTCGCTAATATTTATTTATTATTTATTCATTATTTTAAATATGTTTCTTTTGTTTATACTGTAACACGCGTTTATTTTGTTGCACATTGTTTAATAAACTTATTGTTTCAATAAGTCATTCTTTAATTCCTAACATCAGGAATTTTTTTATTCTGATTTTATTATATTATTCTTTGATATCTATTCATTGTTTTTTAATTATTCTAGATATTTTCTGTTTTGTTTCATGCTTTAAGCTATGTCTCTCTTATTATGCTTCGGTCTTTCTTCTTGTAGTTGATTGGTAAAAAAGATTATACCTATTTGCATAATCTAAGTACAAGAGATATAAAGTGTATAGTGAAATAAGAGACAAGAAGAAGTTGACTACTGAACAACAAACACAATATCTCTCTTGTGAACAACTGAAAAATAAATTAAAATAATAACAGGGTTTTAATAATCGTTGAATGATGGAATTGATAAAATTCATCGATTATCTGATCAAATTTTTATTTTTGTAGTTTCTTTTTCAAATGAGATTTTTCAAATCATTTCAACTCAAGCAAGGCAATAAAGCTACTACGATGCAACGGGTTAATAGGTATGAAAGAATTTAAGAAAAAGGAAAAACATTATTGAGGAGAGAGAACAGGTATTAAAAGAATTTAAGGCAAAGATCGATAATGGATTTAATGATATATAAATCAAATATGGCTGAAAAGAAAGATATGATTTAACAAAGAGGTTATAAAACTTAACTGGTTCTAATTTTAGAAGAAGCTTAAAAGCATTTTGAAAATGTGAACCACTATGGAAATTGTCTGGTGATCAAAGATATTTGTAATTCTATATCCGTTTCAATCTCACAAGAGAATGGAGAACCATGGTTTGTAAATCTATATAGCTTTCAATCTGAAAAATAGAAAGAAGTACCATTGTTTGTCATTTCATATCCGTTTCAAAATCAGAAGACAATGGAGAAGCATCGTTTGTAATTCTATATCAGTTTGAATCTCAAAATAGAATGTAGAAGAATCGTTTGTCATTATATATCCGTTTTGAACTCGGAAGAGAATGTAAAACCATCGTTTTAAATCTCTATCCGTTTAATTCACAAAAATAGAATGGAGAAACATCGTTTATAATTCTATATCATTTCAATCTCACAAGAGAATAGGGAACCATCGTTTTTAATTTTATATCTAATTCAATCTCACAAGACAATGGAGAATCATTGTTTGTAATTCAATATTCGTTTCAATCTCACAAGAAAATGGAAAACATAATTTGTAATTCTAAATCCGTTTCAATGTAACAAAAGAACGGATAACCAACTTTTGAACTTCTATATCCGTTTCAAACTCACAAGGGAATTGGGAATCATCGTTTGTAATTCTATATCCTTTTCAATCTCACAAGAGAATGAAGAACTATCGTTTCTATTTCTATATGAGATTAAATCTCAAAAGAGAATGAAGAAACATCATTTGTAATTCTATGTGCGTTTAAATCTCACAAGAGAATGGAGAACGATCGTTTGTCATTCTATATCCGTTTCAACCTCAAATATAGAATAGATAAACATTGTTTGTAATTCTATACCATTTCAATCTAACTAGAGAATGGAGAACCACCGTTTGTAATTCTATATCTGTTTTAATCTCACAAGAGAATGAAGAAGCATCGTTTGTATTCTATATCTGTTTCAACCTCACAATAGAATGGAGAAGTATCGTTTGTAATTTTATATCCGTTTCAATCTCACAAAAAAGGAAAAACCTCATTTGTAATACTATATCTGTTTCAATCTCACAAGAGAATGGAGAACCATGGTTTGTAATTCTATATACGTTTCAATCTAACAAAAGAACGGACAACCAACTATTGTACTTCTATATCGGGAATGGGGAATCATCGTTTCTATTTGTTGAAACTTGACTAATGCATGGAATAATAATGCAACACAAAATGTACTTAGAACAAAATGTATTGAAAGAAGAAAGTGTACACAATATTTACATATAGTCTTTTGTATATTCCTGGGAAGACCGTTCCTGGAGAATGTGTTGACCGAGTCGCAGTCGGGCAGAGTCTCTGGTTGGATCTCCCGATTCCTACCACTCTCTTCCCGGTACCGACCATATTTATATGGTCGGTACTCCACTATGCAAATTAGGTGGATCCTACCACAACACCCCCCTCCCAAGCCTTGGAATCCCTTTGGGATTTCAAGCTGGCTTCCTATATGGGTTGATGATTATGGCTATTTCTTTGTAGATCTATTTGCATACTTTTAATATTTTTTTCGTTTTGGATTTACGTCCAATGGTTCCGTGAACTTTCGTTTCCTACCGGATCTTCTCGGTTCAGGAATATTCTGCGGAGGTTCTACTTGAAACATATCATACATTACATCAATAGGATCTTCCTCCTCATCCGGTATACTCTCTTCATGCTCTAGAACGTAACATTTTTTAAGTTGGTTCTGGTGCCTTTTATGAGTATTCTTCGCCCCTTTAATTATGTAAATCAGGTCGCCGATTCTCTTGTCCACTATGCCTCGCTCCCAGAACTCAACGTTGTTTTTGTAGCACTTGAAAAACACTTTCTCTCCGGCGGTGTATCTTTTTCTCGCTGTATACATAGTATTCTTTAGTCTATTTTTTCCTGGCAAAAGCTTGTCAAACACTGACTTAACTTTCCTAGCGAATATTAGTTGAGCTGGTGCCATGTTTGAGTGTGTTCTCTGGTTTGGCGTAATTCTGTATACCTGTAGGAATTGCTGAAGCGCCTTTTCCGTTGGAACTCCTGAGGCTTTCTTCAGCGCGCGCTTTAAAATATCGACAAATCTTTCTGCGAGTCCATTGGACCTCGGATGATACGGCGGCGTCGTTATGCGGTAAATTTGATATAACTCATAAAATTCCTTAAATTCTTCAGAAGTCAATTGTGTCCCATTGTCACCCACAATACACTCTGGCACACCGAACCGTGCAAATAGTTCATGCAAAAAAGTTGTTGTGGTATTGGACGTAGGATTTTTGCAGCGTTGTACTTCCGGCCATTTTGTAAAACTATCTACCACTATTAAGTAGTAATAATCTTCTACTGGACCAGCGAAATCAATGTGTAACCTTGTCCACGGATGATCCGTCTTGGGCCATGGTTTGTGTACTATAGGTGGTGCCTTAGCTGCTAACGCACACCCTTTACATCGATGAACCATGTTTGCGATATCCGCATCCATTCCTTTCCAATATACAAAGCTTCGCATTAAGCTTTTTGTTTTATTAACCCCCGGGTGACCCATATGAAAGTCCCGTAGCATTCTTTTCTGCAACTTTTTTGGTACTACTACTCTCTCACCATATAATGAAACTCCGTCACAAATTGAATAAATCTCCTACACTTTATGGTCATTTGCTACGATTTTTATTTTTATTTCTAAAATGAAATCATCGCTTTCAGCTTCTTTTTTGATTTCCTTTGCTGTAACCGATAGCTCTCTTAAAATGTTGTTTACCATGCTTTTCACCTCATAATCTGCTCTGATATTTGCAATAATTGATTCTTCGAATCTTTCTTCTTGACTCGGTACGAGTCTTGATAAACTATCCGCATGAATTATATTTTTGGATGATAGGTGCTTTATGTGAAAATCATAATTAAGAAGAATGGTTCCCCATCTCAGACGATTTGCCGTATAAACGGGTAACCCTTTCTTCGAACCAAAAATAGTGATCAGAGGTTTATGATCCGTTTCAAGAATAAAATGTCTGCCGTGGATGTATCTGTGAAATTTTGTTATGGCAAAAATGATACTCAGCGCCTCTTTTTCTATCTGTGAGTAACTTCTTTCTCCTGGAAGTAAAGTTCTCGAAGCATGTGCATTTGGTTTTCTAGAACCATCTGGCATTATGTGTTGAATACACGCTCCTATCCGGTATGAACTGGCGTCACTTGCCACTACAATATCAAGTTTTGGATTGTAATGGGTTAAAAAGTGGTCTGATGTAAGCATTTTCTTTATTTCCTCAAAAGCTTTCTGACATTCTACCGTCCATTCCCATGCCTTGTCTTTTTTTAGTAGTTCATTCAACGGAGCACTTAGATTGTACATTCCTTTAATGAACGCTTGATAATAATTTGCGAGCCCCAGAAAACTCTGTAGCATCGCCACATTAGTGGGCGTCGACATGTCTCTAATCGCAATGGACCTTTCCGGATCTGGACATCTGCCATTTTTGTTGATTATGTGACCTAAATACTTAATTTCCTCTAAACCAAATTCGCACTTTGACTCTTTGACTTTAAATCCAAAGTCCTGAATCTTTTTAAATACTTGATTGAGATGTCCTCGATGTTCGTCGACGGTTTCGCTCCTTACTATGATGTCGTCTAAGTAGGCGCACGCAAAGTCTAAGTCATTCAACATGACGTCCATAGCTTGTGGAAAAATGGCTGGTGCCACTTTAATACCGAAAGTAAGCCTGTTGTACTTGAATAACCCTGTATGCATGTTTATCTCTAGCAACTTCGAACATTCTTCTTCGACGGGAATTTGGAGATAGGCATCTGAAAAGTCGATTTTTGAAAATATATCTCCACCATTTAGCTTATTAAATATCTCATCCGGACTCGGTAACGGGTAATGGTAGTCCTTGATTACCGAGTTCAAACTTGTCGAAAACTCAGCACAGACTCATTTGGTTTGATTTCTTTTTTATGCACACAATCGGCGCAGCCCATGAATTAGATTCTACTTTTGAAATAATTCCCATTTTTTCCAACCTATCAAGTTCTTCGTTAATTTTCTCTACACTTGCGAAAGGCACGTTACGTTTCTTTTTAAAAATTGGCATAGTATTTTCCTTTAATTCAAATTTAGCTTCAAACTTGTTACATCTTCCAAGACCTGGTGTGAAGGTTTCCGGAAACATTTTCTTTAATTCATCTTTAATGTCCTGTCTTGTTTGGGTATTACTTTCTACTTTTCTGCAGAATGAGTTTAACGGTTTATCCTACAATTCGAATGTTTCAATAAAATCTGTACCCATCAAGTTTTCTCCATTTTCAGAAGGAAAACCTTTATTTTTTTAACGATCCCGTTCAATTTCATGGGAAGTACAACCTCGCCTTCGAAGTTAATTTCCTTTCCAGTTACCGTTCGAGCGCGTTTCGTTGACTTCATTATTGTAGGTCTTTTTAAAAATTTTCCATGTTTTATCGTTCATTATTGCTAAATTTGAACCCGAATCGAGTTGAAATTTGATATTCTTTTTAAATATTTCAGTCGTCACATATTTCCTCAAATCTCTATCTGATTTGATATTCGAATTTGTTTGTCTAATTCGGCTATTGAATTTTTTCGTTTTACAACACGATCCTTTGTGTCCCTTCTTGTGGCACACGAAACATTTCTTATTTCTATATGGGCAATTTACCTCCCAGTGTCTTTCGTTGCAGCGTCTGCAATTATATGGTGGAACCTTTTTTTCCTCGTTCTTCTTATTTCATTTTTCTTGTCTATTTTTAAAATACGCCGAATTTTTTCTCCAATTTTTTTCTGATGGGTAATTTGACTGTTTTTTTTAATTTTAATATAAGCAATACCAGCTTCTTCGATTTTTTGAGACTTTCTTTAAACTTACGGCCCGCTGACACTCCTCTGCTAACTTTTTCAGGGTAAGGTTTTGTTCAGATTCGAGTTTAGACAAAACTCTACGTCTTATTTCGGCACTCTTACTGGATACCAGTCCTTGAGCAAAAATTAAACACTTAAATTCTTCCACCGTAATCTCTGCCAATCTGAAATTGTCACAATGTCTATTCACTATAGATGCATATGTTAAGTAATCCTGATCGTCGGATTTAGTGACATTCATGCATAACCATCGCTTATGCTAAAGCGACATATTTGCTCCAAACAGCTCTTTTAGCAATTTCACTGTTTCCGAGAATTCCAATTCATTCTTTCTTCTCGGTAGAATAAAATCTACAAATTTGCTATGTTCTGTTGTACCTAGCTTTCTTAGTAATAGACTGACTTTTCTTGAATTCGACCAGTTTTCACAGTCTGTGTAGAAAATATCTTCATATCGTTTAAAGTACGCTTCAAACGTTTTTTCTTCGTCTGGCACATAGTTGAAAGTTTCCAGCGAATAAAATATGGTGTTATTAGAATATGAAGAATTTCCCTCATTTGCCTGATTGCTGTTTAATTTCTCCAGTGTTAACTTTTGAATTTCTAAAAGTCTTTCCTCTTGCTTTTCTTGATATTTTTTGCTGGGATTGAATAATTCAGCCTGACTCAACTGCTGGGATTTGAATAATTCAGATATGACTTTGGATAAGTCATCCATCTTTAGCTGATAGTGTTCATGCAACAAAGAATATACCTTTAATTTGTGTATCTATGGATATAATATAAGCTGACCAGAAAAATCGAAACAACTTACGACTTTTTTATTTTATGTCTTGCTTTTACTTTCAAGCCCGTAATAATGAACTTTGGTATATTTTTTTCTTTTTTTTATTACTTCTGTTTTCAATGAAAAACCTCTGATTTTTATTATCAGAGGTAAATTCGTCACTATAAAATATTGTTGAGCAACAAAAAAAATAATTTTTTAACAGTTCGTTACCTTTAAAAATCGACACGGTGTATTTGTGTGCCTTTTAATTCCATGCATGTTTTTGTAGTCGGCCAGTTTTTTTTTTAACGGGTGTCTCGTTGTAGATAACTTTTTCAATTTAAAATAACCGTTATTCGTTTACGACACCTTTCAATTTTTTCTGAGTGAACGTTCCTTATGCTTAGTCGTCCTTTAACGATTTCTAAATATCCAGAAATTCAGAAACCTTCGCCGTTCCGTTAGATGTTGGACTTTTAATTAATATTTTTTTTTTCTTCAGCCTGGGTTCTTCACTGACTTGTCCCAATTGTTGAAGGCTATCAATTATTAATTCTTTTTTTTTTTTTTTTTTTTCGTATGGTTCATTCTAACTCGTCGCCATTGTTGAAACTTGACTAATGCATGGAATAATAATGCAACACAAAATGTACTTAGAACAAAATGTATTGAAACAAGAAAGTGTACACAATATTTACATATAGTCTTTTGTATATTCCCGGGAAGACCGTTCCTGGAATGTGGGTTGACTGAGTCGCAGTCGGGCAGAGTCTCTGGAGGATTTATTGTAAAAAATTTACAATTGTGGCACGTGGCCGATGAAGGGGAGGGGTAAAGGCTGGTCCAAACTAACTATCCTATACCTAGCTAATCAGATTCACGACCCATTCATACATTACAATTTACCCATTCACCACAAGAACTCGTCCATCCCCAAACAAACCTCCAACCACCATAATACCACGTCCTCTCAAGGGGAACCTACCAAAACGCGCCCCACACCATAAAAATTTGTTGATGAAACACATGCTATACATAAAATTCTAATAATGATAGAATGAGAGGGGAGGGGAGATGAACCCAATAATAACTCAAAGGTAACACAAAATACAAACTAAACATAACATATGTTAGTAGGGAACCGTCCAGCCCTCAAAAATAGAGAGGCCGCTGTATTCTGCCCCAAGGACAAAATCAAGAGGCAACTCTCGCTAAGGGAGTGGGAAGAAAGCTAAAATATTATGCGGGAATGGGAAAATATTAAGCTGACCCAGTCGAGATAAAAGGGGGCCAAAACAAACTGGGGAGGTTGGGAATCTCGACTTGGAACATAACCAAAGAGTAGCCGGGTAACAGGCCAGGAACAACACTTACTCACATTAACTAGGTACACTGAAGCTTGTCTAATCTAACCAAGGGGAGGGTTCCACAGGAAGCCACCCCGATGTGCAATAGGTTGACCTAGAAGAGAAAATCAAGGCTAGCCCCGGTCACACGAACCAAGCTCGCCTCTTTTACCCACCTTTTGCTAAAGACTGTCGAATGCAACCGTTTTCTATCAGATCTAATCTTCATCTTGAGCTGATGCTCAAAGAATTGGATTAGATGCTGATGAGAAAGACGGTTGCCCCGCAAGACTTCCTCCTTTCGCGACGTCCAAATCACCATTCGAGCCGTGGCCAGCAGCGTCAGAAACACCATTCGTTTCACCCCGGAATACGGGGGCGACACATTGTCACACGCGTATGCGCGATCAATGGACACAAGCTGTTCGGGAGCAAGACGAGCCGTCAGCTCGCCGACATTGTCCCATAAGGGGCGGAGCCGGGGGCAACAGTAGAAGGCGTGCGAAGCCGTTTCTTCTAAGCCAAGACCACCCCGTTCACAGTCTGGCAAATCCGCCAAACCCCATATGAAAGCCTTGTCGTTGAGAGGCAGCCGATTCCGAGCCAATCGCCAGGTAAGCGAAAACTCAGGGTTACTGAGGTAATCCGCCGCTGGCGCCCAAGACCTGTAGGAGCGATACTCCTCCTCCGACAAGCCGAGCGTATCTCGTAGGGAATCCTTCGCGGGTCCCTCCACTAAACCACGATAGAAGACCTTCCTAGGCCGTGAAAGGTCACTGGACCAGGGAATGGCCCTCAAGGCCGACCGACACTCGCGAAGAAAATCCGACTCGTCCCGGGGTTTACGACGGCGCTCAACCCTCGAGATGGGGGGACTTATGGTAAGGCTAGGGAAGGCGTCCCTAACAATCCCCTCCAGAATCGGATTTCATCCAGTCAATGCGCAGCGTAGGAAAGCCAACCTAGAGGCACGGATGTGACTCAACAGGTGCGGCATTCCCAGCCCCCCATAACACGGACGTTTAATGCAGACTGGTCTGTCGACCCTGTTCACGCGTCACCTCCATAAAATGGAGGATAGCGATCACTCGAGCTCCTTCCGATGGGTCTCACAGAGAGGAAGTACTGACAATCGATAAAGAATCAGGGGGAAAATGTATGTAGTACACACCTCCGCCCTGCCCTTCACGGACAACCACCGTCGATTCCAAGTTTGACCGGCAGAATCGACCTTTGCTCGTACTTCAGACCAATTCTTCTCCAGCTGGAGGTCACACTCCAAGAATGCGGACAGGACCGTCCGTCCAACCGAAGCGGCCCGGAAGAGCGACCCCCTCCCAGGCAGGCACCTAACCGCAAGCCGGACGACTTGTCGCGGTTTATCTTGGCCCCTGTCACCTTCTCGTACCGATCAAGCGCCTTCTGTACCGCCTCAATGTCGCTGCGGGACGACACGAAAGCAGATACATCATCGGCGTACGCAGAAACCCTGGTTCGAGCCCCTCCAGGAACGGCGATTCCACGTAGGGCCGGACTGCCGGTCTCGTCCTTCAGCCGGCGAAGGTGAGGCTCCAACGCCAAAGCATAAAGGAGAGGCGACAGCGGACAACCCTGACGAACCGACCTAGACAGCACGAACGCGTCCGACAACCTTCCGTTCACCTGTACCACAGCACTGGGGGAGCGATACAGGAGGCTAATCCAGCGGCAGAAGTTGGGTGCGAATCCAGCGGCCTGCAGGACAGTAGCAAGGTAGCGATGGTCGACCCTATCAAATGCCTTGGACTGATCCAAATTGGTCAGCGCGGCTTCTTCGTCGTCTTTTACACCCTCTATGATCGTGCGGATCAGATGCAGGTTGCTCTGAATTGTTCGGCCCCTCACAGAACAAGTCTGCTCAGGTCCCAACAGAGACTCGGCAACTGACTGCAAACGCTCCTGCAGGATATTAACCATAATCTTTAACTCTGTGTTTAGCAGAGTTATGGGTCTGTAATCATCTAGCTTTTCCCACCACCTTTGCCCTTTTTCAATAGAGTGATCACGCCCCTGGTGATCCGGTTGGGGATGGACCCCGACCGAAACCAGTTGTTGAACACTGCAGTCAAAATCGGAACAAAGATGTGCGACAGCCTCAAGTACAATTCATTGGGCAAACCATCCAGACCGGGCGACTTGCCTCTGCCGACCTTCTTCAATACCGCGTAGACTTCGCCCTCCGTGATCTCTCCCTCGCAGCTAGCTGCTTCAGTCGGCGAAAGCCGAGGAAAGTCAGCCAAATAGCTGCGAAACTCCTCCTCACGGAGAACAGGCTCCTTGGTAAAACGGATCTCGAAATTGCGCCGAAACTCCTCACACATGTCATCAGTTGCCCGAAGAGTAC
This sequence comes from Acanthosepion lycidas, assembly GCA_963932145.1. Lineage (NCBI taxonomy): Eukaryota > Metazoa > Mollusca > Cephalopoda > Sepiida > Sepiidae > Acanthosepion > Acanthosepion lycidas. Next base: position 3,771,887 of record OZ010585.1, on the reverse strand, counting down.
GCCCCTCCGGGGATATGACCTCACGAATGTAACGATCGCCACCTCGACGAACCTCTTCCCTGCGCAGATCTGCGCCCAAATTCACAGCTTCGGAAGACATCTTGCTTAACTTATGTCTAATTACCTGGCCCATGTACCGCTCGCTATTCGAAAGATCCAGGGCCTCCTTAGCTAAGGCTATCTCTAGGGGATCCCCACCAGCCACCGCCCGGGAATAACTAGACTTCAATGTCTTCACCTTATCAGCTCTATCTAGAGCGAGCCGTTTGCTGAAATCAGTGGTGAAGGACCTAATCCTACATTTAAGGCGTTCCCAATTTAAGTTATTCCCGATAACCACCCCCACTAGCTCCCGCTGCACTAGTCTAATTAGCTGTTCCCGGAAGTCCTCCCTGTCCAGGAAGGACAAATTGAACTTCCAGTACCCAGCCATTCTAGGCCTATTGTCTAACGCCACCCGGACACAATCGAGTTTGTGGTCCGAATAGCCTACCCAGTGGAACGTAGGGCAATCTAGTAGATCTATGTCGGCTCTTTTAACTAACATTCTGTCAAGGTAGCTAACTACCTTGTCAAAAGGCCAATTAAGAGCCCACGTCCACATTTCCCCCCCCCCGGATGATCGACCCGGTATCTATCGACGAGCCCATAATCGTCGATCAGATCAACCAGGCTACGATCGCCCCTTCTCCCGCTAGCTCCCCGCCCCCTGTCTAACTTGGGGTCCAGGATGGCATTCCAGTCCCCCATTAAAACTAGGCGCGTTGAATCCACTAGGAACGGCCCCAACCGCCGAAAAACGAGACCCGCCCATCCCGGTCATTGGGCGCATAAACCGCAACAACTCGGAACGAACCACTTTTCACGGCAATATCGGCCACGATCAACCGGCCCTCGGCATCGGTATGCACAAGGTCCACCTTCGCATCAAGAGTACGTCTAACAAGCAAAGAAACTCCTCTGCCAGAACGGTCCCCATATGCTGGAGCCTTTGGGAAATTACGGGGGTCCTCGACGCTTTTGCCGTCCACCTCCGTCATTTTATATAGAACCCCCAACATGGCCTTCCTTTGCTTGGACAGGCCCCTTCTATACTCATCTGTCAATTTTACAAATTGACTCGGGGCCCTCTAACATCTTTTTTCTCCCTAGCAGGATGGGGAGGGGAGAAGGTGGACGTATGTGGTGTTATGTCCAAAGTTTTTAGGGATGAGCTGGAGGGAGAGGGGGATGTAGTACGGGAAGGGGAAGAAGGGAAACTCTTAGTGCCGGGAGAGCATGACGATCTAGTTGGTGAAGCAGGGAAGGAGCGCCGCCTGGTTATGTCCACGCTGCGCTCTGCTCTACTTCGAACAGAACAACTTTCTTGTTTTTCTTCTTCTTCCTCTTCCTCCCTGCACCTCTTCAAGAACGCAGCACGAGGTGGAGGCATGTTCTCCACCTCCATGGGCATCACCTCTTGTTGTTCTTTCTGTTTCTGCTGTTGTTTTTCTTGGAGTTTCTCCTCCTGTGCATGCCGCTTTTTCTCTTCCTGTTTCTGCTGCTGCTGCTCCTGCTGGAGTTTCTCCCCGTGCTTGTGCGGTTTCTGCTGCTTTTGTTGTTGTTGTTGATGCTGCTGTTGCTGGCGCTTTGAATGGCCTTCATTTGGTTGCGGCTTTTCCGGCAGCTTCCTTTCCGCCATTTTCTCCTTCTGGGGGAGAGACTTCCGACCTCTGGATACCTCCTTTCATTCTCGTCTTTTTGAAGTCCCCTCCCCAGGTTGAGACGCCGCCACTGTTGTTGCTTTCTCCGCCTCGACAGGTCGTGCTGGAGGTTGTGCTGTCTTCTTTCCACGGCATACCTTTGCCATATGCCCCAGGACTCCACATTCCCAACAATACGGCTTGCGCCCCTCCACAACTACCAGCATTCTTCTTTTCTGGCAAGTTTTGATGTTGGGCATATCCCGAAAATTGTCCCTGTCCACTGTTATTGACAACTCCATGTCTCCAGTGGCAATTCCTGCTTTGCTCCTGACGACCTCGACACTATTTACTTCACCAAACCTGGTGAAAAATGCCCCCATCCTGTCAGGGCATATGTCTACCGGCACCCCATGCACGGTCACCTTTGTCCTTCGGGTGCCTAAGTACTCTGCCTGAAGGCGGAGTGATTTGGTGTTTAGGATTCTTCCCGCCAGATCTTTAGTCTCCTGTTCAGTTGACATGAGAATGTCCCACAAGGCGTTTGTCCTCCTTGCTAGGACCTTTGGGCATATTCTCAGTGTCTTTAGGCTTTCTTCCATAGTGTCTCTACTGACCCCAATGAGCTTCCGAGTCTTAATATCAGAAGTCAGCAGGTATATTGTTCTTGTTTTGACTAATGCCTCGTCGATTTTGAGAAACTCGTTTCCGTTGATCGAGCTCTTTTGCTTTTGACTGATGTAGTAATTTGCATCTTTCAATGTTGGCCTATTGTTTGCCCAGGCATTTTTTTCCACTGACACCGTCGGTGATACTTCCGGTGAAGACGTATTTATATTTGTGTCGTCGGCCATTTTGACCGCGACCAAACGAATACAGTTGTATTGTCCTTTTAGGTTATTTTAAATTTGGCAAACATGAACAGAAAATAAAACGGAAAAACAAAACAAGGACAACCAAAGATAATTCAAACAAATAAATACAACTCAAAGTAATACAAACAAAAACAGTGGGGAGGGAAGAAAATACTAGAGAGAAAAGAAATAAAAGCAAACAAAATACACAAATCAACCAAAACTGAAAAAAGGTATTAGAAAATAAAATCAAAACTTAGCTGTTCGTCAAACTTTTTTTTTCCCACAAGCTAGTCCCAAAACAACAAATTGCGTATATAGGGCTAGTGAGGTGTATACTATGAGACTAGTGTCGGGCAGAGTCTCTGGTTGGATCTCCCGATTCCTACCACTCTCTTCCCGGTACTAACCATATTTATATGGTCGGTACTCCACTATGCAAATTAGGTGGATCCTACCACAACACTATTTCTATATCCGTTTCCATCTCACAAGAGAATGGAGAACAATATTTTGTCATTCTATATCCGTGCCAATCTCAAATATAGAATAGATAACCATTCTATACCATTTCAATGAAACTAGAGAATGAAGAACCACGGTTTCTAATTCTAAATCCGTTTCAATCTCAGAAGAGAATGGAGAAGCATCGTTTGCAATTTTATATCTGTTTCAATCTCACAATAGAATGGAGAAGCATCGTTTGAAATTCTATATCTGTTTCAATCTCAAAATAGAATGGAGAAGCATCGTTTGTAATTCTTTATCTGTTTCAATCTCACAATAGAATGGAGAAGCATCGTTTGTAATTCTTTATCTGTTTCAATCTCACAATAGAATGGAGAAGCATTGTTTGTAATTATATATCTGTTTCAATCTCACAAGAGATTAGAGAACCAACGTTTGTAATTCTATATCTGTTTCAATCGCACAAGGGAATGGAGAACCACCGTTTGTAATTCTATATCTTTTTCAATCTCACAAAGAAAATGGAGAAGCATGGTTTGTAATTCTATATATATTACAATCTCATAAGATAATGGAGAAACATCGTTTGTAATTTTAAATCTGTTTCAATCTAACAAAAGAACGGATAACTAATTTTCGAACTTCTATATCCGTTTCAAACTCACAAGAGAATGAAGAACCAGCGTTTATAATTCTCTATCTGTTTCAATCTCACAATAGAATGGAGAACCACCGTTTGTAATTCTATATCTGTTTCAATCTCACAATAGAATGGAGAACCACCGTTTGTAATTCTATATCTGTTTCAATCTCACAAGAGAATGGAGAAACATCGTTTGTAATTCTATATTTGTTTCAATCTCACAAGAGATTGGATAAACATCGTTTGTAATTCTGTATCTGTTTCAATCTCACAAGAGAATGGAGAAACATCGTTTGTAACTCTATACCTGTTTCAATCTCACAAGAGAATGGAGAACCACCGTTTGTAATTCTATATCTGTTTCAATCGCACAAGAGAATGTAGAATCATCGTTTGTAATTCTATACCTGTTTCGATCTCACAAGAGAATGGAGAAGCATCGTTTGTAATTCTATATCTGTTTCAATCGCACAAGAGAATGGAGAACCACCGTTTTAATTCTATATCTGTTTCAATCTTACAAGAGTATGGAGTATCATCGTTTGTAATTCTAACTCTATTTCAATCTAACAAAAGAACGGATAACCAATTTTTGTACTTCTATATCCTTTTCAATCTCACAAAAGAATGAAGAACAATCGCTTGTTATTCTATATCCGTGTCAATCTCAAAAATAGAATAGATAAGCATGGTTTGTAATTCTATACCATTTCAATCTCAGAAGCGAACGGAGTACCACCGTTTGTAATTCTATATCTGTTTCAATCTCACTAGAGAATGGCGAACCACCGTTTGTAATTCTATATCAGTTTTAATCTAACAAGGGAATGGAGAAACATCGTTTGTAATTCTATATCTGTTTCAAACTCACAAGGGAATGGAGAACCATCGTTTGTAATTCTCTATCTGTTTCAATCTCACTAGAGAATGTAGAACCACCGTTTTCAGCTCAGCAAAAACTACCCAACGTGACAATATTTACAATTTTTAATTATATTTTAATTGAAATTTGATCAAAATATTTTGATTCTGACAACATTAATACTAACTCTCAACACTATCTCTTATTATTACATTTTTTTGTAATAATTATATAATAAAACATATAATTTTGCTTATTTTCTTTTTTTTTCCATGCATTAAATTTTTATCGATTTTATGCAATGTTCGAACTTGATTAACTGGAGTGATTTTTCTTTTATTACTCATCGGGTTTATTATACATGTACTTTTATGAGGAATCTGAGAGCTGAATTCGAATTCCAGTCGAATTCATAACTTTCATTTACGGGAAAGGAATATATACATTTCTTTTCTTGTCAGCTTAGGGATTCGGGATCATATCACATATATTTCATAATGTATCCTTTATTTACGACGGAAAATATGACAACGAAAGACGAAGTTGCATTAGCATAGCGGAACTTGCCTTTCAGAAGCTAATCAAATTATTAAGATACAGGAAAAACTCACTGGAAAAGAAATACTATATAATATCAATCCTCCTGTATGGAAGTGACAATTTCCTTACAGATTAAAAAGAGACTTGTGGTATCAGAGATGTGCTTCTACAGAAAAACGTTGGGAAGACCAAGGATGGATGATGTAAGCAACACGTAAGTTTTAAGGAAACTTATCTTCTCATGTTAGACGATACATTTTGATCGGTGGTACTCGCTTCAGCAGTACACATTCTAAAATTGGAACGATACAGAGAAGATTTGCATGGCCCCTGCGCAATGATGACACGCAAATTCGTGAAGTGTTCCATATTAACAAATCCAACTAAACTGCCATAATCTCCAACGAATCTAAAGGATTTATTCGAAATTACTATCCAAGAAACATAATAAATTTCACTAAAGAAATTGGGATCTACATAAAAATGTAACCATAGGCCTCGGCTTATCACATTATTTACACTATTGTCCTCATCTTTGTCGCCATATGCATTACAACGTTCCGGCCGCTCACTTGTGTAGATTGTTCTAGCTCCACGTACCACGTTTAATGGATGTCAGTTGTTGGTTAAGTCCCCTCTGAAAGTTCTCCACTGCCTTAATCGGGTATTGAACTCACATTCTTTGGGTGCTGTCACTGGATCTAACTAACGCCTTTATCCATTGTGCCATGTGTTCTTGAGGATGTCACTCTATGAATTTCTATTATAAACCTAATGTCTTCAGCCACCAATTTTTTCCCAGTGCTCATATTGCAATTTTTGCAGTTATCATTTATTGTGTTACCAGAGCTCATATTGCAGTTTTTGTTGTTATCGCTTTCCGAATAATGTAATTAATGTACATAATACCTCATCTCAGAAATATAGACAGATAATGTCGAATTATCAGAATGTTATCGGATTGGAGGGTTCGATCCCAGCGCGCGGCCCCTTTGGGAAGTGCCTGAAAGCAATACCACGAGTTGACCCAAAGTTGAGTGAAGTTGGGTAGACGGAATTCTTTGGGGCTCTCGATAGCTGTGCTAGCACGAAGTCACAAGTCATCGTGGCCGAATTGTTAATCACGCTAGATAATATGCTCTTTCCCAGAAAATGTAATTAATGTCTGTTCAGTATAGTCACTGTATAAACTACAATGCGCCTGAGCAAGCGTCTACAATAGGTATTGGCTAGTGCCTACTATATTTTGGGGGACAACCTATATATAAAATTTAGTTAATTATATGTTATCTAGTCTTTCAATATAATGATCCCGTGTATACTGTTTTGTAGAGTCATTTATTTTTTATGGGGAAATTTTCGACGCGACAATATATCTACATTAGCTCTATGTTTTCAACCAAATGACACGGGGTTGAAATCTTGTGCAACACACACGAAGATTTACAAAATAGAAAATCTTGAGATTTGGTAAATATTGATTTTAATAAAGCGTTTGGTTCTTCGCAAGGTTTTCTTATTTCCGCAAAAATGAAAATGTCATTCGGTGCTGGGATTTTCGCTTCAGTGAATTCACTATCTCCAAAACGCTTACTGTTATTCTTTAGCTTTTACGAAAGACAGTAACGCGCGACGTGAAGTGAAATAATGTTTTTTAATGTCATCAGATATTTGTTCACCTTTAACATCTTAAGCAAATCCTTTTCCTTTCCTTACATTGTGTTTTTATTTTATTTAAAAGCATCTTTTTAATTTCCTAAATGGAATTTTACTTCCTTTTCAGAATAAAATATCTCTTAATTCAGAATTCACATCATGAAATTTACTAGCGAACAGCGTTTGACTCAGGGCCAGGCGGGAAAACAATGAAAGGAAAAGCATTGTTTTACGCCAATCAATCAAGTAAGGTGGTTGGCTGTCTTGAAGATAACTCTACTCGAAAGCCTAGATTTTCACTGACTATTAGTACAAGTGTGAAATATAATCAAAACGTAAAAAAGATCAACACAATAATTTAAAGAACTGGTGATAAAATACTTCGAATAAAAGTAGAAAACAAAAGCTTGTAATATGACTTAACTACACGTCAGAAATATATGGCTTTGACTGTATAAAAGTCAATAAAGGATTTTTCAATTATCTTTATTCTCTCGTAATTTTAATAGATGTTTGGGAGAAAATATACCAATTAAGCGTTTATGGAAGGCGTGTTATGCAATAATGTGATATTTCCCATTAAATTTTAGTAGTCTATTAGTAGTACATTAAGAGTTCTTTGGACAAGTTCCAGCCACCTATTAGAGACGGATATTTATCCTTTTTCTGAACACCCATATTATTGAATGGGAAAAACGTTATATTCAACTGCCTGTAGTATGGGATTTACGCTTGGAAATATCAGCGGTTTGCATCGAGTTTAATATCTATCAGGAACCTTGATCTAAGAAGAGTTAATCTGTGGTGACCCCAATAACTTGAAATATGTACTGGGTTCACCCTAAGAAATAGCAAACTAAGATCTATGACTGATGGAACCTCTGAAAGTCAAAAGATCTTAAAGGCTCGAAGGTTACCTAGAAGCCACCAAGTTCAGAATCTGCCATGAAGAAGGTCGTTAGGAGCTCAGTACCGCTATTGCAATAGCATAATATCCATAAATATATTTTAGTATAAATTAATTATTTTAATATAAATTATCTAGTATAAAAAAATTAAAACAGCTAACCTAATCACCAACAATAACACAACTGCAAGATCTAAAGTACAGAGAACCAATATTATTTATGCATTCAAACCAAATTTATGAATAATTATATTGGACATACCACCACATGCTTATCAAGAAGACTCACTTTACATCTCTCTGACCATAGATTAATTAGGATTTATTTGAAAACACACGGAAACGTACTAAACCCCAGCCGCAACATACTTATAGAAAACACAAAGTGGTGACCACGATTAGAAAATAAAACATCTATATATCTTTAGATATCATAACAAAATCCATAAATTCAGTTAAAAACAAAAAAAAAATTAACCGGAAGGGATCACATATCCAAAGCATTTGGACAATTTTGCAGTCTAGAGAAGAAAACACTTATACGAATAAAAGAAAAATGTATTTAAAAAAATCACATTTTCTTGTCAATCGTCTTTAATGAAATTTATATAAAAGAAGGACTGTTGCACAAATACAAAGCATATATTAGAGGATGTAAAAATATACTTTCACAATTTATGGGGGTCCCACACTAAGACAAGGACAGAAGTCCATATAAAAGTCCACAAACTCTTCGTTTTTTAGTTATTAAGTTTAAAGACATTTTACGCTAGGTTGCGCTTTTAGTTTAGATTACATTTGTCATTCGTGTACATTTGTGGCTAGTCTTCAACGTTTAAATTGTGCAGTAGTGAGTTAACTGAGAAGTGTCCCGTTTGACAAGAAGGCAGATATGATTTTTACATACGGGTGCGCGAATGGTAATGGGCGTGAGTCTGCACGGCTGTATCTGACTGCGTTCCCAGATCGAAGGCAACCGAGTCATCCAAACTTTGTTGCTGTTTATCCTCGCGTTGCTGAGCAGAATCCGTTGCACCACAAACTATGATTATAAGTATTTGGTGATTGTATTTTGAATTGTACATTTAACAGCGTCTACTGTAAACTTTAAACTTAATAACACGAAAACGAAGGATTTGCACACGTGTTTCTATGGACTTTTGTGATTGTTTTGTTGTAAGGAACCCGCTCACAATGTCTGTAGAAGTATTTTTGATACACCCTATAAATATATATATATATATATATATATGTGTGTGTGTGTGTGTGTATGTGTGTGTGTGTGTGTGTGTGTGTATGTGTGAAAATTTAAATTGGCAAACAAGCACAATGATTTCTCTACGTATCAAATATTTGCAATGTGCTTGATTATCAGACCTGAATCTGATTATCAATTTAGTATCGTAGACCACTTCAGTTGTTACGAGCTCAGGTGTTGTTACGTTCGTGGTTTTTTGTAAATTCCCAGAACCATATAATATCTAGTCGCGGAAGAGGGTTTATCAAAATTATTTTTGCACCTACGGCAACGAGTTCTGTCCCCATTAGCCCCGACTTGATTAAACTGAACAACGTAAATATCTAACTCCTTGAGGTGGTGTTAGTTACGCGGGTTAATCTGCAATGTATATGCATATAGTTTTATCACGTATGCTAATATGACTAAAATACAATTCAAACAAACTTCACATAATATTAGAGTGCCGCACAATCTCCGAAAAACATTTTTCAAAAGGGGGAGGAAATACATTTCTTACTACTTAGTTGTGTCAATGATTTTGTTTTCTTTCGCCAAGGGAATTTATGTTTCTCGACAGCCGTGTACTTCTGTCCGGAAAAATCTAAATGACATTTGTTAGCTGGAGCCATATACGGCTTTAATGCTTCCCCGGACGTCGCCTTCAACTATAGAAATATTCTCCATTCATTTTTCGTACTCGGATCTCGCGTTAAAAGCAATTCATTTTTTTTTTCAAATCTAGTTTTGTTTTCTTTTGAGAATTTGGTTATTAATTATACTTCCGCCTCTTTGTTCAGTACAAGTCAACTCAATGGTCGCCTTGGGCGCCAGTGACTAGAGACGCCATTTATCGTAGCAGCGTAGAGCCAGCCACGCATGAGAGAATATATACGGTGTTTCACTTTTTGATTGGTACTGTTCAGTTTCTGTCTACCATTAAGTATTTCTTCTATATCAAACATTTCGCGACAAAGGAAAAATTTACCCTTAATCTAAGAATAGACTATAATACCTTGAAAAATACCGGAGGCTAAAGAACATATCTACCATATTGTTGCGTGTGTAACAAAGATAGAATCGATAGTCCGAAAAATAGATTAAATATGGCGAGTTTTAAAAATGACCCCAAAGTTAGAATGCAATGGTCTTCTATTTAGACGGGTATCCTCATTTTGTTTGTTATAGTCAGAATGCTTCCTCCGTTGTCTTCAGGTGTCGGTTGTATGAGTCATACTGTATTTTTAAGAAACAAGATTAAAACAATGGTCTAAATAGATAATTTATGATAATGATAATTCGTCATCTCCGAAATTTACAAATGCCCATTGGCTAGTCTGTAAAAATACCAATATAATCAACCAATCGTATAAAATCAATAGTGATTTAATTTAAGTATTCTGGGTAAAATTAAGAAACTGATGAAAAGAAAATAATAGAAAATTGATTGATTGATTGATTATGGAATTTTTGGCGATAATAATGATTTTCTGATACAAGTCTTACTAATTAATCCATAACTCGGGGGATTGGGCGATGGATTCATACATGTGATAAGGGTCTTCGAATATAAGTAAATATAATGGACACAACAGCAATTAAAACACGGCACTCCGATTAAAAATTCCAAGCAATTATTCATTACACCTCCCGCCCACCTAAGCTTATAGTAGCTGGTTTTCCCAAGCGGTCACTCATCTAGGTACTGAACAGGCTGAACGTTACTTAACTTCGATGATCGTACAAGAACTGGTGTTTCATACTATATGGGAGTAAGCCAAATAATTGAAACTAGAAAAAGCGATTTTGTAAATTCTCCCCTGTGTGTGTGTGTGTGTGTGTGTGTGTGTGTGTGTGTGTGTGTGTGTGTGTGTGTGTGTGTGTGTGTGTTCAATAAAGGTGCAATTAATTTACAAGTTCAGGAATTATTCATACATAAAACAAATACAAAGGTTAATGATTTAAATGGCGAGAAATCCATCTTCGCGAACAATTCAAATAATATACAAAAACCCCGAACCTGTTTATGAATGAAAAGATCCTGTTTTATAAATTTCAGTTGCATAAGGTCTTATTATTTTTACAAGCTTTCGTCTGTTCCTACAGACATCCTCAGGTATGAAATAGATTGATTTACTGAGAGTAAAAACAACACAATAGATAGATAGATAGATAGATAGATAGGAACAGACTGAGATAGATACATTTTAGGGTTGATAATAATACCGCCCTCCGGAACCAAAAGGTAAAAAAGTGACAACAGCTGTAACAAAAAGAACAAAGGCATAGTTTTTACTTTAACAAAGGCCAACTTTATTCTTTGGCGAAAATAACAAAATCTTTGCATATTTTTAGGCGTGTTTCAATAAATCAGAACCTCTCTCCCTCTGTGTGTGTTTTTGTCATCGAGGTCCGTTGGGATAGTTGGTATGACGCTTGCCCGATAATGGAATTGCCCGGGATTCAATTCTCGGTGGTGGATGCGCACTGCTGTTGAGTCCCAAATTTAGGACGAAACGGCCGTCTAGTGCTTTCTGCATTCTGTTGAGGTTTCTTCTAGACTCGATGAATTACTTAAATATAATTATCTCGAATCCTCCTAATAATTTCTATCACACACACGCTCACATATATATATTTAATATATAACCATTTCCATATTTGTATGAAATGAAAAATAATTTATATCATAAAATTATCATATTCACCAAAATATATTTGAATAAAATATCGATTAAACATGTTTATACGATGAAGGAAAAACATGGCTGACGTACATAAAAAGAATAATGCATTCTTATATTCACATTGCTTTTAAGTCTCACCTCTTCACTACAAGAGAGACACTTTCTCTTTTAATGTTGTGTCTTCTTTTTTCCACAAGTGTATTTAAATCTCGTCCTACAAGAATACTTTTCGTGGGGAAGGAATATTGAAACTTGAATGTTACTAGATTTTAATAGCTTTACCATTTTACTTAGTACTTTATTGTCTACAGTCTCCAAATTTGGATCGAGTCAATAATTTCTTGTGTTAATAGGAAAGTGTTCCGTAGCTTTGTGAAGATCTGGATTGATTAGAATCTGTTAAAAAGAATCTTAGACAAAAAAATTCAAAACCTGGTATCGCAAGAAAAATAAATTCCGTTACGAATCCTGTAATATTCTCCTGTAAATGACATTTCAAGTGATATAAATCTTTTGCAAGAAATAAGACATGTTTGGAATTTAACACAACCGAAATAATACAGCGTTTGGCTGGTATTTGTAGACAGATTTCATGGATTAGTAAAAAACTTGCTGAACAAATGAATATAATTATATTAGATTACAAACAAATAAACATGAAATTTAGCTAACTGTTATTTAATTTTATTCAATAAAACCACCAATAACTGCCTCTACACGAGGTCAAAATCGGCTACAAGCTCTGATTAATTGGTCCTTACTTATATCAGACATTACTCGAACTATTGCAGCTTTAAGAGAGTCTTTGGTGTTATGAGGCTGTTTATTAACCTCCTTCTCAACAACGCTTCACTCATAATAGTCCAGTGGATTGAGATCTGGAGAGTTAAGAGGCCAAATGTTGAGTGTGATGTGGTCGTATTCGTTGAGCCTTGAGGAATGGAGCTGAGTCTTGCTAGATTATGTAAGGCATGCCGTTGCATATGTTGTCAATCCAAGGCTTGACAGCTGTTTCTACAAGATTTTTAATTCATTTTTTTTTCATCTGACAAACAAATCACACCAGCTTCTGAAGGATTTTTAAGTTTGTTTATAAACATTTTGGATCTGTTTAAATAGTTTTCTTTTGTTTTTTCAGACATAAATTGACCTCTCTTCATCACATAAGACTTACATCGAATCTCTTCATGAACACTCCTTCTGATTGTTTTTTCAGACACATGCAGCTTTTTGCCAATTGACCGCATTGATTGACCTCGGTTTTCATCAATTGTCTGCTTGAATAAATTCGGATGTTCTCACTTTATCAGAACGTGCAGAATGTCTTTTACGTTTAGATACAGACATTGGGGAACTGTCAACCTCTTCTAATGCTTCTCATATCGTGTGGACAAACGATCTTGCAATTCTGAGGAAACGGTGCAATATCCAAATCGTTATGATCAGCCTTTAATGCCACAATTACAGCATGCCTTTTCATTTCATTTGTTATCATGGTGTTTGCCATTCTTCATTTCTGAAAGATAAAAGCATTATAAGTTAGAGAGAAGCAGTATTAATCTTAAATATGTGTCTCCTCAAATATCAGCCGCACTCTATAATCAAATAAAAATTACTTGCGTTTAGCTTCTTTGCATTTATTTTTATGGAGTAACATGTGGAAAAAGTTCATTAGTTTTAGCTGTAGTGAAAACTCATTAAGAAAATATTTAGAGGGCTTTTAATTGTTATTCTAACATATGGATTTCATTGACTCCAAAGTATATCCTTTCAAATATATATGGTTGCGTGTGTGCTTGTGCGAATGTATTTACTAAGTTGTGTATAGACTAGAAGAAAGTGAGAATAATTGGTCAACCAATGAGAATTGCAGTCCATTGACAAACAATATATGAATGAAGGTCTGCATCAGAAAATAAAACTGATATTTGTTCAATCAATACTGATTTTGGGAGGTTGCTATTTTAGATATTCTTCGTATGTATATATATATATATATATATATATATATATATATGTCTAAATTTCTGAGATGAGGTATTATGTACACTATTTACATTATTCGGAGTACTGTCCTCATCTTTGACACCTGACAGAGTGGATAAAGGCGTTAGTCCTTGAGGACACATAACACAGTGGATAAAGGCGTTGGTTAGATCCAGTTACAGGACCCAAAGAGTGTGAGTTCAAAAACTGGTTATGTCAGTGGAAAACTTGGAGAGGGGAATTAACAGGCGATAACTGACATCCATTAGACATGGCATGTGGAACTAGAACAGTCTACCCCAGTGAGCGAAATAAAGGGTTCAGTTTGATATTCGAACCACCTGAAGAAGGCCGGAGCGTAAAACGGCCGAGACGTTGTGATAAACATGTCGATAAAAATGAGGAATAATGTAAATAGTGTATATATATATATATATATATATATATATATATATATATATATATATATACTATTTACATTATATATATACATAGGTAGTAATCGTTTGGTATAATCCAGGCTAGTCTTATTAACACAACGTAGAATTTGAAATACGTTAAAATTGACTCACAAAAGAAAACTCAATGTTTTCATTAAACAAAGAAAATTTGCTTTACAATTGGAATTAAGATACATTATTGAATGATCATTTTCACCCACGAATTTAAATTTTAAAATTCGGGGGATTTTTCAAACTGTTTTCAAATTTCTCTCTATACCTCCCAATAAGTCCCCGGAAACATGCTCTCTCTCTCTCTCTCTATCTCTCTCTCTCTCTCTCGCTCTCTTTCTTCTTCCAACTACACAGTGTTCCACTACACACATGTTAGCAAAAACAGTTTGAAAAATCCTGTGAATTTTAAAATTAATATTTGTAGGTGAAAATGGTCAGTCAATAAATGTATCTTAATTCCAATTGTAAAGTATATATATATATATATATATATATATATATATATATATATATATATATATATATATATATATATATCAAATCGTAAATTCATAATGCATTTCTATGACGTCGTGACATGCGAACGAACGAAATATTACCACGATAAGTATATGCAATATATATACATAAACTCTTATCACCAGTCCAAGAGTGACCTTTTAATCACTACCACGCAAGAAATTCATTTTTTATATGTCGAAAGATCTACTCTTTGTTTTAAGAAGGTCGCGAAACCATAAACCCGTGTAGCAGAATATGGAAAAAAATATTACGTTTATACATTCTTTTTATAGATACAAATATTTAAGTAAATGTTATGTTTATAAAAAAAAACAGCATTAAACAATATTTACCGGCCTGAATATATGAATCGAACCTGTATCCTATAAGGAACCGTTATATAGCCTGACGTGCCGTAACCGATTCGGCCAGAGAGGAGAGTTCAATTTTACTGTCTTTAAACTACAATCTTCCATGAATCGCTTACGTACATTCATATCTGCTCATGGTGTATCAAAATGCAAACAAATGACGTCCGACAATTATTTTTTTCTGTGAAAATTTCTCGCGACATTCAGGCCGGTAAATGTTGTTTAATACTGTTTATTATAACTACATCGTCCAAGACGTTGAGGTGGAGCTTAGTCACTACACTGTGCAAAACAGAAGAAATCTTCGGAATAGCCAATCCTACAAGCGACAGAATACAATAAATGTAAACTGCTGAGTCCACTAAAACACGTTGATCTCCATTCTACTCAATCCTAGGCTCAGTGCTCGAGGGTTTTATCAGGTATATTGACAGCTGACAAGTTGCTTTTCAGCTTGTTTTTGTATCTTAGCCATGGACGTCCTACATTCCTGTAGCCCTGATCTAACTGGCTGTACATTAGGATCTTGGGTATCCTGTCATCAGACATTCTCAAGACCTGACTAGTCCACCGTAACTGAGACTGTATGAGAAAAGTCTCGGTTCCGCCAATATTACACCTGTTAAACCGGTCTACGTTAGATGTCCTATCTTGAAGGTTAACTCCATAGATTGCACGCAGACAGCTTTTATGGAAAACATCCATTTCGAAACTATGTTAAATATATATGTGTGTGTGTGTGTAAAAATTCATATATAAATAAAATATATCTGTAAAAATAATGTATGACTAAGACAAAAGGAAACATTTTCTTTACCAACGCGTCTCGTTCCCTGGGGCAGCTTATCAAGGTAAGTTTAAAGATTTTCTTTCGCAACAGATATTTATAAACAAAAGTAAAATATCGTTAAGTTTTCAAAATGTTTAAATTCAAGAACTCTCTAAGCTATTCATAAAGCTGTATAAGTAAGTAAACTATGGAAGATGCTAAGTGATATAATATAATTCATTTTTACTTGTAATATATTTTAGCTTTACTCACTCAGTTAATTTGAAGAATATCTTAGAGCGTTCTTAAATTTAAACATTATATATTACGTTATAAATATATTTTAAAAAATTTCAAAATTTAACAATATTTTACTCCTATTTATAAATACATGTTGCAAATTATAATCTTTACACTTAGCTTGATAAATTCCCTCAGGAAACGAAACGAAATGTGTGTGTGTGTATATATATATATATATATATATATATATATATATATATATATATATAGAGAGAGAGAGAGAGAGAGACAGACAGACAGACAGACAGACAGAGAAAGAGAGAGAGGTAGTGAGAGAGAAGGAGGGTGGAGAGATTGATTTCCGAAGCTGAAAGTCAAGACAATTTCATACACAATGGGGCTATATTTCTGATTTATTTATATATTAACCTAAGCTTATTACACCACATGACCCGGAATCCAAAAATGAGATATAAACCTAGTGTTACACCAATGAGTCATATGAAAATATTCCGGCATCCTTAAATATTAGTATACAGAAACTTGGCTTGTAGCTGGAATTGAACACCGACTTCTTACTTCTTACCCCAAATGTAAAATTATCACAATTTCAATTTTTTTTATTGCAAAGATTGTATTTTACATAAAATGTGATCTTATAATAGATTTGACAATATTCTTTATATTTTATCTATATCGGCGATATTATATATATATATATATATATATATATATATATATATATATATATATATATATATATAAAGCACATATTATTTATTATAATTTATTTATATAGACAAAAACAGTTTACTCACTACAAAAATGCAACTTCGTTTTTCTGCATTTCAATTGCACTTCAACTGGTGAGAACCAAAATGGTTATGAACAATTCTGTTTGTAAACAGGCCTTTTTGCTTTATGTAGATTTTTTCCCAAACAAATGAAAAAAAGGAAGTGATGTCTCACATGCAGCTTGCTTACGAACAGAATTGTTCATAACCATTTTGGTTCTCACCAGTTGAGGTGCAATTGAAATACACTGAAACGAAGTTGCATCTTTGTAGTGAGTATACTGTTTTTGTCTATATGATAAAATTATAATAATATGTTATATATATATATATATATATATATATATATATATATATATATATATATATAATATCGCCGATATAGAGAAAATATATAGATATATGTGACGAGAGGATTAACGAATAGGGGCTGGGGATGTCGACCTTTGGGGAAAGCTAATATATAGTTTAACATTCTCTATATTTATGGAGGAAAAGTGTTCAATATCGCTCTCAGGTACATTTAGATATATAGTAATAATAAAAAATGAATACTGCCTGGTGACTAACATTGATACACTTTAGGCGTTCTCTTATAAATAGTCTACTTTATAAAAGCATGTGTCTCTATTCATTGTGTAGGCCATTGTCTGATATATGAAGTGGAAGAAGGGAATAGCTTCTTGTTTTAAATTTTCTTTTTTTCTGTACGTCTTTATGTTTTTTATTTTAAGTATTTTTACATATTATAATTTTGTTTGTGTCATCCTTTAGTTTATATATTTTGTATTTGAAATACATTTTATTGGCTTTGTGCTTTGGTTTATACATTATTTAATCGTTTGTGTCGAGATATACTTGTAGGAGATTGCATAGGCTGGACCAGAATCGAAAACTACTGGTCAGAAATTGCAAAGGCGTGAAATCCGGTCTGTGCGGGATTGATTTGTTTAAATTTTGATTTAAGACGAAAAAAGACACAAAGACACTGAGACAGATTCAAGAAGCTTTCAGATGTCTCAATGTAACTAGATTTTTTAGTGAACCAAGAAGCCAATACTTTGCATGTAACGCTGAGGTTTTAGACGACCGGTTGACATGCGTCCACTCGATCTGTCTACGTCACTCTCTAGCTTCCACCCAAAAATAATGCTACGACTAATGCCCATGATATAATAATGCCAGAAAAAAGATGATTATCCGCCTTTGAAGTTGAGGATGTAGCATTGGGGTCGGAAGAACTGAGACCAGAGATGACAGGAAACTCAATACTAGAAATGACTTGATGCTTGAAACTGACATTCACCAAGCAGTGTTGACTTTGATATCCATACTATATATATATATATATATATATATATATATATATATATATATATATATATACAGACAGACAGGTGTTTCACAGCTCATCAGTGTGTCGGGACATCCGATTGATACAAGCCGGGAGGGAAACCAGACTGATTTGGTATCAGTTTGAGATTTTACCCATTGGCGCATGGGAAGGATAAAGGTGAATTTAGACGTATTTATTTTTAGACAAGCACGCCAGCGGCCGGAGAACTCGATTCGTCATGACAAAGAGCCTTGCATAAGTAGCAGCAATAATGACTGTTTACAAATTCACTTTTCTCTCCGAAAAGCTCAACTGAAATAATTTTTTCAGGAGTAGGTATATATTGTCAGCCACAGACTGTTTCGTGGTTTCACAGCTCATCAGTGTGACTAAACATCTGATTGCCTCAAGCAATATATATATATATATATATATATATATATTCATGAATCATTCATACAAAAAACAAATGTAGAGGTTAATGATTTAAATGGCGAGAATACATCGTCGCAAACAATATCAATAAGATACACCAACCCCGAACCTGTATATGAATGATATGATTCCCGTTTACAAATTCCAGTTGCATAAGGTCTTTTTAATTTTTTACAAGCTTTCGTCTGTTCCTACAGACATCATCAGGTATGGAAATAGATTTTGTTCTTGTTTTTACTTCTCGGTAATAAGAGGACAACGAAATCTGAAAAAATGCTATGAGAAATGTGTTATTGTTTTGGAACGTGCGGTCGCAATATAGCAATAAGAGAATTCTTTTTTACTGGTAGATTTTCCGTCAATATTGACGGAAAATCTACCAGTAAAAATATTGCTATATTTGTACAAAAACGCACAACCATAAAATTTAAATTCAAACTCAGCGTATAAATTATAATTGCTCCTTTTAATTGAAATATATATATATATATATATATATATATATATATATATATATATATATATATATATATATATGAATAAAGACAAAAGGAAAGCATATATTCATATTCCTTTTCACAGATATATTCTTCGTTACATCTTAAATTTTACACACACACACATACACACACACACACATAGCGAAAATCATTACCAAATTCAAATTCTTTTAAATTTTTTAAGCATTTGACATAGACTCAAATGAATAGATCAACATCATTATCACAACCGCATGATCGGGTGTCGTTAGGCCGTTGCGCAGCTGAGGACCTGATAATCTCTTCCCACGTGTAAGGATTCAATCATGCGTAATTTGCCTTGGACGAAGTAGACCCAGCAAAGCCCTTCCATCTTTTTCCAGGTAACCTCTCAGTCCATGTGTCCCGACTTGATGACTCGGTCATCGACACTTGGCCAATGATTTCATCAAAGGTAAACTCCGCCCTGGCTATTGATTTTAGTCTAGAATGAAACTATGTATCTCCATGACTTTTAACAGCGGTGGCAACTAAAATGGACAGCATATGTAACTCAAACAGAAAATAATGACATAATCAAGATTTTGACGACTTCAAACTAAAGGTTAGAGAGAAAACCGTTTATCAGTACTGGAAAGAGCAATAACAGTTATTGGACTTGAGAAACCTATATTTCTAATTTTATAAATTTCACTCGACAGAAGCACTGTTTTTTCGTTCAGTGAATACCGAATGTTTCCATGTAAGGAAACGGCTAATATTATCACCAAGATTCGACTACTTTCCAAGTTAATTTATCGAACATATTTCCACTTCAAATAGACTGGGGCACTCCACAGAAAGGTTGAGTGTAACACAATTTATTTGGCATCGAGTTAAATAAATATTTACGTACCTCATTTTGATGTTTACAAAATGAGCAAGATAAAGGTCATTTTTAAAACCCATGAATATTTTAATAAAATAAGACCAATTGGATAGGAAAAAGTAATTTACGAAGATAGGCTAGTGTTCTAAATATCCGAATATCAAGATGCGATAGAAAGAAACAAGAATCATGTGATGTTTGCCTCGTTCTTTAAAGCAAAAACACATTTTTTCATAGATCTGCCTGCTTAATTAGATATCCTTGATGTTTTCATTTGTGTAGTTACCAATTAGGTTTGAACTTTGAATGTTGATTGGATTATTTCTTTTCTTATCATCTGTGGGCGCGTGTGTGTTATTTGATTGAACTTACAAATATTTCTTAGCCACTGGTTACAAAAAAACAAACATTGATCAGCATGCAAGAATCTTAATACCATTAGAGATACGTAGACTGTAGTTTGATCTCAAAGTGTCACATGTTCGATCTCTGTGGTCACAAATGTTTTGTCATATCGCTCAACTGCCCATTGGTGGTGACAGGGGATATGTCTAATAACCGGAAGTGGTCGGAACCGATGCAAGGCACCTAAAACTCTTTGACAAATTAAGCCAATTAAAAAGTTATTAACTGAATCCATAGATTTATTTATAATTATTAGCTGAATTAGGATCGTAAACATTTGGTGTATAATGTTCGATTGTTAATATTCGTAACTGAATTAAGTATATTGCAAAAGAAGATAAGTTTGAAAATATTTGTTGTGTAAGATCATCATTTTGTCTGTGGACTAACTGATGTAATTATATTCTACATATATTCAAACTGTTCATGGGTGCTTACTATCTGGTATCTTTTCCCATAGTATGATATAGGCTATACGTAGGGGGCATTATTATCGTCAATCAATATTAATCGCCCTAGAAATGTAGTCAAAGAACAAGAATATAATTTATTCATCATCTAGACAAAGCAAAAAACATCGTTTTGTTAAACATTTTAAACGCCTCGATGTATGGAGATTTTCTAACTGTAGCTTAGAATTTAATATGAGATACGGAAATTGAACTCAGAATAAGCTGCGCTATGAGCAGTTTTGTTCAACATGGCAAGATTTTAAAATAAAATAAAAAAATAACCAAAAACCTCGAGTTATGTTTCTTAAATAGCCTCTTCAGACAGACTGCCAAGTGGATGCCATGCTCGCCATCCTAATCGTTCAGAATTAGGCTATCATCTATATAGAAATGTTTTCTCAGATTAATGACTAAATCAGATTCTGTAGGTTTTAAAGAGGACTGAACTTCTTCCGAGTTAGTAAACTGACGCTACAGAATCACAAAGAACTTAGTCCCTCATCCAGTTTCAAATTACCTCAACCTCGCCACTTGAAGACTTTCAACAGCAGCAACCACTAAAACCACATGTAACTCGAAAAGAAAATAATTTCTGAAGAAAGTCGGACAAAAGGTAACTGAGATTGTAATTTTATTCTTTGCTATACTTTTGAATCTTCTTTTAGTAATAAATTATGATCCCTGTTTTAAGGACTATCCTACGTTGGAGTGGTTCCGAAAATTGTTAGAAAGCGCACTTATGACGATCACAAAAGCGTGAAAAACAGGCTCACAAACTCACATCAATCCAACCATATATATATATATATATATATATATATATATATATATATATATATATATAATGTACTCTGCTATAGGTTTCGCTCTATGAGGATCTGACAACTTAATTGATTCAGTTATGAAATTTTGTGCGATATTCTTAAGAATGAACGAATCAAAGTAAACCGCCAGAAAACCCATACAAATGATTTTATTAAAATGGCCATGGCTTGTTCAGAACCATCCACACTTTTCGGAACTATTCAGAGAAAATAAATGCAACAGACGAATATATATATATATATATATATATATATATATATATATATATATATATATATATGCAAACATTTTTTCACAAATTTAAGTAATCAAGTTATATCTTCTTAGCACGGAAAAAATCGCAGAAAAAAGAAACAAGACAATGTCTCTGCGTCTTTCTTTAATAGGAGGGTTAACTATCGGATTCTCGTTTTTTTTGGGGGGGATGTTTTTTGTGTGATTAGTACCTCATCCAGTTTTAGTAAAGGCATATGTAGAACTAATGGCAAATTAATGAGATTTGCTTAAAAATTGTAAAATAGAACAAAGACAATACATACAAAAACTGTCATAGACGAGAAGAGAATTATTTCTATTAAAAAATGCTGGCTGCTTTCTGCCAAATATTTATAGACGGTTTACATCTGCTGGACATGTAAATGCACATTTAGTGTTCATTTTGAGAACAAAGAATCATACACACAACATAATTTTTCTTCGATGGAGCTCAGCTTTTGGGAAGATTTATCCTTGACTTTTGCGTTGAATATTGTCGTATGTAAGCCCTTTTACTGCTGGGAAAACCACTGTTGTGCACCTTCAAAATTTCCAGATGATCATGACACTGAAGTTAGGAATGTTTCCAGTACTTAAATAACATTACTACTAATTTAAGGAACTCCATAAATAGCTCACAATATCACGATGTATTTAATGTGAGGATGCCAAATCCATGATGGTGCACACAAGGTGTTTCAGTAATTCTTCTTTTACATGAGAAGAATGATAGTGTAAAATTATTGTGTAATGAAACGCTGTTTTGGACATTTTCAAAAATGTTGACGAGATCACAGGCAAAACCAAAACGAAATGAAAAATAAACATAGGCTTTAAGAATATCACGTGAATATATTTAGGAAAAATGACTAAATTCAGTTTTGATCTGTAATGTATTTGATAGATATAGAAATATCAAAATGATTTTATTTATTTTCCCACAGATGATGTATACTGTAACATTATGAAGTAACCTGGCCGAGAAAGTTCAACGAAGTAGACTCAGTTAATTTAATCACAAAGAAGGAGATTTGTATTTTCTGACAGAACTACGCACATTTTTTATTCTCATTTGATAGACATTGTCTCAATTGCTTATTGAGTGTCGTTGACGTACAGTTAATGTCATAACAAAATGGAAAAAAATTAAGATACGCGTTTCATCACTTAAAATGACTTCTTCAGACTAATAATAGTTTTAACGATAGCGTCTTATACACACGCACAAACACACGCATGTATACATATATATGTGTATATATATATATATATATATATATATATATATATATATATATATATATATTATATATATATATATATATATATATATAGGTAGATAGATAGATAGATATATAGATATATAGATAGAAGAACTGCTTACAATTTTTCTTAAAGGAAAGCCGGAGATAGAAGGACGCTTCGCAAGAAAGTATTTGTTAATATTCGTATATTTTTACACTATTTACATTATTCGGACTATTGTCCTCATCTTTGTCGCCATATTTATCACAACGTTTCGGCAGTTGTTCGCTCCGGCCTTCTTCAGGTGGTTGGAATGTCGAACTGAACCTTTATTTCGCTCACTGGGGTAGACTGTTCTAGTTCCATGTGTAATGGATGTCAGTGATCAGTTATCTCCTGTTCATTTCCCTCTCTAAATTCTCCATTGCCTTGAGCGGGTATTGAACTCACACTCTTTGTGTCTTTCACTCGATATAACCAACGCTTTTATCCACTGTGTCATTTTCCCATGATATCTTTAGATGAATGTATTATGATACTGTAAAAAAATTTAGCGAATTTAAGATTCCGAAATTAGTGCACTTTCTATTTATTTCCGCCTGAATAAATTACTTTTAATTTAACTTTAATGCATTCTTAACTTCTAAATTATGGCCAGGCCTATTAATATGAACGACTAATGCGCTGGCTGTATTGTTTTGTAACAGGTTCCTTTTACAAAATAAACATTTATAAAAGATTATGATCTTTTTAAATAAATGGTCATAATCTTTTATTTAAATTCTTAGATATTTGACCCACATATATTTCCTGGAAGAATTTCCCAACCTATTTTACAAATTTCTGTTTTAGGTTTTACCTTGTTATCATTTTGCATTCTGCTAATCAAGATCTTTTACTCGTTTGGAAGTAAATCACACAAACTAAAATTTAGATAATATTTTTTTCCACGTGTAATCTTATGTAATTTTTAGAATGGAACCAGTTTCTAGAAATTCTTAGACAAACTGAAACACCGGTAACTGTCGATAAGTCAATTTTTTATTCTTTAAAGTCATTAAAATAAGATTGAATTGTATTAAAATATTTCTAATATTAAGTTGAGGGAGATTCATATTTCATTAAATGTTCTTAAATATTTTTAGTAGATTTAAGTTTTTATCAGCAGGTACGATGGTTTATAAGGATACAATATCTAAACGAGCCATGAGTTTATTTGACCAGTTTGTCTTTTAGGATACCGGCATAGTTACCGGTCTATTTAATATTTGAAGGAATAATACTAGACAGGCGTACGAGAACCAATATTTGAACGTGATATGGCCGCGCGCGTTTGTGTGTTTGTTTGTTTGTTTGTGTTTGTTTGTTTGTTTGTTTGTGTGTGTGTGTGTGTGTGTGTAAAAACAATTGAGATTCCGTAACAATGAACAGTTTTATTCATTTTCAACATATATTAATGACATTATGGATTTATATATTAAAACTAAACATCTTTATCGTGATTCCTACAGCCGACATTTTTTAATTCATCAAAAAGCTATTTACTACATGCAATTACCTTTACTCTCATTTTCGAAGGTAAAAAATGAAAGAAAAGTATCTTGCATAATAAAATCGAAATTCATTTTTTAAAATAAAAGTAAATTAATGAATTATCATCTCAAAGCGTATATTCATTATTTTTCATCTAATATGAGAAGTCATATAATTCGACAAAATGTTTTTAGATGATATCTTAAATCTTATCCTATCCAAAGGCGGTAAGCAGTAATGATTGTCTCCTTTCTACAAACCCTTGATGAGTCGCCTAGTACACACGCGTACACAATCTTTTAAAGGAATGAATTTCAAGATTACACATATATCAGAATAATCACAGAACGGTAAGAAAATGTGCTTCTCTATTTTCCCCACTATTATAGCAAAAGTCAAACCGGAAACTCTGACCTTCTGGTAGTCATTTTATCAGAAGATGGCGGTTTCATAATCGCTTCTTTTAACCTCTAGCCAGCGGCGCTTTCGAATGCTGGTTATTACTGCTGAAGTAAAGGTCTGTGATATTTAATACTTACAGATGATATTCTAATGCCAACGGCGCTGAGAGAAATTAACCTTCTCTTTCAACTTGTAGCGAAATAACGCTGGCTTTTATCCGTCTATAAGGTATCTCAACTCAAATTGACACCACATTTGCTGGTCTGCTTTTCCATATTAAAATGAAGAGGCGACCATATGATATTGCGTCGTCCAAGATATTTTCATGTTGAGAGGTTTAGCTACATACAGATACATGGTCCAGTGGATAAAGACGTTGGTTGGATCTAGTGGTTAGACCCAAAGAGTTGTCAGTTCAATACCAGGCTACAACAGTGGTGAACAGAAACTTGGAGAGTTGAGATAAAAAGAAATAAGTGAGACATCCAGAGGAGGCATGGCACGTGGGAATGGATCAGTCTACCCCGGTGGACGAAATAAAGGGTTCGTTTCGAAATTCCAATTAATTGAAGAAGGCCGGAGTGTACAACGGCCAAAACGTTGTGAATATGGCAATGAAGATGAGGATAAAAGTCCGAATGATGTAACTAATGCAAGGTTTATAATTGTAATGAGACTTGGTTCGAGCCACAGTTAACAGATTTGTTTTTATAAGGCTGACAATCCATTCAACTATATATATATATATATATATATATATATATATATATATATATATATATATATATATATATATATATATATATATATATCGTCATTTACGCTGACGTGCCTTGACCGCTCGGCCACCAAGGATCCTTAAATGTCTTTAATAAATAAATTGTCGGACTTTGTCCATTTCGTAATATATGACGTCATTTGTTTACATTCGATACACATGAGCAGTTATGAATGTACGAGATTCATGGAAGATTGAAGTTTATAAACAATATATATATATATATATATATATATAGCAAGTGTGGGTTTGTAAACAGTGACTATTACGGCTATTATAGGAAGACACTTTGGTAAAGCGAATCGAGTCCTCTCAGTCACTGTGTGCTTATCTAAATATAAATACGCTTAAATTCACCTTCAGACGACTTAGTGGTAGAATCTCCGAATGACGGAAATTCAGCCGGGTTTCGAAGAAACCGGACGTCTAGTCACACTGAAGAGCTGTGATAACGCTAAACGCCTGTCTGTGGATGACAATATATATATATATATATATATAGTTGAATAGTTCCACAAACTCATATCCATTCAACTAAATATGTTAGCTCTATCACTGATACTGAGCGCTTTCCAATAAGCACTGTACATATATAAAATATATATTGAATTTATATATAGATATATATATAGATATATATATATATATATATATTTAAGTTATGTTATATATATATATATATATATATATATATATATATATATATATTGACCACTATTATTATCTATCTATATATATATATATAAATATATATACATGTTATATATATATGTGTGTGTGTGGACACTGACGAACATAAACTAATTGTGACCAATTTTATCCATAAATGTAAGATACCTTAAAACTATATATATATATATATATATATATATATATATATATATATATATATATATATATATATATGTTATATAATATAGAATTGATTTTATTTTTTATTGGGATCCATGGGACATATATTGGTGCAAATCAGTTCTTTTTATGATTTTCTCATCCTTTCTTTGTCGTCAGCATGCATCTGGTTTTAAGAGGTTGATATGTTCAGGATCCTTTAAGGAAGAGTACCATTTTCTATTTGATTTGTGTTCAGCTTTTATTATTTTATCAAACACTTATATTGTAAGTAGATGGATGCTAATGAGGGATTCAGGAGAAAAACTTCATTCGTGCCAATATATCTCCAATGGATCCCAATAAAATTTAAATGTAGGGTTTTTAGTAATACTATTCAGGCATGGGGATTTGTTCAGGATTTTACTATTGTGTTTTTTTATTATACTTTCTAGATTTTCAGTGCAGCTGTAACTCAATTTTAGGGTGTTCCTATTAAATATATTACTAAGCCTACTATTGGTAGGGAAGTGTTTATCAATTAAAGCAAGAAATTTCTGACCTAGTTTAATACTAACCATTTGGTTAAACGGAAGGGTATACCAAATGATTTTTCTTTTCTTGTTTTTTTTTCTTCTGGTTAGTGCAATTGTTTCTATAATTAATGTTTGCATTCTTGTATCCACTATTTTTTAGGGCATCGTTATAAAAGCTACTGTGTTGTTGGAATATTTCTTTGTTAGCGGAGTTAATGCTAATTCTATTTTCTATTGATGAGGGTATATGTTTAATTATGGATGGAGGGTGGTTTGACTTCGGGTGTATATATAAGGGGTTAGTATTTGGTTTTCTATAAGGTTGGTATGTGTTGTTTGTTAAATCTAGAGTTACGTCTAGGAAGTTTACTCTTTTCAATTTAGTACAGACTGTTATCTTTAAGTTTAGATTTTTAAATTCCCTAAATATAATTTTTCTAATTTTCTCTATCTTAAAATTAGTAGAACTCCTCACTATCATGAGGCCGTCATCTCTATACAGTACGATGTCCTTAATATCTATTTCACGGTTCGCGGTCAAGTTGTATAGTATTAAAAGACCAACAAGGTCAGAAAACTCTGCAGAGTCTAAAGATATATATATATATATATATTAAAATTACGGAAGTTTTTTCATCGAACACCTCTTCAGTAAGATTCGTTGAAACAAAAACAATGCTAAATGACGAAACTAAAAAACTGCATTTACAATCATTTTCTGGATCCCGGTTGCGAAGAGAAAGTTTTTAAACGGACAATTAGACGTATGGTTATGAGTTTTAAAGCTCCTGCGCTTTTTGGACCTTGTCGTTGTCCGCTTTAATTAAAACTGCCATGACTGGGTAGGAGCAGTCAGGCATTTGCCAATATAGGGTATCTGGGGTGTGTGAGGACTAGTTTTTCTACTGTCAAGTTGTGTGTTGTTTTTAATACGATTCAGGTGTTCCCACTTTTTGCTAAGGATAGTTTTCCCTACCTACAAAGAAGTTGTTTTATTTACCAATATAAATGTCAGTGTGAGGCTGATTATGTGGAGTGAACCAACTTGCAGTTGGAGACACGGATTTGACAGCATGCACCTATTCATGTAATATAAGGTGGAATCAACGACAGTATTCGCTTGTCTCAGTTGGTTTGTGAGTCAGCAATTGGTGAACAACTCGGGTTGTGCTTTAAAATATTCTGACCAAGCTTTTAAGGTACCGCACAAAGTTTGATCGATTAAAACATTTACGTTTTTTAGAAGCTCCTCATATCAAGCTTCATCGACCGACTTTGCGTAGACAGAGGAACTTTCTTTGTTCTCTGTCTCATGTGTTGGTCGTGAGTACAATATTTCTTTCTATTTTGTACTCACTAGAAACTTATTTTGATTGATTTATTGTTTTAATAATAAATTTCTTTCAGTCGTTGTTCCTTATTTAAAATGCATTTGCTTTTTCAGTTTCCCTGTTTATAGATGTTTATTTTTGCATTTTGAGTTTTTTTTTTTTTTGGTGGGGGGTCCCAAGGACTCTTTCTGAAGAAGTATTGGATATGTCTTTTTTTTTTGGTTTTTGTCTTTTTTGGTTTTTGTCTTTTTTTGGTTTTTGTTTTTTTGTTTTACGACATAACAAACCTCAATATGTTATTTAATGCCGACAAAGTTTTTATTGTTGTAATTTTTTTATCAAAAATCTATTTCTGGTAATATGTTTTCCTTCTGAAAATCTATTTCTGGTAACATTTTTTCTTTCAAATATGCATCACAGGTAGTTTTTTTTTTTTCAAAAAATATATTGCTGCTAATTATATATTTTTACAAAGTATTTCTGGTATTAAAACACATTCTAAAATTTTCATCTTGTTCTGACCCCAGTTTAGGGGTTAACTATTTTCCCATATCTGGGCCCCTAACAGGTACTACCACCCAGGTTGAGGGTGGACCTGGAAACAATAGCAATTAAGAGGTGATTCCACGCTCCTCAAAACCTCCTGATCAGAAGCCTTGCTGTTGGACGTAGTTTATCGTCATACCCAGGAAGCGGATGTAGTTTATCGCCATACCCAGAACGGGAAGAAGTGTTGGAAGAAAAACGTTTCTTTTGAAGAAAAGTAATACGCTCCGCCATTTTTTAAACATTATATAAATTCTGTGGTATAAAAAATGCTGTTCCTCCAAAGAAATGCAACAGTAAATGATTTATTTAAAATGAAAAATCTTTCTTGAAGCTCTTCTTTTAGTTTTAATTGCAAAATAATGGAATAAATTTAATATTTCCAATAAGCAAAATACATGGCTACATTTCAAAACTAAATAAATTTACTGGAAATAGTTTCTTTAAATCAGTAAAATGGCTGATTTTAAGCATTTGAGTTATCTTTCAGCTTAATATAATTCTCTTTAATAAAAGAAAACTCTTTCAAAAATAAAATGTACTTTACTGAAACATTATTTGAGGACTGTTAGCTGATTTACAGATTAATTAATCTGATTTGAAACAAAAATTGCTTTTAGTTTAAAATATCACAGATATGAATTTTTAACACAAGAATGAGTGTTTTATTAGGTGTTGACTTTTCTGTTGACAGATTGGCAGCTGGAAATTTAACTATTTTTCTACGGGAGATATATCTGTAAAAACTACTTGACGAATATAATGTGAACGCCGTTTTTATATAATTTTGAACTACCCACTAATCTTACATTGAGAAAAACATAGTCGTTGATTTAACGTTTTATTGCCTTTTAGGGACTTTGGTTTTAATTGACTATAGTGTTCACTAGTATGTATGAACGTCAGTATTTATGAAAACCGTCACATTTATACACACCAAAATACTGGCAGTCGCTGAACTGTAGTAAGCTTTTCCATTTATGATCGGGTAATATAGTTTTCTACTTGATAACAATATAACGTAACCCGTACACATTAATACAGAATGTTAAGATTTAAAAATTCATAAATGATTCTAGTTAATGTTTTAAGTGAAAAAATTCTTAAAAAATAAAAAAAATAATAATAATGATGATTTAAATTCTCGTATGACTAATAGTAACAATAAGCAGTAGAAAAAATCAATTTGTAGAAATTTTATAAAATTAAATAAGTAGGGAATAACTGATATAAAAAGATGTTTTACCAAAAGAAGAAATATGATCTAAAATAATGTCATTTATTTAGAAATAAGTCGAAAAAGTTTCATTAAAATACAGCAATTATTTTATTTTTTGCAAGAATTTACAAATCAGTGTGTCTTTCAATGCAAAAAAGAAGCTAAAAGTACCTAGGCTAATTTATGGCGCCCCGCTGACACAAGTAAAAAAAAATTAACTGAAATTTAGAACGTTCTAAAAAGATATATATATATATATATATATATATATATATATATATATATATATATATATATATATATATATATATATATATCTTAATTAATTAATATTGTAAAGAAGTCATCCAAAGAATAAATTAATAAAGTTAAAGTAATTAATGGTGAATTCACTTCGCTAACAGATTAAATAACGCATTAATTCACTGACCACTCATGAACGAGACAATCCTTGTTTCTATTAATTGTATAATGGATTAGATGTTCGGTCCATATTGCAAGTATTTTGGTAAAACATTTATCATCCTAAGGCATAGATGTTATCTTTTTTTCAGTTAATTTTTTTCAATTCTTTTCAATTTTTCTCATGTCTGAGTTGGCATCCCTGTTTTTTGATGTTTTTTTTTATTTTCTTAAACAATCAAATATCAATATCAACCGGCCTAAATCGATAAGCCCTTCTAAAGAAAAATGTAGAGGTTCAACTCCTATAAGGAGGCACAAGTTTGTCTCGAACAATAAAGCTTTCTCTTGAACAAGAAATACGAGTTCGAATCTCCTCATAGCCTAATTCTTTATTCCCGCCTTACACTGTTGATTTACTGAATTTAAGATAAGAAAATGATGATATAATGTGTTATTTTTTTCCAACAGACATATCCTCTTTCGGTTGGTTTCGATATTTTGTCTAAACTTAAAGATTCTTCATCTTCTGCAAGTCAGAGACAGATTAGATGACCCGGATGTTTAGCTAAAGACTAAATGGAAAGAAATAAAATATTGAAGATTACATCATAGCAGATGCAACTGCCACTGTTTTCAAAAGCCCAATGATTGAAATATAATAAGACGATAAACTACGACCAACATCAAGGTCTCTGATCAGGAGGTTTTTAGATGCCTGGAACCACCCCTTATTTGCTGGTATTCCCAGGCCCAACCTGACCCGTGGTAGTATCACCTTTTAGGGTCCCAGCTATGGGCAAATAGTTAACCCCCAAACTGGGATCAAATCACGATGAAAGTGTAAAAATAAGTTTTAATATCAGCAATGAATTTTGAAGAAAATTACCAGTGATACATTATTACCAGCAATACATTTTAGAAAAAATATTAGCAGTAATACATTTTAGAAAAAATATAACCAACAATAACAATCTTGTCGACATTAAATAACCCATTGAGGTTGATATGCCGTAAAATAAAGCAAACCAAACGAAATCTAGTAATCAAAACAAAAGACGGGAGAAAGTTAATTCAGATATTTTAGAGAATCTCAGAACTTCAGACAATACAAGGAAAGCAACAGAGCCTACAAATCATGAGATAGAAATTAGTACAGCAGATGAGTTCTGCATTAGTAATATTATAAAAAAAATAATAAACGCTGTCTCCACCTATGGCAGAATGCGCAATTCCAACAAATGAAGAATTTCAGCCAGTGTGCGTTTTCATTTGCCAAGCCATCCCCAAAGTTGTCCCAGGTTCGTTGGGAGACGGTTGATTTTATCGAGTCACTATCTCCAGAATGGTTGCTAACCACAGCTATGGAACCCAGTTTGATCTACTATTTACCCATAGCTGACAGAGAAGAGTTGGATTCATGCCTTTCCCAAGTGCATTTGAGCGTAAATGAATGTAACGAACCTAGCATGAATGCGAACTCTGCTCCTCGACTTCACATTCCGATCTGCTCCTTCCTTACAACAGAAGCACAGCCTTTGATCTAAAAATATAAGAATAATGTTTTTGTACAGTATTCAGATGAAATAGAAATCTCATAAATTTATTTCTAAGTTGACTTCTAAGGCTGAAGTCGAACCTCCAAAAATCGAAAAGTCAGTGGCTATTAATCTTTCGCGTTTTACATTTGACATTTTCACCGTTGAATGTTTCTCATACCAGTGCGTGATATTTTCGGCTAACCTTTTTACGGAAAAAAAAGATTACGTGTCGCAGGTCGACGTCGCGTTGAAAAGAACATTCAGAAAGTATTGATTGTTTATAGGAAACCCAGAGACCATATCGACAACAACAAATTGCATTTGCACACTAGTAGAAATTCACTAATTGCTTTACTGGGAGGAAGATAGTGATGCCACCTACCTTATTTCTGCGTAAAATCATATCGATCTATCTATCTATCTATCTATCTATATATATATATATATATATATATATATATATATATATGTTTGTATATATATATATATGATTGTATATATATATGTATATATATATATATATATATATATATATATATATATATATATATATGGTTGTAGGTATATATATATATATGTATATATGTGTGTGTGTGTGCATGTGTGTGTATATTATAAGTGCTCAACTATTTTATCTATATATCTATTTCCATATATATATATATATATATATACATATATATATATATATATATATATATATATAGGAGGTGTTTAAACTATATGCATAACGAAATCAGGTACGTGCAAATGTTCCAGAGGATTGTTATTTCAAAACTACATATTTAATGGACTATAGAAGACAGTGTTTTTTAAAGACAGGAAACTCCTCAATGCACCGAATCTATTTACAGAATCTGCATATCTTTCACTATAAGTTGTATAATCATGAAACGCAGATGCACACATGCATACACACATGCACACGCACACACATGTGAAAACTATAAGTGTATTTAAAAAAAATTCAGGCCAGCATGGCATAGAAGTAGGAATTTTATTATTATTTATTTTTCAACAAAGTCTGTCTTCACCGGTCTTCTAAAATTATTTTGTCATCAATGTCTCTCTCTCTCTCTCTCTCTCTCTCTCTCTCTCCGACAGTGACAACGTTTGGATATTGCATATTTAGAGCTAGCCTTATGCCAGACATTCTTGCGTGCAATCTCATATACCGTGCTTCGGAATCTGTTCTAGAGTTTAAAATTCGTTAAAAACCGAAGAATTATTTAGATTTTTGTCGGTTTTAGTTCATTCTTCCATTTCTTTTTAAATGAGATCTGAAATCTCTCTCTCTCTCTCTCTCTCTCTCTCTCTCTCTATCTATCTATCTATCTATATATATATATATATATATATATATATATATATATATATTGCAATGAATCATTCATACAGAAAGTAGATTAGCATAGTTTTTTATCCGTTAACAATAACACATTTCTAAAAAAACATATTTCGATTCGCATTTAATCTTTCGTCTCCGATGGTACCTGGATTTACTAAAAACAAAATAATTTCCATGCCTGAGGATGACTGAATGTACAGTTGAAAGCACTAGGAGATTAAAAGAAGCCTTTATACAACCTGTAGTTATTAAAAACAAGGATTATAACATTCATCGAGTGGTTCGTAAGTTAATGCAACTTTAAAATTTTGTTTGCGAAGAGTTTTCCCACTTTTATATCATTAACATTACTAATCTACTGTTTGTTTGAATGAATCATTGTAATATAAATTGAATTGCACTACATATTTGATATATATATATATATATATATATATATATATATATATATATATATATATATATAATTATGAACCTAAGAGCCAGGCAAACCGACCTATATATTTTCTCTTTTCGGTTTTCGATTTTTAAGTAACATACTATTTATTTATGTTTTATTTCTATTTTTTTTATTTCGTTTTATTGTTATTTTGTTTATTAGTATATTTATTTGTTTTTGTTTTACTTTTTCCGTTTTTCATTTTTTAGGTTACGTAGTAAAAATTTATTTTCATGTCTGCATTTTGTGATGAGCTCGGATCTTTTGTTTAATAATTTATTTTGGTCGGGGAAAGTAATGTAAAGCTATTTTTTCCTCCAAGGAAAGTTTGCAAGTTTTTGATTGGTTGGAGAAAATATACAAGTAAAATAAATTGACCTAAATTCATCCAAGTAAATAAATAAACAAACCAATCCCAAATAAAAATAATCAATTAAAAACTGTTCCCGCCAAAATAATACTTAGAATGAACTACCAAAATTGAACAAATAGCTTTAATTAAATTCTCAAACCAAAACAAAACTGTTAAATAACTGATATAAACACATTTTTACTAGGTTAATAAATAAATAAAATAAGAAACAAATAAAAAATAAAAAACAAGCAATATAATTTGACCCAAATAAATAAACAAACGACTTCCGGTAAAATAACCGCCATAATGGAATACCCACAATGCACCACTAACCCGTATATATATATAAATAGCCGAGAAAAATAACAGCATATGTGGCCTGACGATTGCATATAGCATGAAACAGACTGTCGCCTCTAAGTGTTGACTTCTATGTTCACTTTTATATTTACACACGCTCTATGTCTGATATTGAGCACTTTATTCCCTAAATATAGCACACCTTAAGACTATATTTCTTTATATATATATATATATATATATATATACATATATATATATATATATATATATATACGCACACACACGTATGGGTAGGAGAAAATATATATACATATATGCAAAGATACTTGCACATACATATAAATATATTTCTTCCTCGGGTATTATAAAAACAGTGCTCAATGTCCCGCAACAGAGCTATAAGTACATATTAATGTATATAAATAATATCCAACGTCAGTAGCATGTCTCGGAGTTTCATGCAGTTTTGCAATCTTCAGATGCTGAGTATATTCTGTCCGTTTTGAGATTCGCATTCTCGTGGTGTTGATTTAAAATTGTCTGTTAAGACTTGTTTATTTAATTATTATTGCCTAAAATATTAGAATCAATTATTTATAATTTATATAATTCCAATTCATACGCTCGAAAGACGAAGAACTAAAAAAAATATTTAAATTTGAAATAAGTAAACAAGTTAAGTATCAAGGGGGGATAACTCTCTCTTCTTTACATAAAATACCATAGTTATAACAATTAAAGTAAACTAGTAATCATGTCTTAGTACTTACATTGGTGAAATTATATATTTACACACGTTATAAATTAATTAAGTCTAGTAATGTGGAATTATATGTGTGTATATATATACGATATGTTATTAGTGATGGGTTCTAGTAATATTAATAGTTGTTTCATATTATATTGATATTCGTAAAATCCAATCGGGGTCAATGCGTTTGAGCAAGTGTTTGGTGTTATGGATACATATAGATATCAATTCTGTTCTCATGTTCAGCAAGTTAGGGCTATTTACGTGTTGTAATATAATAAACACCCCTACAAACAATGAATTATACATATGAGGTTTAGTTAGGGCTTTAATGGAGACATGAGGTATTATGGTGAATGTAGTAAGAAAGGTAAGTAAGAAAGTGTTGTTTTGGTGTAAGGAATATTGTGGTATGTTTGGGTCAGTATTTCTTACTAGCTAAGTTTAAACTTTCCCCATTTTGTACTTGTGCCAGATTTTCTGTACATAGCAGAAATAAATATCACCATTCACATGTTTTGCTTCCTTAATAATCACAATCATCCAAAATGTAAATCCTCTCGTGTTCTTGAACCCCGTCTTCTCTTTCTCTTTAAACTACTGTCAACCATGTGCGTCTTAGTGGCATTATTGCTATGCTTGGGAAGAAACGACTCAAAACAATTCTGAGAAGACATTTTTTGCCAATACCGATTGGTTAAAAGCAATTTTGTTGTTCAGATATTGATTGGCATCAGAAAAATCTCTGCGTCGTTTATTCTCTTCTCTAAATCGATTATTTATTTTATTTATCTTTTCTCTTTATTTTTCTGAAGTCTTTTTTAAATGCTGTTGTGGGCATATTTGCCGACTTTTTCACTTACTATCTATGTTTTTATTACTTTCCAACTGGGTTTTGATTTCATTAACCCTAATTGGCACACTTCTTTACCGTTATTCATTTTCTGTCTGTCGGCCAATTAATCTGTTTATCGATCTATCACAGTCTATTTATTTTAGATAAGGAACAACAGCATTCATATCAATAACAATTTTTAAATAACTTGGCAAATACGAAATGATTCCTTTCGATTTTTTAATTTTTCTATTGTTTAAAACTCTATATTGCTTGCAAACTGTTTCACCATGTATGTAATCATGCACACACAGATATATATACTACCTACGCAATACTCTTCCAGGCCTATATTAAGTAGGCGACATAGTACTCTAGAGAGAGTGATAAAGAGTGACAGAGAGTGACACAGAGAGTCTCGTATGACTACCAGTGTTGAACAGTAACTTATAGTAAGCTCTGCTTACACTATCTCTGTAACCTGTTGTTAATATATCTTTCTTACATCTAATCCGTGTTCCGTGTTTTACTTCTGCAGGCCGAACTTTGGCACCCACGTCAGTGGCGACGAGGATTCTAGAAACGCACTCACGGCGAAACCTAAATACCTTACCAATCTCACATCTGGGTTGACGAAGAATTCTAGAAACGCATTCACGTCAAAAAACCGCAATACCTTGCCAGTCCCACAACAGTGGCGACAGAGAAGATTCGAGAATTTCGTTCTCACCGTATCAATAGCGACAGTACTCGAAAAATACACAAACTCCACGCGTTCCCACAGCAGTGTTGAACGTGAAATTAAGCTGGTATTAATACATTAGCGATTTAAAAGCTAAACACCCAGCGTCTACATATATTCCAATACCAAACGCCATTGACAAACTAACGATTAGACATCTACGGAATATTAAAGTCTGTCCAATAGGAGAACGGTTTCTACACACCCACACTCACAGAGAAAAAAAAACAGTTGTTCGTAAAAAAAACTGAGAACACAATATCAAGTACTACCATTGGACTCAAGTTTCGGAAAAAACTATCGAAAAATTTTTTATGTAACTGAGTTGAACTCGGGCGTAAAATTATTCTCCCCTCAAATTCACTGAGGTGAGTTTTCTTCTTTTTGTACCTCTATAAAAAAAAATACAGAAGTGTCGTGAAAAATTATTCAATTACGTTAAAATTAACGGAACCACGGAAAAAAAAGCTAAACACACATAATTAGTTTAGTTTAACTATTGTCTGTCCATATTTTTGTAAAAGAAAAAAAAAGGAACAAATCTATCAAGATTTTTTTTGTGTACCTCCTCTTAGTACACGTGTTTCAAAGCAACAAAAAAGCGCTGTCATCTTTAAATATGGAAGATTTGCAAAAAGTAGTTGCCCAAATGTTAAAACTAAATTTGGACCAGCAACAAAAATCAGAAGAAAGACAACAACAACTATTTTTGGATTTACATAAACAGCAAATGGAATTCCAAAAAATTACACTTCAAAATGCTGAACTACAACAGAAACAACTTAAAGAATTACTTGTAAATGCATTAAAAGGCTCAAACTCTGAAAAAGATACAATATTCTTCCAGAGTACAATTTACAATTCAATAGAAACCTTTGAATACGTACCAGAGAAAGGCAAAACGTTCCAGGCTTTTTACAGGCGCTACGATGATATTTTCAACGTAGACTGTGAACAATGGCCCAGTAAAATAAAAGGTACGTCTTCTATTCAGAAAACTGGGAACTCCAGAACATAGTAGGTTCGTAGACTTCATACTACCCAAGAAAACCACTGACTTGGATTTTTTAGAGACGATTAAGCTCCTATCGGAACTATTCGGGCCTAACACAACCTTGTTCCACAAACGTTGGAAATGTCTGAACACTGTCAAAGACAACCAGCAAGATTTTCTAACGTTTGAAGCATCGGTGAACAAGCTATTTAATGATTTTAAACTAGCCGAACTGACTGTCGATGATTAAAAGTGCTTAAATTTCGCACAAGGTCTAGTATCAGCAGAAGACGCCGAAGTCAGGGGACGGGTACTGACCAAGCTTGAGAACGAACAAGGATTGACTCTCCAAAAACTGGCAGAGGACTGTCAAAGAGTAATATCTGTAAAGCGTGACTCAAACACTATCGAGGAATCAGGTGTGACTCAGATTAATAAAATCAGAAGTAAGTCTACCTCCTATTCCCCTCAAAAAGACAAAAGGCAAATCTCATGTCCTAAATTACGCAGTAACCAAAACTCAAATAGGTTAAAGAAACCGCCCGGACCATGTTACCATTGTGGTAAATGGCATTGGATGAAATTCTGTCTAGTTAGGAACAAAAAATATTGCAAAAATTGCAATAAAAATGGGCATACTTTAACTTCGTGCTGGTACGCCAACAGAACGAGAAAACCCAAAAATAAAATAAGGCAAGCTCAATCTGACAATATTGTTGACAGGAATTTAAGAAAATATGTAACAGTGGATATTTTCAATAAGTCCATTAAATTCCAGCTTGACTCGGGTTCTGAGATTTCAACTATTAACTGGCGTACTTGGCGAAAATTAAACAATCCTACCTTGTAAAATCCGTAACTGGCGAAAATATTAATATTTTAGGCGAGGTAATACTTACAGTAACACTAAATTGAGTTAGCAAAAAGCTCAAAGCCTACGTATTAAAAACTTCAGACAACTTATTTGAAACTGATTGGATAGAAAAATTCAATTTTTGGGATTGCCCAATGAGTACATTTTGTCGCAAGATACAAAGTACAACGTCCAATTTGGTAAATCTAACAAAGGAACTCAAACAACAATTTCCCCAGGTTTTTTCTGGCGGCCTTGGGAAATGTACTAAAATGAAAGGCTAAGTTCAAGGTGAAGGACGATGCACAACCGGTATTCAAAAAGAAACGGAATGTCCATTTCACTGCTCTAGAGCAAATCAATAAAGAGTTACATAGACTCGAACAAGCAGGTATTCTGTCAAAAACAGATTTCAGCGAGTGGGCAGCACCTACGGTCTACGTAAAAAAGAAGTCCAATCAAATACGAGTATGCGCAGATTTTTCCACAGGGTTAAACGATGCCTTGCAAGATCACCACTATCCTCTCCCAAGCCCTGAAGAAATTTTCAATAAACTCAATGGTGGAAATTTTTTTTCTAAAATTGATCTCTCGGACGCATACTTTAAGATAGAGGTGGAAGAAGAAAAGTTTCAAATTGCTCTGCATAAACACCCATAGAGGGTTGTACAAATACAACAGGCTGGCTTTTGAAGTAAAGGTTGCGCCTGCAATTTTCCAGCAGGTCATGGACGCCATGCTCGGCGATCTTGACTACGCAACAGCCTATTTGGATGATATACTAGTTACTAGTAAAACTACGACAGAGAACCGGAACCATATAATAAACGTATTCGAAAAGATACAAGAATACGGATTTAAGGTTAAGGAGGCAAAGTGTGACTTTTTCTTACCAGAGATTAAATACTTAGGTCACATTATAAATAAAGATGGTTGTCGGCCGGATCCAGAAAGAGCCAACGCGGTCAGAAACGTGCCGGCCCCAGATAACGTTCAAGCGTTACAAAGCTTCCTCGGCTTAGCTAACTTTTACCAAGGGTTCATTAAGAACATGCAAAATTTGAGAGGGCCTCTAAACCAACTTTTAAAAAAGGACAAACCATGGTCATGCACCCCGGAATGCCAAGACGCATTCGAGAAGATCAAGAAAACTCTTACTTCCGACCTCTCCCTCACACATTTCGACCCTAGTCTCGACATCATAGTCGCAAGTGATTCAAGCTCGTACGGCATAGGCTCTTGCATATTACATAAACTGCCAGACGGTTCACGAAAAGCTGTGGCTCACGCATCAAGATCTCTACTTCCAGCTGAGAAGCAATAAATCCCAAGAGGAAAAAGTATTAACAGTTTTATTTTTTCTCTCCTTTTCAAAAAGAAAACTCTTTGGAAGTGGGGTATTGTGTGACCGGAAACTACCTACATAATAGATTCTTCCAGGCCTATATTAAGTAGGCGACGTAGCACTGTAGAGAGAGTGATAGAGAGTGACAGAGAGACACAGAGAGTCTCGTACGACTACCAGTGTTGAACACTAACTTATAGTAAGCTCTGCTTACACTATCTCTGTAACCTGTTGTTGATATATCTTTCTTACATCTAATCCGTGTTCCGTGTTTTACTTCTGTGGGCCCAACTTTGGCACCCACATCAGTGGCGACGAGGATTCTAGAAACGCACTCACGGCGAAACCTAAATACCTTACCAATCTCACATCTGGGTCGACGAAGAATTCAAGAAACGCATTCACGTCGAAAAACCCGTTGTTAATATATCTTTCTTACATCTAATCCGTGTTCCGTGTTTTACTTCTGTGGGCCCAACTTTGGCACCCACATCAGTGGCGACGAGGATTCTAGAAACGCACTCACGGCGAAACCTAAATACCTTACCAATCCCACATCTGGGTCGACGAAGAATTCAAGAAACGCATTCACGTCGAAAAACCCGTTGTTAATATATCTTTCTTACATCTAATCCGTGTTCCGTGTTTTACTTCTGTGGGCCCAACTTTGGCACCCACATCAATATATATATAAAGGTTGGTATAGATGGAATAAAATTCCAGCAAACTTTTTTTTAAAAAAAAACCGTTCCCATTACAAAGTAGAAGAAATAAGGTAAATATAAAATGGTATTGTAAATCAGTACAAATTGTTTTATTGTTTGTGGTGGATTACTTAGTTAATATTAAATAGTTGTAATTCTTATTGAATTAATCTTACATGGACTCTGAATTTAATATGATTATTGTGGTCAGGATGTTTGTTTGTACGTGAGGATATTTCGTTGTAATCCTGTTCTATATGGGCATATTTTTCTAGGAATTTGTTTTTATGTTTGTCTTTATATGTGCTTGTTTTTTATGTCCACTTACATTTTTTCTATATGGGTGTCCATCTTAGTATTTATATATATATATAATTTTTTTTCTTTATTAACATTTTTTATTGTTGTACGCTTGTGTATATTGTTTATATATGCTTTTACATGGATTGGTGTGTATAATATATATTGTGTTCATTGGTACTCCTCTCACCAGCATCGAATTTAATTGATAAATTGATACTTGGATATGGGTAGTAATAATAATGGTATAATAATATTATAATAATGAAATAATGTGTATTTATATGAATATTTATCTTTATTTATGCTTTTTATAGCCTAACATACGTCTTTCTATCTCATATTTCGTAATTTACTTGATACGAAGAATTTATTTATTTATATATATGTATGTTTTTTTATGTTTTGTATATGTATGTTTATATATATATATATATATAGTTTATGCAAAATTAGGTAATCCGTATGGGTAGACCCAAGGAGAATGATATCCAGAGAGCTCAATGTAAATTCAGAGCAAACATGTTTTGAATAAAAACAGACCACTTTAAGGTTCCATGTAATAAGTTATTTCACCACAACCCTTTTAAAGGACTCTGGATAATCAGACTTTACTTCCAAAATTTGAAATGAAAAAGGAAAAGAAACTTACACATATTTGACGGACCGCACCAAGCATATGTAAAATTAACGAAGTAAGGAAGTGAGGTGGGAGAGAAGATATGAGTGAGTTAGATGTACCATTTCAATTCCTTATCCTTGACCCCACTCTGTGTAGGCTAGACGCCGCTTAACGTACGTTATCCCTAGATATAGATGGGTAAGGAGTGAGAGAGAAGACCGACTTAAAAGGGAGAAGCTACAGCAAACAATAAAATAATAAATCATGTCCATCAGAGCAGGTTTCACTCAAATTCTTAGACGTTTTTATTTCTCATTACTTTAAAGGGTATATTTGGGGGTTAAAGATTGATATAAATCTAAAAATCTACAAAGAATTTAATTTGAAGTTTGTTGGAGTTTTGGGTATCTTCTATGAAATAGTCGATTGGAAAAAATTCATCGAAAGTACATTGAAAGAATAATCCATTTTATCTAGTAATCTTTTTTATTTTCCTAAACTTTTTTCTTATAGATTGTTAAGTTGACATCTATTCGTTTAATTTTTGTTTATAAATTAAATTCGTGACTGTTTTTAGGTCCCTAATTATCAAAGGTTATTCCAATTTAAATAATTTTATCATTAATAATGATTATTAAAGGATAATATATTTCAATTTAAATTAAATTATCAATTTGAAATTTACCTCCGTATTATTTATTTAAACTCACTTCCAATTGGAGAATATTAGAGGAGAGAATTGGATAAAAGATTACTAACAGAAAATTAGGTCCTTCTTTTACAATATTCTATTTATCCGTACACATACTTTTTTCTTGTAGATTATTCAGTTGACATCTATTCGTTTGAGTTTTGTTCATAGATACCTACGTAATTATTATCAAAGGTTCTTCCAATTTAAATAATATATATCTGCATCTAGGTATGTCTTTATATATATATATATATATATATATATATATATATATATTCGCTCACGTGAGCGTGTGAGAATGTTTATATATTTGTATATTGATTTTCCATGTTTGTGTAATTTTGACGGGTAGGTTGCGTTGTCTCTGTATTTATTTAGATGATTGAATCTTGATGAGTCTGTTTATTTGTCGTTCATATATTTGCGCGCTCATATATTCAAACATATTTACGTGTTTGTGCATTATGGCGTCATGTCTGTCTGTCTGTCTTGTCACCAATAAACCTTTCTCCCTCGTCCACTAAATCTCTAATCACAACCCTGTCAATGTAACTTATTTTGAAGCCATATATCTTATTTCCGCTCAGATTCGGACAAAACCTTAACATATTACTAGGAACAATACAGGAAAATTTAGGCATTTCTCTGTTCTTTTCTTTGAATAATTTTGTAAGTTTCTACACTTAATACATGGTTATATTTAGAGTTTAATATTCGTAACTTTTATTTTTTAATTACATAATAAATTGGAGATTAATTAGTTATCATGATTTCCTATATAATCCCATATTAATCTTACATCATTAATAAATTGTATGTAGTATCCGTTGTCACGTTATTTGAATTATCATATACTTGTAATTTGATTGGCCATTACATCTTACGTAAAAATATCCCCCCAGTGGGGGTAGTGGTTGGTTTTGAACTCTTTAAAAACCTTTTTGTTTTACAATCAACACCATCAATTTACAAGACACCAGAAGTTTTGAAATGGCTATTTTTGTAGTGATGTTATACTTATGTTATAATTTTTCAATAAATATTATATATATATATATATATATATATATATATATATATATATATATATATATATATATGAACAAATATAGTTTCAGGAATGCTATTTGTATGTGATAAAGTGGTCAATATCATAGATAGAGCGTACGTAAGTAAAAATGTATAATAAATATATAAATAAATAAATATCAGCCCACAACAAGCAATCCAAAAACTGAAAACTCTGCTTGGAGGAAAATATAACTATAATTACATTGCCAGATCAAAACAAACTACTAAATAAACGATCAGAACCAGAATCCAGACACGAAAGCAAATTTTTTTTACTACGTTACTTAAAGACCGAAAACGAATAAATAAGAATAAATAAAATAAAAATAAATCAGCAAAAACAAGAAAAAATAAATTAATCTAAATAAATAAATAATAAACAAATTAACAAACCACTCCCGTCAAAATAACCTTAGAATAGACTACCTACAATGCAACAGACTACTCACAATACACCAATTGCCTGTATATATAAACA
This sequence comes from Acanthosepion lycidas, assembly GCA_963932145.1. NCBI lineage: Eukaryota > Metazoa > Mollusca > Cephalopoda > Sepiida > Sepiidae > Acanthosepion > Acanthosepion lycidas. The sequence continues at coordinate 3,727,979 of OZ010585.1, read as the reverse complement.
GTCGAGAAAAATCTCAACGCATGAGGCCTGATAATTACGTTTAGCATGTGAGTGTTGACTTCTATGTTCAATTATATATATATATATATATATATATATATATATATATATATATATTTCTTTATTTAAAAATTATGTTATAATATTATTTATTTTTGTGGTGATTTTAGAACATATTTATGTTACGATTTTTTTATAAATAATTATATTTGCTCTACTCCGTATTGAGCACTCTTTTAAGAATAGTAATTGTTGGGTATTGGAATTTATTCCGTATACACCAATCCTATACTTATATATATATATATATATATATATATATATATATAAAGACAAAAACAGCAGACTAGGGTATATAACTATTTTGAGACAAGTAGTCTTTGTAACTGCAATGCTCGATAGCAAGGATCAGAGGAATAATAATAAATAAAATCTTTATTTATCTAGAAATTCTATTTTATCTGAATTATGACAACGTTTAGGCCGTTGTGTCCTTCGGGTTTTCTCGTACAGCAAATTCGAAAATGAACCCTTTAATTAATCCTAGAGTGTTCTCGTTCCACTGCACATATCTGAGGATATCGTCTAGATTTTATTTTCATTTAGCAGTTCTCTTATTGCTCGCCCGTGTCCACTGAGTGTAAGTACACACTGCCTGACCCACGGTTGGACTCACAATCACTATGCCATCAAATTTACAAGCCAATGCTTTAATCGTCAGTTTGCTGTGAACTTGGAGCTTTAAACCTTCTGCTGTCACTCACATCATAGCAGCAAAAAAGCCTTGGGTTAACAGGAAATAGAAACATTTTCGCAGGAATAAAACATACACAGGCATAACGGTAAATGCATATTGAAATTTCCCATTAATATCATATTAAGTCACTTATTTTTGTATGTACTGAAGTGTGTATATTTGGTCACAAGTGTTTTATGGTTGCATGTGATAAAACGGAGAAGTCACTCCGTAATATTACACGCCATGTCACCGAGAACGAATTTGGGACGTCTTAACTGTCCGACGGTTGACGACAAAGGAGTGAATTCAACATCTTTTGGCGGCATTTCCATTTTCCAGCAAGAAAAATTTCTGTTGCATGCTGGAAGAATTTTATTATTTTTGTTTCATTTGATTTATTTTATAGAAATATTTTATATTTCTGCTTTATTTTATTTTATTTTAATTTTCATTATTATTATTATTTTATATTTTATTTTTATTTATTTTTAATAATAATGTCCCTACAACCTGAATATGATTGAAAAGCATTTTAATGCGGAAGTGGGCGTTTTTAGGAGGTGTTGACAGATTTCTCGACCGCTCGATGGAAAATTCTATCTGAGGAGGCGAGCGTTGTAATAAAAGTACACGGTAAATACAGCGTATATGCCCTTTTTTTTTAACTATCCAGTAATCTAAAACAGTTAAAATAATTTCAGCATTGTAATATTTTTATTCATACTTTGATTTTATAGATTTAATTTCGAAAAGCCTTTTCACTAAATGTTAGAAAATGACCAATAAATATTAAATTTATTATACTTACCGCTATTATTTTCTGATAATGCCGTGTATGAACATCCGTATTTAAGAAACACTGCAACTTTAAGCACACACAAGAACAATTAAAATTATTTTTAAGATTATTTTAAAAAAACACGGAATTGTAGTAAACCTTTCAGTTTAATATTAGCAAACAGAGTTTTTTTTATATAACAACAATATCACTTGACCATTGCAAATTAATACAGAATTTTAAAAGATATAAATATTTATTCTGAATAAAACTTTAAACAAATGAAACAATTCTTGTAAAAATTCATTTTTCATTAAATGCTTTTTTAAGTAAATAGTATCTTAGTTTTATTGAATTCTTATTTTACGATTGAAAGCAAATTTTCTGTTCTGTTTGAAAAAAAAAATGATGATTTTAATTTTCCGAGGACTTGTCTTTATAACTAGTATAAACATTAAACTTTACAAAAAAGAATTTCGTTAAATTTCATAATATTAAATAAGTGGGGGTAACACACGTAAAATATTTTACCAACATTTTCTAAAATATAAACTTTTAAAAAGAATTTAATTCATTTGTGAATAAGCTCTGAAAGTTTCATTTAAATCCGACAATTATTTTATTTTTTGCAAGAATTTCCAAATCAATGCGTTTTCATTGAAAAACGACGTTCAAACTACAAATTTATGATTTCACATTGACACCAGAAAAATAAAGTTTTTTTCATCGTGGATACTCATTTCCAACGAATCTTTGGATACTCCTTCTTATATGTGGATCAAATTATTTCCGTTTACAATCGGGATGTGTAAAAGTATTTTAAGACAAAAAATTATCTGTAGAAATATTTACAGTTAAAATTAATTGATAAGAAGTAAAAAAGCAAAAAATAAAACAGGACACGACACTAACTTATATGATTTTTTTCGCGTTTTGCATCACAAAGCTGCTACTTGTGTAGATGTATCCATTTGGCTAGAAATTGATTCCTTTTATTTAAGATTTGATTTTTTAAAACGTATTATTTGGACTTCCTTCCGAGTATAATAGGCAATGTTTGCTATCAGTATTACAAGAATTTTCTTCTCTCTTGCTATGATTTTCAAATTTAAGTCGTGATAGCTTGTCTTCTTTCTTTTTCGTTTTTTCTTTTTTAAGAAAAACAAAGAGCACAAAAGAAAAAGTATTTGGTGTTCAAGGTTAGCAACGAGTCATCTGTGGCTAAGAGAAATGAGATGTCATAAGGACAGGCAAGTCTGTCCATCTGATTCAGGTCATCATCGGGCCACACCTGCGCCAATGAGAGAAAGCCACAGCACGTAAATGTAGCGGAGTTCACCATGAAATATATGGCATCGGGGAACATCAAATTCAAAACCTTCGTGATAAGGAGAGAATAATTTATGTTCTGCAAGACTCGGGAGAATCGTGTGTTTACAATTGAATTGCTTGTTGGACGAGTTGAATCATTACGAAAACCTTGGCATACTCTGCTACTTCTCCGGTGAGAACCTCAAGAACAAACAGAACCTGAACAAGAGAAATGACAGGTGACTGGTGAGGGATTTCCACTCCAGCGGGAAAATATCCGTGATAATGGAAACCAGGTTCACGTTCTCTGTCATGGTCTTGCAGTTCATGTTTAATGTTATGATGTCTGATTGTTTATCGGAAAGCTTAGATAGATAGATAGATAGATAGATAGGATCAGACTTAGATAAATAGATAAAGAGAGAGATAGATAGATATGAGCAGACTTGTATCGCAACACCTCGTTGAAGTCACTGTTCTAGCAATGGTCAAAGAAAACTCATTAACCATCACTTAATAACTGTATAACTGAAACAATGAATTTTTTCACTGCCATATGTGGAGGAAGCTGGTCAATTGCTCATGTGTGCAGCTATCCTACGATCATACCCGTTCATGAAACTGATAACGACAATGAATACGATGAGGGGTTGTAGCACCTGATAGGGTCCAGCTATGGACAAATAGTGAAAACCCAAACAAAAAATGAAAATATAAAAATACGTTTTTAAAATTAACAATACATTTTCATATTTAAAAAAATACCCACCATACATATTTGTAGCAAAATTATAAAAAAAATACCTATTTATAGTAAGGTAACCAACTATACATTTTAACTTTAGTTGAAAGCATGCTACTGCTTTCCAAATATTTAGATTTCAGCATTAAATAACACACAGAAGTTGATATGCCGCTAAACAAAATCAGCCAAAAAACGAAGACGACGACGATGATGATGATGATATAATTTCTTATTTCTCTTCATATAGGCTATGAAAATGACCAGAAACTTAATGGCGTCAATAGGTCATTTCAAAAATATATTTCTGTGCGTACTTTCCGAAGATAAATAAAATGGCTATTCATTTTTTCCTTTTATATTTTATTTGAAAAAAAATTGTGGAAGCGTATTGGCTGTTCTTTTGAAAGAGATAATTTTCGTTACATTCTCTGACACTTCCAGGTAAGATGCTCCATCCAAGCTGATGTAATAAAAAGGCAATTATTTATTTGACTGTGGTTTGGATTGTTTTCATTTCATTTTGACCAAATAACCCGAAAAACCGAGAGATTTTGATAATTTAAACAGCCGACAAGTATTGACTCATCAGACATTTTGATTTTCGACGCATAACCAATTTTCAGTTGATAATAAGTAATAAAAGCCAAAGTGAGTAGAAATCCTATTTGCCTTTCAACGTGATGTCTCGCCATGAATCTATGGCTAGCAATATTTTCTCTCCGTCGCTTAAAATCTTATCGGATGCCCCATACCGTATCACTGAAGAAGAAGAAGAAGAAGAAGAAGAAGAAGAAGAAGAAGAAGAAGAAGAAGAAGAAGAAAACAAATATTAAAACACCGTTGAACAAGGGTTTGCTATCATTTCACGCTACGCATTATTATTTATTTCGATTCTCACTAGGTGTCATCTATACATGTCTTTGGTGCCAAACGCAACAACACTTCGTAAATAATCAGGCATCATATTTTAAAGCAGTTATTATTATTATTTACGCTGTTTATATTTGGACTACGTGTTAAATAATAGTTTAGCAAAGTATTATTTTCTAGGGAAAATGTACCCCTGCTCCGACTTCTGGAGGTTGACCTTCTTGGTCAGATGGAAGCCTAAATAAGGGAGCTGATTTTGATTAGCTGAGCTAGGATGGGAATGATAGAGAACGATTTTTTAGCCAGTCGAGTCTTAACCGTCAAGCAATGTAGACGTTTTCTCTTTCGTGTCTGAAACAGCTCCCCACTGAGGGGGAACTACACCCCCACTGGATAGTTATAGATGTTGACATTAATAAAATAGTTAATTTAAAATTCTCATGGCATTCATTGCTAACTAAAACAACTAGAGGTCACCAACCAAGAGAAGACGAGACGAGATCACGCCCACCAGAGGAATGTGCAACATTTGTCATCATTTGTGCTGTTGTTATTACAACGTTTCGGCTGTTCTGCCCTTCAGCCTTCATCAGGTGTATATCAATCTGCATCATATATATATATATATATATATATATATATATATATATTGTTACGAACTTGTAACATATAGATGAACGACGGGTTAAAAAAAAAGGAAAACGTGGGATCTTTTCTCGGTCTTCACTCAGAAATGGAAGCGACATAAGGAAATCAACGAAGAACAGACACAAGACGATGGATTTCAAAATATAACATTTATTTATAAATACATATAAAGAAAGAAAGAAAGAAAGAAAAGAACATCCATTTAACAAAGGGGAAGGGTTCATTAAAGAACAGAGAGTGCGAGCAAATACATATATATATATATATATATATATATAACAGATCAAACCAAGAGAATCAACTTATCTTTCAGTCGAGTTGATATTTTCACACAAAGTTCTGATTCGCCGAAGTGAGAGTTCTAATGCTAAAACAGCATTTTGGCCGGCCGACACTTTTCCTGGATTTCTTTTCTTTCACAATCGTTCGATGGTCCACAGCATCTCGTACAGGCGTTTCGTTGGGTTGATTTAGTTTCATAGCAGTCCTTTCACCCCTAGTCGACAGACTTTGCTGTCTTCTTCATCTCAGTGGGCAGTCTGACGATTTTGCCCAGCGACGTTCTACTGCCGCCGGTCAGATGGAAACTGAAAATCCTTTCTTAGATTCTGCTGCCCCTAAAGACAGTCACATGGGTTCTTTCCGTCCTTGACCGGGTACGCAGGAGGATGGGGCGCAAATCACACGATGTTTGTGTGGTGGCCAAAAGTTCAATCCACGCTTAGTGTGTTATGATCACGTGAATCGCAGCAGGAGATCCTGATGGTGCCTGGAATTCACTTATGGTCAAATGCCTGATAGCTGCGAAATTTTGGAACCAGGTCATTCTCGCGTCGGGTCACTTCAAAGTTCACGGGCCCTTGGCTCGCAAGTCGAAAGCGTTGGATTAAATTTCTATTTTTATTTATTTATTTATTTATTTTTCTTTTATATCTAGCTAATTTTCGACTAGAATTTTAGATTTTACTTTGGGGCGCTTTTTAGCCTAACGTCTATGTGGTTAATGAAATCGGGGCTGCGTCACAATATATATATATATATAAAATTCGGTGAAAATGTTTGTGTGTCACACAACTCTTTAATTTGTAATTATCTTATCTTCTTCAAATGAGATTTGCTCATCCAGAATTGGAATTGAATCCTCAGATTGCAAATCTTGTTGTCTATGAAATTGAAGACAAAGTGATGAACTTGGCTGAAAGAAAGCTCAACAATTTTCGTTTGCCAAATCCAAACAGAGAAACTGGACAAAATCAACAGAGACATTTTGAGATAAACAGGATATAACCTGGAAGAATTTCGGCAAAATGTGTTCGAAACAATGGGCCTCTGTTGGACCAAGGCCAACAGCAAGAGTATCAGAACTTCCATGATGACATCAGAAACAAATATGGAGATATTTTCTTCTTGGATACATCTGAAGGTACCGGTAAAACATTTGTAATTAGCTTTTCTTTTTATCTGCAGTGAGACTCCAAAGTAATTCTAGCAGTAGCCATCATCTGGAATTGCTGCAACTCTCTTGCCTGGAGGGTGTACAGCGCACAGCACTTTCAAACTTCCATTGAATCTAATCTACTATTTACTGCATCAAAAGAGAAACCGATTTGGCTAAGCTACTACTGGTGGAGACATGCTTTATTACCTGTGATGAATGTACCATGGCACACAAGCGAGCATTTGAGGCTCTAGACAAAACACTTAAAGACATTAGCCTCATGGGTGTCACTGTGGTACTCTCTGGTGATTTTAAACAAATATTACCAGCTATTATATATATATATATATATATATATATATATATATATATATAATATGTGGTGCAGTTCAATTTGTATTGCAATGGATCATTCATACAAAACGTAAATTAGTAAAGTTAATGATATAAAATAACGAAATACCATCGCTAACTAAATTTTAATGATGCATTAACCCACTAATCACTCGATGAATCTTATGATCCTTGTTTTATTAAATTTATCAACTTCATTAGGTCTTCCTTAAATATGCAAGTACTTTGGACGGTTCGCCCAGTCATCATCATGCATGGAAATTAATTTAAAATAATTTCCATGAATGAGATGAGGTATTGTAATTATTTACATTGTTTGGACTTATGTCCTCATCTTTATTGTCACAACGTTCCGGTCGTTGTATGCACCGGCCTTCTTCAGATGATTGGAATTTCGAACTGAACAATTTATTATTGCTTCTTCCGGATGCCTCAGTTTAACTCAACTCAACTCCAAGTTTTGTTCGCCACTGCCGTAGCCTGATATTGAACTCACAACTCTTTGGGTCAATATTGCAATTTTTGTTCCTAGTTGCTTTTCACTAGCGCTCTGTATTACCGGTTCTCATATATTCATTTCTGTACCTGGCCGGCTTAGGAGATTTTTGTGACCTAACATATGTGCTGATTCCTTAAGTTTTCGTATGTTCCAATGATGTTCTCTGTCTATTAATTCAATTTCATCCCCTGGGGGAGATCCTCTCTTTACCACCATATGTTTCTATATCCTCTAATGTTACGGCTTTACGATGTTCTTGCAATCTTACCTTAAGGAGGGCGGCCTGTTTCTCCTCAAAGGATGACGTATAGACAGTCCTTAGTCATGTTCTCCCCTATGGGGGGGGGCTTACTGGAAAGAGGTGTCTAGCGAATTGTAGAGACCACTTTTGAAGGTCGTTCTCTTCTTATATAGACCGCAGCTCTTATGTATTTTTCCGATAATTCTTTTTCACTGTTTTATGAGTGTTGTTATCCTTTTGTACCCTTCTATTCCAGTTTGTCGGGGCTGCCGCCATGTACACGGGGTAGTTATTAAGTTGTGGGATACTGCTTATACTAACCATTTCTTGATCATATTTCTCACTTATGACTTTTGCTCGATGTTGTAAGCAGCGGACGATCACATTCTTTACACTGTATGAGTGGTGGGAGTTTAATTTAAGGTATTGTTCAGTGAATGTTGGCTTAGGCTATAAAGATGTTTTGAACCATGTTCTGTTCGAGATATTAGGTTGGTGCAAAAATAATGACGTAATAATGTCGTTTTTTTGACGTTAAAAATACGTCAAAAAACGACATTATTACGTCATTATTTTTGCACCAACCTAATATTAGTACATCCAGGAATGCGAACTTGTCGATTTATCTCTCCATTGTGAACTAAATCGATGATCTTATTTTCACATGGTTCGCTAGTAGGTGGACCTCTTCCTGGTGTGACCAGAGTATGAAGGTATCGTCTACGTATCTCAGCCATAGTGTTGGCTTTAGTGATGTGGATTCTAATGACATTTATTCGTGGTATATGTGGGGTAGATTGCTGGGACAACTGCCTGCATGAGGTGGGACATGGTCCTTGATCTTGATTAGGGTCTGCGACAGTTTTTCGTCTGGTTTTTTTGTTGGCTCTTTCTTTACTTTACTTACTGTAGCTACCATTTCTAATGAGTTCTTCCAGCTTTACTGTATATTCCGAATTCCGAAATATATATATATATATATATATATATATATATATATATTACTAAAAACAAAATAATTTCTATGCCTTAAGGTGACTGAATGCACAGTCGAAAGTACTTAATTTAATACAGCTTATGATTTTAAAAAACATGGATCATAACATTAATCGAGTGATTGGTAGGTTAATGCATCTTTAAAATTTTATTAGCGAAGGGATTTCGCAATTATATATCATTATTTTTACTAATCTACTTTTTGTATGAATCATTCATTGTAATATAAATTGAAATGCACCACATATTTTATATATATACATAACTTCCTCAATATAAAGTATTATAATAAAAGTATATATATATATATATATATATATATATATATATATATATATATATATATATATATATATATTTGAAACTCGACCATGTCTCTCACACCATTCCTCACTACCTTCTATGTCAATTTATATAGGCTTAATACTGCCCGTCAAAAGTGTGAATTTTAAATTCATTTTTCGTTTCACCTTTTGAAAGTGAAGTCTTAAGATCCAGAGAAAAATAAAATT
>OZ010585.1:3676348-3713848 GCA_963932145.1 Acanthosepion lycidas | reverse complement strand
AGAGATAGATAGATAGATAGATAGATAGATAGATAGATAGATAGATAGATAGATTAAGAAATATACATAATATCTTACAATAATTGCACAACTCCAAGTTTTATGCTTAAGCATTGTTCATGTCCTGAAATTATTATGTTTAATTTTATTCATATTTGGGGTTGACACCATTTCTTTGTTTTTAGATTTTTTTTTTTAATTTTCTGGTTCTCACCAGATATATTATTGTTGGGGTGGAATATTATTAGAGTTAAAATATTTAAATAAATTGTACTTTAATTTTTAATTTGAATTTAAACTCAGATTAACATTTAAGATTGAAAATAAGGTTGGAAATAAAAAAAAAAAAAACAACATATAAATTCTAAATTAGAGAGACGCTGGTTTGTAAAACGTAAATAAACAAAAAAGAGGCATTGGAAAATCAAGGGGAGACAACTCTATTTTTCCAAAAATCAAGAGAGTAATTAATAACATTACTAATATTAATATTAATATAACTAAACTAACTGAAACTAATGTTATCATAAATAAAATATGCGGTGATAAAATAAAATAAAAATAATAGTGCAAGTCACAGAATATGTGTTTGGAATGTGAGTTATTTAGACACTTTCCTGCAACCCGATAACTACAGATTTACAAAATCACATACGTATAAAGAGCTATTTGCGAATACCTATAATTGAAGGGAATGAGGCAATGTCTTAGTACTAAAAAGTTATGGTTGTAATTTTCCGTCTCTAGGATTAATTTTTCACTGCTGACGGTATCAACCATTATTTTTGCCTAATTGTTCTTGAACCTCTCAAATGCCTATTCTTTGCTGTAACCCTTGAATAAACTATCAGAACGAATTTAGAGGTTTATTGGTTCAATCAGACATTGGGCGCCGGGAATTTCGTAGCTTTTGACCAAGAAGATTAAATCAGATAATCCAATACCCTCTTTCTTTTTCTTTTCCAAAGAAATTTGATAATCTATTGTGTGTGTTCTAGCGTATTCACGACCGTTTGTATTAAATCAATACAGATAGATGGACAGCCCACGGAGAAATCGAGAGATGGATTCTTTCCAATCGTTTGTTTATGTCTGAGGCGAGTGCAGTTTGACTTCGAAGGACGTAGATTGACACAAAGCCAGGTTGACGAATGAAACGATGGGGGAGGTTGACGTAGGTCGAAACAAAGAGTGAAGATTGTGAAAAGCACTTCTGATGGTTGAGTTGGAAAAAGAGGCGGACCTAACAGATTAGCTTTCGATGCTGGTATTTAGCAATCGATAGAAAAACCCGCCAGCCCACTACATCCAAAATCTTCTTGTGTTTCTGTTAAATCATTGCATAATGTGGATCTGATTAATGTTAGCTTGGATACGGAGATGAAGAGAACTTAATTAATGAAGTGATCAAGGCACACCCACAAACGCACACACTCACACACATTACATATATACACGTATATATATATATATATATATATATATATATATATATATATATATATATAGTTTTAATGTTTGTTATATATATCTTGGATATAGCCTATGTTATTATAAGCAGTGTTGACACAGTGTTCAACACCGAATGGTGACATTCCGCAACATATAGAAATGGTATCTTGAGAATTTTAACAGTATATGTATGGAAAACCGGAAGTCAAAATGGCTACAATTGAAAGAAAAGAAAATAATTTAAACAAAAAACAATAAGAATTGTGTAAAGTGAAGAAAAGGACAATGCACGCGTGCACACACTATAAAGAAGAAAAAAACTAATAACATTGATAAGTGCATTTATAAACCAAAAATAGTGACGGATAAGCAGTCAATTACTGCTAGGCCCTGAGTGATTCCCGGAGTGTCCGTATGCAAAACTCTGGAGTCAGGATACTGAAGATAACACCAACCAGCGAAGTGACAAAACTTTTACTTCTATTAATTCTAATTTACACACACACACACACATTAGGTTGGTGCAAAGATAATGTCGTTTTCTCACATAGTAACATATGTGAGAAAATGTGACATTATTTTTGCACCTACCTAATATATATATATATATATATATATATATATATATATATATATATATATATTTCTAAAGTATTTAATGATTTATATTTATTCTGACATTTTTGTAACTTCAAAAATTATTGTAATGGATACACGTATTTGAAATAGACACCCCATATTTATCTTTTTACTTTAAACAGTGCATCTATCGGCAAGAGTATTCAAGAATTAATAATAAAAAATTAGTCTAAGGCATAGATCGAACATGCGTCCCCCTTTATAGGAGAAACCGTTTGATCCGGTGTGAATCTCCTGCAACTCTTCTAGACGGTCTCCTTGTTAAAGCTGGTGAATGCTGTCATAATCCTTCATCTTTGGTGTTTCAAGGAGTTTTGTTGGACTCTAGCTCAACTTCTCTCTACGCATAATGAATAAGGGTTTTTTTTTCAGTCTGAAAAGTTAAGGTGGCTAGATGTAAAGGGTGATGTGGTCGCTGAAATTGTCTGATAGCTATGACTAGGTTCACTTGTTTGTGTGGTATCATGTAGAGTCCTGTTACCAGACATAGAGTCTTGTAGCAGACACCCACTTGAACCAGGGTAGCACTACTCCCTCAAGGCACTTGATGTAGGCCTCTGTATTGTCTGAGGCCATTGCCAACAAATTCAGGAGTTCTTTTCTTATCGAAACGAACAGAGTGAATTTTCTGAGCTGCCCTTCGTAATCACCATTGGATTCATCTGTTTTCGAACCCTCTGTACTCTCCTCAGATTGACCCCCCAAAACTCTTAAATGTTCGCATTGGAACTTCTGAGGTCAGTATGATATTTGAAAGACCCTAAACTGCCCAATGATCCTTTTCTAGAACATCACTGACGACGCCCTCTAGCGCTAAAAGAGCGTATATTCAAAGCAGTTTTTCCTGTCAAGACAGTGACGTCCGGGAAAGGCCGGATGATTACTAGGAATAGACTAGAGGAAAAATTGGAAAGTCAATTGACGGTGAGGAGAGACCACAATTTAAAGCATTCCTGGGCTAGCTACCCGGTATGCAGATCAAAATTTGGCTACAGACACAAATAAGAATAAATACCCCCAAGGGATTCCGAGAGGGGGGAGAATGAGATCCCTAGTAGGACTGATCAACCGGAGACGAACCAAGAATCTCACCCACGGACAATGATTATGACTTGCCCATGCGGGAAAAAATGCAAGAATGTACGCAGCCTAAAAATCCATCAAGCCAAAATGAAATGCCAATTGGAAACTAGCCAGATGCAGCGCACAGGTAATTCTCCTGATGAGGCGCAGGAAATGCAGGGCCGGGAAGCTCACCACAGAGCCCAGTTCTTCCTAGCAGAGGCACAAGTATCTCCAGAATTACTATCTGAGACATTTCGAAAAAAGATCAAATGGCCTGTGGCCGTAGACAAAAAAGCTTGGCACGACTTCGATTTATATATTAGCGAAATTCTAAAGATAATTTCAAAAGGCTCGGTGGATACCCGTTTAAGTACTATGTCGAAAATCATAGTTAGCTACGCTTCAGAGCGTTTCGGATACGAGGAAAGGAAGACGAAAGAAAAAACTTCAGAAAAACGAAGGGAAAGTAAAATCAAACAATGTAGAGCAGAATTAAGAGCTATCCGAAAGCAATACAAAAAAGCAAAACCGGAAGAAAAGGGACCTCTGCAAGAACTACGTGACATAATCCGTTCCAAGATGAAATCTCTACGGAGAGCAGAATGGCACAGGAATAGAAGGAAGGAAAGGGCGCGCAAACGTTTAGCCTTCGTCTCTAATCCATACGGCTTCACTAAGAAATTATTAGGTGATAAACGAAATGGAAGGTTAACATCTACCCCTGAGGAAATAAACAACTTCCTTAAAATGACTCTGAGTGACCCATATAAACATATACAGCTAGGAGAAAACTCCTCTCTAATCAGGCCTAATTTGCCGTCATGCCCGTTTGACTTAAAAGAACCTACTTTGAAAGAAGTTCAAACAATATTAAAAACAGCCAGATCGGGATCAGCCCCTGGACCTAACGGAGTCCCTTACTTAGTTTATAAACGTTGCACATTGCTGCTCCGTATGTTATGGAGGTTGTTAAAAATTGTTTGGAGAAGAGGGAGGATAGCTGTACAATGGAGGTGTTCAGAAGGAATATGGATCCCTAAAGAGGAAGGAGCAAGTACAGTAAATCGATTTAGGTACATCTCCCTTTTGAACGTCGAAGGAAAAATATTTTTCACCATCATGAATCGACGTTTGACAGATTTCCTCTTAAAGAACAAGTATATCGACACCTCCGTTCAAAAAGGAGGCGTTCCAGGCATGCCGGGGTGCATAGAACATACAGGTGTCATCACGCAGCTGCTAAAAGACGTGAGAGCAAATAAGGGCGAAATGGCTTTTCTGTGGCTGGATCTTAAGAATGCCTATGGATCTATCCCACAGAAATTGGTAGAAGAATCGTTAAACCGCCACCACGTTCCTCCCCAAATTATAGAGACCATAGTAGATTATTATAACAATTTTAAAATGAGAACAGCAACAGGAAATACAACATCTGCATGGCATACATTGGAAAAAGGTATAATAACAGGCTGCACCATCTCAGCTACCCTTTTTTCCTTGGCCATTAATATGCTAATAAAAGCGGCAGAAACAGAATGCAGGGGCCCGTTAACAAGATCTGGTCAACGTCAACCGCCAATAAGGTCATAATATGGACGATATGACTATAACATCCTCGTCTGTGATTGGTGCGAGGGGGTTATTAAGAGGTTTGGAGAGACTCATTTTATGGGCAAGAATGAGTTTCAACGCCGCCAAATCGAGGTCATTCGTGGTAAAAAAAAAAGGGAAAACTTCAGAGAGGGATCGCTTTAAATTGTCTGGCGAGTATATCCCGACCATAAAGCAAAACCCGATCAAGAACCTGGGTAAGCGCTTTGACAATACCCTCAAGGACTCTGCTGCAATCCAGGAAACAAAGGATAACCTAAAAGCCTGGCTGGATAAAGTAGACAAGTCTGGCTTACCCGGACGATACAAGGCTTGGATTTACCAACATGTCATTCTGCCCAAAATATTGTGGCCATTGTGCATCTATGAGTTTACTACCTCTACCGTAGAACACATAGAAAAAAACATCAACTCCCGTTTACGGAAATGTCTAGGTCTACCAAAGTGTCTAAGTAGCGCCGCCCTTTACGGAAATTCCAACATTCTTCAACTACCCTTTAAAAGCCTCGTAGAAGAATATAAAGTTGCTAAGGTGCGAACATTAATGTAATACAAGTTCTCCAAGGACCCAAAAGTGGCAGGAGCAAATATCGAGCTTTACACCGGGAGAAAATGGAACGCCGTAAAGGAGTTGGAGGTGGAAGAAGAGCGTCTTCGCGAAAAAGTGGTGTTGGGCACTGTCGCCACGGGTCGGGTAGGGCTGGGTTTCTTTCCTACCGTTAGAATTGACAAAGCCGTAGGTAAGGAAAAGCATCATCTCTTACTGGACGAAATTCGGACAGGGGAAGAGGAATTGAGTGTAGCTATGATGATTGGGTTTAAACAACAAGGTTCATGGACAAAGTGGGAGACGATGATACCTCGGAAAGTTGGATGGTCAGATCTATGGCGTAATGAATTGGGCATAAACTTTTTGATCCGATCTGTCTATGACCTCCTACCAAGCCCCGTTAACCTACAATTATGGACCAGAACAGAATCGCCTTCATGCCCCTTATGCAGTCAAATTGGTTCTTTAAAACACATACTTAGCAACTGCAAATCAGCTCTAGCAGATGGTAGGTATAGATGGCGCCATGACCAAATATTAAAAGAAATTGCGGAGGTCGTTAGCACAGCCATCCATACAAACAAACCGAATTCAAACATGAATTTTATCAATTTTATTAAAGCTGGAGCGAAACCAAACCTAAAGAAAATCACCGCACCCAACTGTTTATCATGTGCAACAGACTGGGAACTCAGAGTCGATTTAGGTAAAAGGCTAGTCTTCCCCGAGCACATTTTCAAAACCCGATTGCGTCCAGACCTAGTCCTTTTTTCGAATAAACTAAAGAAGGTCATTATGTGGGAACTAACAGTCTGTTATGAGAATAACTCTGAAGAAGCCAATGAAAGAAAAAAACTGAAATACGATGAACTATTGGAAATTTGTAGAAATAATGGATGGAAGGCATGCTGCAAACCAATCGAAGTAGGCACAAGGGCTTTTGTGGCAAGATCATTAGTCAGCGCCTTAACAGACATTGGGATAGTGGGATCAAAAAAACGAAAAGCCATTCTAACCATCACCGAAACAGCGGAAAGAACTGCCAAATGGCTATGGCTAAAACGGTCAAGTGTATGGTCAAGCAAACTGGGGAAATCCTAAATTTAATGTAAAAGAGGGTTATTTTTGTTTTGTTTTTTATACATCATTGTATATTAAATGTAAATAGTGTAAAATTATGTCATAACTTTTAATTAACTAAAATCGCCGTAACCGGTTTGTGAAGACTTATAATCGAAAACAGTCGTTTCTTTTATGGTATTTTTACTTTATTTTTATTTTATTTTTTTTTTTTTTTTTACATGGTTCGTTAAAAGCCACTGTAAATAAAACATACGAACCTTCAAAGGAAAAGAAGAAGGAAAGCGTCTTCGTTTCATGCTATTTCTTATTATACATATTTTTCTCTTACTTCTCCTTTTATTATTTATTTTCACTATGGAAAAAAAAATTTTTTTTTTTTTTCGCATAATCATTATTCCCCCGTTACCCCAGTATCTAGAATAATTGCTTAATATCGTTACGTTCCCAAGAGGGGTCCATTTTCGATAGTTTGTTCCCCCATTTTCGTCCTTTATTACCGATGAGAAATCCCCTGTGTTTTGACTTTCTATTGACTTTATTTTCCGGTTTCCTTTTTCTTCCTTCCATACTATTTGACTGTATGCAAAGCATGTTTGATCACGAATTTCTCACCGATGTTTTTTTTTTTCTTTTACCCCTCTTCGCGTTTCGTTTCTAACGTTTTATAATCAATAGTTTAGGGTCTTTACTCGTCAACATGTTTTAAACGTTTCATTAAGATTTTTATTAGCATCCTCGGCTTAATTAGTTGTATTTATTCCTTTTTAATCGCATAAACGAGATTATAGTTAGCTTTTTTTCATCCGTTAACGTGTTTTAAACGTTTTATTACGATATTTTTAAGCCCTCTTGGGTTAACTCGCTCTAACTTATTAATTATTTATTTCTATGTCATCTTTTTTTTCTTTTCTTTTTTATTCGTCAAACATCTCTTAGATGTTTTATGTAATTTATAAGATCTCTCGGTTTTAATTCGCTGTAATTTATTTATTTTATATATATATTCTTATTAGTCGTAAAGTTTAAAACGGTTTTATCTATAAGCACTCTTGGCTTGACTCGCCGTAATCTATTTATTAATTTTAATGGCTATTTTTCTTATCTCTGTATATAGTAATTATTGCTGGTGAAATGAAACGTGAGGGGAAGTGGGTAAGAACGGAAAATTACCTTCTAAGTATCCGATGAGGGGGTGTCCGCCAAGGAGGGAAATAAAGAAAAGTAAAAAAAAAAAAAAGAAATTACCCGTGAACAGCTTAAAAAGAATTTGCACCGTTGTGATTGGCTGTTGGTCAATCTCCAATCAAATGGGTGACTACGGGTTATATTTATAAAAGTCAGTGTTAACAAGCATTTTTTAGAGGGCGTTTCAGGGGTCGATTTGGTGAGGTCAGTATGATGTTTGAAAGACCCGAAACTGCCCAATGATCCTTTTCTAGAACATCACTGACGACGCCCTCTAGCGCTAAAAGAGCGTATATTCAAAGGAGCGAATGCCAAGCAGTGCAGCATGCTGTTTTCAACTTTCTGGCGGAGTGAATTACGTCACGATGGTCTTTTTCTCACAGACGCCGTCTAACGGACCCTACTATAATGTGCAGTAGACAAAATCAGAACCAAACATTGTTCATGCACAAAATGAAAAATATAAAATGGTGACAATTTACTCATCACACCCTGTATACTTTTATTTATGTCACGATTACTTAAATATACGCTTATACGAAGGTCCTTTTCCTTGCTATTCACAATAGGTTAACGCGAAAAAGCAATTCGAATTGTCTGCTTGTTCGAAAATCAAAGGTAGAGTTCCGTCGTCTGATGTCGCTCCCGGGGAAATCTTGAACCACCACACACCCCGCTTGATTGTTTAGTCTTTATAGCCCTGAAAACAATCTAGAAACCTGCCCTGACATTAAACTCTGCAGGAGTGAGTCTGCTTCATTAAAATCTTCAAAATTGTTGAGGGGTCCTCCCCTTTTTACACAGATGGACTCACCCAGTATATACATATACTACTGCTACGTGAAGACCCGAGCCACGTGAGCAACCGAGGGTGAATATAACAGACAGACAGATAGACAGACAGAACGAAGGTAGCCAGCGAGAGAGCACGTAGACTCAGTAAGAAGTCATCCAGCGATACTTCAATACCAAAGAATGTATATATATTTTGCAACTAACCCGTATTCCTGGAACTACTAATCTGCTTTACCAGTTTGTATTATAACGTTAATACATTATTTTCCAATATTTTTTCTTGGCTTTTGTTATTTATTGCTACTGGATTTCATCCAGGAATCCACAACAAAAATGAACTGAAAATATATTAATGCATATTTTATTAGTTCCTTAAAATGACGTGAGAAAATTCATTGACAAAGAACATGTAAAAAATTTGGTAGGCTACACGACCAAAGAGAAGAAAATACCCAGACATAGATCAATTATATTCTGATATATGGTGAGTCAGTGTGAACACCGGCTACATAGAGAAAGGTTACGAAAAATATTAGACTTCGAACGGGCCATGATAATGTGTGTCAGAAACAGTTAATATCCTTTAATCGACGTATGTATCGGTGTAGCTAATGGAAAATATTAATGCCTTTGGTAAAGAGAACAATTACTGACTACGGATTCTGAATGATTGTGACTACTGTGTTTCGTTATAATTGACGGCAGTAACAGACAATCGGCACTGGCTCAATTCACATATGTATTCAATAAAAGAGACAAATATACAACAGGTGAACTCAGTAATCTTTAACTTCTTTGAGATTTGAGAGTAGCATGCGACTGTTAACAACACGAAACAATTCATCCTATTGCCTTATGATGTCGTTTATTGAACACTGGATGACTGGCAACCCGTGGCCTGGCGCGATGGGCCATAGATGTCGTCAATCTGGTTTTAATGTAAGACCTAGGTGTGATTTTATGAACCTTAGTTGTCCACAAGGCACTGGGCAGGTTGCTATGGGTTATTTCGTAATAGTATGGCTATGCTTACGGGGCATATGTTGAGATTGTTTTTCCGTCATTTACCGGTGACGGGTATGTTGCGTTGCCAAGTCAACATTTGTCTCCATGAATAGACTACATATACACCAACAACAATATTTATGCAGGGTAACGCCCTGTGTTGTCGGGTCATCTAGAAATGGATAAAAGAACAATCTGGAAACTTTGGACAAATTCTGTGGCATAAAGGTTTGGTCCTTGCGATGGAAAGTTCTATTCACAAGCAAAGCTTTCCCATGAAAAGTATCAGGGAACTGTTAACAGCTATCAAGGCGGCATGACTTAATGTTTCTCTAAATATTTTCCCGTTGTTTATAAAATCGATGGCAAGCTAGAGGGTGTTATGCACAATAGTAAACACTAGGCCAATAACATTTCACTGTACATTGCCTATGCACGAACGCGTCCTTAAAATATATGTGATCGTTAATATCATATTCTCTAAGTTTTTATAAGGTCAGACACATAATGCCTAGCCACTATTTCTTAAAGCCAATAACCTTGTCTGGCAATAAACGAAAATGCAATGTTTGTCTATATCTCTGAGATGAGATATTATAATTATTTCCATTATTTGAACTGTTATCCACATCTTCATTGCCATATTCACAACTTTTCAGCCGTTGTACGCTTCGGCCTTCTTCAGGGGATTGGAATTTCGAGCCGAACCGTTTATTTCGTCCAGCGTGGGTAAATTGTTCTAGTTCCACGTGCCATGCCTTTTCCGAATGTCTCAGATATTTCCCTTTAACTCAAATCTCCATCTTTTTGATTCACCACTGCTTTGGCCTGTTATTGAACTCACAACTGTTTTGGTCTAGTCACTGGATCTAACTAACGTCTTTATCTACAGTGGATGTTCCGAATGGGCTCGGTTCAAAATTTCCAATCACCTCAAGAAGACCGAAGCGTATAAGGGCCGAAATTTTGTAAATATGGCAGTGAATATGAGAATAACAGTCCGAATAATATAAATAATGCAAGAAAAAAGAAATACTACGCAAGATTAACTCTCTCGTATCTCCTAATTAACTTTTCAATCCTCTTGTGATTATTTAATAAATTGCTTTTTCATGAATATCTTATGACATTTACCTTCTCAGTTTTTCTTCTCCGATGCAACCAGTGAACATCAATCACCATACATTATACTCATTATCATTTTCATAAATTATTTTGACGGCTAAGTTGAGATTTCAATAGAGAATCGATGGGAGGAAAGATCGGAATCTTTCACCGAAATTTACTTCTCTTATTTTCACACTCTGTATTCTATTCTATAATAAGAGTTTCTCCTTTCATATCCACAAACAAGAAACAGGAAGATGATCTTTCTCACCTTTTATGAATGATAAGCTAAAATGACTTCTCTTCATCACTGGTCGACACCGTCAACAGAGCCAAAGTAACTTAGCACTAATTCATCAAATTTGACCAGATCGATTTTGCCAGACAGGCCGGCAAATATCTTTTTGGATAGTACCGCTAAAAAAAAAAAAAGGTGACCACTGCCAAGTAAACTGGACAGGAGTCGAAATTGCGGTTATTAGGTAAACTGAAGGTGGCTGTGATTTTCTTTATATATTAGGGTTTCGATATTTCTTTAGGTCGGTCAAATCGTTTCCGAGTGAATCTAAAGCAATCGATTTTATTGATATTGGGTATCGATTTCAGAGCTCACTTATTGGTAAACAGAAAACGAGGTTTAAGTATCGATGCGAAAATAATTTGGTGAAAGAGGAGAAAATAGGAATAACGGAAAAGAAAGAAAGAAAGAAAGAAAGAAAGAAAGAATCGATAACAAAAGGCATTTGATGAAGGTGGAGAAAAAGAGATAATGGAAAGTAAAGAAAGTATCACAATCGTAAGGAAATGACGCAAGTAAAATATAAAGAAAAAAAGAATGAAGAAATAAAGGAAAGGAAAAAACAGTTTGAAAACTGAATGTAGCAAATAATGGACGGAGAAAGAGAAAGAACGAAATGCCTACGAGAAGTGAATGACGGAAATAAAAAGAAAGAAAGAAGGAAGGATGATTAATATTTTGAGAAAGAAAAGAGGGAAAAGGCAAAAGTGACAAATAGAAGAAAGAGAAAAATAATAAATCTATGAAAAATATAAAAGAATTGAATGGAGAAAAATTAAAGACGGCTATAAAACAAAGAGAAAAGAGTTGAAGTTGAAAACAATATTTTAATCAATCGATCTGCCTGCCAATATGTTAATGAGGGACATTCTCAAATCTCTGAAAGAATAAAGATAAGAAACGGAGGTTTTCAAAGAGAAACGTAAGTTTACTCAACCTTACTATCAAATACACACACACAAATATATATATATATATATATATATATATATATATATATATATATATACAGTGTAACCCGGATATAAGAGAGTTGTTGGGACCGGATAAGAAGTCTCTTATATCTGGGTTTATCTTATATCCGGGTTTGGTCGCTTTTATACACATTAACACAGGCTCTAATTTGGGACCAGAGAAAATCACTCTTATATCCGAGTTTCTCTTATATTCGGGTTACACTATATATATATATATATATATATATATATGCGTATTGCTTGAGTAACCCGCGCCTTGTGTTGAGTAATTCGAGCGCATTAGTTGAGGTCCTTTCATTTACAAATATTATTTCTCTGTATGTACTCATCATTATATCTCCATCTGTATATATATGTATATGTGTGTATATGTGTGTGTATGTGTGTGTGTGCTTGTGTGGTTATAATATATACATACACACACACAAGTGTTAACATGAACACACACAGATAAACACACACACAAATACACACACACACACATATATATATATATAACCGCAGTATGCGTCAGGACATATTCCAACTTAGGTTTTCTTGGGAGACAGACCAGATGAATCGTTTGTTTCCGAGCAATAACTAATCAGTGTTCATGTTATACTGTCAGCGAAACATTAGGAAAAAGAATATGAAGCACGGGATCACCATCTTGCTTTGTGTAAAGTTCGGTAAAAGTGCTAGTGAAACGATAGCTCAATTTAAATGGCGTCTGGTGAATATGCTATGAAGAAAACATTTATAGGAAGGGCAAGAAGATCTACACAACAATGTAAGAAAATATTACAGTTCAGGGAGAAATTAAATTTTAGGCTTTATGAAGCAATGAAAATATATAGGCGACATGAATAGCAAATTAACAAGTATCATTTAGCAGAAATATTATAGGAAATATTGAAAACAAATATAAACGCAAATGAATGAAATGAAATACTCAAGTGGAAGATGAGAATTGCAGCAACGAGAGGAATGCAATCTTATATAATAAGAAATTAAAACTGGAAAGAAGATGAGTTTAGAATGTGTACAAGAATGAGCTAGAAATGGGGAAAATTTGAGACATGGGGTCCACAACAGCCGCAGACAGTAAACTTTGAACGAAAAGGAAAACATTCACAACCAGCCTTTGGCTGTTCGTCAATCTGATGCAGTGTGTTTACCGTGTAATTCTACATCATCTGCCTCACAATGTCTCTAGCTGAAATTATCACTACACATGCCTCCCATTGAATATAAATGGACATGTGGAGGCAAAATGTCTCATTCAAAAAATTCTTACCTTAATTCCTCAACAGGTGCAACAGACTCGCAATAATCTATCAGGATTTTACTCGCCATCTGTACGATCGCATACCCACGAGAGTACTGGCCTCGTTAAGTTTCTATTGTATATTAATATATATCTGTCCATATTTCTGAGATGAGGGATTATGGGCACTATTTACATTATTCGGACTATTGTCCTCATCTTTGTCACCATATTTATTACAACGATTCGGCCGTTCAGTATCTGTCTATATTTCTGAGATGAGCTATATTATGTACACTATTTACATTATTCAAACTATTGTCCTCATCTTTGTCGCCATATTTATCACAACGTTTCGGTCGTTCAGTATCTGTCTATATTTCTGAGATGAGCTATATTATGTACACTATTTACATTATTCAAACTATTGTCCTCAACTTTGTCGCCATATTTATTAATAATTTCTCTCTCTCTCTCTCTCTCTCTCTCTCTATATATATATATATATATATATATATATATATATATATATATATATATTCCCTTGGCCTCTCTCACACTATTCCCTCTCCCTGCACTCTTCCCCGCGGTCTCTTTTTCACTTGGCCTCTATTCTCTCACTTTTCTCGCTCCCTTTTTTTGTCTGTCTCTAAGTCCCTGGTCACTCTCCCTGAATACCCACTTCCTTCCCTCTCTCTCTCGCTCTCTCTATCTATCTATTTCCCTTAGCCTCTCTCTGACTATTCCTTCTCCCTTCTTTCTTTCCAGCAGTCTCTATTTCTCTTGGCCTATATTAACTCCCTTTTCCCGCTCTCTTCTTTCTCTATTTCCCTTAGCCTCTCTCTCACATTTTCCACTCCCTTCTTTCGCTGTATTTCATTGGCCACTCTTTTTGTCTGTCTCAATATCCCTTAGACCCTTATTTATTATATCCATTCCCTTCTCTGTCTCTATTTTCCTTGATTCTCTCTAAATTTTCCCTCTCCCTTTCTCCTTTCGTCTTTCTCTATTTCCCTTGGCGTCTCTCTCACTTTTCCCCTCTATTCTGTCCCTCTATTTCACTTGCCCCACTGCTCGCGTTTCCCTCTCTCTACTCTCTCCCTGTCTCTCTCTCACTTCACTTGGCTCATCCCTCTACAACTAATATTAATAAATATGGCGACAAAGATGAGGACAATAGTACGAATAATATAAATAATTAATATATATAACTGTACACTGAGCTGTATTTTAGAAAAAGATTGACATGAATAATCTTAAGACTCTTCTTGACGCAGGTAAACATAGAAGGGAGAGCGAAGGTAAATAGGCAGAGGGAGAGAAGGGAATAGGTATATTGGGAGAAGGGCCAAGGAAATATAGAGACAAAGAAAGAAGAGGGAGGGTATTGTAAGAGAGAGAGAGGCCAAGGGAAATAGAGACATAGAGAGAGAAGGGTGAGGGAAAAGTGAGAGATGGGCCAAGTGAAGTTTGAGAGACAGGGAAAGAGTAGAGAGAGAGAAAAGCGAGCGGTTGGGCAAGTGAAATAGAGAGACAGAATAGAGGGAAAAAGTGAGAGAGAGGCCAAGGGAAATAGAGAAAGAGGGAAAGAAAGATGGGAAAGGGAAAGTGAGAGAGAGGCAGAGGTAGAGAGGAAAGGGAAAAGTGAAAAAGATGTAGAGGTAAAGAGAAAAAGGAGAGGGAAAAGTTAGAGAGAGTCAAGGGAAATAGAGACAGAGAAGAGAATGGATATAGTGAGTGAGGGTCTAAGGTATATTGAGAAAGACAAAAAGAGTGGCCAATGAAATACAGCGAAAGAAGGGAATGGAAAACGAGAGAGAGAGAGAGGCTAAGGGAAATAGAGAAAGAAGAGAGCGGGAAAAGTGAGTTAATATAGGCCAAGAGAAATAGAGACTGATGGAAAGAAAGAAGGGAGAAGGAATAGTCAGAGAGAGGCTGAGGGAAATGAGACATAGAGAGAGAAGGAAGTAGGTATCCAGAGAGAGGGGCAAAGGGCCTTAGACAGAGAAAGAAGGTAAGGGAAATCTAAGAGAGATGTCAAGGGAAATAGAGACAGAGAATAAAAGGGAGCGAGAAAACCGAGAGAAGAGAGACCAAGGGAAACAGAGACAGCGGGAAAGTGTGCAGGGAGAGGGATTAGTGTGAGAGAGGCTAAGGGAAATAGAGAGAGAAGGGAGAGGGAAAATGAGAGATAAGTCAAGTGAAATAGAGGAGGAGGGACAGAGGGAGAGAATGGAGAGGAAACCGAGAGCTGGACCATCGAAAATAGAGAGAGAGAGGGAGACAGAAGGGACTAGGATAAGTGAGTGACGGGATAAGTGGATTAGAGAGAGAAAGAGATCGGCTAAAGTGAATAGAGACAGAGAGAAAGAGAAGAGATTTGGAAAGATAGAAGCGAATATATGAGTAAACATAAAGTCGACATGTTTTGTTTTTTTTGTGATATTTTTTCCTTTTTTACAAAATCAGTGTATGAAATTTTCGAAAAAATAAAGTAAATTTTTGTATGATTGTGGTTGTTTTGGATCCTCTTCAATTGCTGCAAATTGAGGCCATCAGATCGAGTAGAACAAAAGATATTGGCCCCGACCGACGTGCCATTTATTTAATTTCGACTTTCATCAAAAAGAGAAAATTATCAATCATTGGTAGACGAATGAATTCGAGTCTTTTTTGTTTAGTATTACTAAACTCGCTCTTTCCACCAATTACTCTCTACACGGTCTGCTCACAATTTCCATATCATCCATAGTAGCAATCTTTGCGGTTTCCTCTTTCTCAATCTCGATATATCTTTACAGTTTCATTTTAAATCGTGATATTTCAATCTATTCTAACATACAAAGGCACATAAATCTGTATGTGTGTCTATTTCGCAAAATGTAGTAATATCCCGATAACTGTGAACAAACAACTACAATCACTTTAGCAACTTCATCTTTTTCACGACTTACGCTTGTTAAGAAAATAAGCATCGGTGGCAAAACAGTTTTCACTTATTTAGCAGTAAATCTTTCTGGCTACTTTCGAAAAGGCAGGAACAAATTTCACGGCTGTCTCTGCTGCAGTAGTTCAAATATCTGTTCATATCTATCTATCTATCTATCTATCTATCTATCAAAGGTCTGTTAATATCTATCTATATATATATATATATATATATATATATATATATATATATATATATATATATATATATATATATATTTATCTATGACAGTCTGTTCATATATATCTATTTATTAGGTTGGTGCAAAAATAATATCGTTTTTTGACGTTAAAAAATATGTCAAAAACGATTTTTTTTGCACCAACCTAATATCACAGTCTGTTTATATCTATCTCTGTTTAAATCTATCTATCTATCTATCAGTCTGTTTATATCTATCTCAGTCTGTTCATACCTATCTATCTATCTATCTATCACAGTCTGTTCATATCAATATATATATCAAAGGTCTGTTAATATCTACCTTTCTATCTATCTATCTATTACAGTCTGTTTATATCTATCTCTGTTCATATCTATCTATCTATCACAGGCTGTTTATATCTGTCTCAGTGTTCATGACTATCTATATCCTTCTATTCATATCTATTTATCTATATATCTATCAAGCTTTCTTTTCTTACTCACTTCAGCACAAGCAAGGTGATAAAGCCTCTAAGACTCAAGGAGTCACTAAGAAAAGAAAACCTAGATTTTTAGAGAGGACATTAAAAGATTGGGATTGAAAATAGCCAGAAGAGATTTCAACAAGCGAGAAGAGCGAGAGAAGAAAAAAATTATGCATACAATTTCAACAGTAACCTCTTTTTTTTAATAAGCATTTCACCCCAAGCAAGGGGGGAAGCCACTAGGACGCAAGGGGTTACTGAAGATTTGGAGCAAGAGCAGATAAGAGTGATAGAGGAAAGGATGAGGAGAAGGATAGTGGATAGATCAAGGCAACTGGAGATGTCGATTGATATTATATTTGAATAGTTGGAGATGACGAGACCTAACTGCAAACCTAGTGCTACGTTTAAATTAGTGAAGACGATTTAGCAAAGAATAAAGCCCATCAGAACATTTACCATGAACTGTACAGGGAAACTTCGTTACAGTTGCTGGAAGGTGACTAAGTTCGAAATGCGAGGTCGGGATCGATGACATTGTAGATACGTCTTTGGATTGTGTCAAGAATACAATACGAACTGCAGTGTACACATCACTATCTGCTAGGATTATTGATATCTCCATTATAGATTCATTTGGGCACATATTTCTGATTCTGTAGCCTCTATTTAACCTCTCTCACTTTTCCTTTTCATATCTCACTTTCCCTCAGTCTCTCTTTCCTTAAGCCTCTATCCTCACACTTTTCCCTTTCCATTCATTCTTTCCCTCTCTCTCTATTTCCCTTGGCCTCTATCCTTACAATTTTCCCTTTCCTATATCTCTTTCCCTCTCTCTCTCTCTCTCTATTTCCTTTGGTCTCTATCCTTACACGTTTCCCTTTCCTATATCTCTTTCCCTCTCTCTCTATTTCCTTTGGCCTCTATCCTTACACTTTTCTCTTTCCTATATCACTTTCCCTGTCTCTCTATTTCCTTTATCCTCTATCCTTACACTTTTCCCTTTCCTATCACTCTTTCCCTCTGTCTCTCTTTCCTTTAGCCTTTATCCTCAGACTTTACCCTTTCCTATCACTCTTTCCCTCTATCTCTCTTTCCTTTTCCTTTATCCTCACATTTTACCCTTTCCTATCACTCTTTCCATCTGTCTCTCTTTCCTTTAGCCTCTATCATCACACTTTACCTTTTCTATCTCTCTTTGCCTCTGTCTCTATTACCTTTAGCATCTATCCTCAAACTTTACCCTTTCCTATCACTCTTTCCCACTCTCTCTATTTCCTTTGGCCTCTATCCTTACACTTTTCCCTTTCCTATATCTCTTTCACTCTCTCTCTATTTCCTTTGGCCTCTATCCTTACACTTTTCTCTTTCCTATATCACTTTCCCTGTCTCTCTATTTCCTTTATCCTCTATCCTTACACTTTTCCCTTTCCTATCACTCTTTCCCTCTGTCTCTCTTTCCTTTAGCCTCTATCATCACACTTTACCCTTTCCTCTCTCTCTTTCCATCTCTCTCCATTTCCTTTGGCCTCTATGCTTACACTTTTCCCTTTCCTATATCTCATTCCCTCTCTCTCTATTTCCTTTGGCCTCTATCCTTACACCTTTCCCTTTCCTATATCTCTTTCCCTCTCTCTCTATTTCCTTTAGCCTCTATCATCACACTTTACCCTTTCCTATCACCCTTTCCATCTGTCTCTATTTCGTTTGGCCTCTATCCTCACATTTTACCATTTCCTATCTCTCTTTCCCTCTGTCTCTATTTCCTTTAGCCTCTATCCTCACACTTTTCTCTTTCCTATCTCTCTTTCCCTCTCTCTCTATATTTTCTTTGGCCTCTATCCTCATACTTTTCCCTTTCCTATATCTCTTTCCTTCTGTCTCTATTTCGTTTGGCCTCTATCCTCACATTTTACCATTTCCTATATCTCTTTCCCTCTCTCTCTATTTCCTTTAGCCTCTATCCTTACACTTTACCCTTCCTATCTCTCTTTCCCTCTCTCACTTTTTCCTTCAGCCACTATCTTTACACTTTTCCCTTATCTATATCTCTTTCCCTCTGTCTCTATTTTGTTTGGCCTCTATCCTTACAATTTTTCCTTTCCTATCTCTCTTTCCCTCTCTCTCTATTTCCTTTGGCCTCTATCCTTAAACTTTATCCTTTCCTATCTCTCTTTCCCTTTCTCTCTCTATTTCCTTTAGTTTATTTCCTAGCACTTTACCCTTTCTTATCTCTCTTTCCCTCACTCTCTCTATTTCCTTTGGTCTCTGTCCTTACACTTTTCCCTTTCCTATATCTTTCCCTCAGTCTCTATTTCCTTTAACCTCTCTCCTCACACTTTACGCTTTCCTATCTCTCTTTTACCTCTCTCTATTTCCTTTGGCAACTATACTCACACTTTACACTTTCCAATCTCTCTTTCCATATGTCACTCTTTCCTTTAGCTTATATCCTCACTCTTTTCCATTTCCTATCTCTCTTTTCCCCTGTCTCTATTTCGTTTGGCCTCTATCCTCACACTTTACCCCTTCCTATCTCTCTTACCTCTCTCTCTATTTCCTTTGGCCTCTATCCTTACACTTTACCCTTTCCTATCACTCTTTCCATCTGACTCTATTTCCTTTAGCCTCTATCCTCACACTTTACCCTTTCCTATCTGTCTTTTCCTCTGTCTCTATTTCCTTTAGCCTCTATCCTCACTTTTAATTTCACCCGCCCCATCTTTCTTCCCCACCACTTCTTTCCTTACCTCTCCCTCCTTCTTATTCTAATCTTTAACATTAGATCGGCCATGGTGTGTGTATGTCACCACGAAATGTATCTTTAATGTATTAGACATCCGAAAACAATCATTTCCCCCTTCCACTCACACCTAGTTTAAAAAATTTTTTTAAAAAAAACCCTCTCTGTTAAATTCACTCGTTTATTACCCCTCTCTTTAGAACTAACATTCGTCCCACACTCTCATACTTACACTTTCTCTAAATTCTATTTTTATTTCCGGAGTATTTTTTTTCAGTTTTCTTTTTGAATTTGTAGGTCTGATGAATTGGATTGTATTTATGATTCCAATGGAATAGATTATGACCATGGAATATTAGTGTTTAAGCCTTGTTATTATATCCTTACTCTGTCCTGGACATTGAGTTCTACCTGGATTCTATCCTCTCGGAATTTTTTATTCAAAAAATATACATGTGTGTATATGCACCTGTGGATTTTGCATATATATGTATATTTACCACTAATATTATCTATCTATCTATCTATATCTATCTATCTATATATATATATATATACATACATATATATATATATATATACATACATACATATATATAGATATATGTTTATTCGTTGTAATTTGACATTCTTTTAAGCAGATTTCGTTAAATATAATATTTTGTTGAAATTTTATGTGTTCCTAAATTATAATTGTTTCTGTTAAACAGAATTGTTATCACTTAATATGAATAGCATCTAAAATCTATAGTCTTTTATGCAGTTTATTTTATTAAGTATCATTATGTTAACAACATGTTTCTATCATATATTATTGTAACTGTTGTGTTCCTTTATCGCACGTTGTTGCATTCCTCCTTGTTTGGAAATATGACAATATCAATAATAAATAATGAAACTTCAATACAGTTAAATCCGCTATAAATATTTCATTTTTACATATTCACTATTGGCTTCTTTATGTCTTAACATAGTTTTACAAATCTTACTTAGGCTAATCAATCGAAGGATTTATTGTACATTCACATCTAATCAAATTACTTTCAGTTCTAATATATTTGGAATCAGTCCTACTACACGATAATCAGTTTTAATATATGAAAATCACTTCTTCACTTACCAAAATTTACTTTGAATTCTAATTGACATAATATACATATTTTATCTATTCTAACTTTAATATCAATTTTTTGTTGTTGTTTTCCCCGACTTCAAAGTTTCTTTGTAATGACCATTCTTCAAGTTTTGTTTAAATGACATCTCCTTTTTTTTTTTCAATTTATTCCAAGTCTTTTTTAATCTGTTTTGTACACTTGTGCATTTATGAATTGAACCTTCTTTTATCCGAACACTTTCATTAATTTTTGATTTGTTCACTTCTTCGTTTTCTTTTTTTACTTGTAGATTATTCTTCCAGCTGTAAATTCGTCGAAATTGAATTTTTCTTCGAAATTATTTTTTTCGTTTTTTATGATTTATATTAAAGTTGTTATGTTATTAGGTTGGTGCAAAAAATAATGACGTAATAATGTCGTTTTTTGACGTATTTTTAACGTCAAAAAACGACATTATTACGTCATTATTTTTTGCACCAACCTAATATATTATTAAATTAATTGTAATATTTCTTAAGTCGTATTATTAATTATATTTTATTTGATTTATTATGTTATATTATTATTATTAATGTAAAAGAGTAAATAGTTATTAATATGTCGGCATCGACCCGTTTTTCTCATTCATCTTATTCAATAATTTAATTTGAATATTAAATGTTAATATTGATATTTTTTTCTTCTAATCACATTCTATTAGGTTGGTGCAAAAATAATATCGGTTTTTGACGTATTTTTGCACCAATCTAATACAATTCCTATTAGTAGTATTGTATGGCGGGGGAGGATACATTTTTTTATAATTTCCCATTTAAGCTTAGTAGGTATATTATTTTCTTTTTGATTCCATATATACTTTGATGATATTGTTCTGTTTGCCTATTTAGAAACTTTGAAGTCTGAAAAATAACAACAAAAATTTTATATTAAAGTTAAGTAATCTTTTTTATATAACATTTTAATGCTCTATTTTTAATATTATTTAATTTATTTTAATAATGAGTAATATATAACAAAATATCTGCTATTTCTTAAATCTTAGGAATCTTTTATATTTTAAACACAGTCGACACATTATGGCCGTGTTCATAGTTGATATTAGTAAGTGTTGCGTTTTTCTTTTTTATTAATGAAATTGATCATCATCAACGATTGCAGACCAGCAGTTCGTTTTCGGCCTACCCCTTCAAAATTTCCGCTACTTAATTTAGAGAACCGCTTGCAAACCGTTATCTCAACCATAGTAGCATCTCAATCTATTCCCTTGGGCAAATTAATTGAAACAAACAAACAATTCTGTTATTATTTACTTTTTTCGTATTTTTCCCAAAACATGTCCAAGTGCACATATTAGCACTTTCCATTCCACGAAGTCGTTCCTTGCAGATTGACCACAGGTTCTCGAATGGATTTTAATCAGGAGAGTTTCCGGGTCAGTCTATAGTACTTTGATTTGCTCTCTAAGGCTTGCCCGTGTGCTTGTGAAGCGTTAAAAGTTTCGCGCACTTCCTTGGGGTAACGTCCATTTTAGACAATGGCCGTAAAACAACTAATCGACAGTCGAGACAATAGTAATACAAACCTGATGTAATCATGGATGACGCAATATTTTTCAAAGCTAAACAAATTTCATCATGCACCCCGAAAATAGATTCATATTACTGCGCACCACAGCAAATAACCCAATCTGAGGAAAATATAGAAATCGATTACACGTTGTCACTCCAGTGGCTCTAAATCTGTCCGTAATGTGAAAGAAAAGATCCTAAAGCGTTTGTTTTAATTAATTTTCACAAGGATATATGGCCTTGACAAGCAGCATAAACTTTAACGACGAAGTCATTAAACAACGTAGCTTACTCGATCTTAATGATAACCTTGAGGGATGATGGTAGTGTAAGAGGTCTTGTTCGTTGATCAATTGTTTTGTTTTTTACGGCTTATCAATCTTTTGTGGCTTATTTAAAGCCGGGAGATATTTTGGTTTATGAGAATAACTTTTTTTATTCCTGAGAGTGAATATTACATTAACAATTGTCTGAGAATAACAATGAATTTTAAAAATAAAAGTATTGCTATTTAACTCAGTGCAGAAGTGAGAGGAGGTGGATTCATGCCTTTTCCTAGGGTATTTTCACGTAAGTGAATGTAAATAACCTGACTGAAATTCGAACTTTACACCACCCTCACATCCAAACTCATTAATAATATCAAAATTAATAATTTATTTATTATGGCTTCCATTATTTTCAGTTACACCATCAACACAGCCTAGAGAAGCTTAACACCTCTTCTCATTGGGCAGGTTGGCTTACTTCTTAATCATAATATTGGGTGGGATGGTTTATTGGTTATCTGCCCCAAAACACAATACCTAGCAGGTTCAAATTCGGCCTGCATATCTGCCAGATTATGCCGGTCGGAAATCAGCAAAGTTAGTTTTACAAAACTTCTATCTTTTCTTGCCTGTGTCGTTGAGAGCAGCGGCCTGGATCCACGCATAGTTTCTCTCTGTATTAAGCAGATTTTAGCTACGGACAGTCATGATACCTAATCATTTGTCGAAGTCACCTTTTCTCCAAGCTTATACGAAAATGGACGCATTATAGGCTAGATGATCGGGTCAAAAGGTGCTCTTGACATACACTTTTGACGCGTTGAGATAAATTTGTTAAAGTGATTCAGAACAGTGTGTAGTCTTTCTCATCAAAGAATATTTTAAAATAGACCCCTGGATCTTGATGTACATGAGTAATTCTTTGCCGTTTTCCAGTCACCTAGCCTCAAGGCACTCTGTAAATAGACGGAGTTTTACCCGTCTCATGGCGACAAGCAGCGTATTTTTGTTTGGAGGCGGTGGGCACTTTTAACTCAGCAGTTTCTTCACTTACGAGTATTGTTGTGTGTTTTGCAATTCTGGATTTGAGAGATTTATATGGTCTCAATTTTGATGCTTGTTGGCTTCACCTATGCCTGGCTTTCTCTGGATGCAATGTGCACTAGGGCACAGCAGCTATGATGCGGATGGATTTATGCACAAAGCAAGTTAGACGTTTGTCCTTCTGTGAATCCATCCTTTTATGCTATTCATTAATAGTTGATAGTGTACTCTTTGGTTTCGCACCATTTCGTGGCGTATTTTGTTGAAAATTATTTATTTAAAATTTATGACATTTTACAGAAACAATTATAACATGTTACAGAAACATTTATGACATGTTACAGAATCTCTTATGACATGTTACAGAAAGATTATGACATGTTACAGAAACATTTGTGACACGTTACAGAAACAATTATGACATGTTACAGAAAACATTTCTCATCGAATAAAAGAGAGATTCTTTCTGCTAGGATGGAATATGGGCGGTGAATTTCATGGAAAGCAGTTAAAATTTATTCATAATGATGCTAAAAATTTATGTAAATAAAATAGTTTCTAAAAAATACTGGAAATTTTTTATCTTATAATATGAACATTCCTGTGTGTACAGATTAATAAAAGAATCTGCAATTTAATAGGTCTTGACCTGAAATCGCGACTGCTCTGAGAATATGTGTCTCCTCGTTCGAAGATTACATGAATTTAGGCGTGCTAATAGATTGGCATCTAGGTCTCACCGATTTACTGCTAGAATAGTTAAATATAACCGCTACTTCTACTTCAACAGTTTCTTTCTTCGCACTTCCCGACAGTGACACTCCTTTCCTCTTACTTGCTTCCCTTCAAAAAAATTAAATGTAACATCAATGGCCATCTGTCTTCTCAAACCCCGTTCATCTTTTGTCCTTTCCTCGAACCTCCTTATTCTCAGTCTTCTCTTTCAATTTCATTTCCTGTAACCTGCTGCGTACTACTTGCGTCGCCGCCATGCTTGGGATGGAAATATATATATATATATATATATATATATATATATATATATATATATATATATATATATATATATAATATTAGTAGTTAATACCAACACATAGACACACACACATATATATAAAGTGAAGGTGGGGATTAAAATTAGTATCTCACTCATTTAAACCGTCATTTAAATCCTCTCTTAAAAATTCTCTCTGTTAAATTTTTATCCCCATCTATTAGTGTTTAAGCCTTTTTATTATATATATATATATATATATATATATATATATATATATATATATATATATATTATAATTATTAGTAGTAGAAAGAAATTATACTCGTTCGGGAAACCTTCCGTGTTTTGGTTTGCAAATAATCAAACCAATACCAAAGCGAAAGAAAAGTTATAAAAAAGGAAAGAAGCAAGAACATGTACGTTAGCCGAAAATAATCGTTTAGCATGCAAGTCCAAAGCCAAAGAAAAAAACACCGATATGAGTGCGCAAAATAACTAAATACACTGCGTGCCAAATTATTATCGAGATAACTTATTTTCTAATTTTTCCAAAACTGTCCAATCAATTCACAGATAATTTGAGACGCCAACAAGATGGTGGAGGCATAATGATCAGGGGTGGTATTATTGGAAAAGCATTTGTGGGCCCATGGAGAGTAGCAGATGGCGTCAAAATGACTGCTGATGCATACATAGCGTTTATGAAGGAGCATCTTGAACCGTGGATGAAAATGCAAAGAGTTGCCTTCAGAAGGGCCATTGTTTTCATGCAAGATAATGCTCCCTCACATGCTGCTCACAAGACTGCTGAATATTCGAAACACTTAGGCTTCGATGGACCTTAAAAATGAAGTGGCCAGCAAATTCTCCGGGTTTGAAACCAATCGAAAACCTTTGGAGCATTATGAAGCGAAGTCTGTACGCCAACGGACGATAATTCAGGAGCAACGCTGAGTTGCGGGAAGCAATTCTTGACATATCTCACGGCATTACAGCAGATGACATCCTACAATTAACAAATTCTATGGATCGTCGACTTCAAGTAATTTCAAAACAGAGAAAACACATTCCCTATTAATTTTTTTTAAAACTGAGCCTTTCTTTGTATCTGTTATTATTTGTTTGATTATCTTATTTATTAGCTTCTTTTGATCATAAACATTCACGTGCAACATTAATAAACGTTTTGTTTGCTCAATTCTGGAAAATTTACTAAACCTAATAATTTGGCACCGTGCTGATAACAAATATGGCGCCAGTTTGTTTACTTTGCCCAGAACAGTAAGAAAATTTGCCAACATTGTGTGAAAATTTTGTGTGAATTGATTGGACAGTTTGTGAAATATTAGAAAAAAGTTATCTCAATAAACATTTGGCACGCATTGTAAAGTGCTCGATACAGTAAGTAGAGCAGACCTAGTTAAACCTAGAGAGCCAGACAAACCTAACAAGATTTCACCTAAGCGGGGCGTCAGGGAATCCAGCCTTCCCTGACGCTCCCCTTAAGTGAAACCTTATTAGGTTTGTCTGGTGCTCTAGGTTTAACTATACATATATATATATATATATATATATATATATATATATATATATATATATATATATATATATATATATATATATATATAGTGCTAATATTAGTGGTAAACATGATTCCAATGGAATAAAATATGACCATGGAGATTTACTGTTTAAGCCTTTATTGTATATATATATATATATATATATATATATATATATATATATAGGCGCACTGGAGATTGCGTCTAGCAGGAAACAGCCTCTCACCTCTGTATGTATATATGTATATATATATATATATATATATATATATATATATATATATATATATATATGAAATCTTTAAATTATGTATATATATATATAATTTAATGATTTCATATGTATATATATATATATATATATATATATATATATATATATATATATGAAGAAATATAGTCTTAAGGTGTGCTATATTTATGGGATAAAGTGCTCATTATTAGAGATTGAGCGTGTGTGAATATAAAAGTGGACATAGAAGTTCAACACTTAGAGTCGACAGTCTGTTTCATGCGAGATGCAATCGGTGACCTGACGATTACGTCTAGCATGA
This sequence comes from Acanthosepion lycidas, assembly GCA_963932145.1. Taxonomy (NCBI): domain Eukaryota; kingdom Metazoa; phylum Mollusca; class Cephalopoda; order Sepiida; family Sepiidae; genus Acanthosepion; species Acanthosepion lycidas. The sequence goes on along the minus strand of OZ010585.1, from coordinate 3,687,365 downwards.
AACAGACTATCGCCTCAAAGTGTTGAACTTCTATGTTCACTTTTATGTATATATATATATATCGTCTTTCGCCCCCAAAAAGATGATAATGCCGTTAGATTGCAGGGGTTACATGGAGTGGAATAGAATGAGAACACTTTAGTAAGGAGTGATGAAAGCTCAATAAGGAACAGGGGTCAGGAAGATAGAAGATGGGGATTGACCTTACATTTAAATGTTTCAAGATTATATGTGGCATGGAAGCAAGAATTCGGAAGAGAATTTTACAGGCGGGATATGCAGCAAAAGAAACTTTTATAATAGAATCAACGGTTGCAATTCAACAGTAAAACAATAAGACCTAATTGCCAATCAAGTAGTGCGCTTAAATCTGTTTTGTCGAGGCACCAAGACAAAAACTTTATCAGAATAATTACTATGTAGATATTTGTAAAAAAGACAACTAAGTATTTTATTTGCAAATTTATGTTTTCATACTCATTTTACGCAAGCTATCGATTTCAACATAGTTCCGTTGTTTGTTAATGCACTTAATTCAGTAGTGAATATTAATCAAATAGATCGAACATTATATATTGCCAATTTCATATCTAAAGTTGAATAATAAATGTAGGTGTACGAATTTATTGATCCACCTTCATCTATAGCATGGAATATTTGAAATATAATGTGCTGCAAATGAATTCGTTTTCTGTATAGATTTTATATTATATATTACAAGATTACAAAAATATACTATATATATATATATATATATATATATATATATATATATATATATATATATATATATATATATATAGTATATTTTTGTAATCTTATCTGTCAAGTAATTTTACGAGCTCCTGTGGAAGAAGAATGAAAGTAACAAGATGTGAATTTATTTTCATTTTTTTTTCTTTTTGACTTCTCTATGAATTGCAAGGCGTTGTTCTGCCTGGAGGGTAAAAGAAACATTTTTCCACTGAATATTTTATTCCACCACAGTATTACTAACGTAAATTTTCTTTGCAATTCTACCAGTTAAGACACCAATATCTCTGGAGTTTTAACAGTTAATGGTACACATTATATTTTCTTTTAAGGAATTACCATATTTGAATTATTCAACTAATCCAGACACACATTCTCATGAGTTTTCATGAAAAGTTCTCAGCCGAACTCAATTCCCAAAATTTGACCAAATGACTAAAGTTTCATACTTCGTTTTCATGATGTGACTGAGAAATTTCCACAACTCCCTTAAGCATTTTTGTATCCGTAAAACTTTATACATATATAGATACGAAATAAAATATATACGTGTCGAGAAGAAAAGAAAAAATATATGCTTGTTTCATTAAATGACATACAAGTCAAACTAAAGGAAGAAACTGTGCTTAATGATTATTATACCAATTAGTCAATTCATTTGTCATTTTCAATGGACTTCTTTGTTTAATATTTTCTTCTGTTTTGTTCCAAATTGTATTATGTTGAAGTAGCAGTAGCAATAAATCCTAAACTGTGCTAGAAAAATGTTGTTACGATTCCATGTCGCAATGCTGATCACAAGCCAGCCAACAACTTACTGCCGTTGTTGAATAGGATAAGGTTGAAATTTGGTTTATATTGTTTTATATAAAGAACAACGATTATCTTAAAACTACTTTTTCATTTAGATTTCTTTAGAAAAATGATGTTATCAACAGTAATTTCTCTTTTGGGGCAGCAGTTGTATGTCGTTCAAGTAATTTTGTATGGCACTCAAATGATTTAATTGGTTTTACTGCCTTCTAATTATCGTCGTCGACGTATATCGGTCTAGTCATTTGGTTTATTACAAGAGTCGCAGAGTCTTGGAGAGGAAATATATATAAAAATAAGTGAATAATATTTGTATTTATCTTTTCCTGCTTTAGGGGGCTTTTCAGTTTCCCAGGAAGAATTGGAGGATAAATTGTCTAATGAATAAAACCGCATTTTCGTCTTTCATAAGTCATTAGCAAAGATTTTTTAGGTCAATATCGTTGGGTCTATATGCACGCGTTCTGTTTTATATTTATTTTTTTTTTTTTTTGGTGGGGGGTTCTTTTTAAGCGTTGCATTGAAGGGTGTCCCATAGTTTGTTTTTTTTTTGGGGGGGGGGTATGTGATACGCCTATAAGACAAAACCAATGTAACACGTCACGGAGAATGCTTTATAATTTTTTTTTAAATCATAACTTCATACACCATTTTGGGGCGTCAACTTTTTTTTATTGTCCTTTTTCAATTATGAAATATATTTACTATCCTTTTTCCCTAACTTGAAGGAAATGCGCTGTTATATTTTTCGGTGTTGTATTTCTTGAGTGTGACTGCAGAGAATATACTCGTCTACATATTCACTAGGGGTCAAGTTTCCTAAGCGACAGTAAAATTACCGGAATTCATTTTTTTTGGAAAGAGTTTCGTGCATGGACGTAAACTAACGTTGGAACAGACCAACACCACCAAAAAACATGGCGAACATAAAGGTATACAAATGGATTGGAACTGAAGTTCACCAGAGCTCTCCATGAAATTCAATAACACCAGCAGCTTGCACAGGACATTGCAGACAGGTTGCATTCACAACCTCTTGAGATTTCATCCATATAAGAACTCGACTCTCTATCAAGGGACAATGGCGCTAGTCTTCCACTGCCCAGCAAGGTCGGTCATTATGCAAAAAATATGCATAATATGCTTCGCCCTTCACACGTACTTCATCAGATTAAAATAATGTTCTTATTCATTAAACTACATACTTCTATCAATAAGAACATTATATTTCTATATATTATATTATATTATATTATAATTGTTATGGGACCTTACCCATAATAACACAATGCACTATTCCATACGTAATAAATACTGCGCCTCAAGTGGAAGCAGGGAGTTCAGTCCGAAGTCGAGCGACCGGCTGATCGGTTGAACTCTCTGTCTTCGGGCGGGGAGGAACCCGAACGAGGCAACGCCGAAGGGTGGAGTCTCTTTCGGGAAGGTAAACCGACCCTGAACCCGTTTATATGGGTTCAAAGGACATATTTTTGGCCGAGCTCACGGGCTCGGAGATCCCACGTTAAACCGGCCTTGTGCCACATGATGCCCTCGTGGGGGGGACTAAATACCGTTCAGTATTCTTCGAAAATAATGAACACTACTATATTTGTCTTGCAATAAACAACACCCTGATGATCTTATGTCGAAAGTACTCAGAATAAATAATATGTATCAACTCGAAGATTTTCTCTCGTCCTTCAGTAATGACACCAAAAGGCTTGTCCGCGAATATGAAAGTGTCCAATTGAAAATAAGTAGACAAAACTCGTATAAATTATTCAATGAAACATGTCTCAATGAAAACATTCTGCCAAAATATACGCATTTTAAACTACACGATCCAGCAGCTTATCAGAATATCAACAGCTGGTATTTTAAATGTAGCCTGGTGTGAAGGCGAAATGAAATAGACAATGACAAATTACACATTCACAATAGAAGCAAAGACACATTCGTAATTCAGAAAGATTCTTGTCGAAAATACTTTTATACTTTTTCATGAAAAGACTAACAATTAACTAAAAATTCTTGAAGCTATCTATATTAATAAAATTAAACCAAACCTTAATAAAATTAATTACGAATACTGCACAAATGTTTTAAAATGTGTACAATAGATAGATTTTTCAATGAAATATGACTCAATGAAAATATGCTGCCAAAATATACGAATATCTATCTATCTAGCTATATATGTGCGCATATTTTGGTAGAATTTTTCATTGAGACATGTATCATGTTTTTTTTTAATTTACTACTAATTTTTATTATCTACATATACTTATGTACGCATGGATATGCCTATGCATGTATGTATTGTTGTTTGCGTTATTTATATATTTGTATATGTGTATGCGAATATATATGTATGTTTATGTGTATACTCTTATGTGTTTAGATTTATATGTATTTGTATCTATATGTGCGTGCATAGGTATGTTTATGTATGTCTATGGATATGTGTATGTTGATATATATATATATAAGAGAGAGAGAGAGAGAGAGAGAGAGAGACATGCGAAATCATAGGTATTTACTTACTACACGAACTGAGCAAAATAATAGATAGAAATGACACAGGACTCTACAGGGACGACGGTCTCCTAATCTTAAGAAACTGCAACAAACAAAACACAGACAAGACGAGAAAAGCAATAATAAACATTTTTAAAAATAACGGATTCGACATAGATATAAAAACTAACGTAAACGAAGTAGATTTTCTAGATGTCACCTTCAACCTAAGAAAATGCACATATAAACTATGTAGAAAACGTAATGATAAAGCACTCTCCATACACACATCTTCCAACCACCCGCCTTCTATAATCAAACAGATACGAAAATCGATTAACCGCAGGCTTTCCGACAATTCCTCCAATGAATCCATATTTAACACAGCTAAGAAAGACTATGAAACAGACCTAAAAGATAGCGGATTTCCAGCAACACTCACATACTCACCACAGAACACAAAAAAGGCCAACAGGAGAAGAAATATCATATGGTTCAACCCGCCGTACAGTAAAAACGTAAAAACAAACGTTGGAAAAATATTCTTCAAACGTTTACGCAAACACTTCCCGGAATCAAGCACCCTACACAAAATATTCAACAAAAACACAGTAAAAATCAGCTACAGATGCACCGAGAACATGGCACAAATAATAAAAAAGCACAACAGGAAAATTACCAACAAACCACACAAATAAATTAAACCCACGTGCTACTGCAGAATAAAGACCGAATGTCCCTTAAACGGAAATTCTTTACAAAACAACGTAATATACCAAGCCACGATAAAATCACCAGATAATCAAGAAAAAGTATACATAGGAGTAACTGAAGGACCCTGGAAACAAAGAAATTATACACACAAAACATCTTTCACAAATAGTAAATATGCGAACAGTACAATGCTTTCTAAGTATATCTGGGGAATTAAAAACAAAACGCATATCACACCAAAAATTTTCTTGGAAAATAAGGAAAAGATCATCACCCTACAACAATCAATCAAAAACTTGCAAACTTTGCTTGGAGGAAAAAATAGCCATCATTACTTTCCTAAACCAAAATAAATTATTAAATAAAAGATCCGAGCTCATCTCAAAATGCAGACATGAAAATAAATTTTTACTACCTTACTTAAAAATTGAAAACGGAAAAAACAAAATAAAAACAAATAAATAAACAAATAAGCAAAATAACAATAAAATAAGCAAAATTAATTCAAACAAATTACCAAATCACACCTGTTAGAATAGACGAAATAGATTAATAATAATAATAAAAACAAAAAAAAACAAAAAAAACGAACCCAAATAAATAAAGTAAATAATAAACAAATTAGCAAACCATTATGACCAAAATATTAGTTAGACTAAAAAATCGAACCAAAATTCGGACGAAAAAATACCTATAACTGTTATATAACGATAAAAAAAATAAAATAAAATAAAAATAAAAATAAAAAATAATAATAATAATAAATAAATAAGTACTACGTTACTTAAAAATCGAAAAACCGAAAAGAGAAAATATACAAGTAAAATAAATTGACCTAAATTCATCCAAGTAAATAAATAAACAAAGCAATCCCGATAAAGTTACCGTTAGAAAAAACAAATAAAGATAATCAACCCAAATAAACACAAATTAAAAACTGTTCCTGCCAAAATATTAGTGAGAACAAACTAGAACAATCAACCCCAAAATCGAATAAATACCTTTAATTAAATTCTCAAACCAAAACAAAACTATTAAATAAGTGTTATATACAAATTTTTACTACGTTAATAAAAGCACCGATTAAAAAATAAATAAAATAAGAAACAAAAAATAAATAAAAACAAACAAAATAATTTAACCCAAATAAATAAACAACTTCCGGTAAAATAACCGCCATAATAGACTACCCACAATGCACCACTGACCCGTATATTTATAAATAACCGAGAAAAATAACAGTACAGGTGGCCTGACGTTTGCATATAGCATGAAACAGACTGTCGCCTCTAAGTGTTGACTTCTATGTTCACTTATATATTTACACACGTGTGACACCATTTAGAGGCGCAAAAAGAAAAAAAGAAAGGAAAAAAAGAAAGAAAAGAAAGAAAAAGAGAGACGAGAGTTAAACTTAGATGATAAAGGAAAGCCACCCACGAGAAGGGACATTTAGCGATGTTATTTTGATAATGAAAAAAATGGTGAAAATTCTGACGGCCATTGACGTAGGTGCTAGGTGACAAAGTCCAGGTTGATACACAGTTTTTTTTAAATAGATAAAAAATTAACTGTGTCATGTTGGCAAACAATATTATCAGAAAATGGTGAAAATTCCCTGCGAGGAAAAAGAAAGGAAAAGAGAGGCGAGACTTAAACTTAAATGATAAAGGAAAGTCACCCAGGACAGGGACATTTGGCGATGTTATTTTGATAAATGAAGAATGGTGAAAATTCTTATGGCCATTGTCATAAAGCTAAATGACGAACACCAGGTGAATACAGAGTTTTAAATAGATAAAAAATTAACTGTGTCATGGTGGCAAACAATATTATCGGGAAAGGATTTAATAGGTCATCTGTTAACCGCACACAAAGCCCAACCCTGGGTTAAGTCTTTGTCGTTTGGACAAGACATCTGTGTTGTGTTGAAATTCGGCTATGATAATAAAACTATTTTATCAGAAATTGGCACCAAGAATACAAATACGGCTAGGATAGTGAAACTGCTTTATCGGGACGAAAAATTGGCTGTGTTTCGCTATATGACCAACCACTTGATAATTGGCGAAAGTCTCATTGATAAATCTCAGGTGACATTGAGGATAAGAGCTGCGATTAAGGAAAGAAAAGGAAAAGAAAAAGATAATTTTTTTATTGAGCAAGATATTTTTTTCTTAAAATAAGGCTAGCCTGGTCACACCCACACTGTTGGACGCCCATTAGCCGCATGTTAACGAGAGCCAGGCGGAGGTGATCATGTGACGCAGGGGGGAGCCCGCCGCCCCCCATTGAGAGGATAGGTATGAGAAGTTACTGCGAACAAGTGGGAAAACCGTTGACGCCCCTCTGAAGTGTGGTGAGATATCCATATGAGAACAAGAGAAGGTGGGGGTAAGAGAAGACTTCCAAAAATGGAAAGGAGTGGAAAATTTCTGACCGAAAATAAAGAAGTGGACTATGGATTTAGAATTATCAATGAACCTCAAACCCCGACGATCCCACCCCGGATTGGGTCGGCGTCCATATAAGCAAAGTCGCAGCGAGCGAAAATCAGTTCGAGTTGCAGTTAGTTCGAGTTGCATTTAGTTCGAGTCCGAGTTCCAGAGAGTTCGAGTTGAGAGCTCTGAAGACCAACCACGAAGAGCTGACCAAGATTCACGCAAATTCCGAACTCATCTTCTAATTAAGAACAATTTATTTTTGAAGAACGACTTAGACTCACACCACCAAAACCAGTTTTGCGAATTTCGCCTGAAGACACACCAAGAACCAGTTTCTTAAAGGACAGACAACTTAGATGTTAAGACTCGCCTAACAAAAACAATGTGTCACGAATCCACATAGCGAGTTGGGAGATAGACGTGGCCCTGTATCCATCAACCAGATATAAAGTATTGTTATCCTTTTTTTTAATAACTTTGAACTTTTCGAGTTGTTATTTTATTTTCTCTTACATCTATTTGTGAGATACCACACTTATTCGAATCCGACTTGCATTACGGCCCCGACGACTGATTGATTTCGTCTGCCTAAGATCAATTCACAACGTGGGTAGGCAGACTGGAAATCAAAGTAGTTACTTCGGTAACCAGGCGTTGGAGGCGAGTTGGGAACGACGAGGCTGTTATTGGATCTAACCCGATTCCCATCCGAATCACCAAAAGGTTAGAACATCACACTTGGGTGCCGCGACCAATACCAAGCCAGTTCGTCGTCACAGGACGGGATAGCACGACTGACGCAGACAGGCGGACATCACGTTTGGAGCGGCACCCACCCGAACGAACGAACGAACGAACGGGAGTGGCCGACGTCACAATTGGAGCTGTGACCAGGACAAGACCCTGGATCGGCTGATGTCACACACGCTCTATCTCTGATATTGAGAACTTTATCCCATAAATATAGCACACCTTAAGACTATATTTCTTCATATATATATATATATATTAGTCTTATTATTATAAAAGGCACAAGCACTAAAATTTCATGAGGTTATATATATTTCATTTGGGTCGTAAAAACGCCCCCAATTGGTCAGGTTTTCAAATCCAAAAGGAAACAAAAAATATTTCTCCGAGTTTAAATAACTAAATTTATGTAAAAGTGTATGTGTGAAAGTGGGCGGGGGAAGGTGAAAAGCAAGACGGGTAAGTAAGATTGAGAGAGGGAGGTGTCGAAATAAAGACATAGAAAGAAAGGCAGGAAAAAGCGCAAAAATGAGGCTTAAATTTACTTTGCTATAAATTACTACATCCAATGTAACAAAATTTTAATCAAAATTTTGAATGATTGATTTGAATGGAGTAAAAAATTTCATGCAATATTCAGAAAATACTTTGGTCCTTCCTCTTGATAATGACAAAGATTTTGATGATAAAACTATGTTTTCATTGCGGTTTGGTGCATGGTTTCATCACGGATTTTTTTAGCGATTTCGTGGATATATATGTATATTACATTTGTAAGAGTGTTTCTTTGTATGTGTGCGTTTTGATTGATAGATTCGTTTTCTACGGCTTATCAACCACATCCAAGTTATTTAGAACCAGAAAATATTTTTTATTTTAAGAAATTTTAGAGATTATAATCCTTTAGTGATATAATTCTTACTAATTAATCCACTTACTAATTAACCCATAGCTGGGGAAGAAGTGGTGGATTCATACTTTTCCCAAGGGTATTTGCGCATAAGTGAATATAACAAACACAACTGCAATTGGAACTCGGCTCTCCGATTAACAATTCCGAGCCATTTTCCATTACACCACCCTCACATCCACCCTTACAGCACCTAGTATTTTGAAGCGGTAACTCATCTAGGTACTCTGAACATATACTATGAACATGGTGTATATATATATATATATATATATATATATATATATATATATATATATATATATATATGGTTGGATAGATGTGAGTTTGTGACCCTGGGTTTCACGCTTTAGCGATCGTCAGACAAACTGATTCATTTTTTTAAAAAATTTGGGTTCATGTAGATTGCGTGTATTAGTGTTATTGTGGAAGTGGTGGGGGAAACTTCGTCGTTTTTTCATCGTACTAACGCAAAACATCGATGTATTCAGACACATATATATACTTGGTCGTCCGTCGGGACTCATACATATATAAACATATGTGGGTAGTTTCGAATATGACATATGTATGTATACGGGTGGTGTTGTGTCTATACATACGCATTTGTATGTTGAAATTTAAAGATTGGAAGTGTGGCGGAAATGTCTCGTGAATGTCTCGTGAATGTATACATGTCATTTTTTTTCCGTGAATAATATTTCCTCGCATGTATGTATATACGTGTGGTGGGGTTTGTGTGAAATTATGATAGGTAAAAATTATTATTATTTATATTTATTTTTAAATTTTTGACAAAAAATGGGTGTTTATTTGTTATATTTAAAACTGGGTATTTGTTTGTTTTTGACTGTGTATATGCAACAGGTAGAAATTTGTAATCCTTATTGGTTATTTATATGGTGATGTTTAATATTTAATATGCTGGGTGAGAGGGTAGTTTGATTTAATAACGGGTCTATATGATATGATGTGATAGTAATGTTGCAAGGGATTGGAGGCAATGATAATATAATTAGCTAATAGTTATTGTAAATTGGTAGAAATTGTAAATTGGTAGAAATGATTAGTAACGGTGGTGGGAGGATGATGAAACCATGAATGTAGTTATAGTGGTGGTAGCTAAAGAGTGGTTGTTGGTGTTTTATTTTATTTTATTTTATTTTATTTTATTTTGTTATATGTATTAATTTATTTTGGTATAAATCCTGATAATGGGTATTCTGTGTAAAATTATGATAGTTGAAGATTGCTATAATATTTTAATTTTTAATTTACAAAAATATTATTGTTTATTATATTAAAGCTCGCTATTTCCTTGTTTATTTGTGACTGTGTATATGTGGCTGGTAGAAATTTCAGTTTGTAATCCTTATTGGTTATTTTTATGGTCGTATTAAATATGCTGGGAGAAGGGGTAGTATACGTTAATAATTAAGGCAGGATTATATGGTAATGTTAGATATGGTGTGATAGTAATATGTAAGGTGGATGGTGGCAATAATAATATAAGTGGTTAATATTTATTGTAAATTGTTAGTAGTGATTAGTAATGTTGATGGGAGAATAATAAAACCTATAAATGTAATTATTGTGGTGCTAGCTTGAACTAAAGGGTGGTTGTTGGTGTTTTATTTTTTTTTATATTCTATATTTATTTGTTTATTTTTATTTATTATGAATCCTGGTAATGGGTGTTTATTCTCATGGTTATATATGGAAATTATATCTGATCTTATTGTTTTAATGTGTTAAATATGCTGGGGGGTAATATGCGTTAAAGATTGTAGAGGATTTATAATAGTAGGTGTGATGTGTAAGTGATGGTGCTGGGTGTTGGTGGTAATGGTAATATTATTAGATAATAGTTATTGTAAAGTGGTAAAAGTGATTACTAATGGTGGCGCAATGATAATAATGATAGATGCAATTATTTTGATGATATTTTGAAATTAAATTGTGTTTGTTGGTGGTTTGTCTATTTTATCCGTTTGGTATGAATTCGGATAATAGGTACTTGTTCTCATGCGTACATTTGGAGATTATGTCTGATTTTTTTTAGTAGGTTCTTTTGCGGTTTGTGTGATATTATTGCTACTTTTTCGTGTAGGCAAAG
>OZ010585.1:3566348-3671348 GCA_963932145.1 Acanthosepion lycidas | reverse complement strand
GGAGGAGGAGGAAGGAGAAGAAGGAAGTTGAGGAATGGGAAGCAGGAAGATGTGGAAGACAAAGAAGAAGTAGAAAAAGGAGGAGGAGGAAGAAGAAAAGGGAGGAGGAGGAAGGGGAAGAAGAAGAAGAAGGAGGAAGAGGGGGAAGGGGAAGTAGAAGTATAAAGAGGTGGAAGCAGAAGAAGATGGCCTTCAGGTTGTCTGGGTGCTATACCACAAAGTTCCACTTCATGGCATCTTTCAGAGGAATTGGATCGATTTGGCGATGCTGTGGTAGGTTATATGCTACAACACCAACGAATAATCCCTGAATAGTATTATGGAACTCTCGAGATTCTTTCTTTAATCAATTCACTCTAAGCAGAGATAATGCCACTAATATGCAAGGGGATCACTGGGTGTGAAAGCAAATGAGAAGGAACCGGAAACCCAATCCAAAACAGAAAAGCATGGATAAACCTCTGCTCCTGTTCAAAAGACGGGAAAGGAGTGTGAACCGGGCAATAAATGAACCTATCTACTATTATTATTTTTTTTTTAAATGAGGGATTGTTTTCAAATACCTTACTAGCGAATGCCAGGAGGAATTGATTTATGCCTTTCCGAAGCACATGAGTAATATGACACTACCTTTAACAGAATTTGAAACCTGATACCGATTCCATTTACAGCAACGTTACCGTTAAGTCAGTCTTACCTCCGCAAGTTTATAAAGTTTAAGAGAAAAAGAATAGACTTCACAGGAAACACAATTCTTTGTTGTTGTTGTTGTTGCCTTTACGAAGTGACAACTTCTTAAAGTATTTTAATGCCTGGACATGTGAAAGGGTTAATCATTTTTTTTTTCTTTTATTACAGTTTTCGTTCCTATTTGGTTGTCCATGTCGATCAAAAAACATCAGAGAGTCTTACTTTTTCCTGTTTCTATGTTTTATTATTTAATTCTGGAATTTTCCTTGTATTTTATTTGTTCATCTGTTTTTCTTATCTTTGCCGAGGGTATTCCCGCCAAAATGAACAATTTAAACAGAAAGAGAGAGAAGAAAAAGAAAACAAATTTAAAGTAAACGAAAGAAAACAAACAAAAGTAAAAGAAGTTTCACATTTACAACAAAAGGAAGATGGCGGAAAATGGTAAGAGGAAGTCGGACTCAAAATAGAAAAAAATATTCGTGATAAATTCCAAAGGCAACGGATAAAAGACATGAAAAATAAGTGGATTTTTTTAAAATGCCACCATTTTGTTTTTATTCTTTTGAAGAAGTCCTTTTAGAAGTAGCTTATATTTTTAAAATCTTTTTCGAAATAATTGTTTATTGCAAAGACCTCTGTTTACAGAAATGAATAATGTTGTAATTGGTGTATACTTTTATATCTACAGGAGATAAGAAAATTACTTAGCTGTGATTATTTGTTCAAATGTTTACTAGCTTAAAATAGTCCCCCCGATAAGTGTATTATCTCCACTACAAGACTTTATCACTGTTTGAGTACAACTAAAAATAAAGAATTCGAAAATTAATTCAAGCATGTTTCTGAAAAATTTATAGTTTTCATAAAAGATTTTCCAAGTGGAATTTAATCTTCCAAACATTCAAGGAAAGTTTTACATCTCACCAACATCAGGACTCCAGATTTGGTTTCACAAAATAACTTCACTTTCTAGTGAATTACTTTAAATATAGTACGACTAAGTTAAACTATATTTAATAGGTGAAAATTTCCATAATTAAATTTATATTAACAAACGAATGTTTGTATGATTTTTCGGATAGATTTATAACTACAGGATAAAGCTACCATTCGTTGGTATCTGCTGCTGGTTTGGAGTGTCTGCTGTATATCTTGAGATTCTTTTTAAAGGGTCTGTAATATATTTGATTCTGTTTTGGCATCTCTACTTCAGTCATTTTCTCACCGATGTCACGTGGCTTCAATATCACTTCCACAAATATTTCCATGACAACTGTTCTGATAGGATTTTTCCTTAGTGCCTTGACTAACATAAATTTAGGCGTGCTTACTAGATTGGTAACGGTTTACTGTTGAACTATCTAGATGCAACCATCTTATTATTCAAACAGTTTCTTTCCTCGCATTTCTAATTTGCTTAACTCCCTTCAGAATTATAGCTTTCCTGTCACATCAACGATCTTCAAGGATTTAAATGCGACGTGAACCGCCATTTACTCTCTTCTTCAAATTTGTTCCATTATTGTTACTTTAGTAGTCTTCTCTTTTCCTTTCATTCCATTTTAATCCCGTGCATCCTAGTAGTATTATCTTCTTGCTTGGCGTGAAATGATATATATATATATATATAAGTGAACAAATTACACACGGTCTGTCTCTTATATTTAGCACTTTATCCCATAAATATAGTGCACCTTACGACTATATTCCTTCATATATATATATATATATATATATATATATATATATATATATATATATATATATATAAAACAAGCTCAAATACTAATATTCCATGATTATAATTTATTACATTAGAATCGTAATCACGATCCAATTCATCAAACCTAAAGAAACTTACTCTGTCCTGGACATTGAGTTCTAACTGGATTCTATCTTCTTCGAAATTATATATATATATATATATATATATATATATATATATATACCATTAATATTGTCTCTCTCTCTCTCTCTCTCTCTCTCTCTCTCTCTCTCTCTCTCGATCTCTGTGTGTGTCTGTATATATATATATATATATATATATATATATATATATATATATATATATATATATATATATATATGTACACATATACATATATATACCCGGAGTTATATTTTCCGACTTTTTTTTTTTAATCAACATGTAAAGTTGTAGGTCCCTTAAAAGTTTATGGTGGTGGCTATATAATATGTAGATAATTATTGAATGGCGTTTTATAGCGATACAGTTCTTAAACCAGCTAAATAATATATTTAAATAAGTTTATTCTTCTTCGCTTCCTGCAAATCCCATGCAAAGGTCTCAAATACATTAAACTGATTCAAGAATGGTTCTATGAAGTTCCACTTACCTTAAATAAGTCTGACGGTGTGCCTCTGCCGATGCCATTGGCTCTATCATACAAACAAAAATCGGAACAGATTCATTCCGTTTTTTACAACAGGAAGCGGTTGATGGAATAGCCCGGATGTACTGCCTACAGGCCTGATCGAAAAACCCGAATTTGTTGCCTACGGAGTTGTTTGAATAACCCGAATCTGATGCCTACAGACACATATAAAGCCAGTGGCAGTGAACAAGACGTATGGGAAAGAAGATTGATTCCATACAGAGCAGGTATTTGGAGGTGAAAGATATTTTGTTTTTGTGAACATCTATATATTCTGAAAATGTGAATACTTCGTCGCGATAAAATGGTTATCAAACTTCTCTTGCTAGATCATTGAGTTCGATTTTCACTGGGTGCCACATCTAAGCTAATCTTAGAAAATCAATGGGGCTCTTCGACGTTGTGTAACAGAAATCCTATCTAGCTAGATCAATTACGAAAAAGTTTACTTACATAAAATTCAAATCTCAATTTGTGGGGGCTTCATCGTGAAGTATTCGTAATTGTGACAAGTTTGATTGATTATTAGAAGGGAGTTCACTGGATACGCCACAGAAATTTTGTTATAAAATGATTCAAAAACATTGCCGTAAAATCAACCAATTTAGCCTCATTAGAAATTTTCTTTTTCTCCATCCACCGAATGTTCAAGGGTTAAGACGTTTCATGCCTAAGTTTTAAGAATGATTTTCCTTTAATTAGTTTATGCATCAAGATGTAAAGGAAGACAGCTGCCACACAACAATAAGCTAGACTCCAACTGACAATAACTACTAATCATTGATAAGTGAAAAAAAAGGCAATGATTTTAAACCAAACACTTGAAAAAGCAAAAAAAATGAATGATTTTAAACCAAACACTTGAATTTGATATTTTTTCATCCTGTATGGAGTTTATTTTTCATTACAGTCTTTTTTGCTTGGAATATCGAAACACAGTGTTAAGATTTGCACCATAATCATCATCATTATGATTAACAATAGGGTTAAGTTAGATGTATCACCATGAGAAGGCATCGACAATCGTCAGCAAGCGCCAAAGAACGAATAACCACAAGTTTGGTCACTCTTTGAATCCCCTGTTTTCATTCAACAAGAGATGACCAGCTTCAGAAAAGCGATAAACGCTTCTAAAACAGTAAGCTAAGATTTTAACTTCCAAACAAACTTAATTCTACGTTTTTAGCAGTATGACTTATATGGTGGCATTACTATCAAAGAACATAAGAATATTCCAATCGTTGATGACGAGTCAAGTAACCACTTCGATCCATTGTAATGAGACTGCTAGCCTTCAAAAGGAACATTCGAGATTTTGGATTTTTGGCTCTTCTCGAACAATAAAACCAGGGACCAGTGGGGAAAACAAAAATACGCTAAACGTGTGGCATAAAACCTCTTCATCTTCAACTCGCATCTACAAGGAGAATGCGACTATTAATCTGAGCTCTCTGAATCAATTATATATATATATATATATATATATATATATATATATATATATTAAAAACATCAGAAATCTAAGCCTGTTCATTAGAGATAGGATGAAGTGCAATGGTCACCTTTACAAAATGGAGCCCGTGAAATAAATAAAAATTAGAAGCAATATGACAAGGAGAGCTAGAACAATACCAAGTTGAGAAAATGTCTAGCCTAATGGGCTCGGGAGAGAGAAGTGTTACGAAACTAAAGACATTTACCTGAGGCTAAAACGACATGTTCTCAATTGATGGAGTTCGTCTCGATTGCTTTCAAATAAAATGGGAAGAAAAACTTTTTTGCTCTCCTCTATTTTCATTGGATCCATCATTCTTCTGTGTTAATAAAGTTGCTTATTTTATGTGCTCGAATATACGTGTATAAGGAAGGGTAGACATAGATAAACCTCGCATATATATATATATATATATATATGTGTGTGTGTGTGTGTGTGTGTGTGTGTGTGTGTGTGTGTGTGTGTGTGTGTATTTATGTATATAGGCATATATTTTTGATCGGAGCAATTACCATGAAAGTATTCGTAAAACAGACAGAGAGAGGCGACAGCAGACGTGAGAGAGCGACTGCAGACGAGATGCCAGTCAGGGCCATTTACATTGCATATCCGTCTCTAGATCTTATCAAGAACCCCGAGGCAAACAGAAGGGGGCTCCAGACCATATATGGCAGCAATACTCCGTGCAAGGGCGAACGGTTGATTTGTAGATTTGAAGGATCGATTCCGGGGAGAAAAATTTCCTGGCGCAGCACATGGAGCCAACTTTTGTATATGTATATATATATATGTATGTATACACACACACACACACATATATATATATATATATATATATATATATATATAGATATAGATATATATATAGATATAGTTGTATTACATTTACATATAAGTTATAATTTATATATATATATGTGTGTGTGGAGGGATCACTTCGGGAGAGAAATGCAGGCACATCTTTATACTATGCATACTTATATTAATAGGAATGAGTATACGCATAAGTGAAGATACCTGTGTATACTCTTTCCGAATAATTTCACGTCTATTTATCATCTCTCATTTGCGTCTCTGCGAGCTGAAGGGAATTTTTGTTCATTTCACGGGTGTACGCGCTCGGTTCCCCACCTAAAAATAGACCTTGTGTCACATCTCGTCCTAGTGAGCCGACAGAGTAAATACCGCCTGTATATATGCATGTGTGGACGCCCGTGCTATTGTGTTTCAATAAGAAACGGCTGCCTATTTATTTAACTTGATTACGCTTCGACAAAGAAATAGTCTAGATTTTTCTTTCTCTATTCCATGGCATGAAAACCATGAAATCTTATTCACTTGCCATCAATAAACAACGATTTATTCAATCAGGGAACATATTGAGTTGATATTTGGCTTGATTTTTATTCATTTTTTAAATTGGTGTCACCCTAGTCAAAGCGGTACAGCCCCTAGCAGGCAAGGAGTCTATGGAGGAATCAGGAGGAAAGTAGATAACGATTGACATGCAAGTCAATTTTTGCAGATTAATGTGGAAAGCATGGAGCCGGAAAGGATTTCCACAAGCGAGAAGTGCTAGAAAACATCTAGCCAGCTTAACTTTAAATAGATTCGATCGCGCTGCCAGTCTAGTATTGCGCTTAAGTTCATACAGTCTAGGTACCATAACGAAGATCTCTTCCCGAACAATTACAATGAATTTTTTTTTTATAAAAGAGATACAGAGAGGCAACCTTACGTTGGTGGGGAAGTGACTGGAGCCGAGCCATCAGATCAGGACCGATAATATTAATGATTCCTCTTTGGAGACTATCAAAGAGTACAGGTAAATAACAGGGGCACCGGACCGTATATGGCGACAATATTCTAAGCATGAACGTATACAGGATAGATTGAAGAGAGAAAAAGTATCTCGTCCGACACAGAGAACCAACTTCCTTAGCTGGCCTAGCAATAGATTCATGTCTTTCAGTCTTTCCACTTAATGTCAACTAAGGACGGTAGCCCGAGATGCCTCAATGAGTCGCTTTCCTGAAGGAAAGCATCAGCCATACTGATGAAAAGCAGACAGGCATCTCAGATGAATAATAGAGAGAATATTAGTTTTGGAGCCGTTTTAATTGATAAACCATCTTTTGCTCCATTTAACGACGATCTTCGGATCGTTTTGTACATTTTTTCTTTGTCTGACTATCGAGTCAGGTGTAAATTGTACTGTCGTCAGCGTAGATGCCAAGCTGAGAGCTGATGTCATCGGGAATATCATTAATGAAGATTAAAAATGGCGTAGGATCAAGAATGGATCCCTGGGGCAAACACTCGTTAGTACGAAAGGGTGTAGACCAGTGGCCGTTCAGGGTAATTTTCATTTCAAAATTTGACGGGAATCAGCTCCAAAATGTGCCCGGATGTCTCAAGAAACGAAATGTGAACATTGCGTGATGACTTTTGGCGTTGGTACCTTTAGTTGAGTCGTAAACCGCCAATTAAAACATCGTATAGCGTTCATTTCTCCAGATCTCAACACTAACCACAATTTATGTTGTTGAAAAATACATATGATTATATCGTGGATAATGATTGCCCTGTATTACTGGTATCAGGAAAAATCACAAATTAGCTTCTGTTTTTCAATTCTCCTGATCTTCATGAACATTAGATTCCTCTCCGAGTGCTACTGGTATTCTGTGGCCGAGGATTATCTGCCGAATGATCGGTTAATCGATGACTAAACCGATTCTTTCACCAACATTCTATGGTGAAGATGATGGCTAGACACCCAGCAAAATTAAAAACAAAGGGTCGATGAAACCTTCTTGTAAAGTCAACTGCCATCTAGCCAATTCGCGGAGACTGGGTTCTACAATTATGTATGCAGCCAGTGCAGTGATGACACTACTTCTGGGCGGAGGGCTTCCTAGACTGAATTCAATGGCTATGCTGGAAGGTTGGCCCATTGGAATCAACGACCACGTGTGCGTGACGCAGTCGTAGAATGTCGTCTGTTGTCTGACCTGGTGAAGTATGTGTTCTCTAAGGTCTACTTACACAAGACACGCTACGCATGAGTGAATAGCTTTCTACCCAAATATCAGTGAGGTGGGGTACTTATCAGGCGCTTTGCTGCGCAGCGTCCCTCCAACCACACTCGATTATGGGACTGATTTCAAATCAAAACATTATGGTTCGACAGATGGGACTGGAAAATCTTCTTCTTTTTTTTCCATTATAGAAATTTGAGATATTTATTAATCTTCTTTTAGTGCGTCACAAAACTAAGAGAAACTGTCTGATATACATTAAAATCGGTATTTTATTTCTATCTCTTTATCTTGGCTCGTTAACCAATGACTAAAATCAGGAATATGCAACTATCTCAACCAGGGGGCAGACCCACGTTAACGGAGCTTAGTTTAGCAAAAAACTACATTTGTAGAGCACCCAGTCAGGATTGAACTCATCTCAAGAAATAAACGATTTGCGAGACTTTTATTCTATTCGCCATCACTCTAAAGCAGTTGCTGCCTCTTTTTATGTTTGTGCGCTCTGTTCTACAAATAGCGACCGCAATGAAACTATGTACTTTCATAGAGGACCGCTTTTGAAGTTATTCGTGCAAATAAAATTGCAATAAAAGTCAGAGAAACCGTTGCATAATAAGATAATACATTATTAATATAAGTTGTATTAACTTTGAATAATAATTTAATGAATTTAATAACATAAATATATATATATATATATATATATATATATATATATATATATATATTGATAGCGAGGAGAATATGAGAAAAAAAGAGAGAGAAATTATATATATCATAAAATAAATAGAGAAAAATATTTCAAACGTATTTTAATATCTTTGACTGATTTTTTTTCAATTCAAATAATTGAAATAAATACTTTGCTATTTTATTTCTGTTCCAATTTGCAATCGGAAATGGTTTTACTCTGTTTTGTTTGATGCATTAGCTTTCTCCATCTCTAATTTCGGCTTTACAACTGTTGCTATCTACCTACCTACCCACGTCCCTATCTATCTATCTATCTACGTATATATATATATATATATATATATATATATATATATTTCATGGCAGATAATCAAAGAGTAGTCTGCGTGAAAAATTGCTTTTTGTAAAAAAAAAATAATGTAAATAATTTTTTTCCTGCAGAGTTTCAAATTTGGTATCAGTTTTGGTTGGAGACCAAAGCGACAATATAATTGCGACAGGCTAAATTCTTAGATGTATTATTTTTTCGTTCTTTTTTTGCAATAAAGTAATTCCGGTCTGATATAAACAGTCTATTTAAAATAAAATGAGTGTAACTTGTTGTTTAAATGCAGATGTTATTTAAGAAAAAATATAGTATGGTCGCCATTATTAAGACTCGATCAAGGGAGAGTAAATATTTTTCAAACTGTTTACTTGTTTTCTATAGGCTTAAGGACAGGGTGACATCATTTTGCATGCCCTTAATTATGGTAATTCTTGTTGAAGTAACCCTACCTTTTCCCAGACTGTATAGAAACAATTCAAGATTTTATATTTAATGTTTTATTTTTGTTATCTTAATGAGAATCTACCAGAGAGATGGATCAGGTATGTTTGAAATGAAGTTTTCTGATGAAATGGCCGCGATGGTCACAGGACCTGTCCCTGTGTGATTTCCTTTTATGGGGGATATATGAAAGTACTTGTCTATGCGCCACCCCCACTTCCCGCTAGCATTGATGAACCCAAGCAGACAAACACTTACGCACTGGATAATGTTACCGGAGACATGCTTTTATGACAAGAGCTTAACTACCATCTTATCGAATGTCGTGTCACAGGCGGTGCAAATATTGAACACTCATGAAATTGGACGCATAATAAACTTATGATGTTCGACACCAAAACTGTTCAATTTCATTGAGCTAGACTTTGTAGTTTTCAAGATAATTTCTTTTAAAATGATGTCACATTTTTGGGGACACACTGTATTTTAAGTAGATAAAGTAATGTAATATTTGCTTGTCTTTAAAGTGACATTTAGCCAAATATATTCGTCGGTATTGCTGTATTGCATGGAGTCCCTAAATGAAACATAGCTTTAATGCCTCCATAAAAAACCAGTATACGTTGCTTTGCAATGTACGAAACGTAATTCGCCTTGCTTTTAAATGTGCTTACAAGTAGGAGATGAAAACTCGCTGAATTTTCTCAGGGAACAGACAAAATAGAGAAAAAGAAAAATAACAGAATTCAATGTTATCTAGAATGACAAAAGTATATTCTTAAAACACTGTAATATGATTGACAGCATAATTATAATTTAAGTATTTGTTGCATTATATGCTAATTATTGGATAGAAAGTATATTTTAGCGGTTAAGATCATTATCGAGTGACAAGGTCATGTCACTCGAATAACAGCCCTATTGCACTGTGATTTTCGTAAAGTTCACACACAGAGTGACAACTCTGTCATATTTTATTATGTGAATGAATATTTACACATTACTAGTTGTATTAATCAAGCAATGTTTCTGAAATGTACGGAATATATTTGCTTCATGAATACACCAGGTGAATTTCATGTTGTTATTTAAAATATTTACAGTAACGAAGTTGCGGTTGGAAAATGTTCTGACGAAGAATTTCTACAGTTATCCGTCATATTATGAATAAATATAAATAATAGTTGTAAATATTTAGTCTATTATTTCAAATATATAAAGATAGAAAGCCTTGGCAATATGAGAACAAGAGAAAAAGGTTTTAAGAACGTCACAAAACGCGAAGCGAGATTAATTAAAAGTGTAATAAGTAAGAATGGTTGATTAAGAAAATATAAACAAGGAAATAAGACGTAAAGACACCCAGTTAACACCATTAAGTAAACACGCCAAGCAAAATTCTATAAATTGGCCAAAGAACCTGAAAACTGATTTATCAACAATAACTTTTAATGAAGTGCCAGTAATTTAGCTGTCTCTTTTTGATTGCAAATATAAGTTTACTTATAATTTTAATTTCGTTAAAATTCCCTCGTTGCACAAAGTTGTATTCTTGGCGTCCATCTATAGAACAAAATCTTCACTCCTTCTAGTCTTTTCGTCATCTTTGAGAAAAATGCCTAACATTCACTGCTATAGAAGAGAATAGATATGGCAGCAGTTCAAGACTCCATGATTTGTTTCTAACAAAAAATCGCTATCTCTTAGTACAATGTTGCTTAGTTTCAAGAAGGCATTTTCCCTATTTCAATGCTCCTGTGGATTTCTGTATAACACTTTCTGTCAGTTGTTAATACAACACCCAGGTAGTTCACACCTTCACCTTTCTCACTTTTATTTTTTCTTACAGTTAATAGCTGATTCTTTTTTTCCTTGTTTCGTGTATTATTCTAAAATCAACTGGAATAATACGCTATATTGATGACCGGTCAGAACCTGTCAGAATTAATTTAATTAAAATCTACAAAAATGTAGTCGGTAATTAAAAAAAAATCGACAGTAATTAGCTAATTTAATAATTACAATTAGTTAACGAAATATTACTTGCCTTTTACGTAAAATCTGTTTTATTTTTTTCTTTGTCATTTCATCCGAAGAAAAGCAATAAAGCCACTAAGACACAAGCGGTTACTGAGAGAATATGTGAAAAGAAGATACTATTAAGGAAAGGGAACAATAAAAGTACATGAATTAAAAAAAAACAGAAGATAACGATTTTCATGGTATTTAAATTTCTGAAGATCAAAGCCGGAAAACAAAATTCGGTAGAGACTTGAACAATGTTGAAGAATACATTTGTTACAGATCTGACTGAAGATCACGCTGGAATAAAAAGGTTTAAAACACGCTTAAATTTATGAGCGCATCATGTGAATGGCAATGGACGGAAGACTAAAAGTGACACATATGAAAACGTTTACAGATTCAATATGACTTAATTAACATTCACTTATGTTAATATGTAACGATCGAAAGAAGAATTGGTTATTATAACCCGTTTCGCTACCGTAGCATCTCTCTGATCTCAATACCCTAGTAGTCAAACTATTATATGACATTTTAATAATGAATAGAAAGAAGAAAATGCTTGTAAAGACAAATTGAAATGCTGTTATTTATTGTTTGTATTTTGAGCACAGAGTGAGAAATCCATTTTCCAACTTAATGCGCTTGAGTTAACGTGAAAGGAAGCTAGTCTTCACCTCTTATTGACGATTCAATTAGGATTTTGTCCAGTAAGCAAAATTAACATACTTTTACTTATCGTTAAAACTATATTTAAAATATGATTTAAAATATCAAACTAAAAAGTCGTTATATGTTCAATAATTGACTTTATAATGCAATTTGAAATTTTCAATGTAAGTGTATTAATTTATCGTGATAAAAATCAAAAACTATTTGATGTGATTTATAAACTTTTGAGATTTAACTTTTTATTTGGAAAGATGTCTATTGATATATGAATTTTTTTTTGTTTTGGATTTAATTACGTAAAAATATATTTTTCAAAACTTTTTTACAAAATAACCTTTTCATAAATAACTTCAGTATTCAATGAGGGAAAACCCAAAGTTACTTTCAAATCCATTAATTATTTGAGTTGACATATTTTTTTTTTAATTCCTGTTTCTATTTACCAATTTTTTGGCAATTAAGCTTGAAATTGATTTTGTTTTTTACGTGTGACGGTTGGTAAAGTGTAAACAATAGTAAAGACAAATTTCAGAGATTTAAAAAATACGTTTATCTCGGATTACGTTTCTTCATCTTTTTATGACATAAAGTTGATGAAAATTGATTAAACAATTTGATGTTATTCAATAGATTTTTTTTCTTCTTCAAGGATGCCCAATTTTGTGCGAAATCTATCGTTATGCTGACAGAAAAATGGAATACAATATTCAATCAAATATCTGGGAAGCAATAAAAATTGCTACAAAGTTAAAATAGAAAAATCAATAAAATCAGTAAATGGAAGGCTGGTGATTGATAAAAAATGCTAAGAACATTTTATTAACACGTAAAATAATAAACTAATTCATTCGGATATTTTGGGGATATTGTGCTAATCAAATATACATTGCTATGGCATATAACTACTTGCTTTATTTATAAATATAAATTTATATTGCGCTTTGTTTGTTTGCTTGTTATCAATATTTTTAATATGTATAGATGTTACTCACATAAATATAACCCGAAATTCTCAACAACATCAGTGGGTTAATACGGATTTAATAGGAAAGAATGCTGAATAACAGAACGCTGGGATTCAAATTAATCCAAAATGATATAATGTGTAATTTGTAATTTAACCTATTTTCAATAAATATTTTGTACATAGGGAAGAAAATTGCAAGCAAACTGAAATGTATTTGTATATATTATTTCTTCAATTGAATGACGTGCGTTTCGTTAATAGACAGACACAATCAAGTATCAAATCAGCAAATCCCATTTTATCGGTGAGGGGCTCTCATATGTACAAACTGCATTATTGATTTTTGAGGAACTTATGAATTCCAATTTAGAGGTCTCTGACTCGAGCGAAATTCTGCTTAACCGTCAAACATTTTTCTAACAGAGAACTCTGCCAAAGAAATATCGAGGAAAAACTTTAACTGACATTATTAGCATATCGCCGACAAAAACAAAATATGCGCGTGTGTGTGTGTATGTGAGAGAGAGAGAGAGAGAGAGAGATAACGAAATATATTTTTATATATCATAAACAATATTGTGGAAAAATTCAAATTAAAAATTCTATGCCCCCCTCCTTTGAGTGCATGTTTCATCGCACAAACATAACAAGAAAATATATTCCACTTTGTCATAAATTTTTCACCATATATATATATATATATATATATATATATATATATATATAAATTTAAAAAAAAACAGTAAGATAATATAATGCTCAATGTAAATGTACAGAGCATAATATTATAAATTAGCTGATTTAAAATAGGTTTTTTTCGCTACACAGTAATAACCATGTTTCAAAAATGGAAGCTAAAAACTTTAAATTTAATTATCTTCAAGCAAATATTAGAATAACTTACTTAATTTACTGTTTCGAAGTATACAGAGAAATCCAATCATTCATACAGGGGCGGTTGCGTGTACATTTTTATTAACTATTGTTGTATCAATTATGAGTTACGTTCGAAAAAGAGGTTAAATTTATGGAGGGTGGGGGTGTATTTTTCAACGGATTCTGACATCCGTTAAATGCATGTCGTATGATTTTTGTTTTTTTTATTAACGGCAAAAAGTCTTTCGGCATTTTTTTCCTAATTGTATACTTAAAGATTCTTTTTAGGTGTGTTTGTGTTAGAATATGTTTTATTTAACTCCAATTTTAAAATATTTTTTATTCTTAATTATTAATAGACTATATTTCTTTTTAAAAACAAGTAAATGTAATAGAATTACTTACATTATTTAAAATTATTTTTCATATCAAATATAAATATGTTTATTACAATCTTCCATTTTTTAATTTTCTTTTTAAATCTATTTTTAAATATTATTTAAGGAAAATTTTTGACAATGACGGCAAAAAATAGCTATTTCATTTCTTTGATTCAGTAAATTTTTATTTTTTATAAACTTATTAATATATAATTTCTCATGTATGCAGAAATAACATGGGTCATCTAATGACCTACATATTCTAGCGATTCTTATTAACTTCCATTATATATATATATATATATATATATATATATATATATATATATATATAGTATTAATACAAATAGAATTCGTCACTTAGCTGGTTGATGTTACATTCAACACCTCTGAATAGATATATATATATATGTGTGTGTGTGTGTGTGCAAAATTAATGGATAATAAAAACGGTGTTTTGCATATATAACAAATTAATTTATACACAGTTAGGTACATACACAAGTACACGAATCAGTCGATTGGTGACGGTGTCCCTGTCTATGTTGGCCATGGCGTCTCTAATAGCTGCCTTGAGACACACCTTGGTTTTGCAGTGACTTCTGTTCACAAAATAGTCGAAGGCATTGCAGTCTGGCGATGAGGGGTGGGCATAGGTTAGACGACAAGTGGTTAAATGATTAAGTGGTCCTCGTCTCTTGAGCACATGAGGTTTATCATTCAATTCCTCCTTGAGAATACGCCCTATTGTTCGTCTGCTGGTGCCTATTTCCTTGGCGATTTTCCTCGTGATTTTGCTGATGGTTGTTAAGCATGACAACCTTGGCAACGAACTCGGGTATCCTAGTAGGGTTAGAGCGCTTCTATATGATTTTGCCAGGTCTTAGACTATTGGTTTTGGGGTCAATGATTTCCTTGATTTGTTGACCGGTGAGAAGGATCTCCACAACAGCAGGTCGACAATCGTATTCTGAAGATAGGTCGATTACTAAACACTCTGACTGAGCGTCAATGGGCAGGAGATATAGTGGGAGCGCTAGTGCTTTGTAATGGTACTCCTGAAAGCGTAACGTCACGACGTTATTGTAACGTGAAAATTCCGGATTTTTCTGCGCCACGCTGTATATCTATCTATCTATCTATCTATCTATCTATCTATATATATATATATATATATATATATATATATATATATAGAGAGAGAGAGAGAGAGAGAGAGAGACA
This sequence comes from Acanthosepion lycidas, assembly GCA_963932145.1. Taxonomy (NCBI): domain Eukaryota; kingdom Metazoa; phylum Mollusca; class Cephalopoda; order Sepiida; family Sepiidae; genus Acanthosepion; species Acanthosepion lycidas. Next base: position 3,656,114 of record OZ010585.1, on the reverse strand, counting down.
TAGATAAATTTTAACCATAAAAAGCCGATAAAATGATAATATTGTTAATAAAATTGGTATTTATTACCTTTTGACTCAAACGATTTTAAAGACAGAATATTCGAAGACGCCTGTTCGTTTTTTTAATGATGCGATTAATAAACAAAGAAGTGAGACTTCCTCTTTGGAGGAATATTGCTGGTTGGAGGTCTCCCTGTGGGGGATGTACTCTTTGAGTAAACCCAAATCCCTGTTTAATCCCTCAGTGTTTGAAATAATTTCACAATAGATTTCAACTCTCTTCTCGCAGCTGTTGAACGAAGACGCCAGATCCAGCATCTATCTTAAAAGGAACAACTTAAGAGGACTGACTAAAATTAATGATAAAAAAAAAACAAATAAAAACTACAGATAAGTTCATTTTCTTCAGAAATTTATTCATTCGTTTAGTTCACAGCGTAATTTTTCTCTCCTTATGTGGTCGAATGTAGTCAAGGAATTTAATTAATATAATAAAACAAAAAATAGATATATAAGTGTGTCAGAAAATTTAAGTTACTCCTATACATACTTTTTCTTCATTATCTGGTGATTTTACCGGGGTTTGGTATATATACGTTGTTTTGTAAGCAATTACCGTTTAAGTGACATTCCTTTTTTATTCTAGAGTTACACGTGGGTTTAATTTCTTCGGGTGGTTTGTTGATAGTTTTCCTGTTTTGATTTTTATTATTTGTGCCATGTTCTCGGTACAACTGTAGCTGATTTGTACAGTGTTTTTATGAAATATTTTGTGTAGAGTGCTTGATTCTGGGAAACATTTGTTTAAGAGTTTGAACAATGTATTACCTACTTTTTTTTTTTCGTTTTGCTGTACGGTGGGTTGAACCATTATATTTCTCTTTCGGTTGGACTTTTTTGTGCTATGTGATGAGGATGTGAGTGTTGCTAGGAATCCACTATCTTTTTGTGCTGTCTCGTAGTTTTTCTTAGCTTCGTTAAATATGGTTTCATTGTAAGAATTGTCGGAAAGCCTGCGGTAAATCGATTTTAGTATCGATTCCAAAATCGATTAACCGCAGGCTTTCCGTACAGCAAAAACAAACGTAGGTAAAGTATTCTTCAAACTCTTAAACAAACACTTATATATAAATATTGCATACCTTAAAACTATATATATATATATATATATATATATATATATATATATATATATATATATATATATATATAACAAGTTGTATGGATATGAGTATGGATAATAAGATAATATGGATAATAAATTAAATGAGTATATCGATAAAACTTATTATGTTAGCTCTATCATTGATATTCAGCACTTTCCGCTAAGTACTGCCCATATAAAATATAATATATGTACATATGTAATATATATATATATATATATATATATATATATATATATATATATATATATATATATATATACCAGAATAGAGATCGATAGTCAACATATGAAAATGTAAGAGAATGTAACATGATATTGAACGACTAAAATGGCTTAGAAAAATTCACAGAATCAGTATATGAATGATTAACTGAAATTATAGAATACCCAGAGATCAGATTTAGATTTAACATAATAAGATCATAATTTCTTCAATAAATATGTTATTTTATATCCATGAAATCTCTATTTTTTGGCCTATCTTTGCTTTATTATTGTTATTATTTTTATTGTTATTATTTTTATTGTTATTATTATTATTATTATTATTATTATTATTATTATTATTATTATTATTTCCATTCATTTCTGTTGTATACTCAATTCCGGACCCCAACCAGGGACCTGGGCTAAGAAATGCCATCACGACATTTTCCAAATAACATTTTTGTAAAAAAGGTAAATTAAAAAATAAATAAAAATAAAGAACCTAAGATCATACAAATTTTAAATAAAGTTCTTCCTAAGGTTTGAGCTTTACCTTATCATTTTGGTATTTTACCAGCTCTACCAAAATATTTTTAAAATCTTCCATGATAACTCAATTTTACGTATTTTTAATCCTCGTAACTCTTTGTTGTCAATTTGTTGTGGACGACGAGGGAAAATTTTTTTGTTGTTGTTTGTTCTGTTGTGGACGAGGGGAGGATTTTTCTATTTCTTCTTGTGTGAGTTCGAATTTCTCGTTGACAATTTGTTGTGGACGACGAAGGAAAATTTTTTGTTGTTCTTCCCGTGTGAGGTCGATGAAATCCGGTCTCAAATGAATGACAAACGCAGGAATGAAATATAGCAAATAAATGTATCGACGTAATAATACAATTGGTTATACAGTTAGTAGATCCAGAAATGCGGTTAGTAGCAATAATAATATATATACAGTCTGAGAAATTCAGTATCGAAGTATGACTGCCTTCTGAGTCTACGTGCTCGCAACTGTGACTCCTACAAAGTGGTTACCTCTCACTCTCACTCTCTCACACTCTCACTGTGTCACTGCCGGGTATTCACCGGCAGCAGTACAAGTACACACTGAGCGAGTCCACTTGTATAAAAAGGGGTGGACCCCTTAACAGTATTGTAAAGACCCACAAAATTGTTAGAGGTCTTATATCTGTTACCGGGTCTGTGTGGTATTCATACCAGTTTCTGGCAGTTTCATTCTCGTAAAATTTTCAGATTTTCTAATGCATATGCCCATTCTGCCATGACGAGTTTTCTATTCAGTGGATGATAATACCGTGCAACTTGATACAAGATGGACAGTTCTTTCTGGATATTTATCACAGAATCTTCATTTCGAGTTACCACATTTTTCAGTATGTGTACTTGTAATTTCTGGTTAGTTATTATTATTATTATTATTATTATTATTATTATTATTATTATTATTATTATTATTATTATTATTCGTAGTAGTAGTAGTAGTAGTAGTAGTATAAAAAGAATTCCTTTTAACTTCCATTTGTTTTATAATACCATTGCCGTTAATAACCGATGGCCAAGGGCAAGCGATGTATGTGATATAACAAAAGAACTTAATTGGCAAATGATATATGATATAGGCTGCGCTCGTTAAAAGTATTTTTTTATATTTCCTGGAGAGACTATGCACCAATAATGTTGATTTGTTATTGAGTTCTTTTCTTTATCACTCCCAAAGCTTCAGCTACAACAGGAGGAGTTCAATTTTTTAAGTGCCACATTTTCTTCTATTTCAATCTCGAAATCTTTGTTGAGATTTTCAAAATCCTTCACAGACATGTATTCGTCACTTGATACGCTCATGGGAATCAGTGTGAAAATTTTCTTTTATCTCTTTGATATTAATGTCTGGGCGATGTGCTTTTATTGTTCGCTCTGTGTTGACAGAACCATCCACTGCCTCAATTACAGATTCAGGATGATTTTCATACCAGTTTGCATCTTTTTTATCCCGTGTAGCGTTGACAGATATTCCAATTTAGATATGAACTTATCCTTCCATTGACGGTTTTTCTTCTCATTGGGTGTTAGCATTGAGCATCCTGAAATACTATGATCAACAGTTTCAATGTATTTTTTACAGAACCTACATTGTGGATCAGTACTATTAAGCAAAATTACGCTATTACGCAACTATTACGCTAGTTATAATTATTATTAATCGTAATATCATTATTATTATTAAGAGGAGTTGTAATGTACTAGGAAGAGAAAGGTAAGAGACGTGGGTAGCAAAATAATGCTACCTTAAATAACACAGTACAGTGGGCGGCACAGGAACAAAATTTCCCACGAACTTTGCAATACGTCGAGTGTTAACAACTGCCCACAGCTCACTAATGGTTTTCCCATTGCTTTTGATGACAGAAACCTGGATCTAGTTACAAAGAGGCCCATATCTGAATATGCCAAGTTGTTGCGCTTCTAACGGGGAAAACCCGGGTGCAACAGCTTTTGACAGATATGACCGCACGGGGCCTCTTTTGCATTTGTGGTGACGCGCGTGTTTTATATATCAAACTAAATTCTGTTCTCCAGCAAGGTTTCAATATTTTTCTTCTTTTTTGGGTCAGTCACTATGTTCCAAAAGTTCTCGATTAAAGATATTTTTCTTACCTTTCTTAAGCAGCTGGTTTGTATTAATCTTTTTCTAATGTTTTAATACAAGTCCTGTTTTCGTTCATACAATTTCATTGTACAGACAAATGCCTAAAGTCTGTTCAATTCCCAATGAATCACAGAAGCTAACTCGAATATAAAAGCAGGTCACTAATATGATTGTTCCTCTCAAGAATTCCGACTTAAAACAATTTTTTGATTTCCATTCCTTTTAGACGGTTTTTGTTATGATTTCTCCATATAAGTGTGACTTGCTCTTTTAATAGAGGTTTCTTGGACTTAATACTCATATTCCCTGACACAATTTATTCTTTCATTATTTTATTCTATTTTTATTTTTCTGATGTTCTTATGGAGGGGGCGGTAAAACTACTACAAAGTATTGTCTTTCTTTGTTCTTTTGCACAGTAAAGTCCATGTCTATTTCAGCCACAATTTCATCTGAATTCTCAGTGGAACTGGTTCATCGCCTTTTGCATCAACCATTTTCACGTAAATCTCTCTGTTCTTCATTTTTTGTACTCTCTGTTATTATTTCTTTGAAACCATCATAAGTAGTTTTTGTTTCTGTTTGGCTAAAATGATTTTATTATTTCTCTTCCATTTGAATCAATCTTCAATACTGAAAAGGGATTTATATATTTCTTCTTTTTTTATATTTACTCGAGAAATATGAAACATTATACTCTATCGTTAAATTCTTTGTCTCCTGATCCAAAGATGTGTATTTTCGTTTTATCATCTTTATTTATATTCCAGGATTCTTTAGTTTGGTTAGTGATCTGGCGTTTATGCCTTTTAATAAATGCTTTGTTGTTTAATCATTTCCATGGAAAAATTGATTTTCTTAGTTTCCATCTTGTGAACTTCATCAAAATTAATTTTCGTATCATTATTATTTTAAAGATCATCATTAGCTATATTTAATAAACATAGCCAAGGATAATAAACATAGCTATTTATGACCCAAGGATAAAAGTATAAAACTTTGTTACGGGGTATCTATTGCATTAATCGTGTAATTGCTTATTTATTACCTCTGATAAACATTTGAAAATTTCAACAACCACAATCGATGGAACGCAAAATCCCCTCGGCTTGATATCTCTTCCTAGTTATTACTAATGTTACAATTATATGGCATCCAGTGAGGATTGAACTCGTTACAGACGTTACGTTCTTAAAATTAAAATGAAATTCTTTTAATTTTCTTCACATTTTTGCCTGTCTTGTTTTTTCATCTTATTTTATCGTCGTGTAATAAGAAATAAAATAAGTGGGTAAAGTGAAGGTCATTCTCATGAGTTTCAATATCTACCCCATTATAAGTTCACTTGAAAAATTGAGGAACACTTGGCTCATCTGTTTGGTCAGGATTCTAAATAACTTTCTATGGAACATGAATAACATAAAAAGAAAGGTCAAACAAATAACAGGTAAAATATAACTTTTCTTTCTTCTGTCTGCAAGCTTTTAGATTACAAATTGACTCTTTAAACCCAAGAGCAATTATGGCATTGTCTTCGAGCCTGAAGAAATTTCCAGAGTTTAAAATGTTCAATTTGCTACTATTTAAAAATGAGAGAAAATCAACTACAATTACCACAGGAATGTATCCGTTTAGACGTGTTGATAGTCCAATATAGACATAAAAAAACGCATGATGGATTATCTTTCTTAATTTTGTTGCGTTCTAATCAATGTATGGCGCTTTTATACTGATTATTCTTTCCCCCATGAATTAGGATTGTTCATCTTTCTATTCTTTACATGACAAGATCAAAATGAATTTCCAAACTCAAAATGAGAAACGCCTTAATTAAATACAAGAATAGAGTTTATTGATATAACCATATAAATTTAAGATTGGACATCGTTCAAATGTAATACAGATGGAAGTATCCTTTTGCTTTTTGCCATGACTTTTGCTACGTGTTGATAATTGTAACAAAGAAAAACATGATTTACCACAACACAGAGCTAAATCACAAACAAATATTTAATTTACTAAAACACAACATAAAATATATACAAGATAAACAATTGTGGCCTACAAAAACAGAAAACACAGAGTTATTGGCGAAGTGTTACGAGGGAGAAAGAAAGGGAATCAAATATCTTTATCACTTTAGGGCTAGTGAAGTAATCTAAGTGCTATATTTGGAAATGCACAGAGGTGTGTAAATAAATATTAATTTTTAGTTTGGTCAATGAAAATTAGTCAAAATTCTATTTACCAAATTTGTTCCATGAAATTCTCTTTTGGGTTTTGGTTGGTCGGCAACTTTTTATAGAGATTCTTTTGGCTGGATATAAAAGTCCTCGAATCAAAAGCCGGAGTTGATAACAGCAGAAATTCTCCTTCATCAACTGACAACCCTTTTCCAAAATCCCATTTTTATAGTGACTAACACCTAATTTACACGTTTCTAGATGTTTCACGAATCATTTAGATTCTTCTCGAATATACTAGTGTAACCCTGATATAAGAGATCCGGATATAAGAGAAACACGGATATAAGAGAGATTTTAGAATGATCGAGAATCTTCCAAACGTTCTATTTCAAATTTCTCTATTTTTATATCTACTTCATGAAAGAAACCTTTTTTGTATTAACAGGTAGAACTCAGTAGAATCCCTTACTATAAATCTTAACCTTATTGAGACTTTCTTATTATAGAAATTCATCCTCGTAACACTCTATTAAATAATTTGGGCGTAGTTTCCTTAAAGAAATTTTCCATGATACCTTCGAATTTGCCCAATCGAAAATTCTTTTTTGTTGTCCCTGATGGAGTTTCTGCATAGAGGATCCCACCAATATTTTCGGCCACTTTTCTTTTGATAAATGCTTTTATAACTGACCAAACTTTTTCTACTGGATTAAGCATAGGATTTTGCGGTGTCATTTGGAGATAATTATAGCGCTCAAATTCTGGCTCGAGTAAAATTCTTTCAATGTTGGAGTGACATACAGCCTTGTCAATGTCAATAACTGTTGGTGGCTTATAGATTTTATAATCATTCCGCAAGCATTCCTTTATCGAATTTCCAGCCGCTTCCTTATTGTAGGAACCTCGATGAATTTCATGATGTATTAACCGCTTGGTAACAATGCATTCAATTAGATGAATATTTACACTCTTAAAAGCCGCTGAAAATGTACTGCATCTTTCTTCTCACAGGGATCGACTTTGAGTTCTCTTAATATGCAGGTTGAAATTTGTTTCGGCCATAAATAGAATAGGGGAATTGTCAGCTTGATAATCCAATAGCCTTTCGGCAAATCCTGTCTCTTTTCTTTATTGGTGGTACTATTCCCCGTTTCAGGCTTAAATCTTATATCTTTGATAGGGTACATTAAGCCATTCACTTGATACAGATATATCGTACTTCTTCTGAATTCCTTCTACAAACTAAGCACATGTGATTCTTGGGTTCTGCTCAATCAACCAAAAATTGTCACTGGCTCTTGGAAATATTCGAATGAATGAAGCCTCCTCTTATATCTACTTTATAAATTGTTTTTAACCATTTTAATATGCAATCGATGCTTTGATTCCCAAACGTCTTGCTGAGTATGTACTACTGGATTATATAGGGTTCAACACGTTTAGAAAAATAGTATAACGAATAAAATTTTTTAATTTGTCATAGCTTTTTTATAAATACTGTTTATATATATATATATATATATATATATATATATATATATATATGTGTGTGTGTGTGTGTGTGTGTGTGAAAAGAGGCACGGTGGAGTAATGGAAAGTACTTCCTTCAGCTATTGGTAAATAGCAGGACAGACTAGGTTCTATAGCCTTGGATGGCAACTGGTCTGAATTCAAAACCTGCGGAGGGTCGTTTAGAGTCCTTGTGGCACGTAGTGAACCAAGTCTCTATATTCGGCCCATCAAAAAGTATGGACTGTTCTGCACAAAACCTTCACCACTATAATCATACATATATATATATATATATATATATATATATATATATATGAAATTGTGGAAAAGTGAATACTTAATGTGCTAAGCAGGTGGAACGGACCCTATTTATTTAGAAGCTTCAAAATATCACTTGCTAGAACGTCCGAAAAATATGAATAATAAATTCTTATTATTAGTACATAATTGTGATTTGAATCTGCATCTTTGTTTCATAGTGTTTATTTTGTTTGTTTGTTTGTTTTTTTTTTTTTTTGATTTTGACTTTGGGTTTTCTCATTGTGACGTTGGAAATTTTCATTTTGTTATAGAAGATAACAAAAGATAAAGTACCGTCTAAGAAAACAAAAATACAAAACTATCAATTAAAAGTATTGTGGACTTTGGGAAAGTCATGAATCAGTCTGTCCCAGCTGGACGGCTTCCAGCTATTGATAAATAACATCGCCTTTCAATGCTACAAAACACTCCCCTTATGTGAAAAGCAGCTCTAACAAAAAATAAAAGTTTCAAAGTTGCATTGGTCGTTTCGTATTGCTAAGCTACTAATAAATTGTAGAGCACCTACAAAGAGACTATGACAGGGCGAGTTGATTTTGTTTTAAATAAACAGAATGAACGAGAACTTCAATTGATTTAGAAGGTGTGTCCAAGGTCGTAAGACGCTTTGAAGCCGACACTGACCCATTCACTTTCTCTTGGACAATACCTTTTGTGATTATGTAAATTGTGTCAGCAAATGTATGATTATTAAGTTTATAATTCGTGATATATACACGTATATATTTACAGATGGCATGTTTTTCAACTGTCTCACTCTCTCGCGCGCGCACGCGCGTTCTATATACACGCATATGTGTGTGTAAAAAGTAAGGTTTTGAATATATACATATATATATTTAAAACCTTACTTTTTACACACACACAGACATATGTGTGTATATAGAACGCGCATGTGTATATAGAACTCACGCGCGTTCTATATACACACGTGTGTGTATGTGTGTAAAAAGTGAGGTTTTATATATATATATATATATATATATATATATATATATATATATATATATATATATATATATACAGTGCTGTTCGATAAATGTGACTCACCTGATTTTTTTAATAAAAATATTTTTCTCTATTGTTTTTGGGGTCAAACTAATTTTTAATCTTAATATAAAGACTCCTTCCTGACCACCTAGGAAAATTTTATTCACCCTAAGGTATTCTATTGATAATTATAAATTTGGATATAAATGAGATTCAGGAAAAAAAATTCTAATGATTAAACTGGTAAATTTAAGGATCTTTTGACAAAATATTGAAAACTATTTTAGAATTCACTCAGAAGAATATTCTAAAAAATTTTAGAAAAGCTTAAATTAAATTCTAGAAAGCCTCATACAGTATAAAAACAGCTTGAAATAGCCACTCAGAACCACTTAAGGCATCTATTATTGCCCTCTCAAAAGCAGGAAAGTCTACGAGAGAAATTGCAGAAATATAACCTCGCAATCAACTGTCTCTCGAGCGCTTAGGGCACATAATGATGCCACTCCTGCTCCAAGGAAGGAAACTAGGAGACGAAAGAAAAAGATTGATGATAGAACTGGCAGGGTAATCAAGAGAGAAGTTGCGAAGAATAGGACTATAACTAGCCAAGAAATTGCAACCAGTCTAAGCGAAGAGCAAGGTGTTACTCTTGCCTCTTCAACAGTCCGTCGGGGGCTGTTAGAACAAGGCTACAAATATTGTACAAGGTTTAAGCCGCTAATAAGCAAAGCCAACAAAGCCAAGAGACTTGAATAGGTTCACTATTACAAAAATTTCACCGTAGAAGACTGGAAGAATGTTCCCTTCTCCGATGAAACAAAAGTTGAGCTAAATTCAAAGGATAAGCGATCTAAAATCCGAAGAAGAAGCTTTGAAAGGTATTTGAATTTAGCAGTAATTACTGTCAAGCATCCGTTCAGAATAATGTTCTAGGGATGCTTTTCTTTTCATGGAACTGGAACCTATTGAAAATACCCTCAGGAGCGAGCAGTACAAGAGAATGGGTGCAAATCGACCCCACCAAGCTCATTTTTATGCAGGATAATGCTCCCTGTCACAAAGCAAAATTGATGAAGGAATACTTTGATGAGAAGTAGGTGAGTGTTATGACATGGCCGCCCCAATCTCCTGACTTCAACTCCATAGAAAACTTATAAAGTACAGGCTCTCGAGAAAGTTGATCAACAAAGAGGATTTGATTGTGAATTTCATATCCGAATGTAATTCAATGCTTGGAGATGAGATTTGCCAGAACCCAATCAAGTCAATGCCAAAAAGGGTTGAAAAAGTTATTCAAAATAAAGGAGGATCCATAGATTATTAAATATTTCGAACTATATTACCTATTATAAATAAATTATACTTCTATTATTCTTTATTTAAAGCCGTTCGGTTATGTTTCTATTGATTAACAGTTGCAGGAAATAAGCGAGTAACTTTTTTTGCACAAAGTTTTTCCCTAAATCCCATTTATATCCAAAATTATAATTATCAATAGAATACCTTATGGTGAGTTAACTTTTTTTTCTAGGTGGTCAGGAAGGGGTCTTTATATTTGTAAGATTAAAAATTAGTTTAACCTCAAAAACAATAGGCGACACAATTTTTAAGTAAAAAAAATCAGGTGAGTCACTTTTATCGAACAGCACTGTATATATAGCATTTACAGGTAAAATGTATAGGAAATTTTAAATAGACAATGCAGCTGTTATCTTTAAGGATAATTATTTAAATTGATCATAATCAACTTGGTTGTTAAGTAGTTCATGACAATAAAGTGTTAAGTAGTTCGAGTGTCGGGGATTAAAATTGTTTGGACCTTAGTGACAATCCAAAAAAGTTCAACATACAAGGATTAAATTTATGTTTGTGTGTGTTTATGTGTGCAGAAAGTTTTCTACTCTATCGGAATGTGGAGGATAACTTGACATGAAGAAAAAGACGATAATAGTAATAATAATGACGACAGTGAGGACAAAATAAACAAGAATAGTACATGAGTGTTTATGTGTATATAAATTTGTTAAGGTTCAGTAAGTAACCAATGCACAATAATTTTTATTTAAGCGCCCGTGTGAGCGATGTGAGTGTAGGGATAGCGATTTATAGCTTTAATAAAATGATAATAATAATAATAATAATGATTCCCCTAGTAAAATCGACAAGGTCGTAACGTCTGGGCGTATGTGTGTGTCTGTTAGACTTTGTTTAGGAGTGGTCTGTATTTTTGAATAAATATATTTTCTTTCTTTATTTGTGTTTGGTCTGTGATATAATCTGGGAAAAGATAAAATGAGAAAACATGGAATGTCGGGGAATTATTTGTTGTACAAAACGCTAGATGCCTATTGAGTGCTATCCGTTTTGTGTCGGGCTTTCGCATTTCTTGGCGATTAATTGTCATTCTGTTTCTGAGGTTCAGTTTGGTTTTTGATGTAATCTTCATCATATAGCATAGACTTGATTTTTTGATAAACAGGTGAAATGATTTCTTACCAAAAATATCTGTGCTGATCTAAATACATTCATCAGGTTTTAGAGTTGCCCACATTTTTTGACATTTCGTGTCGGGTTTATGATCGGTCATTTGGCGTAGGTGAGAAGTTTTTTCAGGTATTTTGGTTGTCTTTTGTTTTTGATTATTTTATGCGCTTCGAGTGCTTTTTTAAATTCTGGGATTTTGTCACAATAATGGGGAGGATGTTCTTGTGGGTAATGTTGGATGCTTCTGTATTTCTTGGGTTTGTGATGAGATATAGAATAGAATATTGGACGTACCTGATTTAATTTTTATTTTATTTTATTTTATTTTTTGTTTTTTCGTAATTCTTGAAGATATATATCTATGGCACCTTCTATTCCGTTATCTATTAATAATGATGGGTAGTATGTTTCGAGTAGTATTTCTTCTCATTCTTGGCGTTTTTTATTCCTCGTTCCATAATTTCAAACAACTGACCAAATTCTTCTCGCTAGGTTTAATGGAAAATTCGTTTTCGCGTGTCTTGGATGGTTTGAGGTGAATTGCAGGAATTGTTTAGAAACGGTTTCTGGTGGATGTCTATTTCAATATGTGTGTCTTTTTTATGATTAGAATGTCCGAGAATGAGAATTCGATTAGACTGTATTCCATTGTGAATTGGATATTATTATCGATGCCGTTTTTCCCATATATACAGAAGTATAAAAAGTATATATATATATATATATATATATATATATATATATATATGTATATGTATGTGTATGTGTGTGTGTCTGTATTAATTTTTCAATCATTTATTTACCCGATATATATATATATATATATATATATATATATATATATATATATATATATATATATATGAAAGAAAATTTATTTAAGGTGTGCTATATACAGATATACAGCATATGTAAATATAAAAGTGAACATTGAAGTCAACACTCAGAGGCGACAGTCTGTTTCATGCTAGACGCAATCTTCTGCCATGAAACAGCCTGCCGCCTCTGAGTGTTGACTTCATTGTTCACTTATATATATATATATATATATATATATATATATATATATATATGTGTATATATATATATATTGAGATAGAGAGAGAGAGAGAGAGAGTAAGAAAGAGAAACATTATATGCATCAACTCATCATATTATAAGTATTTAAAGTTTGTAACATAAATCAACAGCCCACTGCTGTAATCTGTATCTCTTTCTCTCACTTTCCGTAATTCTCTCTCTCCCTCTCTCTTTCTCTCACTCTCTCTCTCTCTCTCTCTCTCTCTCTCTCGCTGTCTTTATATATATATATATATATATATATATATATATATATATATATATATATAAATAACGCGCAGTTAGTGTTGGTGGTAATAAAACAACAGCGCAGGACACAACTAACAGCTTGATGTTGACTTGATGCTTATCTTGCTATAGTCTTTCAGAACTGTCCTCCTAAATTGATTCCAGTTCTCTTTCTGAACTATACAATAAATGCTTTGGCGTTTCTTGATTTCCTTCTTGCCGGAAGTCCTTTTCTGTATTCTAGTCTTTAAGAGCTGTCAAGCAAACCAAATATCTTTCTAGCTATTAGTCTTCTTCTACTTTTTGGTAAAGTGCTGGAATCTCTAATTAACTATGAATTGTTTAAACAACTCACTTCACAGAGTCTTTCTTTTGTTTCTCAAAGTCAACTGCCGATATGTTAGGGTTATTGTGAATCTTGGACTGTTGCTTTGATTATCTCGAAGACGTTTGACAAAGTTTGTCATGCTGGTCTTCTTCCCGAGTTAAAAGCTATTGGCATTTCTGGACGTACTTTTGATCTGATCCAATCTTTCTTATGAAATCGAGAAAATAAAAGTTGTACTAAACAGTCAATTTGAATGATCTTTTTCTATTAATTCTGTTGTCTCTATCTATGGAGCTATGTTTTCCCTAATTTTCATCATTGACCTTCCTGATGTCATCAGTTCTCAAGTAGTTATTTAGAATGATGATACAAATATCTACTGCTGTCCTAATGACTTATGGATCCGATAAGGCTAAATAGGCAGCAGATCTCAAAGATGACCTACAATCTGTTGTTAACTGGGGCAAGAAATGGCTGGTTGATTTTAAAATCTTCAAAACGAAATTACTTTCTTTTAATCATCTAAGATATTTTTTTTTTTTTGCCTTTCACCAGCAGAGTAAGCTTATTATTTTGATTGGAGTGAAAAAATAAAAAAGTTAATATATATATATATATGAACATTGAAGTCAACACTCAGAGGCCACATGCTGTTTCATGCTAGGCGCAATCATCAGGCCGCCTGACGGTTGCGTCCAGCATCAAAAAGCCTGTCGCCTCTGAATGTTGACATCATACGCTCTCTGATATTGAGCACTTTACCGTATTAATATATTAGACCTTAAAACTATATATATATATATATATATATATATATATATATATATATATATATATATATATATATATAAATATATATATATATATATATATATATATATATATATATATATATATGAATTTGTAATGTGTAATGTCTGTTTCTGGAAAGTCCATATTACCTGACTCCTTCCATGACGACCGTAACTGTGCTAATCTTTGTCATGTGCTACTTCTTTCCATTTTCAGCTGAATCTTTTCCTTTAGCATTCACTATTCAAAATCCTTGTCGCCATATTTTGTCATTTCTTCCTGCTAAATATCCTGACCAATTCTATCACGTCTAATATTATTTTGCCTCCATTTTTACCTTTGCTGGCCTTTTTTTCTCTCTTTTAGTATTATACCTTACATTGTTCTTGATGCGCTAATAACCTGTTTTTCTTAAGATATTATTATAATTCCCATCTTTCGCACACGTCCTTTTTACATTCATCGTCTGCTTTATATCTTAAGCAATGGTAATGTTTCATTGAGCATCTCTCTATTGTTACTAAATGCTTTTCAGGCAATCCTTCTACAACGTTGGATGTCATTTTTTTATCTTCCTCTCTAAGCTGTTGTATTTCTGAGCCATTTTTATATCAATGCAATCATTTATTGTTAAACTTCAAAACGTTTAATCTAATTCTTAGAAATAATTCAGTACCTCAAAAATTTACTTTATGTAAAATTAATATTTTTCATGAATGTCCTTTGGGAAATCTCCAACACTAACAATCAACAATCAATATTAAACTCTTACATTGCACCACATAATCACGTATCTTCTCTCGTCATTTGTCAAAGTCACTGCAATTCGCTCACATATAGATCAACATATATATATATATATATATATATATATATATATATATATATATATATACATATATATATATATTCTCAGAAAGAGACGGAAAGTACTTTGGTAAACAGTGATTTTCAATGATTTTACACGAAGTAGAACAAACATATATATATATATATATATATATATATATATATATATATATATATATATATATGTATGTATATTTATAATTAGCCAGGTAGTACCTTCCTAGTTATCACCACATGTGGGGAAAACTATGTAGGTTGTAACTGGTTCATTAGGATTTATTTATTTTACTTTTGGTCTACTTAGCCTATTGGGCAATCTTCGTTTTAACCTATTACTACCAGAAATTTAAGGTACTGGGTGATTTCGCCAGTCATGTATCGACAGATGCATGAACGCCTAAGCCTGTATCAAGCATGGCCCATAACAGAAATTATATATATATATATATATATATATATATATATATATATATATATATATATATATATATATATTATGTATATTTAGGCAACAATTTTTCACTGATACATGTTTCATTAAATAATATAAACAAGCTTTCTCAATTTATTTTAAGTAAGTTCCTTTCATATTGTCTGATAAGCTTAATAACATTATCATTGAAAGACGAAAAGAAATCACCATATTGATACATGTTTAAATCCAGTCTAAGCTTTCGGCTTACATAAGATATGATCAAAGATGACGATTACGTCTCAATATATCAAACAATATACGGTAGAAACAATAATGAAAGTCTGTTTTAGTTGCATGAAAAATTTCAAAGCAACGACCAACTTGTGTATACGTGACGCGGAAGCGAATATCGCGACGCAGCTCTTGACGTCACACATGACCACACGAGAGTGAAAACGAGAAGTATTAAGTATGGGAGACCGTTGGTATAAACCATATATATATATATATCTATCTATATATATATATATATATATATATATATATATATATATATATCATATGTTGAAGTAAAATGGGACATTCTTTGTAGAGCAGAGACAAGGAATAATCTTAAGAAAATTTATTAATAAACACACCAACCAATATTAAATAAGACAACCTTGCTATTCTATAATCGGAAACAGCGTGATTATAAGGGGAGTTTTAAACAGGGTCTATACACATTTACTAAGGGATTATTCAAGTAAGAAAAACTGGTTGTTTCTTAAAATAGAGAAATAAACTTTGGAAGTGCACTTTCGTAAAACCCATCCCATCAGTCGATGTTTCTCTAAGCAATTTTATTGGACTCAGTTACCGCATCAACCCGGATTAAGATTCGACATTTCGCTGAAGTGGAAATAGAAGATTTCGATCCGGAATTTTAGAGCTAAAAGCGTACAGAGTATCAAAGGTTTGTTATCTAAGAAAAATGCCTCTCGGTTCTACCACTTCTCCGAAAGCTTTTGTGGGGTGCGTATATCAAGAAAATCATTGCAAAGGATTGGAGCTTCAGAGAAGGAATGCGCGCTAGAAAAGGTGGACTGCTAAGCCCGAGATCAGTTTAACTGATTTAGGTTTTAACTTGAAAAATCCTTCTCAGTCTTCTTGAAAGATGAATGACAGATTCAAATTCCGCAGTACATCTGCACAGAAAATGGAATTTCTCCAAATTCAACCCATTGATGTGAGAAAGCGGAGAAACTGCTAAAAGAAGAAATTGTCCTTTGCTTTGATTTTAATAACGCCTATGAGTTTATTAACCATGAGTTTATGAATTAATTCGAGACGAGTGACGTTCAAAAGTGTTAAAAACATCATATTTATATATTTTAAATATACCTGTTGTATGTGTATTTAAAAAAGAAATAGGAAGGCCGTGTGTAGAGAGTGTATGTTAGGAACAGAAGACTACGTAGAGGAAAACAAAGAAGAGGTTTATTGAATACTCATACATAGAACGGAAAAAAACTTGATCAATCAAATATGGCTACTAGCCATGTTTATATGTAGATTTCCATTGTCGTAGTAGTAGAGAAGAGCAGGGCATGCGTTGTGTCCTACTCTACAACGGTGCCGTTATTTGATCGTCGAGTACAGATTATATTCGGGGTCAAATGTTTAAGACCATCCAACATATTTTTAACAAAAACGAACAAAAATTTTAATAGCACTAAGATAAATCAAATTTAGTAAAAGCAGACTGTTAATTTCAATGTAAACTTGAATTTTATGACCACCTTATGCTTTTATAACCTCTTGAATAGGACAAGCCATGCTGGCTCTGAAACTTCGAGAATATTCTGATAGCAGCCATCTTTGATAGTGTCCACATAACATTTGTTATTGTTTGTCTACAAATATATTCTTCATGTAATGCCACTAGTTTTTTTTTAATAAATTTGATGTCAGGTTTATTGCCAAGCAATTCTAACGTCATAATCTTGACCTTCAAAAAATAATCTTGTACATTCTGTCCTTTGTAGCATGTTGCTCCGATATACATAAATGTGTTGCAACCTTGTATTTCCTTATGAATCTCTATTTTACCCTGTAACAGTGAAGATTTCTTTTGTACAAGAGAAAAACTTTTTTTTCAGTTCGTTCTCTTCAGCCTCAACAATCATCCCTCGACGAGACCCTATCTGCTTCCGATCACTGCCTCAACTAAACTACACTTTTAGTTATAACCTCACATATTCATTATCCGATTGAGGCTGTTTCAATATGTCGATGATGGCATACCATTCAAATGAATTACGGGTAATTTAGTTTAAAAGTGATATCATTGGTCCGTGTATATCAACATTGTTTTATTTCTCAAAAGGTATATTTCCATGCCCATAGTTTAATGTTAAATTCAACATCGGCTACTCCTTAAAGAACTTTCTTCAACCTCTCAACCAGCATAATCAAACAAATCTCACAATCTATCAACTGCAGATTACCCGACGCGTCGACGAAGCCAAAAAGGTGTATGAGATGACACTAACAGTTTTGTTAACAGAAAAATATCCAAACGGAAATAGAAACATTATATGCATCAACTCATCATATTATAAGTATTTAAAGACAAATATAGATAAAATATTAATCAATCTATTCGACAAAATCATCCGTAAGAGCTACTGAAAAAATATTAAACATGAGTACCCTAAACACCAGATACACTTGTAACGTAAAGATTTAATAAATGGTAAGCAAAAAGTCTCTACCACCTGTAACTGGAGAAACAAGTAGGAATCCTACGAAAATGCAACTGACTACAAAAGTAAAGTAATACACCAAGCTTTAGTAAAATCCAAAGGAAACTCAGAGAAATATAAGTATATATATATATATATATATATATGTGTGTGTGTGTTTGTGTGTGTGTGTGTGTGTATTTGCGTGAGTGAGTGTGCATGTATGTCTGTGTGTGTACAACAGAGAAGTTACTGACACAAAACTGCATTTAACATAAAATATGAGCAGAGAGCACAACCTTCTGAAAACACGCAGAAATCAAAACATACGAAAAATAACATAGAAAATCAGAAAAACAGCTTCATCTTGAAAGAGAATCTCAAAGCATGCAACTTTTGCCTAGAGGAGAAATTAGTCACCTTCCTAAAGAAATGATCATTTTCAAACGAAGAAACGCAACCAAATTGCTTCTACGCTACTTACAATAAGATCATGATTCAAAATAACTCAATAAAATCCCATAGCCTAAATCTAACAGCCTTTTTTTTTCAAATAACACTATTTGGAACCGAAGAATAGATACAAAAGAAATAGACGAATGAAAAATATAAATGAAAAATCAACAAATTTAAAATAATAAATAATAAGAAAGCATAATATAACTACAAATAACCTAAAATCATTAACACTAACAGGAGAACTTGGAAGGTCCTGTTTCCGCTTTCCATCTACTTACATTTATCCCCAAGTTTTCTGTGAAAACAGTAATAATACATGGTCTGAAGATCTCTTGAATCCTGAAAATATAAAGTGTGTTCCAATAACTTGGACCGATTTTAAATGTGAATTAATTATAAGCATCTAATGATTTCTTTTCTTTTTCTTTCAGATTTGGTGGACATTTGGGCGATATTATTTTTCATATCTAATTCCTTGACTTAAGTAACCTTATTCAATAGAGAAATAAATAAATTTTCACCGATAACACTAATTTATTTGCTTAGCTGCATTTACTACTGACTTTGATCCGTCTTAATGAAACACACTTTAATATACATCAAGCATTGTTGATTCCTGTGTACACACTGTTTACGAGAAATAATTAAGGAATTTTGAACGGGTGTGCTTTGAATTAGTATATATTTTATATGACGTGTGCTTTCAATTAGAGCTTTTGTTTTTTGTTCATTTAATTCGTTGCTTATCTGCATAGACAGTGTGGTTCTCGGTACATTCTAATTGACTGAATATCATTTCCGTGTAGATCAAGGTTTCCTCATATTTCTCTAAAACTTTCTTATCGCATTTTATCGAATGCTCCTGTGTAATCTACAAAACATATGTGTAGATATTTCTCCCTTCTACTCATCATTCTGATAAGGTTCTGTTAATATTCTGATGATAAAAAAATGGAATTTCCTTTTCCAGAACATTGTTTTTTAACATAAGCAGGAGTCTGATTCTCCTACGTATTCTCATCAATACTTTATTTATGTAGTTAAGCAAACTGATTGTCTAATCGAGTTCATATTCATCTGCACGTAGCTTCTTAGTGATATAAACATTGATCGACTTACCTCCTCTAGTATTTCCCTATAGTCATCACTTCCGTCACCTTATCAGTCCCGCAATCGTTTAAGGCTGTTCTACTAAAATAGCATCCATTACTTTTGCTTTGTTCCTCTTCAACTTGGCTAGTACTGACTTAAGTAGAGATTTTAATATTATGAACTCTTCTATATTTTTATGTATTGTCGCTATATCTTCGCTGTTTTTATGGAAGATCTCTTCGTGTGGACATCTGCTCTGCACATTCTTTTCAATTATGATTTTTCTCTATTTTTTCTGTATCCCAACGAACCTATTTTCAGTCATGCTTTTTATTTTATTTTGTATGAATACCTGCCACGCCTGTGTCCTGTAGTTTTTCATCACTGTATATTTCTCATTGAGCCATTCATTTTTTGCTTGCAAGCAATTACTCCTAATACCTCTTAAATCCTGTAACATTTCTTGAGATTACCTGCTGTCTCTCGATCACAAGTTCGAGAATTTTATGTGCCATTCACTTTTTGCTTCTTATCTTTTTTTCACTTGCTCATCTTTTGCTCTTTTTCTTATGATGGCTGATTTTCTTTCCTGATCTATTCCAAAGTTTCCAATTTGCTTTAAAACTCGGGTGTATAGGTTTACTAACAAATGTTATTGGTTCGTAGTGTATTGAATTGCAGTGGAAGCATTGCTCTGAATTTCAGCTAAAAGGCAAAAGTAGATTTATACTATTAGGTTGGTGCAAAAATAATGACGTAATAATATCGTTTTTGACGTATTTTTTAACGTCAAAAAACGACATTATTACGTCATTATTTTTGCACCAACCTAATATTTGGCATCCATGATGAAACGTCACTTGTTGAGTTTAAGATAAGCAAGGAAAATACTGTGTTATTTTTGAGACTCACTTGTAAAAGGCGCCCAACATTTCATCACAAGTGAAAAGAAAGTGAATCTCGAATACGCTGTAGAGGATTGATCTCGAGTTCGAAAGAAGTGGCTGCTCCGTTAGTAATTGGCATAACAAGAGTTGATTTCGATGTTCAGATTTGATAGTCAAAGATGACCTCAAAGGTAAAAGATGGTAGAAGAAATGTGACATTGTGCTGAAGGCGGCTTTCTCATTATAGATTGCGCATATCAGAAGAAAAGGTATGTACGATATAGAGAAACATCAAACGAAGGACATCTACGTGATGTGAGATCAGATGAACTCTAAAAGATCATCTTTCTTGAGTGATAAGAGAATACAGTTCTTAGGAAAAACTGTTCGTCTTCATAACATCTTTGCAAATTGTAAATATTCCATAAACAAAAGAATTGCTGGTGAAATCTCAGTACTATACCCCGGATGTTCTTGGCATTGCAATAAAGATCTTGTGAAAGCGATAATGAAGTTTCTCCTACAAATCCTGTAAAAATAAAATTCAGGAAGGACGGAAAAACATTTCATGACTTCATTCTAAAATGATATCATTGGACGACAAGGAAAAGTTATTATCTTTAGAGAAGGTTAAGATGAATTAAAGATCTGTGGAAGGATTGAAACAATTACGATAATCTACTTATTATTGATTCAGTGATAAAACTCTCTAATCTTTCCAATACAAACCGCTTTCTCCGTAGTTTTTAAATCAAGAAAGAAAATGAATAATTAACTTTGATAAAAACTATATTAATCATAATTTTAAGTGGAGCTCTCAAATTGCATACTCGTATTAGTCATGTATATTAAATTCTTCATATTCTCGGATCGACGCCATTAGATTCCTATATTCTGCAATATTGCTGAACAAACCAATATTAAGGCATTCGTAGCAAAATATTGCATGTGTAGTAAGTATATGCAGTTCTTGTTGATTCTTTGCATTACGTTTTTATTAAAAAGAAAGATTTTCTTGACAAAAGGATAATCAACGGATTAATAAATGGTGTCATTGCACATGATAGAATGTAGAAATGTGCTTACATAAGAACACACTATAAACAGATAGTTTTGGAAAAGCATAGAAATAAAAAAAATAGTATTGAGTATTTGTTTTGAAAGAAATGAATTAAAAAAATCCTTGCGAAACAAATTCACACAAAAATATTTTGTTTTCTTTCATTATAATACAAATTGAATAAGTTGCGTTACTATGAGAGAAAAACATAACGTGTTTACATAAGGAGAGGACCACGTATTTATGTTGTTTCATGAATGCGTGTAATTTCCAGCGGTAGCAGTTGGCAGAAAGGAAGGCACTATTATAAGGACAACTAACATTTTGTTTACAAAACTCTGTTGGTATCTTTCAAATTTGCTTAATTTACTTTAAAATCCGTAGACTTTATAAGAAGTTAATCAATTAAAATATGTGAAAAGCTTGAGTAATTAATTATACAAAAGATTTGAAAATTCATCTTGTCCACAACAACGAACAACCGACCCTGGTTAAAGGTTTACGAAAAAACTCAAAAATGAATACTAACTTATAAGAGGAATTTTTATAAAAATATATAAACACAAAGAAACTAAGATTAGTTTACTAAACTCAGAAGTTGATTGGTTCGTTGTCCAAATTTTTAAAGATCTATTTTTTAAGAGGGAAATATTGTTGATCATTTTCTGGTGCGAGCTTTCAAATTTCGGAGCAGAAAAGGATATGGTTTTATGAAATGCCAAAGGTCTTCAGCGTGTTGGGATAAAATCGCTGATTTGTTAATAAATGTGAATGTGGAACTTCAAATCGTGGTGCACAAAAAATGAGTCAACTTCTGTGTGAACCAGTTTTTGCACAGAATAGATATTTTTAAGGATTTCGTGATATTATTGAAATATATTGAATTTTTCTACAATTTTTAACATATTTATTATGCTCAGTGTCATATGTCCCAGTCGACGAATGGTTTATAGGGCGATCATACGCCGACTAGGAGAT
Organism: Acanthosepion lycidas; assembly: GCA_963932145.1. NCBI lineage: Eukaryota > Metazoa > Mollusca > Cephalopoda > Sepiida > Sepiidae > Acanthosepion > Acanthosepion lycidas. The sequence continues at coordinate 3,633,684 of OZ010585.1, read as the reverse complement.
ATATACACTTTCTTTCTCTCTTTGTTTCGTCTTTTTCTTTCCTTCCTTTCTTCTGTAGACAGCTCGATTTGCAACAGGGATGTACACTTTCTTTACGGCTTCGGTCTTGCCTTTTTCAAAGTCCAGAGAAAAACTGATCCTCGAGTGAATATTTGACTGTCACGTGACTTAGGTTTTGGGCGAGAATTCTAACTTACTTCTGTCCCCTGTCTAGCTTCTGTCTAGACGTTTTCCTTTACGGGTAATTGGGTCAGTCGACCCTTTTGACCTGCCTTCCCAAAATCTCATAAGACTTCACGTAATCTTTATTCTGTTGCTAGGCGAAAATTAACCTTCATATGTGCGTATATGCGTGTTTAGCTTATCTGCTTTTAATACCCGTCACATCAGTGTGGTTTGGCACCTAATAATAACAGAGGAAATGCAGGGGTAATAATCTTCCAAATGAGGAGTGACTTCTTGCTCGCCATAGAAATTCGGATTGGAAATTCCGATTTTGAATTGGGCTTAAATACTGACGAATAGATGCAACAGAAATAATACAATTACTGCAGCCAGCTAGTTGACCACAAAAATTTGTTCAGCTCGGCTTTAGCTTTGCTATCTCAACATCTTCAGGAGAATTCCACGTGTCAGTAAAAAAAGGAAAAAGGTTTTTCGTTTTTTTTCTTTTATTTACGTACGTTGAAATATATAAAGAGACACGCAAAGTAATGTCTTCAAGGATAGTAAGTTGAATTGTAAAAGGATGTGCATTGGATTATAATGGCACAGAATGTCAAATTGAAGAGTAAAGTTCAAATTCCAGTCGGGTTTGTTATATTCACTTACTCGCAGATGCCCTTCCGAATCTCCCCTCCCTATCTGCTACGGGTTGAATAGCAGGACAGACTGGGTCCTATAGCCTTGGTTGGCATGCAGCCTATCGCAAATGTAAATGGCAACCTACTGCAGGAAAATATTCTACCTAGTTAGTCATGAATCACACAAGCGATTATCCCGACAAGCACTTAACTGACTGAAAGTAAATTTCGATAACATTTTTCGTGTTTTCTTGACGTTTTTGCGTTATTGTTTCTATCGAGTTGAGGCACGGTTCAAATTAATATGAAAAACGAATTAAAAACTATTGTTTAACTGAAATTATAATTACTTCAAAATTACTTAGTTTTAGTTCAATTCACAAGTAAATACATTTTTAGCTTTGATTTTTAGCGCATTGTGTACGAACTTTTGTTTCGTTTTCTTCTGATGTATATTAAGAGCGAAAGTTATTAAAAATTGTTTAGTATTTTTCTTGCTTTCTTTTTTTTTATCTCGACAGCGAAGATGACTGAGTGTAGCAAGTTACGAGAACTGGGGACAAAGTCTCGTGTGTTTTAACGAAAGAAAACTTTTCTCTTTCTCTGCATGACATTAATGGAAACGTTAACCAATTTTACAAATCTCAGTGCCATTGATCCCTGATATGGATGCCCTTGACTGTCAAAATTCATTTTCGCAGGCAGTAGTTTCATAGTGTGAACAAATCTACACTAGGATTCAATATCCAAGTATTTTTGGAAAAAAAAACATATATTTGACTTCGTTTACATTACGGATCTTTGTTGTTCTTCATTCTAAAAAGTATAAATTAAGAAATAATAACCCGAGTAATCTGTAGAAAAATAAGAATAAGAAAACAGTTGGAAATTGTTCTTTTTATGTTCTTTATGGAAATGATATTACAATGCGCATGCGTATATACTTCCAGTTTTTTATATATTTTTTTTAATTTATAAATATGTCGTTAATATTTTCGTTCTTCACCTTCCATTATTCGTTCCGATGTATATATGTTACACCTTCATTCGCTATTTATGATTACGCATGAGAACTATAATAATAATAATAATAATAATAATAATAATAATAATAATAATAGTAATAATAATAATAATCAGAGCATTATTGTATACTTAAATGATGATAGCAAAAACAGTGACTTTGGAAGAAATATCAGTGTGCCATATAGTGAGGCTTCTGTTCACATAATATCAAAATTAGTGTATATAAATATCAAATTATTTTTTTAATTAAATATTTAAGATAGATATATGCCATGAAGCCTGACGTCCAACGTTATCATCTAACAGAGTGATTTGTTTGTATAGCAATCTCAAACCCCCACTGATCACACACCCTCTACCAAACTAGACTAAAAATGGAATTAGGTTTCTGTAGAATTTAATATAAGTTAGGCTCTGCTTCACATATTCGTTCGCATAAATCTAGCGCAAAGGTATGTGGTATCCATGATATGCATATGAAGAAAATATATAGTCTATAGTGCTCAATATCAGTGATAGAGCTTATCTAAATATAAAAGTGGACATTGATGTTATCACTCAGAGGTGACAGTCTGCTTCATGATAAGCGCAATCTTCATCGCTTGATGATCGCGTTTAGCATGGAACAGACTGTCACTAATCGAATATAACTTATGTTACATATGTCTATATAAAAGAATGCACCTTGGTTTCGTTCACAGTTTTCACATTGTCAACAATGATAAAACATCCCTGAATATATCCAGCATTAAAACCACTTTTATTTCAACCGGGCCGATAAAGTCTTATACAGTAACATTGAAAGTGCTACCGCCATAAAAGTGTAATCCGAGTCGGAATACTAGCCCTCGAGCTACACTATTGGTCTTTTTCTTTTTACATTTCAATTCTTTGTTAGATCAAAAGAATTTTTATAATCCTCTTGTTATGTATCTGTCTATATTTCTGCGATGAGGTATTATGTACACTATTTACATCATTCGGACTATTGTCCTCCTCTTTGTCGCTATATTGATTACAACGTTTCGGCCGTTGTAAGCTCCGGCCTTCTTCAGGTGTTTAGAATGTCGAACTTAACCGTTTATTTTGATCAATGAACACATGGAACAATGGATAAAGGCGTGAGTCAGATCCAGTGACAGGGCCCAAAGAGTGTGAGTTCAATATCCAGTTAAGGCAGTGGAGAAGGGGAATTAACAGGAGATAACTGATAACTGACATCCATTAGACATGGCATGTGGAAGTAGAACAGTCTACCCCAGTGAGCGAAATAAAGTTTCAGTTGGACATTTCAACCACCTGAAGAAGGCCGGAGCGTACAACGGCCGAAACGTTGTAATAAATATGGCGACAAAGTAGAGGACAATAGTCCGTTTAATGTAAATAGTGTCCTCCTGTTATTTATGCAACTATTTTTGTTCTTTTTGGGTTTTTTGTTTCATATGGAGATGTTTGTAATGATCTGTTCTCGATGTGAACGGGGTACGACATTTTGAACGGTATAATGTTTAGCAAGCTTGTCTCACTAGAACAGTTACGACTGAATAGTGCGTTCACTATGTACCCTCTGATTTTGGCCTTGTGCCACATCTAATCTACGCTTGGAAAATCACTATAAAATATATTCCTGATTCCTTAAACCATAACATTTCTCTTTTATTGTATCACTGCTGACACGTTCGATTTGCCATACCAAAAAGAGCACCTCCCGAATAATTTATAACATTCAATGATCTCATACATGTAATAAAATGATACGCATTGTAGATGATAAATCAGTTTTACAACATTATGACAAGAATTACGCAAACATATGAATATATTTAGGAAACACCATGAAATTTCCACAATTTTTGTTAATTAATTCAAAATAGGTAGCGCTTGAAAATAATTTGACATCCCCCAGGATGTTTTTAAGCATAACCTCAAGAAAAATAATTTCGCCGGATAATTTTCCTAAAGTAAATACATTAAATAAGTAATGTGTGCACAAAAAAAACTAATCTGTTTCCGTAAAGACAGGATTGTTGCAAAAATCAAATATGTGTAAGTTGTAGCTTGGGGTAACGATTCGGCTCCTCATGACATTAGACTATTAAAGCATATTAAATATTTATCTAAACTTTAACAAGTTTTGTTGTCTTTCTTGATTTCCATTGGCCATTTTTGGCTTCGTATTTTGGGACGTCATCGTCCAATCAGACGGCAAATAACAATGCTACAATCATTATTTGACTTGTCCCTCGTTTATTTGTAGAAAAGAAAAAAGAAAAAGAAAACATTTGTGGCAAAATTCAACAGAAAAGGAGTAAGGAAACAAAATATATGTGATAAAATATTTAATGTCAAAATCAGTTTATGATTATTAATAGGTAAATGGAGCTAAATATGATAGCTTTGGTAGCCTAATTGGTTAAGATGTCGTTCATGAAAGACGGACTTCCAAGGCATGATATGCGAGTTAAATTTGGCGGCTAAGATGATCGCTTACAAAAATTACGATGAACATAGAGATATAGAAAAGTTAATTAAAATAATTGAAGAAATTAAATTGGAAATGTTAAAATCCTTATCGAAAATGATGTCGAGTAAAAGGCGAAAGCAAAGAGGAAGAAACAGAAGTTGAAGCAAAAACGGAAATAAGAGTAAAGAAGAAGAACGGAATATAGTAAATGAAATTATAAAAGAAAATAACTAAATAGAGGTTGAAGTTAAAATTGACTCTAAAGAAAAAAGTAGAGAAAGGTGAAGTAAAATATGCAAGAGACGTGATGATAGACAGTAAGAGAAGAAAGAGAAAGGTAAGAGGTAAATTAAAAGAAGAAAATATAGAAGAGGAAGAGTAGATGTTACGTAGTCTAGAAGAGAAGAAGAAGAAAAGGATAAAGCAGATACAAATATTTATTGTATAAAAGAACGGAATTGTAATAAACAAAGAAAAAGAAAGAAGTGAAAAGAAGAAGAAAACAGTTGTTCAAAAAAAGAAAAATCAATGAAAAAGAAAAATAATTAACGATTTCAGAAACAAAAGGACAAAATTATTTGATGATTCTACTTCGCTCCACCCAGCTAAGGACCCTCTCGATTTTTCTTGAGTTGAAGTTTCTGAAAAGCCAGAGGGCTGCTGCTAACTAATAGAACACAACATAAAGAAACCCCATCTTTAGAATCAATTATTTTAATTTTCTTGATGAACTTCCACATTCCAGCCTGTCCTCATTTGAAATCCTCCATCTTTATTTTGCTTTACTTTTTTAGTTACGTCGATTTGTGTTTGTTGTGAATACCCAAGAACGAGTGGCGAATGGGATGCAGTTTATTTGCTCGTTTTTAATTTCATTATACACAACTTGGTTTATTAAATCAGCCCCGAGCATTATTTTCTTAATAATTCTTCATCGATATTCCCTTTAGAAATTTTTAAGGATCGATATTATTATTCGCATATTCTGCATTTTTCAGAAGATAAAATAAAAATGGAATATTTTCTGAAACATGATTTTTTTTAAGAATATTGAAAGTCATGCATATTTTTTAATTATTAGCCAACATAACTGTTGCTTTGGATGCAATAATTTTCCGAATAAATCTAGAATAAATAGAACGCGAATTTCCGTAAGTTACAAGAAGTCTGTACATTCGGGTGTTAATTAAATATTACTTTTATGGAAATAAAAATGTGTATTTTCCTTCGTTTCTTTATTCTCTGTTCATATATATATATATATATATATATATATATATATATATATATATATATATATATATAATTATTTATTTAAAAATATGATTCCAACTCGCTACATAAGAGGTCTCATGTTTCAAAACGAATTTTTTTTTGAATAACTTATTTCTGAAATTTACGAGTTTTAATAGTATATTCAGAATTGAAGTCAAAATTTCCATGACCCGGCATCTATGAAAGTAACTCTATACTGATACAAATTATTAACACCACGCCCCTGCCTATTCTAAACAATTCGCCCTTGATGTATCATGGAAATTCAAATATTATTTTGAAGTTTTCGGCTCTTGTTTTTAAAACATGAGACCTCTTATGTAGCGAGTTGGGATCATATTTTTAAATAAATAATTATATTTATGCTCTACTTTCGTATCGAGCACTATTTTTTAAAAATAATAACAAAAATACTAAGGAACTTTGGATTATTTACCAAACCAGTTTCTTATCTATTTTCTATAATATTTTCACATATATATATATATATATATATATATATATATATACGAATGGAAATGTAATTAGGTATAGACAACAAAAAAGTACTTAATACTAAATACAAAATCGGATATGTAGAAAAAAGATATTTAAGAAAAGCTAAAAAGCCAACCAACCCATGTTTCAACCGTGAGGTTTCCTCAGGTAAATGGAAGCAATACATGCATGCATACATTATATATATATATATATATATATATATATATATATATATATATATATATATATATATCCATGTATTCCTATTTTAACAATATTTTATACAAAAATCATTTAGATATATAGATATATGTATCGCCTAACGATTGCGTTCAAATATGAAACAAACTGTCGCTTCTGAATATTAACCTCAGTGTACATATATATATATATATATATATATATATATATATATATTCAGCCGGTTTTCGGTTCTAGCTAGAGTCAACAGAATGTCTAAACACACTGATAAGCTGTGATACACTGAAAGTCTGTCTGTGGAAGACAATATATATATATATATATATATATATATATATATATATATACATATATATATATATATATATATATATATATATATATATATATATAATAGATTATTTTTTACAACTGTTATCTGTAAGTTAGGGCAAAATTTTCTTGTTTTGATTGAGACATTTTCCTACTAATCAACCTCTAAGCAAGATTTTCAATAAAAATAGGATAAAATTAAGGCATAGCTGTACTGATAATCTAGAAAAAATTATAAAAAAGATAATAATAAAATTTTAAAGAAATGCTTAGGCGTAAATAAAATTAGTATTAATTCCAAAAGGAAAATCAATAATTTTGATAATAAATTATGCAATTGTCGAAATTCCATAAAGTGTCCATTAGAAAATGAACTTTCTTAGTGAAACTTTTGTTTATCAATGTTTCACCTACTGAAAACCCAGATGTTGAGAAATATTATATTGGAAGCACAAAACTGAAATTAAGATGGTAGCAATAATTCGTAGCGTAACCGAACATCCCTATCTAAATCTATTTGGTATTTAAAAGAAATCAATAACTCCCCCCACAGAAAAATGGAACATATTCTTAAAAACATGTGAATTTGTGAGACTTTAAATGACTTATTCTCCGTGTGTCTACATGAAAAGCCCAAAAATAATGATCTATTAAATCAGCGTAATGAACTAACTGTAATATCTAGACATTCTATAAAATCGTTAATGGTTTATTACATAAAAAATCTATGTATAACAATTATATATCCCTTATTTTATTATATATTATGGTACATGTAATATTGATTTAATTCACTGATATTTTAATTTTCAATATCGCCATGAATTAAGGCCCATTGAATAATTTTAGGTTCATAATTATTATGACCGTGCGTCACAACGTGACCTCCTTGGTGTCAGTGGGCGTCGATTAAATACAAATTACTCTCTCTCTCTCTCTCTCTCTCTCTCTCTCTCTCTCTCTCTCTCTCTCTCTCTCTCTCTTATTTTGTAGCTATTTATCATCTCTCCGTTACGTTTATGTCTTCGGGTAGTGCGAGCTCAGGAGCGGCTCCATCAAAAATAGAGTTGCAACTGATAAAAATTATACTGAGAGGTGTCCAGCCCTGGTGAACAGCTACCCGAGGCCCTCTCCCTCTCATTGCACCAGAGAGTGGGATCTGTGCAATTGCCATCGAAATCGATTGTTGCGGGGTCTCGGACAATTTTTTATTCCTACCCCAGGTTTACGCGCCTGGCTCCCTACATTATACCGACCTTGTGCCACAATGCGTGGTTGAGTAAATACCAAATTACTATAATGTAGAGCTCGGGCTTTTTAATCTCAGAATTTGTGGGAGAATTGAGTTTCGCAGTTGTTTATAGATTCCATTATATAGGTTTTACTTAATTAGCTATTATGTTTCTCTAACTCTTCAAATGTTGAATCTATAACTAATTCTAATTTCTCTTTTACCATCTTTACCCTATATTGATTTTATCTTGTAAATTGTCCCCTGTCTTGTCACCTATCAAATAAAAAAAAATGTTTGTACGGAAAATAAGGATCTACGTACAACAAATTGTCTTTAAAGTATGTGACAGCAGAAGAATTATCGTTGTACTTTCAAAAGGTAAGCTTAAACATTAATTCAATACTTAAATGCAGCAATCAATTTTGAGTTCTTCTGTAGTTTATTGATGCCTATCGACCCTACTCCTCCCTATTGGGATGATGGCTAAACCAAGAGTCCTCCACAGTAGTTAGCTTAAATACCGCCCGATAAGGCGGCACATAATATGGCAACCCTGAATCTGAGTTCAACGAAAATCGTTCCCTATGCCTAACTTTTCTAGGGCTTTTGAATGAGTTATGAATCATTGAATTTGAACCAGTGGGAGTGGGGAGTTGCTTGGACACACGCACGCACAAACACACACACATACACTGCCCTTTATATATAAAATGAGAACATGAATGACGTACCCAGACTTGAGGATTAGAATTATCAGTAAGATAAAAGTGTGATCTAGAAACCCACTTCAGATTCGTAATCAACATGAAAAATTTTTTTTAAAAAAATGAACCTTTCAACTCTGATGATTAACGAAAGCGCCATGTTTAATCAGTGTAAACACAGAAGACCGTCGTGGAACAATCCAAGAAATTTCTCACGAAATGGGAATGAGCTCATGTTCAATGAATTGCATTTTAAAGACGGATTGTGCATTCCGTCCACATAATCCAAGATTTCGTGGTCAAGAACAACACACCACGTGTTCGAAAGGTCTTCATACTCCTCCAAAATTGACAACATGTCAATATTGGTCTTCCCGATTCTGAAAACCACACTGAAAGCGAAGCGATTTCAGTCGCGAGAAGAAATTATGTGAAAAATGTCGCAGTGGCTGAACCGTTGGGAGGACTGTTTGAACTCCCAAGGGAAGTAATTTGAAAAGGATTAAATACATTCTATGAAATATACAAAATTGATTTTTTTTTTTTGATGTCTAAAGGTCGAAAACTTTCTGAATGCACCTCGTAGAAGTGGACACTGAGGTCAGCATCGTCGGCATTAAATTGGCCGTCGTTCCTCGGTGTCGACCGCAGATACGACTTTTTTACATCTGCTCTACCCCTGATATTCACCATTTGTAGCCATACATAACAGCATACCTTAAAATTATATATATATATATATATATATATATATATATATATATATATATATATATATATATATATATATATATAGGCAGCATTTTTCTTTAGTAATTTAATATTTTTGTTGAACAAAGCTGACAAGATACTTTGCTTAACTGTATTATTATATTTTTCCTGTATCCAAACAGGGGTTTTTAGGGTTTTTAAGTGAACATTTTTCAAATATTTATTTATTTCGAACGGTTTTATCTAATCCATTAGCCATTTTGAACATATACCATATAAACGGTATGTAAGTTTATTTTAGGCAGTGTAAACGTTACTGAAATATGAATATAATTAATGTTACTGAGGGCTGGTTTCCTATTTTTTTTATAAGAGCTTCCATTAATTTTAGATGCTTTTTGTTGTTTTGTTTTTTTTTTATATATGCATGTGCGTATCACATTTGTATTCTCAATCCATGTATCTATCTATATATCTATATATTTCATTTTATTCAGCGCATTTTGCGGTTGTGGTTCAGGGAGTCATTCAAGACAGAAAAGGTGCAACGGTTTGTCGGTTCCTTTTGCAACGGGAATGTTGAGGTTATTCCATCCCTCCTCTCTGTAGTGGATTTGTTATTGAAGTTACATTCTTCTAGGCTTTGCCTAAATAAACTTTGACCTACAAGGCAGCAGGTGTTCTGAATTCAGTGTTTCTTCTCCTAGACAGCTTGCAAACCATGGCTATAGGACCAAGTCAGCACCGCTATTTTCTGAAGATTATTAACACTTACATGGAATTTGAACATCGTCAATACGAGCCACAAACCATTTTTACACCATGTCTTTCTCTTTCTCTATCTATCTATATATATAGAGAGAGAGACAGACAGACAGATAGACATACAGACAGAGAAAGAGAGCTATGCAAAATGTATGTAGAAAATTATATATATATATATATATATATATATATATATATATATATACATTTCTACAAACAATATATATATATTTCCACATATATATATGTATATATATATATATGTATTTCTACACGGACGCGCGCACACACACATACACACACACACATATATATATATATATATATATATATATATTTCTACATACAACGTGTGAAAGTATGAAAATTATACTGACCTCGTCAGTCGACAACCAGAAAAGATAACAGTTTCAGTGGCTTAGGCGGTACTGCCACACCTGGCGCCACCCTCGTCTTTTGGCACCGGACAGCGTATTCTTTTTGTTTTAAATTTCAGTTGTTTCCGATTTCATTTTACAACTGCAACTGAGATTTTAAGTTCTGTGTTAAAATGTCCAACGCGCTCATAGCGACCGATATTAATAATATAGAATGGAAGGTTACCAGATTTGTTTCACGTCGGAAGTGGCGTTGTGTTGCGTGCATGGTTTTATTTAACTATTTATTTTGGATCTTCACCAGATCCGACTCGATGCCTGTTGAGCTGTGATCAGAAGATGTTGTGAAGCAAGCTTCAGGTACGGGGCCATTTATACCCACCTTCAAAAGGAAGGAAACTATTGACCGTCCAAGGAATCCATGGCACCCGACCTCAATAGGCAGCACATGACACGCCCATCCCTTTTCCACGCAGTCGAAATCGCAGCGATTCGTAGCGGTTTGTCTTTCGCTCGTGCGCCTCCTCCCGTGGAAACGTTAATTCTACTAGGAAGACACACTTCTGTTAATCAGACCGCTCTACAATAATGCGTACCGTAAACTGCAGAATTTTTACAACTACCACCCACTAATCACGGGCCCCACACAGTAGTTTCATGTTTGTGGTGGTATTTGGGTCTTTCTCACAGGGCGTTTTCCTTCCTTGTGAAAACGGATCTTGACTATGTCATGCAGAGAGCACGTGACGTGAAGTGCCGAAATTACTTTGACATAATGCGCATACATCAGTGACACCGCAGTACCCCCGCAGCTTGAGGTTGGTTCATTTGGTAAAAGATCATAAACCGATCACAGGAGAAACAGTATTGCCAATGGCTCAATTTCAATTAGGGTTATTCCAATATCAGTGCATTGTTTTGACTGGGAAACACAAGTAGCTGTTCGCTGCTCTTTCCCTCAATTCCTGATTTCATCAATCACCATGTCTCGTTTACCCTTTAGGCCCTGTTTGGAGAAAAACTGGTTGCTCGATTGGTTTTGGCCACCCCCAAAATCTCCTTGGTTAGCAGGCTGGATTCTGTTTCTTGGGTGGCTCCTACTGGGGACCATTTGGTGCGACCTTTGATACCTGGCCATAAACTACGGACGAAATCATCGACCGAGTCCCTCATCATTATCATCAACCCACCTATAACCCAAGTAGCACGCCGATTTAATTTTCTTTTCTCTCTACGTAACGTGACACAAATCTATCTGATTCTTCTGTTTGAAGTACGCACAATCTTTGTGATAGGCAGGAAATTCTAATATGCCACCATTTCTAAAACAATAGATAAAATCATAATAAATATACACGCTAAATTCAAGAAAAGGTATCAACTTCACTTTCATTTACGATGGAAATATAATACAGAGCTGCATTTTTCAATTTGTCTTTAAAAAAAACTGGTTATCTGTAGTCGCAAGCGGCATGCACCGCATCTTATTAATTGGCAAAATCATGTATAGCTAAAGTTACAAGCTAGGGCTTTATCAAATGAGTCTCACAGTTATTAACCTAAAGAGTAAGGCTTATTATATTGTCACACCTATTCCATCATATACTAATCATCACCCAGACAGAGCAGTGCCTTATGAAACTTCAAATCCACTAAGACCTGAGATAATTATATACCACCGATTTACCGATATAAAATTGCCACGAAGATTATAAATTTAATTATTTTGGACACTTCTTCCTCCCTGATCAAGAACTGCTTTATAAAAGCAATTTTGTTACAGTATATAAACTTATCACCAAACTGTATATTACTTATCAAAGTCCGTGTAATATTTTACTCTAAGACAGCTAAGTTGAACTCACTTTTCATAAATTAGATGTCATTAATTCTGGCAATATTTATCATACATTTATCAGAATATTTAATATGAGAAAGGTTTGTCTAATTTCTGTTTCTAAGATTCTTAATGATTTATGAGGTTAGGAGATCTACCGAATTAGTGGGGCGGAAACGTATTCTTGAAATATTATTATATGACCTAATTTGGCCCGGCGAAATGACCGCAAAGATTTCGAGAAATGTGGGATAATTGGAGGTCCATTTATTTTTCTGTCTGTGTGTGATTTATATGATGTTAGTTATATTTACATTTTACCTATGTTTACTTACATATGTATGTGTGTGTAAGAAATAGAAAGTAAATATATATTTATCTGAGGTAATTTGCATATTCTCCCCAAAGTTACACCTTTTTACAGGATGTTAAGTGGGAGGGGTCACTGATATTACGATAAAGAAAATCGATGCCGTTCTGCTTTCTTTAAATAATCGCATGACAGATCTTATAACGGAATATATGAATATTTCCTGATAAACCATTATCAAGGGATATGTATATTCTGGTTTCGTTAGAATAATATACAAAAGTGGCTTAACCAACTGCATGAGCCTGTGTTATGGGAGTCTGAAAGAATTCTTTGACGGCTACCTGCACTGTACAGGTTGTATAATCTAAAGTCCAACTTAGCCAATGTCTCTTACAAAAATCAAACCAATTTTTTAGTTTGTAGCAAACTTCATTAAAACTACCCCAAAAGTGGTTGTATATACTTTGTTACTTGTCAAATAAACGTATATTTATGACTGAAATATACGTACTCTTTTTCTGCAATGTACAAGTAACCTCTAGACTTAACCTGACGGTGAAAATAAGAGAATATGTTTAAGTAACTGGAACACAACAATCGTGCCGTTAAAAGTTATTGCCTGCTCTGTTTACATTGTCCAAGTACACACTGTCTGTCTGACCCAGGAATTGAACTCACAATTACTAATGTCATCAACAAAAACTGAGTAGTATTAAAATAAATAACTAAATATCCTTAGACATAGGTAGTAGAAAAAGAACAGTCCACATCGTAGATTAAATAAAGTGTTCAGTTCGGAATTCCCTGTATGTTAACCGGATCAATATATACCTGTTGAAGGCAAGAAAACACAACAGCCAAAATGTTTTGATAACAACAACAAAGATGAGGACAACAGTCTGAATGTCAATAGCGCAAATAATGGAAATAGATTTACTTATCTGTTTTAACGCTAAAATTCCATCATCTTGTGCAACTTGTAGTGGCTTTTGTTTCCACCAACTCCCTTTTTCATGAGGCTTGACTGCACAACATATTCACCAACGTATGTACTAAGGAGCCACAACCAGGTATTATTATTATTGTCTTCTTCTAACTTTGACTTATGTTATATACACATTCCCTTCCAAGTCCCAAGAAGAAATCTAAGGTCATAAATGGCTTCATGACATTTTCCACTCATCATTTTTGTAAAAAAAACTATGATTACTCATTTTACCTAGATAAATCTCTTCGCAAATGTAAGCTGTATTTGTGAGTACAATCTTTCATATTTCTTTAAGGCATTGGTGACCGGATATCTCATTATGGAGTATATCTCTCGCCTTTTAAAATTAATCCGAGGGCTCCGACAACTGAATTTATTGATGTCCTCATGTGCCACATTTTTAGATTTCCACTTCAAGTTCCTTGTATTTTGATAGTGTTTTAAAGATTCCCAAAGGTTCATTTCAATTTGCAGGAATTGCCATGTCAATAACAAAACACACTCTGTTTCCATGCTCTTTGCTTAAAATTCCTGAGTGATTAGCTTTGATTGATTCTTCTCTGTGTGTTTATTGCAATGTCCCATAAAATTGTTACACACCCCCACCCAGTAGCCGGGTTTGGATGATATTCATACGAGTTTCTTGCAGTTTCCTTCCCGTAAAAGTAGCAGATTCTTCAGGACAGATATGTGTCCATTCCATCATGCCGTGTCTTATATTTAGTGGGTGCTAACACCAAGCAACCTGATATAAGATATAATTTTTTCCGGATATTTATCACAGAAACTTTCACGTTTTGTCATCCATTCGCTTAATGCCGGCTATGGTCCAGTTAAGAATACTGCAACTATATTGAAACACGGGTATAGCTAAAGTGTTTATGGATGAGATTCTGTTTGATTTTTTTGTGATTTAGTATAAAGTAGTTTCCACTTTTCCATGCTATAATTAAGGAAATTTACTATCACCGAATAGATTATGTACATTTTTTAAGCATTTCACCCCTAGAAAGGCGGGTAGCCACTAGCACGCAAGAGGTTATAGAGGATTTGGAGTGAGAGCAGATAGGAATGATAGAGGAAAGGATGAGGAAAAGGATAGTGGATATATCAAGGCAACTGGAAATGTCGATTGACATTACATTTGAATAGTTGGAGATTAAAGCTATCAGGGAAACAGGAATAGGGAAGGGAGTTCCACAGGTGTGAGGTGCAAGGCATGGAGCTATTGGAGTAGACAAGGTGGCTACATTTAACGGTTTCAACAGTGAAAGGGTGAGAGCGGGGTGCCAGCCACGTAGGGCGCTTGAATTCGTGAAGTCTAGGAACCAGCGAAAGCAGCTCATCGAAGCAATAACCATGAAAGTATTTGTAAAAAAGACAGGGAGATGCGACGGCACGTATGTGGGAGAGCAGCTGCAGACTAGATGCCAGATCAGGGCCAATTATATTGCATATTCGTCTCTGGATCTTATCAAGAACCCCGAGGCAAACAGAAGGGGCTCCAGACCATATATGGCAGCAATAACCAGATGAATCTCTTCAAAATTCCTTCTGTTCCAAGGGAATGATGATGTTTTCATCGAGAAAAAAGTAAGTACAGTTCGCCAGAACAGATATGATCAATGTATATGTGGTGGACTGACATGTTATTTACCTATATATTTTTTAATAATCTGTTTTACCAGTTTTGGGTGGGGGATATATGTAATGCTTTCAGTAATTCATTCTGGAATTTCACTAGCATTGATAAAGTTTATGTATGAGTTTTATACATTAATGAGAGATGATAGAGCGAAAAGTTGCTCACCTTGTCATTTTGTGGTGATATCCAATTTTTTAATTTTTAAAGTTTTTCTAACATTATTCTCGGTCAATTTCTTCTTCTCCTTTATCAAATTGTTATTATTATTAGTAGTAGTAGTAGTATTCTTGTTGTTGTTATGTGATAAATTGTCTCTAGATGTTCTCCACTTACGCTGCAGGATGGACTACGGTAAAGTTATTATTATTATTATTATTATTATTATTATTATTATTATTATTATTATTATTTATGGATCTTTAAGAATTCAAATTCAAAGTCTTTCACAAAATCTTGGCATTTTAATAAATAATTCTTTAAATATTGTTTGATGGTATTTCCAATTTTTGCAGTATCTACAAGGAACACAGTTACCTTTTTTTATTCCAAATCATTATATCTTACTATTTGGAAAATATTCTGGATATAAAACTATAGGCACAAATATTCCAGCTTCAAAAGAGGATCTTATCCATCAAATATACAAGGCCACTTAGAATTCCTGAATCTATATTTATGTTGATGTTTTTAATCCTCGAACGTTCGCTTGATACACGTTAAATATTGTTTCAACAGAAAGCAAAGGAATTTGAATTTTTTTTTCTTCGAAAATGAACAGATATTATTTTTGTAAGGTGATTCCTCGCTCTCGTTTTCAGAACACATCCAATGTCGTCATTCAGCTTAAATATCGTAAGACAATATCATACTTGAAACAAAAGATAATCTACCCAAATAAAATTTGCTTTTCGCATGTCATTCTTTCCACATTGGATTTGTAAGTTTTCCACTTGGCGTCGAAACATTGGATGAAGAGACATCGTGTTTCTTTGTTTGTTTGTTTTTCTTACTGCTGAAAATGATTTCTGACGATTTCGTTCCCGCCTCGTCTCTATTAAAAAAAAAAAACTACAGTAAATAGAAGATCCATTTCGTTGGCGGTTGGAAGGGAATGTGTTTTGGATGATTCAAATTATGTACAACTCATTGGACGTTGATATTTTGTTCATAGAAAAGGCATGCATCTCTTTTGCAATTTCGAAACATTTCTTTTTCACACATAAGCTCAGAAACAGACGCATAGCCAATATTCAAGACATTTTGGGCATTCATATATATGTGAATAAATATTTTGTTTCAGATTTGCTAGATGTCTCAGGGAGGAAAGAGTGTTGAGTAGTGGAGACGGAGCGTTTATGGATATAAACAGTTTAGACAGAGGAATCAACGCTGCATCATAATCTGAAGATCACTTGGAGCGTGATACATGACTGCGACAATACAAAAACCTTGTTACATACAGTTCTCATTATTATACATTACTACATCTCTTTATCTCTGTATATATATATATATATATATATACATATATATATATATATATATATATATATATATATATATATATATATATATATATATATATAACTAGTAACCTAAAGAGCTAGGCAAACCTATCTAGGTTTAACCTACACGGATCGATCCGCGTAGGTGAAACGTATATACGTTTGCCTGGCTCTTTAGGTTCGTAGTTAGATTTGCTCTGCTTAGCGTATTGAGCACTTTGCTTAGTTATTTTTATTTTACTCGTATCGGAGGTTTTTTCTTTGGTCTCTGAGCTTGGATTCTAATCGATTGTTTTCGTCTGAATTACATGTTCTTCGTTCTTTCTTTTTTTATTTCTTATTTTTCCTTGGGAATTGGTTTGTTCATTTACAAGCCAAAACACCTAAGTTTTTTCCGGACGAGTATACTTACATTATATTTATAAGATTATTATTATATATATATATATATGTGTTTGTGTGTGTGTGTAGTGGTTATTTATGATATATGTTGATCTATATGTGCACGAATAAAAACAGTAAATATTACCTTCTTCTTAATTAAAAAAGCGAATATTCTAACAAATGATGATGATTTCCTAATCAAACACTTATCCACAAGTCAGGTTTGTTGATAAAGAATATCATTAAGGATTTAAAAAAAATATACGCAACCAACTTGTAATAAGCAAAAATAAAGACTCCAGTAAATTATTATTATTCTCGTGTAACCAGATGCAGCCAAAAACTAAAGAAGGCAAAAAGAATATTAAAATTATAATATAATTCTAGTTAAATGTTATTGATTCTAATATTTATATCTATGATTTCTTATAAAATATTCAAAATTTCTAATCTAATTCTTAGAAATTGAATATATCAAAATTGCGCCATATTTAAAAGTAATATCTTTTCTGAATTCTCGTGCCTTTTGTTATTTTATCTACAACACTAAATAATCAACAAGCAACAGTGAATTTGTACATTGGCCACACATGAACGACACTCTCTCGTAGTCTCACTTGTCATTTGTTAAAATGTAGTGCAATTTTCGGATATATACATGTGTGTGTGTGTATATATGATAAATAAAATAGAATCATTTAAGCTTTTAACATACATACCATTATATAATTTAATGTATATCAAATTGATCAAAAGTTCTGCTTATAAATTGGTCGATATTTCACTTGGTCAATAATTATTCGATCAGATATAAATATTGAACATTTCATATATTGAAAAATTATTAAACCATAGGCAGGAGTTAACGGTTTTTTGCCGACATCAACAAACTTTTGCATTAAATAATTAGCATAAAAAAAATCCCATAGCTTAATAAAAGTCTTAAAAGCTTAGCCAAATCATTAAATAGGAAAAACCCTTTCTGTAGTCGTCAAAAAACAAATTGAAATTCAGTGCAATACGGTTTGTATATAAAACACCCACTTGAATAAACAAATAAATAAATAGATAATCAGATGGACAATAATAGAACAAAATCCTCCCGACACATAACGAGTTGTAGGCGCGCCATAAAAATATCCCTCACTGGGAACTAGAGGATGACCCTACCCAACCTTAGCAAAACCTCTCAGAAGATGATGAATCTATAGATAAGAATTAACTCTCTGATCACTTAACGAAGAATACTAGTCTAGCCACTCCCACAATAACGAATGTTATAATGGACCATGCCTAAAAATACTCGTAAACCAAGAGATAGCTTATTCCTAAAATTTCGCTTGAAGATGAAACGGGACTAAAAACCTCGATTCAACTTAATTTTAATAATTATTTGGATGGTTTCGGCTCTCGTTTTTGAAACATGCATATATTTTCATACACAGACAGGCTGATGATTCTTTCAAGCATAAAACACACTGGTGGCGCTTAGTGTGGAACATTTAATGTTATTTATTACTACCAATGATCTCTCTCCCACTCTCTTCCTCTCTCCCCCACTCTCTCTCTCCCTCTCTTTCTCTCTGTCTCTGTCTCTGTCTCTCTGCCTCTCTCTCTCTCTCTCTCTCTCTCTCTCTCTTAATATCAACCACGTTAATACAATGAACGCTTGCCTTTAAAACGTTATCTTCTGTAAATAACCTGGCGGTCCATTTTTTCTTTTAAATAAAGTCTTTCATATGGCTCTGTCTCTCTCTGTGTCTATCCATTAGTATCAAAAACTTTGTGGGATTTTACAGAAATTAGACAAAATCTGATGGCACCTCATTTCAATATGATTTTTATATACAAGTAATAAAAATGAAGTTTATAGAAAACTAGTGTTATAGACAACCAGTACAAAGTTTTAGAGTTCATTTTAACATTATTGTATGAATGTGTCTTTCTTGTGAGCCGAGGTAACTGTATTTTTCTCGTTGATAAATGAAGCATTTCATTGCAGCCAAATGTCACAGTTTTCAATACTGAAGTTCAATGCATGCAAGAAATGTTTACGGTTTAATTGATTGACGCAACATATTTCTATCATATATTTGGCTCTCTTTTATACAACAATAAACATAGTAAATATGAATTCGTTATTGAATCATGAGGCATCAGTTAATTTCCAGTGTACAAAATGAAAATGTATTTCGAGAAATAAAAGCAACAAAACACAAACGATTAATCTGTTTCTCTTGTATATTTGTTTAACTGTAATTAAAGTCTTCTTCCTGTGTATTTCGAACAAAATAATCTCAGTGACAAGCAAGCTTTATTTAAAATGCACTTTCGCTTATTTGCTATAAATATTAAATAAGTATTAAGGAAGGGATAGAAATCAGAGTGAGCGGAGAGAGAAAGAGGAAATCCAAAGTTGGAGAAAGTAATTCTATTTTAACAAAAACAATTAACTCTTTTATAAGGAACAAAAATTGTGTGAAAGGCACAGATTGTTTTTGTCCTTTTCTTTTTAGAAGACATGTCAAACGTTTTATTCTTCTTTCGAGCAAATATTAACCCATTTATTCTTTTGCAATTAAGAAGAATGTCCTGTTTATTTCAATCTACTCAAGAAACTATAGAAGCATCTCCAACAATTCCGATATTGATATAGAGACTAGATTTTGATTTTTCTTTTCACGTCTAAAGAATAAAGTTATCAACGTTCCGGATACTTAATAACCAAATTTATCAATAATCCGCATTCATATTAATCAAATTTATCAATAATCTACGTTCATAATATTCAAATTTATCAATAATCCGGATCATAATAATCAAATTTATCAATAATCCGGATTCATGATAATCAAATTTATCAATAATCCGGATTCCTAAAAATCAAATTTATCACTCATCCACATTCGTAATAAACAAACTTATCAATAATTCGCATTCGTGATAATCAAATTTATCAATAATCCAGATTCGTATTATTGCATGTAAGTGCACATTAACAATGCCATTCAAACCGGAAGAATCGATAATAAACACCGTTCTTCACTCCGTTCCGAGAGTTATCACGTCGATTTATTAATCTCCTAACAGCAACCCACTCAATAAAAATGAATCCTATGGACCCTCATCAATTGCCAATTGGACCGCTAAGAATGGGGTACAGAATTTATTGATCGGTAATTTCCGCCCGGTAACTGAACTTGAAGTTTCTTTTGGTACTACTACCCGAACATCTACCTCTCAGAACTTGCTGGTCGTTGTTATTTCAGCAGATATTGAAGTCATTTAAAAATCGTTGTCCTTGAGATGAAATCATAATAAATTCTAGGTTCGAATGATCTTAATAATTCCCAATAATAAAGGAAAAGAAGCTGAGACGTATCAGAATCAATTATTTCCTGAAATTATTAAAAATAATTTTAAAATTATCAAGGAAACAATAGTTCCAAATTTTTTCATAAATTTACCAAATTAATTAAATTTTAAAATTCATTCAAAAAATACCTTCTCAAGAGAAATCATGAAATTTAAACACTAATAATATAAACACTAATAATTTCGATCAAAATTCTTGTGGCTACTAAAATATTTAAAATAGTGGTAGTCAACGAGAAAACCTCTCCAGTATTTTTTTTAGCTTATGCACAGCTTATATCTATTAAAGAAAAGAGTAATCCCCGGAAATCAATGGCGGTCAATGTTCGGAAGAAACATGAGACTTAAGAAAGAAGCGGGTTATCTTGTTGAAATGAGAAAACAATCACTGAAATATGAGAAATTTGAAGAAACAATTGTATCTGAAAGAATCGCCTTTATTTTGCAAATTTAAACATTATAAAATATCTGTTGAAATTCCTGAGATGAGGAGTTGCCATTATTTGAATGTATGCAGTATTCTGTAGATTAAATAAAGTTTTCAGTTCAGAATTGCAAGTGAAACGTTGTAATAACAATAACAACAAATGAGCGCAATAGTTCGCATTTAATTTAGAAAATATTTTATTATTATGTAAATGAAATGTTTTGACTTCCCATCATTAGAACTTAAATTTAGAAAATCTTCTTGTTTTTCAGGCATATTAGTTTTTGGTTGCATTATAAATTATACTTTATTTTCTGGAAGTTATGGTGGATATTTTGCCAAAAAGGCCCAAGGCAAGTTCAAAAAGATTTGTGACAATTTTACTAACCCATTTGTGAGTGCTTTCGTATTTTGTTTGCATTCTAAAACATTATATTGTCGTATATGAAAAAATTTTGCGCTTATAAAATCCGTTATTTCCATCCAAAACATAATCATCGATAATTGAGAAAATTTAAACCTATAGACTCTTATTCATTTATTGATGTCACGAGATTTCCGATATCGCCTACGTCGTCCAGTGATTTAAATCTCTCTCAATAATTGAAAATCATCTTTCTATAATAGTAGGCTACAAGCAACTCAAACAATCTTACTTCATTGATAATCTCCGCAAACCATATTCCTTGTCTTCAAAAATGGAGCAAATTAAGTCTAAATCGAAAAAAAATGTCATGTACAAAACTTCAACAGTCTATCAGTTATGTCACTTGCTAAGTGTTTTCTTTTATTATCGATCAAAGTGAGGATATTATATATTTATCGAATAATTATAATACTTCATCTCCGATTTTCAAAAACACTAGACAGGGTATACAGTAAACTGAAAGGAACATAAAATCAAAACAAAAAAGGTGGAGATAGTCGTGTGAATAATTTATGGAACCATGACGACATTATAACATCAGACATTCTGACGATACATAATTCTGCCTACCAAGAAACGCACGAAATCAATCGAACTTGACGATATGCAGATCGATAGGAATGAAAGTCACTTGGCGTCCTTATAGACCACCAGAAAAGCTTGCATCCAAACACTGAAATTGATTTCCGTCAATACAATTTCAGGGGCTAGTTCGATAACGTACAGGTTTAGTGTTTCGAATTAGGGCCAATCGAATGGTAAGAGCTCGGATGTTCAATGATGACTAACAAGCCAAATCTAGGTTAATATAAAATCCATTAATTGATTCTCTTTCTATCAAAATCATCCATAATCTCTCATCTATGTATCCTCATCTCTATACTTTGATCGGGGTCATCGATTTTCGCCTGTTTGTATTGCAATCATTAATCAAATTCTAAACGTCGCCTTTTCTTTCGGATCTTAAAAGATGTTGTTACTAAAAGAGATTTTTTTCTGTTTTTATGAGTTGCAAACTGTTTCCTTTATTGAAAATTGTGACAATCTTCCAAAAGTAAAGAAGAAAAACAATGAATTATCGATTAAATTCTTCATGATTGGGTGCTTTTGTCTAGAATCTGGATGAAAGCAAATGACCTTCTACATGTTTCTGATCGTCATTTCACCTGGAATATTGCGATAAACATGAAGATGAGATTTTAGGCGAGGAAAAGAGACATTCATAAATATTTGAGATGGATATTAACAAAAGAAAGAAAGAAAGAAAGACGAACATTAAGAAAGAAAGAAAGAAAGAAAGACGAATATCATCGTAGAAAGAAATAAAGAAAGACTAACAGTATGTGAGAAAGAAAGAAAGAAAGAAAGAAAGAAAGAAAGAAAGAAAGAAAGAATAGTATGAGATAAAGAGAAAAGCAAACATGAGGAATGAGATAAAGATCAGCATCAGATAACGATTCAAAGAATGATGATCAAAGAAAGAAAGAAACAAAGAAACAAAGACATACAGAAAAAGAACAGTATCAGTCAAAAGGAAGAAAGAAAGAAAATATTAGGTTGGTGCAAAAATAATGACGTAATAATGTCGTTTTTTGACTTAAAAAAATACGTCAAAATCGACATTATTACGTCATTATTTTTTCACCAACCTAATAGAAATGCATGGGAGAAAAAAAGAAAGAAAAATGTAGAGAAAATGATAAGCAAACTAAGAAAGAAAAAAGTAGCTTTTTAAATTTGCCTGCTGAACTTTTAGGAATATTTAATATCGAATTTTCTATGTTGATCGAAGTCACAAACAAGTAAATTTGACTCGCAGACCAATATCCAATGTTGGGACCCCTAAACGAGGAAGAAATTCAACCAAACTGAGATAGATAAACATGAGATATTTATGCTCACAATGATATCAGAAAGAGCTATACAAATCAAGAACGATGTATACGTGTATTTTTTTTTTTTTTTTTTTTTGGTGTTGTTTTTTTTTTTTTTATATAGATTATTCAAAACCGTTTAATAAAGTACGTCACAAAGAACAAATAGAACGCTTAGGTAAGTTTCATCTATTTGGGACGGATATTAGAATAAGCCAGAAGCTATACTGGCAGCACAACGCCTGCGTACGTATAGAAAATGAATTCCCTACATACAGAAAAATAAAAATAAGACAAGAATGTGTCTTCTCACCGGACTTATAGATCCTTTACCGTGAAACGATCCTGAGAGAATAAGAAGTTCTACCAGGAATCATTATAGACGTTCGGAGCATTAATAATATTAGATATTCAAATGACAGTGTCGATAGCAGACACAGAAAGGTAACTACAAACCTCTTAGAGTAAATAAATGCAGGCAAAAGAAAGGAGTCAACCTTAATACAAAATATATGGTTATCAGGAAAAAGAAGACCAAGATGCAAACTACAATATGAAAGCGCCCAAATCAGGCAAGTAGAAAAAAGGAAGCGTTTTAACACAGGACGAGAAGTGTGCCATCGAAATCCGGAGGTACATTGGAATAGAGAAAGATGCCTCCCAAAAGATAAGCAAAGAATTAAGAATCAAGAAATTTTTGTTAAAAACAAAAGAAAGAATTCTGAACTGTAACTTAATATCGATAATTTTATATGGTAATGTTGGAAAATTACCTCACAGATGAAGAAAAACTTCAAGCAACCGAAATGCGGTTCTACAGAAGGATGCTGAGAATACTATAGAGTGAACATGAGTAATGTTTTAGGGAAAATGCAAGCAGAAAGGACGCATATGAGAATCAGAAAGAGACAATTGAAGTGTCTGTGGCACATAGCGAGGAAGGAGGGATGAAGAATTTGACACTCATTTGGACAGACTGAAGGCAAGAGAGACAGAGGAAATCTATTTAAACAGTTTCTTTAAATGGTTGCAGAAAAAAAAGATTAGGAGAGATAGGAAAACGACAAACAATGCTAAGATCTTCAAAGGAGAGGAAATTGTGAAGAACAAAGATCACCCACGCACTGCAGGGACACGGCACATACGTGAAGAAGAAGAAGAAGAGATAAAGAAATATGAACAGACTGGAAAAAAAGCAACATAGATAGATAGATAGATAGATAGATAGATAGATAGATAGATAGATAATCTAAAATGATAGGCCAACGCATTTATTTCGCTGATTTATTCAATAATACATTAATGTGTTTAGTCCTCATTCGATATTCTACTAATGTCAACTTCTGCCATTCTAACAATGCTTGGTAAATATTTCTGCTGCCTTTATGTTGGGTAAAAGCGAGCTAATCTAAGAAGCCATTCCTATGATTTAGTAATTCGATTCTCTCTATCTGTCTATATTTCTGAGATAAGGTATTATATACACTATTTACATTATTCGGACTATTGTCCTAATCTTTGTCGCCATGTTTATCACAACGTTTCGGCCGTTGTACGCTCCGGCCTTCTTCTGTTGACTGTTGTACTTCCACGTGCCATGGACACATGGCATAGAGGAAAAAAGCGTTAGTTAGATCCAGTGACAAGACCTAAAGAGTCTGAGTTCAACAGCTGGTTAAGGAAGTGGAGAACTTTCAGAGGGGAATTAACAGGAGATAATCGACGTCCATTAGACATGGCACGTGGAACTAGAACAGCCTACCCCTTTGAGCGAAATAAAGGGTTTAATTTAGCATTCCAACCACCTGAAAAAGGCCGGAGCGTACAACGGCCGAAACATTGTGATAAACATGGCAACAAAGATGAGGACAATAGTCCGAATAATGTAAATAGTGTCGATTCTCACTATGTGCCCACCTTTTTCTATACTATGTTCAACTTAGTAGGTATTTCTATTGCCTGATCAAAATGAACAGACCGATATATATCTTAGTCTCTTAATGGTTTGTGTAAATGGTTATAAGCAGAGGAAACACAAAAGACTGGTCTAAGTATTAGGTTGGAGCAAAAATAATGTCGGTTTTTGACGTATTTTTAACGTCAAAAACCGACATTATTTTTGCACCAACCTAATACAATGATTATGTTAGCATTTATTATGCAATAAAAATTGGTATTAAGTAACCAATATTTTATTGTATAAGTTCTATTTTATCAAATTGCATTAAAAATGTAGATGACATGTTTGGGGCGGGGGGTTGTTGTGATTCATTAATGCAAAGAACGTCATTTTTTTTTATTTAGGAATAAATCTATAATATACAGAGATACATACATTTGATCTACGAATATTTTGTCTATGACAAATACTTCTCGTATGTGCCGAGTCCCTGCAGTGCGTGGGTGATCTTTGTTCTTCACAATTTCCTCTCCTTTGAAGATCTTAGCACTGTTCGTCTTTTTCCTATCTCTCCCAATCCTGTTTTTTTCTGCAACCATTTAAAGAAACTGTTTAAATAGATTTCCTCTGTCTCTCTTGCCTTCAGTCTCTCCAAATGAATGTCAAATCCTTCAAACCCTCTCCCCTTGCTATGTGCCATAGAAACTTCAATTGTATTTTTCTGGTTCTTATTATGCGTGCTTTCTGTTCGCATTTTATTATTTTAAATGTTAATATTGGCTCGTTTTCTAACCTTCATCATTCTTTCAAATTTCGATTCTGTTCATTTTTTTTATTTTTCCAATTAAACCTTGCTTGCAGCCGTTTTTACCGCTCCCAAGACACGTAGCTAAGAATAATGTTCATTATTTTTTCTTATTCTCATTTAATTTCTTATAATGAATGCAAAGGTATTAGTATCTTCTTGGAGGGATTTTAACGCAGACTTATCATCTCTCAGTTGCGTCTCTGTCTTTGGACAGAGTGCGCTCAGGGGCTTCTCTGTCAAAGGACAGGGGCAACTGAGAAAAGTATACTGAAGAGGTGTGCAGCGCTGCGGAACAGCTGCCCGATGCCACGCCCTCCCATTGCACAAGAGGTGGGGTTCTCTGCTCGCACCGAGGCCAGCTCAAACGACGGTTGCGGGGGCTGTGGGGAATCTTTGTCCCTTGCCCGGGTGCACGCGCTCAGGTCCCCACTTTAAAAAGACCTTGTATCACTTCTCGTCCTCGTGGGGGAACGAGTAAACAACGCATTACTATCTTCTTGACAGGGTCGAGATTAATTGGATTAGGGGTCTGTAAATGACTATTTTCTTACATAAATAGCTTCCTGCTTGAAATCTGTATCGCTTATCTTATTCAGCTATAAGGGACATAGTGTTAATAAGTGTTGTGGTAGGATCCACCTAATTTGCATAGTGGAGTACCGACCATATAAATATGGTTGGTACCGGGAAGGAATGAAGAGATTGAACCAGAGACTCTGCCTGACTGCGACTCAGTCAACACACATTCGATGAAGGGTCTTCCTAGGAATATACAAAAGACTATATGTAAATATTGTGTACACTTTCTTGTTTCAATACATTTTGTTCTAAGTACATTTTGTGTTGCATTATTATTCCATGCATTAGTCAAGTTTCAACAATAAGATATATATTCGTGTAGTCTATATCCCTAAAAATTAAAAACCTTAACAGAGACAAATACTAGAAACTAAGTCAGACATGTCACGTATTTTGCTTATATAAATAGAATTATATCTTGAATGCTTATTAACATTGCCTGCATTTATACTAATTGTATTTGCATTATAAAATCTGACATATAAGCGTTTTTCAAAAGGCACATGTGCTCCTCAGAGACGCATTGTTGCTTTTAATGTTCTATCCCTTTTTTTCGCGCGTAGCGCTTTCAAAAACAGGGTTTCCAAATTGGTGTGGAACGAAAACCCATCATTCCCACCGTTTTACTGTTGAAATAGGTAAATGCATCCACCAGTTGTACTCCAAGAGTTTCTTTTCCCCACCTGTGAAACTCCCTTCCTATTTACTTCCTTTCTTGTTAACTAAAATCCTCAAAATTTTAAATCCAACATCAATTACCATCTTCTGTCTTCTTGAATCCCGTTCATCTTATCTCTTTTCCTCAATCCCCTATACTCAATCTTTTCTTTCACTCCCTGTAACCAGCTGCGTACTAACGTCATATCTACCTTACTTAGGAATAAAAGATTCTTTTAATTATCGACTAAATGTATCACTGAATAATCTTTTTTTTTTACGTATTCCTTTTGAATAATATATTTGAAAATAAATACTGTGACACAAACATATTTTCTGTGTAATGCGCATTGCATATTGAGAAACGGTCGCAAAATTATGCTTAAACTCGAAGATCCTGACACGATTTCAGTTTGATTTGTCGTCTTTTAGACTTCAGCAATTTCGACCAACCATTTGCCAACCCTCAAAATGTTGACCCTGACGGCAAGGGCGGAAAATATAACAATCTTGATCTGAGCTCGATTTCATAGCGCGAATTGATTAACAAGGACTACTGCCGTGTTTACCGCAAAGATAATTAAATCTGGCTCGATTTAGCGCTGAAGCCGGAAAGTGATTTGGAAAGGACATTGTTAAAGTTCTGAAACGTAGAAGCTGCTGCTGCTGCTGCTGATGGTGGTCAGAATGATGAAGAGGCGTAGATGCATTACATTGATTTTGATAGCAGCGCGATAATAATCCTGCCGAAATGGGAAAAGAAAAAGAAAACAAGGAAATATCGATTCTCCCTTCATGCTTGTGGACTTTTGTTTAAAAGTTTGATGAACACAATAAACAATAAATTTCTTCACGCTTTTAATCGTCATTTTAACAGTAATATCAATACGATAAAATTGATGATCAGCTTATTTCCATAGAAAGGGACTTTCCAAAATAATTGATACAGGTACTAATATTAGAAAGAAAGAAAGAAAGAAAGAAGGAACAACATGAAATAAGAAGAATAGGAAACATAATTAACATTACAAAGAAAGAAAGATCAGATAACGAGAGAAAGATAATCAAAGAAAGAAAATAAGACAGAACGAAAAAAGAACAATATCAGTTAAAAAAGGAAAGAATGAAAACCCAAAAAACATGCGAGACCGAAAGAAAGACAAACAGTATGAGAGGAAAAAAGAAAGAAACAAACAAACATTGAAAGAAAGTACAGTATAAGATAAGGAACAGTATAAGAATAAGAATAGTAAGCAATGGAAAAATCAGAAAGGAAAATGAACAGCATCAGATAACAAAAAAAAGAAACAGTGTAAGGAGAACATCATCAAAGAAAGAAAGAAAGAAAGAAAGAACAACGAGGAAAAAATAGAGAAAGAAAGATGAGCATCAGAAGAAAGAAAAAAATAAAGAAATATGGCAGATGGGTAAATAGACTGTCATTGAAATTTTTGTTCTGTTCAGATTTTAAATAAGTTCTTTTCTTGATCTCTGTAAGATCAACGTTCAAGTAGAACAAATGTGATGAGGCTTGCAACACCAGAACAACTCCAGAATATGTTTGGGGAATTTTAGAAATACATTAACCTTTGCATTCAAATGTCGACTGTGTACTGAAAGTTAATATTCCTCAAACAAAATCTGTTGTATCTTGAATAAATTTGATTTCTATTTATATCTTATGCTGAATAGAATTTTTAAACGAAAATACAAGCAAGTGAAAGATTTTATTAAAGAAGAGATCGACGCATCGAATAAAGAATAAAGAAGAAGAAAATGGATGAATTTTAAAAAGATGCAAAGTTAATGGAATTTTAAAGAAATTGACAAAATAAAAGAATAACGATTCATTTTGATCAGGTTTCGCAATGGATATGGTCATTGATAAGTAATAAGAGAGTAAGGAATTATTCACAATATCAGAAAAAGGATGTACTGAGAAGAGGAAGAATGAGAGAATTAAAAAACGGTTTGAATTAAAGACAGTTAAGGAGGGTGAGGTAGATGCATCAATGACTGGAAGTAGAAAGAAAGAAAGAAAGAAAGAAAGAAAGAAAGAAAGAAAGAAAAAAAAAGAAAGAAAGAAAGAAAAAAGAAAGAAAGAAAAAGAATGTTAGGGTGATGCTGATCAAAATGGAGAATATGTGAATGAAAAACCGGCGAAAGGAACGGAGAAGGGAAAAGAGAAAAGAGAAAAGAAAGGAAGGTAGAAGAGAATAGAGGAATAAAGAGAGTAACGAAAAGAGAAAGAAAAGGAAAGAAAGAAAGAAACATTGGTGTTGGTGATACTAAATAGATTTAAAAAAAAAGGCATGAGTAGACCAATGCGAATGAAGCTGAAGCCGATGTACAAGAAAAAAAACTTGAAAGCTTAATAATTAGGGACAATGCATGTAGTTGAAAATTGTAAGTGAACAGAAATAAACATATGCTCGGTGTCAGGCCTATCGTCGAGATAAGGGCTGAAAATCGAAGGGCGGGCCGAAGGAGTCATATGCTGTCGATATAGCATCGGCTTTCCAGAAAGTTAATTGCTGACAAGAACAACATCAAAAGAACAGATTTGGGGCGGTGAACGAAGGAAAGCAACTTTTGGCCTTGTGCCATTTTTCTTTCGCGTATCACATTTCTGCTTCTTGTGATTTTTTTAAAAAATGCTTCTCATAGAAGCTTTCAAACGGTAGCTGACAACGTGCTGATTTACGAGGAATTACAAACGTAGGAAATTGCAGATGTCAAAATTCACCATTTGCACAATGACACATACATACATACATACATACATTCATACATACACGAATATATGCTTGTGTGTGTGCGTCTGTGTTTGTAAAGGTCTGTATAAGCGGGCATACTATAGAGTGATGATTAAAACCGTCCAATCTGCGAATTACAATTGGCGACACCAAAAGTAAACAAGTGAAATTTTCAAAGTTCTAGGAAGTACTTTAATACAGCATGAAAAATGCGACAATATAATCCGAAGCTACATTGGGATAGCGAAAAATGTCTTCAGAAAGTTAAGCAAAGTATTAAGAAACAGGATAATTTAATAGATTCCTAAAAAATCTTCAAGATACGCAAAGATCTTGCATGAGATGCGTGTAACAAACTTCACAAGATTTGGCGCGCCAATATTCCATCCTTCTTAAAAGTCCAAATTTTTCACACATTGATTGAACCAGTTCTTCTACTGTATCTTGTGTAAATGTCCATGAATTGATGTAAATGTTGAGGAGACTAAGTGTATATGCGTCTGTTACCTTCATCATTAAATGTAAATGTTGTCTAAACCAATGTCACTTGCTATGTTACTTTAGACATTTCCAACGGTCAGCTGGTAATCCCTCCATCAGGTATTCTAGGTCAACACGGGACGCCATCTACTGCGAGATATAAAAAAAAATCTCTTCAATTTCATAAATGGAATGTCCAATTCGTCTGACATCCATTATCATGCCACAATTCGAACTTTGATAATTCCTATCTCTTTGCTATGAACAGCCACAAAAATATTAGAGAAAAATGATTTGGGTTTGTGTCTTTCGTTGACATAATGGTATGTCACCTTTACATACTGATATCCTATGACTTTTTGCATATCATTATCTGTACACTACAGTTCAATGTTTGAGGACACCACTGGTAATTTTTTTAAATTGGTAGTTGTTTTGTACTTTAAATAAAAGAAAATTATTATACTTGTTTAAAAATGTGAGACTTTTATTAGAAATTTTATTATGAAAAAAGAAAAGAATTTTATGATTCACTTTTGCTCTCGCCAAAATATCCTCCTTTAGCCTTGATTACTGCAACACAAAATTTTGCCATTCATTGCAAAAGTTTCTCAAAGTATAAGTTTGATAATTGATTCCATTCTTTTTTAATCATTCTAAGAGCTCTTTTCCTTTTTTCTTTTTTTTTTAAAT
Organism: Acanthosepion lycidas; assembly: GCA_963932145.1. Lineage (NCBI taxonomy): Eukaryota > Metazoa > Mollusca > Cephalopoda > Sepiida > Sepiidae > Acanthosepion > Acanthosepion lycidas. The sequence continues at coordinate 3,602,684 of OZ010585.1, read as the reverse complement.
TCTTCTGTCAAGTTCATCCCATGCTAATTCTGGTGGTGGCTTTAAACTTTTGAATTGTAGTGTATATTTGTATGTATGAATAACGAGAAAACGAAAACTTATCTTAGCCGACGAATTTCATCGTCTGATGGTAAATGTAAGGATTTTATCTTGTGACAAGTATTTATATACAAGAGCAAAAGCCGATTGAAAATGAACGTCCATAATGTAAGTTAAAATTAAATGAGTTTTTCTGGAAACACATTCGGTACATCTGCTCACGATTGGAACCACTCTACGTTATTATTCACAGTATCCAAAAGAAAGCTAATAACCTTTGCATACCCGAATTAACCGTTATTCCCCCCCACCTAGCCTCTCACCATATTCTATCGTTATTATTATCGCTATTACTATTGTTAATATTCCTTTCTTCCATCATATTCCACTATTTCATATCGAGAACCCGCCATAACATGTTCAGGGTGGCAATTATCCTCATTCTCTTCGCATTCCAGCTTCTACCCAGAATTGTTTCTTTGTGGAACAAACTCCCGAGAGGGTGCTTTCCTGACAACTACAATCATGGTCTCTTCAATCCAGTGACAATCGATATTTATCCTACATGTCCTCATCACGTGCACTTTTTACACTCCCTCTCTTCTCTCTTACAATACTCTTGTTCATTAACCCTCTACCATGAGTGGCGCTTGGGGCTTGTATTAGATGAACTAACAATGAAACCAAAACCTATCATCACCAACCGGAAACATAATCAGTGTAAACAAATCTAAACAAAAATTCTTACAATCTAAAAATATTACCTGGCTTTAAATAACCTGAAAATGGTTGATAAGCCGTAGAAAATAAATTAATCAATCAGTCGGGACTGAATTCGAACATTAGTAACAATCAGGGTCTTTTTGCATCCCTTACACTTATTTTGAATATAAAGGGTATTTTCTTGTTTTGGTTTTGCTTATTGTCGTTACTTTTACATTACTGTCAAGGTTCTTTGCCGAACGACTGAATGTATCACTTTGCATATTGCGTTTTAATCAGCCTATATATATATATATATATATATTATTATTATTATTATTATTATATATAAATGTGTAATTGCATTTATGTTTGGATTAGTTAATGAATTGATTTGAAAGAAAATTTTATTCCTTGTGCTTTTCCATTATGAAAACTTTGATAACATGGATATTTTTATTTAACATAATAAAAGATATAATCTTATCGATTAGACATTGACAGATTAATCTCTATACGATGGTGAAGTCTAATACAAGATTCATTAATGTGGATGATGATCACACCTTAGTTGGAAAGGGGCACTTGTTAATATCCACTGAATACTCGTCAGTTTCATGATCAAAAGATGATAAACCATTACATAAATGTCCAAACAATACAATCATGTACAAACGATATTTTGGGCAAATGTCGGCTGTTGATGGTCTTGGATATTGTAATTCCTATTTTTATCGTAAATTGTATTATTTATGCTAATAGAATATGCTGTAGATACGTTTATATGTGCATGTAAGTATGCTGTTTGTAAGACGCAAAAAGTGCGACGATATATATATATATATATATATATATATATATATGTAGGATGCGTTGGGTAAATTTTCGCCATTTTATATTTATTTAATTTCGAGCATGCGCGATGTTTGTTATTAATTTTGTTGACTGTACAATAAAGTAGGGTCAATTGGGCACCGTCTATGAGGAAAGAAAAACCATGATGCAATTCAATCCACTAGAAATTTGGAAACAGCATGTTTTACTCCTTGGCATTCGATCTTGAAGCTCAAATACGAACATTTCAGAAGGTTTGGGTGAGAACAACGCAGAGGATTCACAATGAGTTGAATGAGTCTAATGGTGATTACGAAGATACTGCAGCTCGAAAAACTCACTTTGAGTTTAGTTCACTTTGAACATTTTGATTAGAAAAGATCTCCCAAATTTCTTGGTAAGACTCAGACTTAACACAGTGGCCTACATCAAGTGCATTGTGGAGGTACTGCTCAACTGGTTCAAAAAAGTGTCTGATGCACGACCCTATGTCTGGGAACGAAACTCTGCACCATGTCACACAAGCAGGAGAATCAAGTCATGGATATCAGACAATTTTTAGCGATCACATCACCCCTCTGGCCACCAAACTCTCCAGGCCGCAACCACCTTGATTATTATGTGTGGGACACAGTTGAACGAGAGACCAACAAATCTCCTTGTAAAATCAAAAGTTAACTGCGAGGCAAGAATTATAGCAGCATTCACCAAATTAAAAAAAGGAGACAGTCCAGAAGAGCTGCAGGAGATTCCGAAGTTGTGTGGAAGTCATAGTTGAAGCCAATGGCGATGTTACTGAATAAATTTACTCTTTAGCATTTCCAGATATTTTTGCATAATTTTGTTAAATATATCTGTTAAAATGAGACGTCAGTATTATTTTCATTTTTACGTAATTTAGACAATTTATATATCGTACCATGTATATTCATATTTAATGCAAATCGTCAGGTCATATGTATTTTTTAATTTATTTTACGTTATATCTTAAATATAGCATACGTTATTTTACCATATAATATATATATATATATATATATATATATATATATATATATATATGTATATATGTATGTATGTATGTATGTATATGTATATGAGAGCGAGAGAGAGAGCGAGAGAGAGAGAGTGAAAGAGAGAAATAAAATGATAAAGATATAAGGATAAGCCAAAACCAATGATAAAGTAGGAAAAATTTTCGTGCTGTGTGTTTTGTCCTTTATGTCTTCATTGGATTAAAATGATGTTTATGTTGGTGTGATTATACATGTCCGAAGGGGAGGAGATAAATATCCACACGAATACGAAACGGCACAAAGATTTTCTCAACCTGAACCATTCCCCAACAACTTTCCAATTAGAAATCATTGGATCGATGTGAGAAGCGATTTTAAAATTTAAGGTTGTAATATTTATTATTAATAAATTAGTATTATTAATATATTTACATGGCCGACATTTACTAAATTATACGGTATTTAACATTATTTAACATCTGCTGATTATGTGTGTCTGTGTCTTCTGACATCTGATACTTTTTATATAAAAATATTTATTTTTAATAAATAATTTTATTTATGAATTCGTTAACTGATTAGAATTCATTCCACACAACGCTTCCCCATGTTTTCTGCACCTTCGCCATATTCCCGTCAAATATCTCACACGAGTCAGCATTATTTTTCTTGTACTGACATTCACCCAACAAAATGTCGTCGTTTTTTTTTTTTGTTGTTTTTTTTTTTTTGTTTTTTTGCTCTCACTTCTGTCACTTTCTCTCTGATAATGCAATTCTTCAAAGCACGAAAATCCTTAATTCGAAATGGATCGATTCTTGAATGCAGAATATTTCCACTTGATGTCTTTAGTGTCATTTTAATGCAGAAAGATACGTGAAATATGATTTTAGTCTGCATCCATCATTCAACAAATATATTTTCTTTCTTCCATTTTGTATTTTGTTTAAATTTATTGCTTTTTCATTTTAGAACAGACAGGAAGCACTTGGCGTGAATGATATATCGACAATATAATGTGTGAATACATTTTGATCATTACTTTTGTATCCATATAACAGTTGGCTCGTTGTTAACATTGTAAATGGGAATAAACTACTCTCTTTGATCGCCTGGACAGAAGAAATGCTATGGGAAAGTGGCTGGCTTATATTCCCATTAACTTACTTTTTCTCTAAGTACTGTCTTATGACCGTAATGAGATATATTATATTTATACAGAAATCTGGAGAAGCTAAATCGTGCAGAAATAAATGGATTCATGCCTTTTCTGACAGCATAACGATAAGTAGACGCAATCGTAGGCAGATAGATTTTGGATATTTTCTACACAGTTCACCGAAACGACACTCCCCTCCTATTCATATAGATATAGACATATGACATAAGGGTGATGAAAAATTAACAGCTTCTCCGAGAAACGATAGAAAAATATGTTTAGTCATTTCGACAGATTTTGACCAAAGGGTTAGACAAATATTTTTCAGTGCCCTCTCCACTGATATAAATTTCGCATAAATGATGTACGCTGATAAAATCGATATATATATATATATATATATATATACTCCCCCTTTCGGAGATGTGATAAAAACTATTACGTCTTTACTCAAGGGCATAAAAATTAGTTCCCATAATCTGTGTCTCAAGTTATTATCAACATCTCTATTGATGTATAAAACAAATACTTATTGGAAACTAAAAGTTTCTAAACAGCATCTATCAGCGTAGTTAAGGTGAAAGACGATTCGTTCTGCACCAATGTGCAAATGGTATCACCTGACTTTGAAGACGTTCAGTGACAATCATGAACGACTCCGATACAGATCTTATAAGTGCAAGTTGAAGATTCCACCCTGAAGATTTGTGTCCTTTATCAAGAGAAAATTTATACCAACAGTTTATTTGTTAAGCTATGACATTTTTAGGCGTTGTGACCACAAGAAAGTATCGAAAACTACAAAATGCTGAAAGAAAAATCAAAGCACTTTAAGAAAAACGATTTATACTCAACAATGTTCCATCACATTCGTCGTAGAAAAGTAAAGAATCTTTGAATAAAAACGAGTTTCGCCGTCCTGGATATGACAATAAACTACATCCGGTAGCAAAAGCTCTGATCGGGAGGTGTCGAGGAGCTGGTATTCCTAGCTCCATTCTAGCCCGGGGTCGTATCACCTGTTATGGCCCCAGCTAGCGGCAAATAGTTAGTTCTCAATCCGGGGTCAATACACTATGAAGTTATAAAAAATTTGAAAAAAAATATTACCAGCAATACATTTTTTTTAAAAATTAACATTATTAGGAATATATCTGAATGTCGACAAAAACCCTCTTTACAAAAATACGTTAATTAAGCCTGATCTACAAACTGTTTTCTGACAATGAATTTATATTCTATTCATATGAATATATCCTAAGAATCTTGTTGGTATAAAATAACCCATTGAGATGTTGATATGCCGTAAAACAAAATAAACCAAACCAAACCAAATCGTGTTTTAAACGCAGTTACTAGTTTGTTAGTCGGAACATAACACATCCGGCTGAAAACTTATTGTACATTCTAAAAACAAAGAACTACATCTGATAACAATTAATTTACCAGGAAAGATAACTTTTTGAATTGAATTCTGGTTGCCATGCGACCTGTTACATGTAAAAAAAAGTTCAACTAGTATCAATGGATAAAGATTTGTAAAACATTGATTTTGAACATAAAATATATTTTCCACATTAATCTTATTTTTATAAATTTGTCGCTAATAAAAGGATAGTATTTTTCTTCAAAAAATGATCTTTCTGATCCTAACTAACGTTTGCTGATTATAATCTTTTAAATTACAATTTAAGGCTTCTTGGAATTTCCCAAATAAGACTATTTATGAGACATAGAAAAACTGGTAAAATTATGAAAGTCTTTCCACATAATAAGAGGAATATACAGTCTATTATTATTTTATATATATTTCCTGAAATATGCTTCACATTGATATTTTGAGTATTTCTGTGTATGTCTTCATTCGCTTTCGAAAACTTAGACGAAATTAAAGTTACTTATATGTAGATGCAGCGTATATGTACGCCCGTATTTATAGATAGATAGATAGATAATAAAAAGACTGCCATAGATAGATGAATAGATAATAAAAAGAGTGACATAGATAGATAGATAGATAGATAGATAGAAATGAAAAGAGTTGGCAAATGAACAGATAAATAGATAGATAGAAATGAACAGATTTATCCAGTGAATAGATATACACACACACACACACATATATATATATATATATATATATATATATATATATATATATATATATATATATATATATATGTGTGTGTGTGTGTAAACTTAAGCATATATTAGGTTGGTGCAAAAATGATGTCGTTTTCTCATATATGTTACTATGTGATAAAACGCCATTTTGCACCAACCTAAAATATAAAGAGTTTAATATTTCCCTGTCTTTCATCTTTGTTATGACTACCTTCTTTGAGGGCTTTGCTCAATTGTTTCTAACAGGCTTCTTCAAAGCCATTGCCGTATGTGAGCAAACAATTTTAACATCTGATCCACATTGACCGATTACTAATGATCGCTTCAGGTTTATGTCTTGGCGACCACGAACAATGATCTAGGATATCACCATTTAATTTTGAAACTAGTTGGTTGCTGGAAAATTGTGTTGGTGATTACAAGATGGAATTCACTGCAAAGAGACAGCAGAAATACCCAATTAGAAACTTTGATTTAACGGCGTCATGTCTTCCAATGCCCTTACTGCAGGATAATGTGTCGTATCCAACACGAGCATTGAAGTTCTCCATCACATAAAGTTTGTCACGAAATGGCGTCCACCTTAGAGGTTCATGAAAGTTGCAGGAAAAGGATTCTTTTTACCTCCTCAGTAGAGTCCATGGTAAGCGCATAAAAAACTATTTAAAGAGGCATGCTTATTCGTACCGAGAGGCAAGCGAAGCGAGAGACAGAAATACCAACTGGAAGTAATTCCAGTCGTGACACAAGATTGTTTCTGATATCAAATCCTACGCCAGATTCTCTTTTCGTAGATTCAGGTCGTCTTATCCAGAAGACGTTCCCTCCACACACACACACATATATATATATATATATATATATATATATATATATATATATATATGTCATTCGCAGACAGTACTGTTTCACTGTATCAAAGCTCATCAGTGTGAAGACAACCGAATACCTCAAGCCCTGATCGAAACCCAACCGATTTGGTGTCAGTCAGAGCTTCTACCACTTAACCATCTTCACTCAACAGAACAGATCAGCCAAATCTAGCCTATTTTTATTACAAACGTAAACAAACGCGGAGCAGACAAAGTGCTCTATTCATATTACTGAAGAGCTTCGCATTTACGCAGTTGACCGTTGTTTTTAGAATTAGCTTATCGTTCAACAGTGCTCAATTGAAAATATATTTTCAAGAGTTAATATATATATATATATATATATATATATATATATATATATATATATATATATATATATATTAGTGTAGACACGCTAAGTTTTCTTTTTTATCTTAATCATTATTGTGACGTCCCCCGGTGTCGCTGCGCCAAATGTGACGTCTGCCTGGCCGCGCCCACCGTGCTGTCCTGGTCGCGGCGCCAATTGTGACGTCACCCCGTCTGTCTCCGCGCCGTCGCCGTCCTATCCTGTCCTGTGACGACCAATGTGACTTGGTATTAATCGCGGCACCAAATGTGATGTTCTAACCTTTTGCTGATTCGGATGGGAATCTGGTTAGAATCGGTAACACCCTTGTCGTTCCCAGCTCGCCTCCAACGTCTGGTTACCAAAGTAACTGTTTTGATTTCTAGTCTAACCTACCCACGTTGTGATTTGATCTTAGGTAGACGAAATCAATCAGTCGCTGGGCCGTAATGCAAGTCGAGTTCGAACAAGGGTAACACCGCACAAGTATATGTAAAAGAAAATAAAGTAATAACACGAAAAGGATAACAATATTTTATATCTGGTTGCTGAATACAGGACTGCGTCTTTCTACCAACCCGCTTATATGGATTCGTGACACTTTGTGTTCGTTAGGCGAGTCCTAATATCTTAAGTTGCTTTTTTTTTTAAGGAACTGGTTTTGGTGTATCTTCAGGCGATATTCGTAAAACTTGTTTTGGTGGTGTGAGTCTAAGTCGTTCTTCAAAAATAAATTGTTCTTGGTTAGAAGTTGAGGTCGAGAATGCGTGGATCTTTCAATCAGGTTCCTGCGAGGCGGGTCTGCAACTCCAACCCAACTCAATTCAACTCAGCTGCGAACTCCTTAATTCAACCGCCGTAACTCGTTGCGACTCTGCTTATATGGACGCCGACCAAAACCGGGGTTGGCCTGTCGGGGTTTGAGGTTCCTGGATAATTCTAAATCCGCATTAAGAATTTTCTTTGTTTTTGGTCAGGAAAATTTAGTAATTTCCATTTTTGGAGGTCTTTACTTTCTAGGGTAGGGAATCGTCCTCCCACCTTCTTCTGTTCTCATATTGGTATCTCACCCATACCCTTAGAGGGTGTCAACGGGTTTCTCCTCTCTCTCACAGTGCCATCTCACACCGACGACCCCTTCAGGGGGCGTTAAAAGGCCTCCCCTCCTTCTTCACATGATTACCTTCGCCTACCGCTCACGTCACCATTCAGCCAATGGGCGCCTAGCAGTGTGGGTGTGGCTAGACTAGCCTCGGTTTTTCTTTTCTTTCGTTTCTCTTCCTCGAGGAGACCTCACACGACTCTTACCTCTATCTTAACCGAATTTCATATGTAATTCGTCAACGAGATTTTCGCCAAGCGTGTGGTCATCTGGCGATTTCGCATTCTGGCACTAATTATTCGTTCTGATAAAATAATTTTCCTATCGTGGCCAGCTTCGACATAAAACAGGTTTTTTTCCCAAATGATATGGGGGTGGTCCAACGGACATTTTGATTTCGGTCAGACCTTGACCTAATTAATTTTTATCTCCCAGCACCCTGCGGGAGGTCCAGAGGACATTTTCTTTCGCGACCCAATTAATTTTTTAGTATCTCTTAGTATTCTGTTTCGCAGGACACTCGAACAACCTGAAATTTTCATTATCACCATGGATAGACGGCTGTATTTTATTCGCCGTCCCGTAACATAAATCAGATTAAATCCAGTATCTTACTTTCTTGATAATGAAAATAAAATCTTACCACTTTTCTTTGTTAGAAAAATAACATCGCTTAGTGTCCTGTTCGTTATTGCTTCTTATCACCTAAATTTAATTCTCGCCTTTTCTTTTTTTTTCTTCTTTCTTTCTAGCAACCCTAAATAGTGTCACAATATGTATTATATCAAGTGGAAACCCGGTGTCTATTTCAAACACGGTTATCAACTAAAAAGAATGTTTGATACAATAAATTTCTGTTGAAAAGTACATCTATTAACACGATTTTGCTTCCTGTGCGTTTTGGACATGAAATCAAATCAAATACGGGCTTTCAAGAAACTATCAACAAGTGTGTGTGTGTGTGTGTGTGTGTACATTCATTAAAAGCGAACATGGAAGCTTGCTGAAATGTGATGCTCTCTGGCCTAGTGGTAGAAAGATCACCGGATCAAAAAATGGTTTCTCTTACAAAGTGCGTGCTGGAGTGCTGGTTTCCTTTTGTACTGGAATACGTCATATACACTATTTTGTATTATTCAGTTACTTTTGTCATACCAGATTTTGAATTATGCCACTTTGTGTCGCCCACAGGTCTTGAAAGATCTTTCAACTACCTGATGAATATTCTTAAAGTTTCTCAAATTTAAAAGCCTTGACAAATTAATGACATCCTTGCTCTTGTATATAAATACGTGCAACAAATGTTTGCCTTGATAAAGTCCACGAGAGGACTAAATGTATCGGCTATGAATAATTTTTGTTCTTGTGTCTTGTATCTTTTTATTCAATATATATATATATATATATATATATATATATATATATATCAAACAAAGATAAATCAGAGTAGAGATTAACTAAAAATATTAACTATTTATTATGATATGTATATTATTAGGTTGGTGCAAAAATAATGACGTAATAATGTCGTTTTTGACGTAATTTTAACGTCAAAAAACGACATTATTACGTCATTATTTTTGCACCAACCTAATATATACATATATATATGTGTACGTGTGTTTGTGTGTGTGTAGGGGATATCTTTCCTAGTTTGAACACTTGAAAAACACACACACAGACGGAAGAAGATAAAGAGGACTTTCCTTTTCTATATTCGTTATATATAAAATTGTCCGTCTGATGTCTCATTCCAAACACTGTGAAAAACTGCGATTGATCTAAACAAAAGAATACATATCGATATTTATGAGAGTCCCTCTTTGATATCGCATCTGCAATTAATAACAAGGGAATGAGAAATCTCTGTCATCAGCCACTGTAATTAATTGCTTTTCGTCGAACAAATTGACCAAATAAAGACATTAATTAAATTCCTATGTAAATTAGCGAAGTTGACTCTCTACTCATTAATTTGTTTGGGACAAGATGCATTTTTCTACTTGTTATCAGATTTGAAAGATCAATTTTCAATGACAGCATCTTTGTGCAATGTGTGTCGCTACTTGTCCGCACACATATGCTCACACTCATATCCCAACATATATATATATATATATATATATATGGAGTGCGTGTGTATACAATATATATATATTCATTCTAGTCGGTAATGCATGTTGTCTTCTACACAAGAAAGAAAGTAAAACAAAGACGTATGAAGAGGAATGTAATGAAAAGACAAAGAAAGAAAGCAAATAATGGCCAATGGAATTAAAAATAAAAACAAAAAAATTCAAGCAAATAAGAAAACAATCAAAGTAGGAATGCAAATAGTTAAGAAGACAATGTTTCAATTTAGAACTTCTATTATTAGAGTTATTACTTTTCTCATTCATTTTAAATTTTATTTTCTTCATTATTTTTTTCTTATCCAATTTTTTCTAATCCACATTTTTCCTCTTTTCTTCTAAATTTACTTCCGTTGGGCCATTTTTGTTTCATCTTCTTTCAAAATGTTCCTTTTCATTCATATTTTATTTTCTTCTTTTTACTTTTTTATTAGGCCATTTCTGTGGTGTCTTTTTCTTAAAGTCTTTTTTCTTCTCTTAAAATCTGCTTTGCCATTAATTTTCTATCTCTTTCACAGCTGTTTCCTCAATGTTCATTTTTTCTACTCTGATTCGCTTTACTTTTAATCCAGTTCTGCTTATTTGCTTTCAAAGTCCGACATTTTAGCTTGTGTTTTATTATCTCACACTATGTTTCCTTTATTGCATTAGCTTTATTTATTTTCACTTTGTTCTTTTGATTATTTTTCTTCAGATTTTTCTTATATTTCCTTTCCTTTCAAGTTCTTCTTTCTCATTCGTACTTTCTATCTACGTGTCCTTTCCATATTTTCGTCTTTTTCAGTAATTCTTGGCTTTCTGCTTTTTTATCGCTTCATTATAATTCCCATATTTTCTTCTATTTTCCTTCGCTTCCTTGAGTCTGTTCTTTTTACAATTAACCCGCCATTTTTATTCATTGTTTTCGAGCATTGCTGGTATTTCTCATGAGAGTAATTTTGCTCCTTCTTATTATCCGAAATCTTTAGAGTTGCCTCGTTTTCTTCTAATTTCTTTTTTCACATTTTTACGCCCAATTTCTACATTCTTCTTTCATCTTCCATTTTCTCAACTTCTCTATCTTCTAATTTCTTCTTCATTATCTTTTTCTTACCAACTCTACCTTCCTCTTTCTTCTTCCCTTTGCTTCTTTCTTACCAACTCTACCTTCCTCTTTCTTCTTCCCTTTCCTTTTTTCTTGCCAACTATACCTTCCTCTTTCTTCTTCCCTTTCCTTTTTTCTTGCCAACTATACCTTCCTCTTTCTTCTTCCCTTTCCTTTTTTCTTGCCAACTCTACCTTCCTCTTTCTTCTTCCCTTTGCTTCTTTCTTACCAACTCTACCTTCCTCTTTCTTCTTCCCTTTCCTTTTTTCTTGCCAACTATACCTTCCTCTTTCTTCTTCCCTTTCCTTTTTTCTTGCCAACTATACCTTCCTCTTTCTTCTTCCCTTTCCTTTTTTCTTGCCAACTCTACCTTCCTCTTTCTTCTTCCCTTTGCTTCTTTCTTACCAACTCTACCTTCCTCTTTCTTCTTCCCTTTCCTTTTTTCTTGCCAACTATACCTTCCTCTTTCTTCTTCCCTTTCCTTTTTTCTTGCCAACTATACCTTCCTCTTTCTTCTTCCCTTTCCTTTTTTCTTGCCAACTATACCTTCCTCTTTCTTCTTCCCTTTCCTTTTTTCTTTCCAACTCTACCTTCCTCTTTCTTCTTCCCTTTACATTTTTCTTACCAACTCTCCCTTCCTCTTTCTTCTTCCCTTTCCTTTTTTATTACCAACTCTGCCTTCCTCTTTCTTCTTCCCTTTCTTTTTTTTCTTACCAACCCTACCTTCCTCTTTCTTCTTCCCTTTCCTTTTTTCTTTCCAACTCTACCTTCCTCTTTCTTCTTCCCTTTACATTTTTCTTACCAACTCTCCCTTCCTCTTTCTTCTTACCTTTCCTTTTTTCTTACGAACTCTACCTTCCTCTTTCTTATTCCCTTTCCTTTTTTCTTACCATCACTACCTTCCTCTGTCTTCTTGCCTTTCCTTTTGTCTTACCAACTCTACCTTCCTCTTTCATCTTCCCTTTCCTTTTTTTTACCAACTCTACCTTCCTCTTTCTTCTTCCCTATTCTTTTTTTCATACCAACTCTACCTTCCTCTTTCTTCTTCCCTTTCCATTTGTCTTACCAACTCTACCTTCCTCTTTCTTCTTCCCTTTTCTTTTTTCTTACCATTTCTACCTTCCTCATTCTTCTTCCCTTTCCTTTTTCTTACCAACTCTACCTCCTTTTTTCTTACCATTCCTTTTCCTTACCAACTCTACCTTTGTCTTTCTTCTTCCCTTTCCTTTTTTCTTACCAACTCTACCCTCCTATTTCTTCTTCCCTTTCATTTTTTCTTACCAACTCTACATTCCTCTTTCTTCTTTCCTTTCCTTTTTTGTTGCCAACTCTACCTTTCTCTTCCTTTTTCCCTTGAATTTTTTCTTTCCAACTCTACCTTCCTTTCTTCTTCCCTTTCCTTTTCCTTACCAATTCTACATTCCTCTTTCTTCTTCCCTTTCCTTTTTTCTTACCAACTCTTCCTTCTTCTTCCTTTTCCTTTCCTTTTTTCTTACCAATTCTACCTTCCTCTTTCTTCTTCCCTTTCCTTTTTTCTAACCAACTCTACCTTCCTCTTTCTTCTTCCCTATCCTTTTTTCTTACCAACTCTACCTTTCTCGTTCTTCTTCCTTTTCCTTTTTTCTTACCAACTCTACCTTCCTCTTTCTTCTTCCCTTTCCTTTTTTCTTACCAACTCTACATTCCTCTTTCTTCTTTCCTTTCCTTTTTTGTTGCCAACTCTACCTTTCTCTTCCTTTTTCCCTTGAATTTTTTCTTTCCAACTCTACCTTCCTTTCTTCTTCCCTTTCCTTTTCCTTACCAATTCTACATTCCTCTTTCTTCTTCCCTTTCCTTTTTTCTTACCAACTCTACCTTTCTTTCTTCTTCCCTTTCCTTTTTCTTACCAACTCTACCTTCCTCTTTCTTCTTCCCTTTCCTTTTTTCTAACCAACTCTACCTTCCTCTTTCTTCTTCCCTATCCTTTTTTCTTACCAACTCTACCTTCCTTTCTTCTTCCCTTTCTTTTTTCTTACCAACTCTACCTTCCTCTTTCTTCTTACTTTTCCTTTTTTCTTACCAACTCTACCTTCCTCTTTCTTCTTACCTTTCCTTTTTTCTTACCAACTCTACCTTCCTCTTTCTTCTTCCCTTTCCTTTTTTCTCCACTTCTCTTCCTTCTTTTTATTTCTCCCCTTTCTTTTTTTCTTACCATCCCTGCATTCTTCTTCCTTCTTTCCTTTCTATATTTCTCACTATCTCTACATTCTTCTTCCTTTACCTTTCCTTTTTCTCACTATCTCTACGTTCCTTTTTATTCTTTTTATTCTTTTTTTTCATTTTTTATCTTTTTTATTTTCCTCTTCCTTCTTCCCTTTTTTATAATTGTCTCTATCTTCTTCTAATTTCATTTTCTTTTCATTTTTCTCACACTCTCTATATTCTTATAGTATCTTGTTCTCCATCTTTTTTGCTCGCAGCCACTATCTAACATTACTTTTCCTATTTCCTGTTTATTTTCATCTCTTTATTTTTCCTCATTTTTTCCTTCTCGTTTTTTTTTTTTCTATTCTCCTCATGCATGGCAAATCATTTGTCTTTTTTTCCCGTTGTTTATTCCATTCCTTATTTCCCATTTAACTTGCTGCCATTTCATACATCATCTTTCATATTTTCGTTCTCTCAAGAATCTCAGATTTCAACTTCTTCGAGATTTCCGCTAGCACCATAGATAATCTTTCTGCGTTCACACAGAACGAAGGCAGTTCTCTTCCCCGTAGACCGATTGTGCTGTAAGCAGTTGTTCGAACCTGGAAAACAAACAATCGAACGTTTTAAATACAATCTCCCAAGAAAGACGACGGTTAGGCAATAAATAAAAGCCTGGCCAAAACTCGAACACAAAATAATATAAAACTATCATCTAAAAGGAATCAAGCAATACCATCGAATTATATTACTCGCATGATTTTATGGCAATTTTGAAAAAAAATGATGGCGATTTCATTCGTCCAATAGCAGATTTTTGTTTTCGCTGTTGTTGTTATTATTCTACAAATGCAACGAATATAAGAAATTACTCTTTCGTAATGATTTACATTAGAGATGTAAATGGACGCAGTATTGTCGAGAAAGATTTCATTATAACTTTCGTATTAGCTTTGATAATGGAAAACGCGATAGCCCTTCATGACGAAAAGAAATAAAAAGGCTCGTTTTAGAAAACGCTAGATTTTACGTTTTCTTTCTTATATCTTGGTTTTGTTTTATTTATATCGCCAGAAATGGTGTTAGTATTTGGCCACCAAGCAGGTGCATTGAAAAAAATAGGGCCATATAAAAAAAGAAATGAAAAAATCACGTGCTCAAAATGCAAGGGACGGTAGAGAGGAAAGGCCAGTGCCAATAAGCAACATTATAAAAAAAAAAAAGCAAAATTCTTCTTTACATATTCTTGCAGGTTTGGATCATTAATTTCGCAGCCTAACATTATCGAAAGTAGAACGAATGTCATCATCTTCGTTGTTATTATCACACGGTTTTCGATCGTTGTTTCCTCTGTAGATGCGATGAACCTTCAAAGAATTTCAAACTGAAACATTTATTTAATCTGAGTGCGTGTAGATTGTTCTCATTCCAATGTCGGTGTCTAGGGATATTTTGTTTTGTTTTGTTTTTTTTTTGTTATATTCCAATACTGCTCAGTTGCTGTTCGGTCTGATTACACATGAGTCCTTACTACGTGACCCATGAATTGAACTCATAACGCTTTAATCCATGAGAGGACGAAACGCGTTGGCTAAGTTAAGTTTTCCTTTTGTCGTTTTTCATATTGTTCATTTATAAATATATTCTATCTGAAATTTCACACACACGCCCCCAACATACGCACACGCACACAGACACACACACACGCACACGCACACACACACACACACACACACATATATATATGTATATATATATATATATATATATATATATATAAAAATTTAAAGAAAACCAGACAACTCTAAGGTTCCATAAGGTTATAATTTATTTCCCCAGAGATTTTCTTGTTCCATGGATCATCAGAATTCACTTAAAATAAATTATTCGATCTGATTTACCATTGAGCTCTCTGGATTTCATCCTCATTGGGATTATCCATACGGTTTACCAAGATTTTCATTACTCAACCTATATATATATATATATATATATATATATATATATATATATATATATATATATATATATATATATATATATATATATATATGTATATGGAATAAAGATATATAAATTTTTATATATATATGGAATAAAGATGTATAAATTTTTATATATCAAGAACGATTTTGGGGGAAAGTTGTATGATAAAGTTGAGATTTTTTTACGACGCGTTTCGTCCCAAAGGACTTAATCGAATTGGCTTTGTTTACGTTGATGCAATTACACATGAGTACGAACGAGTGACGTTGGAAATTTTAAATTTAGAATTTTTTATATCAGTTTTTGCTATCTAATCTACCGAATTCAATTTACATTAATATTTTTTGTTTTTGGTTTTGTAATTTTTTCCGCCATCTTTGTTATTAATTATCTCAGCCTGTGATAAAAGAAGATCTGCCAAGAACGGTGAAACATTGTAAGTAACCGGACACAAATTCACTGTCAATGAACTAGTGATTAAAACACATTTTAATATATATATATATATATATATATATATATATATATATATATATATATATATATATATATATATATATATATATATTAGAATTTGTAGTCAGGATGACTATTTTTCCTCGATATTAATCGACTGATTCGTTTCAAGGCTTATCAACCCTTTTATTTAAAGTAGATTATATGTTTAGTTTGTAAAAATGTTTGTGCCTCGTGTTCTAAATCCGGTCGAGGTTGTTAAATTCTCTTTCACGCAAATGCTCTTAGGAAAGGCAGGAATCCAAGCAATGTGTTATTTAGCAGGGAAGACTTATTCTCTAGCAGTGGTTGACAACCTGTGAAAGAGAAAGTCATTTCTGAATTCAAAATTGCCTTGAATCTCTGTCGGGACGCATAGCATTCAACCAATAAAAAGATTACGGCGTTGAGAATAATCTCTGGCGTAGTGGGTCGACTTTATGATTTCTGCCATGGTCGATTTTTTAAAAAATATTTAAAAAACTCTTCCCATCCCTTTTTTAAATTTTTCTTTACTTTTGTCTTAAATATACAATATGAAGCAAGTTAAAGTTACTTCAACTTCGCAGTAGTCTTTGGCATGCTTTACTTTTCCAAGAGTCGGATTAGACCAAAAATGGAGCATTCATGCCATAGTTGGGCTAGAGATACCCAGTGCTTACATGGACAGAGTTCAAAAACGTTTATACAGCCTTGAAATAATTCTCCACCCTATAACGATTCTCCCACAGGCACAATGTCGCCAGCATCCTGTTACTCTATTGCTATTTTTATAGCAAATGTCCTGGTCTGTTATATTATTTAGTTCCACAAGTTCAGAGCTTCACAGCTAAGATGCGTCATCATCCCACATACACAGGTTTGAATCATCTTCATGCCATTTAAAAATCTTTAAAAAGTATGAAGTCCCTTTCATACCGGTTCATCTCTAGAAACGTTACTTTATAGAACACTTCTCCCGTATGATGCTTTCCTTCTTCACGTCTGAGTCAACCGTTATCTAACCTACATAATTTCATAATACGACATTTTCTTTCCTATAACATTCATACAACAACCTCGTTAGTGTAATCCTCTACCTTGAGTGACTCTCGTGTTAGATGAACATTTAATATACATTTCATTTACAGTAAATTTTTACAAAAAATATTTTTTCAACATGCATGCAACGATGAAAAGGTTGTCCCAAACGCAACTAACAAACGCCTTCTCATTGCTGTGACAATTTATTTGAGAAATTTAACTGTTCAACGAGAGAAATTTTAGTTACAATATAATGTCTAAATTATTTTAGGTAAACGAATCTTAAATGACAATATACTATGTTGACAAATAGTTCTAAAATCGAGAATACGCCAGAAGTGCTCACTAATATAATATGTGTGTGTGCGCGTGCGCTCGCGCGTGTGTGTGATTTTTGTGCGCATGAGCATATGTTTGCGTTTCTGCATACATTTTAACATACTTCGAAGAAGTATATTTATGAAATTTATGAACTAATCATTTCCTCATTTTCAACTGGTTATAGTGGTCGCTTCGAAATTGGTTGCCATCTTAATTGTCTTCTCCTTATAATAAAGCGTATTAATCTTCCTCAATCGAGACCATTATTCACAAATGAATCAGAACAGCTTCATTGATAACGTTAAGAAGCCAGGTAAGTTGTCAGTATTTAATCAAATCCACCACACGGAAGTGACGCTTAGAAACGATTCGCTTGTTTCACATTTAAGAAACCATTTTAATGAACGCAACATTACAATCATTAACAAAAGCAAACAACCCTTAATATTGACAATGAATTTGGGCAGAGCTTCCAAACATCTCCACTGCATCGTCCTCAGGTATCTTCAGATGTTAAGTTTGATTTTTTATCAATATGCATCAGAGAGACAACGTAACTGCTAATCATCTGGACGACCAGAAACTACAAACAATTCATTGCATACCAAAATTCAAATAATTCTCTTCATCTAGAGAATATAACAACTGGTAGCAGAAATCACGGATTAAATTTATTGATTTCGATATTGCTCGATGTATTAAATTTATTATTTTCAATATTGCTCGATCTATCCAATATATTGACTGTCATATTGCGTGATCTGGTCAAATCAAGATCACATGTAGAATTTATACTACTTTTACAGAAACAAAAACTCCTATTTTAACAGATTTTAATTTTCAGATACTATTGAAGGAAAAGATGAAGATGAAGATGAAAAAAAAGAACAGGAGGAAGAGAAAGTGGAAAAGAAAGATGAGGTTGAAGAGGAATAAGTAAGACCCCAAAAAAGGAGAGGAATGTGATTAAAAATAGATTTAAATCGTTAAAAGCATAGAAAGGGAAAAAAAGCAACTCTTTTGCATACGTTCGCAATAACACAATGATGAAGAGAAGGAAAAAAGTAGACATTTTGTTCCATATAAAAAATCAAATAGAGAATCATCGTTTCACCAAGGGTCTATAACTGCCCCGTCACGTTTTCTCTTATATCCCCTGATGAACGCGTAAAAAATAAAAATGCAATTTTTTTTTCATACAAAAGAAACAAAGACGTGTGAAGATTAATTTTCAGATACGCAATTCAATAACGTTGTATTTGGTTAAGAAAATAAATATCAAAGGAAAAAAAAAGATAAGCACGAGAAAGGGAAGAAAGAAAGGAATGAAAGAAAGAGTTTCGGAAATTATCATTCTCTGCAAAAAACTAGCCATTCCCTTTTTGGGGGTGCAAAAATAATGACGTAATAATGTCGTTTTTTTGACGTTAAAAAAATACGTCAAAAAACGACATTATTACGTCATTATTTTTGCACCAACCTAATATATTATTAGCAAGGGACATGAAAAACGTTTCTATTTATTCGCATGTTGTTTGACACAATGTTTTAAGTTTTATATTACCAAAATTAAAATAATGATAAATAAATTAGAACATATAGACAATTATATATATATATATATATATATATATATATATATATATATATATATATATATATATTTCAATTATAGGTGCAATTTTAATTTATATATTAATGAATCATTCATACAAAAAAAAAAGAAATATAGAGGTTAATGATTAAATGGCGAGAATACATCTTCGCAACAATATCAATAAGATACACCAACCCCGAACCTGTATATGAATGATATGATCCCTGTTTATAAATTCGAGTTGCATAAGGTCTTTTTAATTTTTTACAAGCTTTCGTCTGTTCCTACAGACATCCTCAGGTATGGAAATAGATTTGTTCTTGTTTTTACTTCTCGGTAAATTTATATATATATATATATATATATATATATATATATATATATATATATATATATATATACACACACACACACACACACAAAACAGTTGAAACCTAACCCGAACAAAATAAACTATGAAATCTCCACAAATATTCTTAAATGGCTATAGTTAATAACAGAAGTCATAGGTTTATACCAACGGCATCTTATACTTAATACTTCTCGAATTCACTTTAGCGTGGTTATGTGTGACGTCACGAGCTGCGGTGCGATTTTGGCTTCCGCATCTGGTATACACGAGTTTGTCGTTTCTTGGAAACCTTTCATGCAACAAAAACAGACAATCATTATTGTTTTGTCTGTGTATTGTTTAATATTGTGAATATAATTAAATATATTGAAATGTAATTGTCATCGTTGATAATGGCTTATGTAAGCCGAAAGCTTAGATTGGATTTAAACATGTATCAATATGGTGATTTCTTTTCGTCTTCCAATGATAATGTTATTAAGCTTATCAGACAATATGAAAGGAATTCACTTAAAATAGACAAAACTTGTTTATATTATTTAATGAGATATGCATCAATATATATATATATATATATATATATGAATAAAAATGACAATAGGAAAACTGGTAATTGCTGACGCGTTTCGTCCAATGTGGACTTTATCAAAGCAAAATACGAAAATGAAATTAAATGAACAAAGTAACTAATAAAAACAAAAACAGAATGTACCTAGCAACTGGAATGGAGAGAAACGCTATTTTCATATTTTTAACTGAAAAATAACGTCAGTAATTGTCACGTGTGGAGAATATTGTAATTATAATTGTGTTGATGTATTCAACCATTTTCTTTTGATTTTATGAATCTGTTGTGTATATTTGTTTGTAAGAGCATTAATTTTGTTAAGAAAGGTGAAATAGGGAAAAAAAATATACACAACAGATTCATAAAATCAAAAGAAAATGGTTGAATACATCAACACAATTATAATTACAATATTCTCCACACGTGACAATTACTGACGTTATTTTTCAGTTAAAAATATGAAAATAGCGTTTCTCTCCATTCCAGTTGCTAGGTACATTCTGTTTTTGTTTTTATTAGTTACTTTGTTCATTTAATTTCATTTTCGTATTTTGCTTTGATAAAGTCCACATTGGACGAAACGCGTCAGCAATTACCAGTTTTCCTATTGTCATTTTTATTCATAAATATTGTCTCTCTACTGATTAATTCGGAGAAATTTTCATATATATATATATATATATATATATATATATATATATACAATTATAAGATTAGTGTATACGGAATAAATTCCAATATCCCAAAAATACTATTCATAAAAGACTGTTGAATGCAAAGTCCAGCAAATAATTATTTATTCGAAAATTATAAAATAAATATGTTAAAAAATCACTACAAAAATAACCATTTTCTTTCAATCAAATAATTATATATATATATATATATATATATATATATATATATATATATATATATAAAGACAAAGGTAAAACTTATGTTAGCGTTTCTTCCCCAGAGAGATATTATCAAGGCAAAAGCAAGAATTTTATTTTCAATTTTATAAGATATAAGTTAAGCCCAAACTAAAACAATTACGTCGTCAAGCGTAGATAGATTTTAAAAAAAGCAGATATTTTATATAGTGCTCAGTATTAGATATATTAATATAATATTAAAAATAGAGCATTAATGATATTATTTGAAAAGATTACTTAACTTTTAAATATCAATTTTTATCCCAATTAGATGTTTCTTAGTAAAAATTTCCTGTCATAAGGAGTAGAGGTTTTGAAGGGTATTTCGAATTTTTCGCAAATGGTACATTTGTAAATGTGCATGATGAACTCTGACGAAAAAATCTTCTTGCACGACACAGTGACCCATACTTTCCCTGCAATAGATGCAGTTATTGATTCAATGCAGTTGTTTCACTTCAAATCAGTTGAAAACGTTAGGACAAAAAGATGCAGTGCAACGCTCTACTGGAATCTAGCATCATCCATGCTGATGGTGGACAGGAAAGTTTCTATATGGTGGTAAAATGAGAGCAGTTTAGTTTTGGAAGCATTCAAATTTACAAGTCATTGCTTGCCCCAGTTAACCACTGATTGGAGGTCCTTTTCAAGAGCTGCGGTCAGGTTAATTTTGTCAGCTCTGACGGATTTTATATTGAAACAGGATAAAATGGTAGTGTAATCTGCATAAATGCCTGATAGCAGAATGATTATTGATGAAGATCAATAATCTCCGATTTGTCAATCCAAGCCGCTATCCATTACTCCACCGTGAGAAAAAAAAATATATATATACCCTTAAGAAAGGTGTGAATGCTCTTCTTCTCCCTCCAGTAATGGGTAAATAACAAAAACACAACAACAAAAAAATTAACAAGAAACTCCTTACTCTATTTAACAATAGATTGCAGATCAATTTTAGATCAGCTAAGAATTTGACTTACTATTAAGACATAGCGACTTGAGAACTGATGATCATCAGGAAAGTCATTTATGAAAATTAGAAACAAGGATAGATCTCTGGGGAATAACTGCATTTCGGTAAAAAGCTGAAATCAGATCAGCAAAAAGATTAGAATCATTATGGCAATGGTAGAACAAAACCGGTAAAAAATGTCCTAAACATGAAGCAGAGAATAAACCTCTGTTCGTTTTCAATCAGCATAGGAGGAGTACTGACCGAATGATAAGCAAACCTATTAACCTGTTCACGGCACAGAAGGCTGGGCACTTTTATCAAGACATCATCTCTAGGAAGGCTGCTGAATAAGTCTCTAGACCTCTTCCACACTAAGGGGAATTACTAAATTTTATAACTTCTCTCAAAGTTACCCCAAGAGTTGTAATCAAAATAATATTAACATTAAATTAGATCACGTAATCTAGTTAAAGTCAATATAAAATTAAAATTTCAATATACACCATTTTCACTTATAAAAACAAATCAACACAATAAGAACAGAATAAAACTATCATCAACTATATATGAGACGATATTTTACTTATTGTTGTAGATAAAATGTTTGAGAGAGACAAATAATAGAAGAAAAAATTGTCTCCAATGAATCAGATAAAACAACGTTACACTATTTACATTATTCGTAGTATTGTCCTCATCTTTGTCGCCATATCTATTACAACTTTTCGGCCGTTGTACGCTCCGGCCTTCTTCAGGTGGTTGGAATGTCGAACTGAACCCTTTATTTCGCTCACTGTGGTAGACTGTTCTAGTTCCACGTTTAATGGATGTCTACCACAGTGCAGCGAAAATAAGGGTCTCCAAGTTACCCTCGCAATTCCCACTCCCTGAAGAGGCCGGAGGTTAACCACAAACGGCCGAACAGCTTGTAACTAGATATGGCGAACAAAGATGAGGACAATACTCACGAATAATGTAAATAGTGTACATAATAACTCATCTCAGAAATATAGAGGGAAAATAACTGTTAGGCCTCAAAACTCTTTCCCGGCAAATATATCCTCGCAATAATAAAAATTTATATACACACTAAATAACCCTTATTTCGAATGTATACCACGACATCTTTAACAAATATATTTTCATGAAAAAATATAATGAATGAATAAGGATATAATAAAAATTATAATAAACAATGAAAAACACAAGAATAAATAAAAAATAAGTTTTACCTTATCATAGCTTTCCTGGAGCAAGATATAACATGAAAGTTATTATTTATTCATATAAGTTCATTATTATTGTTGTTCTGTTGTAGCTCTCGTAATATTGTCTAATGATACAAGTAATGATTAAAGCAAGTTAAAGTTCAATAAAAGACAGTTATATTAAAGCTTAGAAAATAGACGTTAGGAATTAGGCGTTAAACGTATGTCTTCTAAAGGAAAAAACTTTGACTTACTTTACTTTTATCTTTTATACGATCGTATAAAAACAAATGTTAAATTATAATAAGTTACAATTCAAATGTTTTAAAATTAAATTCGGCTTAGCCTGTATATTGCATTTATATTATAATAAAAGCAATCAATAAGTAATAATACGGTAAGTAAATACGCTAAGTAAACAAGGATGAGAATATATATATATATATATATATATATATATATATATATATATATATATCGTGTGTAACAGCAAAATTGTCCAAATCGTGTAACAGCATAATTGTTCATCCCACAAAATGTTTAATATCAAACTTCAAGCAAAATGTGCTAATTTTGATTTCAATTAAACTATATTCTTTTAGATGTTTCGTTCAAGCATAAATACGCCTTCAAGTACTTCTGTAAATAAAATATAATCGTGTTTTTTACATGCAAATCATGTGTATTTTTATAGCTTATTAGATTTTTATATGGATATTATGCATGGCACCAAACACGTTTAGAAATATTTAAACTGTCGTCTGTATAGAACCACTTTGCTAAGAGCAATAATCAATAATTGCTTTGAGCGAGTGAAACCTGTAGGTCTTGGCGAATATCATCAATCTTCGAACTTTGTGGACTGGCGCTACAGAATCACAAACTAAAACCTGTATCAAATAACAGAAACCACATTACTTGAGGACAGTTAACAGCAGCAACAACTGAAATGGATAGCGTATGCAACACGAGCGGAAAATAGTAACATAATCATGTTGACGTTCCAAACGACTTCAGACAAAAAGTTAGGATGGAAACCTCAATGAATAATGGAAAGAGTTATAACAGATCCTGGACTTCAATTAAATTATTTTAAGAGAAAAATTTTATAAATATCAAGCGAGAGAAAAACTAGCTTCTCGTTCAATGAATACCAAAGGTTTTCTTATAAGGAAACAGTTATTATAATGATTACCATTATTGAAAGCAAAAATAAATAATTCACATTATAAGCAATATTAAGAACATTTATACAGTCATGAGTATTATGGCTTTAAAATAAGGAAAAGTAATTATTGCCTGTAATAATATTGATCAGTTTCTACCAATTTATGAGCAAATATTCATTTTTCTCTGGGATAAAATGATATAAGGTTTGAATCGTAGAATTTTCACCGTACGGTTTTGACAACAATAATAATTCGAAAAAGCCTTATTGTACATGTTACTGTGTAGGACAAAATGGTTAGGCAGAAAGTATTCAATGGTGTAACTACGTAAATCTCCTGCGACATAATTATGAGTTATTCATGTAACATAGAGTCCGCCATTGCAGTAGAACATATTTTATACAATTTTAAACGCTTGCTGCAGATCTTAAAAAGAACGGAAAAGAAAAGATTAAATTTTTACCAGTCATGTCTTTGATAAAACTCTCCATCCTAATGATGCAGAAAGTACCCGAAAAACGAAATAATCACCTCATATCCCCTTATATTCTCTTATCTGCAATTACAAGTGTAAATCCTTAAGAACGAGAAATAAAGCGCCAACATTTTCTTTTGTGTGATAAGGAAATATATTAAACTTCATAAATGTAACAAAACTTAGGAGTTTGGTTCTTAACCTTTTCTTCTCCGTCGTCCATTTTCATATACTTTCATATGATGGAAGACTCTATATTAAAATTGCATTGGTAAATGGAGAATTGTTAATGTCACGCGTTTATGTTTTGTTGCATTATAACAGCGCCAATCATTATCAGATCCGTTTCGACTTAAAGGCACACAGTAAATCATTGTGGTTTCACATTTTCACCACGGTCGCCCCTAACCGAACATTCCCGTCTATTCAGGCCCATTTTTAAACACTACTTGTATTTTATACTGCAATTATGCTAAGCTGACTTTGAATTACATATGAATTCAGAGTCCTTCTTCGCTTATACTGTCAGTTATTAATCAGATGAGCTAAAATTAATGCATGCAAGATTTTACAGCATCACTACTTCATAGTCACCTTATGAAATTTTAATCACACCCTTGTACATAACTTTCGAAGTACCGTCTGCCCATTGGGCTTGATGGCGCCTGAGTCTAAAAGAAGGTTCTTTGACAGGTCTTGGTCTGAATCCTGATTTGTGTCTAGCCACCCTGCTCACCAGAAAACCCTACCCGGGAAATTTTTTTAGTCAATGATCCCCCAACCATGCGGATTGAAGTAAAGGGTTACGTAGTGTCAGTTGGTCTCGTGAAGTGACCTAACATAAAACCTATAACAGCAGCTATAGTTAGGTATTAAAATCTATAAAATTTATTTTTTAAGCAGAATTTATTTCACCATAAGTAATACATACACCCTATACATTTTATATTCAATCTGCTTTCTTGTTTTTCTTTATACACTGGGCCATATGTCCTTGAAGTTTCGGTTCGAAATTTGAATCATCTGAAGAAGCCAGGATATTACAACAGCTGAAACGTTGTAAATATGTCAATGAAGATTAGGATAACAGTTCGAATAATTTAAATAATACAAGTAATCATAATGACTCATCTCAGAGATATAGACAGATATTAAATTTTCTCGTTTATTTCAGAAAAAATTGAAGAGACGTTCACAGCATATGGCGAATGTTTGCTTATCTTTTGGAAACATAGATACTCGGAAAAAGAAAGGATTTTCGATCTCTAGCATCCAGAAAAGTGAAGACGTAAAGAATTGCAAGGTTTTCTTTCATAAAGGTACATTAGTAATAACAAAACTTTCCAAACTGACATGGAAATAAGAGTGAAAGCCACATTAGAATTGAGTTTATGATAAGACTTAAAGTTTATATTGTCCAGACCGTTTGCATAGCTCGGTTGAATTACACCGATTCTGGCAATCGATTGGTCAAATTCGACCCGTTATTGTCAGTTTCTTTCGTTCCCGTTAGGAGAAAAGGTGTAATCAACAAATCCCGTGTGACACCCATGAGACAGGTTAATAACGATGGTCACAGTTCGGGGTCTTGAATGTCAAACCCTAATGCAAATGCATACATGTATATTTCTATGGCTTAATAGCTTTTATATATATATATATATATATATATATATATATGAAAGAAAGAAAGAGACAGGGAAGAATGACATGTAAATACACGTCTTTATTTAGGCGTAGTACACATATATACAATTGCATATATATATATATATATATATATATATATAGATATCTGCCTAGCAAAATCGTTGGTTCATTACCACATCTCAAAGACTTAATAACAAGTTTTTTTTTCCGAAATTAACCGGTTGCACCATATCATTGGGTTTGTGCTCGCCTTCCAAATAACTGTATATTGATAAAAGGTCAGATGATTCGGAGAGAAAATTTTCTTTATAACATTGATGTACGTTGTATAATCTCTTGTGCTATCATAAAACAGAATTGTTTGCAGAAGTAAAAAAATGATATGTATATTAATTTTGCCATTAGCATTCGATGGCACCAGAAAAAAGAACTTAATTTTTAATTTCATACTGAAAGATCACTTGGATATTGTCTTCACTTGGATATTGTACTCACTTGGATATTGTCCTCTCAGTTTTTTTTTTATCGCGTGCAACTTTTTTGTCTAAATTATCGTATCTTGTTTGTCAGTTTGAAAGATAAAAGAAAATAATTAAAGTTTTCTTTTTTTATTATTTTAAGAATGGTAAAAATACATTGCAAACGCAATAACAGCTTTGTGCATTCTATGAAGAAGATTGTGCGAAAGACTGAACCTGTCAAAAGTGGTAAACAAAGTTTTCTATAAGAGATTTTCTACTGGACGAGGCTCCCTGATCAACTGAACTAGTTGTGGTTCAAGATATTGTTTTAAACCAATCAGCGCAGCGGAAGTGAAATAACTTGAAATAAACAAATGAAGAAATACTATTTGCACCAAATTCTTAGACGCTTTGATGTTTGGTTGACACAAGCTTAGGTGAAGAATCAAAAGACTGGAATAGATTTCTGCAAATATAACGAAAGTCTTCTGTTTTGTTTTTTTTTATACAAATTTTGCCAAACCGTTAAAATTGAATATTTTACAACGAGTTTGAATACAAGTGGTCCCTGGAAATGTGATATAAGTCACCAATAGGTGTACAAACAAATGCTGTGTTTATGAGTTTAAGGATGGTGTCCTCTTCTCTAAGGTCATTCTGGAGAAGAAAAAAAAACAGTTGATTCGAATATGTATAGCTTCGCTTTGCCGAATAATATGCTGTAAATAACTAAAAGCATCTATTCGGAATTAGAAGCAAAACCATTTTAAGAAGATAATGCTAGAGCACATTTTTCTGTAGTTTCCTAGCAAACTCTTTCTGAGATTGGCATGGAAATTTTCACTAACTTGCTTTTTTAACATATTTCAATCTTCAGTTTATTATGTATTATGAAATTGACAGAGAGAAATCTCATGATGTAAAATAATCATTTTATTAAACGACTGCACAAGACAAGCATAATTAATAACATAAACTAAAAGATAATAGAAAATATTGAAAAACAACATTCGTCGTTGGCATCCGTCCGTCTCGAAAGACGATGGAGTAGCCTGGGCGGGATATATGGAGAACTAGGGCTGTTCGGACGTCGAGTTTCCCCTCTCGGCCTTGCTAGCAGAGTCCAAAGGAGAGGATGAACCAATAGTTTGGTTCCACCGCGGCTGTAGGAGTTGCCGGAAGGTAGCACAAAGTGCCGTCCATCCGCCTTAGGGGTTCCACTCCGGGTTTAAATTCAGAGTTGTCCTTGACCTAGACCAGTTGCCATCCAAGGCTATAGAACCCACTCTGTCTTGCTATTTACCCAAACAAAACATTAAGATAAGTGTATCTGTCTATATTTCTCATATAGGTATTATGTACATTATTTACATTATTCGAACTATTGTCCTCATCTTTGTCGCCATATTTATCACAACGTTTGGGCCTTTCAGTATGTGTCTATATTTCTGAGATGAGGTATTATGTACATTATTTACATTATTCGGACTATTACCTATCTCCAATTGAAATAAATGATGGAAGACTTTATTATGAAAAAGAAAACAACCAAAAGTTAACTGATTTGTAAAAAGATCATCAAAAACTTAAGATATGTTTAAATCATTAAGAAATTAGTAAATAATATTTTAAAAAGGAAAAAAAAAGTAATCCTTCTATCTCTTTTTGGCCATGTACTAGAGGCGCTAATCAACTGTGAATTGGTTAAAGTATCTTAACACGAGTTTTCTTTCAGATAAGCAATGTGGGTCTTTTTTTTATAGAGGTTTCTTCTTTCAGATAAGTAATATGGCTTCGCTTCTCAAAGGCAACACCTGATTAGTTAACGATTATTGCTGAAAGTGAATATTATGCTTTAGATAAAAATGACGAAGCTCGGGCTGTTACATCAGACATCTCGGAAGCATTCGACAGGGTTTGACATACGGGTCTTTCTTTAGAGAGGTTTCTTCTTTCAGATAAACAATATGGATTTCGCATCACGAGCTCAACTACAGATGTATTAAAGATTATTACTGAAAGAGACTGTCAAGTTTTAAATAAAAATGGCGAAGCTCGGGCTTTTGTATTAGATATCTTGAAGACATTCGACAGGGTTTGGCATGCTGGTATTCATCACAATCTTAAAAGTTATATTTACGGATAAATTTCTAATCAAATTGCGAAATGAAATTGTCTTGAACGGACACTGCTAACTTTTTGCGTTAATGCTGATGTCCCTCAACACTCTATCCTTGATTGTTCTTAACTTTCGTCAACGAATATTTATGCCGATGACAAAACTATTTACGCCTGCCTAATTTTCAGTCTAATCGGTTCAATGAACTCAAAAATGCCCTACAATCTCTTGTTAACTAAGGCAGGAAACGACTTGTTACTTTTAATGCCCCCAAAACTGTTCTCTTTTAATTATCTGATAGAAACATTTTCCCTTTAGTCAGCATAGCTGATGCTAAACTCCAGGAATGTGATTCATTGCAGTTTTTCGAGCCAAAGTTTTCCACTGAAATGAAGTGAAAAGATTATGTCTATAATTCTGAGATGAGGTATTATGTACACTATTTACATTGTTCTGAAGAAGACCGGAGCGTACAATGGCCGAAACGTTTTGATAAATATGGTAACAAAGATGAGGACGATAGTCCGAACAATGTATATCGTGAAAAAATTATATTTAATAAGTTGCTAGGCTTTCTGCTAGGAAAGTTGGCTTCCTGTGTCCTTATAGACAGAAGCTACCTTTACACATTACGATAAGCCTAGCTTTCTTCCATTCGTTGATCATTGCTATAACATCTGGTCTGGTGCTTCTACTATATATTTAAAGATTCTTGATAAAACGCAAAGACAAATCTGCAATGTTATCGGTCCTGAGTTTACATCTCTGCTTCAATCATTTTCCCAACTCCGTAATCTTGTTTCCTTTTATTGTCATGCCAAATCTTCTGATGAGCTTTTCTCTTTGCTGCCTCAACTTTAAGAATTTAAGTGCAGTACTAGAATGGCAGCTAAGTTTCATAAATTTATAGCTGAAATTGGCTAGATATAACCGTAAGTTCTATGCTAACAGTTTCTTCTCTCGCACTTTGCGATTGAAGAACTTTGTTCCGGCCTCTTAACTGACCTTCAAAAATTTAAATACAATGTCAATCGTTATCTTTTGTCTTCTCAAGTTCTATCATTTTTTTTCTCTCGCCTTAATGTTTTTTTTCTTTTTTTCTCATATTCTTTCACACTCAAAAACTCCTTGCATCTTGGAGGCATTATTGCCTTCCTTTGGATGAAGCGATTAAAATATTGCACTCAATAACATCAACTAGAAAGACGGTCACAATGTGCTGGTCGTATCTAGAATTTAATAATATGTCTACTTTCAGAAACATTTTTACCGTCTCCAAAACATTTTCACATTTTTAACAGTAGTTTAATAAAATGCTTGAAAACGATCGGAATAAACAAACTATGGACAATCTTTCTTTCATTAAATCTAAAGTAACTTGTCTTGTGCAACGAAACATGTATTAAAATTTATTGCAGTCCAAATCCATAATATAACACGCAATTTCCAGGTATTGAAAAATACGTTTTAGGGTACTACTCACAAAGGGTAGTATCCAAAATAGCTGTACTACATTTCAGGTTAGGTGGTTATTCATCACCAGTCAACGTTTTGGTGCTGTCTCCCCAGCCGGATGAGTTGCGTTTCGATTTGTCAATCAATTTCTGTGCGACCGACACACCGGACGTAAATAAGGAGAACAGAGACAAAAGGTCTGGGTTGAATCTTTAGGTAATTGAGGACTTAAAAATGGAAAATGTATTTTTTCGCTTTCTCGTGGGCAGGAAAATAGAACATTGGAATAGGAAATAGAAATAATTTGGTTAATTATTTCCGAAAATATTTCAAATAGTTCTTTTAGAAACAAACAAAAAGTAGATAATTCTTTCGCTCACCAATTGATAAAGAGATAATATTTGGTTTAAGTGCCATTGAAAAGCAGGCTATCTCTAGCCTTACGTTCCGTATCTATGAGTGGATATATTTTTTTCAATTTATCTTTGATATAACGGCTTATAGTTTCTCTTCCTCCCATACGCGACTGTGAAATAGCACACCTTTGTATTTACTGGCAAATTTCATCTGTTTTGTCGTATTTTTCTAGTTTTGAACACGTCTGACACAAACACCAATATCTAGTACCTTTACAAATGCTTTTAACAAACATCAATTGGAGTATCTTTTGTGATTGGCGATTAATTTACTTTGTAAATAAATCTGCAGTTTTTGTTTACAAACTAACATTTTTTTTCTTGAATTGCTGAAAACTTCAAAGAAAATCTCAGTTAAATGTAGACATCTGATTTTTCTAAAATGTTCTTTTTCTTATTAATCTTATAATCCTTTTCGTATATAACGATAACTTCTTTTCAAAAGCGAAATATTTACACCTTTCTGAGACCAGCTTGTATGAGTAGGGGTTTATGAACCCATCCATAAATATATATTTGCAAAGATATATTTACGTGGTTGTACGTGATGTCTACTTTTTGTTTTGTTTCAGTCTTATTTGAATTAACACACAATATATTTTAGCGTATTTTTCACTTTTGTTTATCGCTTTTTTTAAACTTTGATTGAGTCTTGCCTTTTTTCAGATATATGTCAATAAAGTGCCAAGTAAAAAAGAACGGGCGTTTTCGACACTTGCTTCTTCAACACGAAATGACTCACGTCACTAATTTGATCAAAATTTCTATTCAAGAGCAAAATTGGAAAGTTCTACAGCCTCCACACTATTAGCACCCTCCAATTTATTACCTTTTCCGGTCACATTCCAACTGTCTACGAGTTGTTTCGCTCAAAAATGACAGGAAGTTGAAAATTAGCAAAATATCATGAGCAATGGAGGATATATAATTAATTGATTTTTAAATTTAAAATCTATTGATGAATCATAAAATAAAAATAGCGAACGAAATTATCTAATACCCCCAGGCCAATTGCACCCCCCCATATATATATATATATATATATATATATATATATATATATATATATATATATATACATACATACATACATACATACATACATACATACATATATATATATATATAATAGTAATAATAATTTTATCATATAGACAAAACCATTTTACTCAAAACAAAGATGTAAATTGGTTTCAGTGCATTTCAGCTGCACGTCGACGGGTGAGAATCGAAAATCGTAACCATTTTTGATTCTCACCCATCGAAGTAAAAATAGTTTTGTCTATATGATAAAATTATAATAAATAAATAATTATCGCTCTACTATCGATATCGACCCCTCATTTGGATTAATGCTGTGAACGTTGGAATTTATATTACTTTCGTTCTCATCGCATCGGATATATATATATATATACATATATATATATATATATATATATATATATATATACAAGTCAATCGCTCCTCCCAATATTTGTCCAGCAACTCTTCGGAAGCTACTCCTCGTCTGTACTACGGAAGCCCTATTCTTCCATCATAATTGTAACATATACTTCCAAAATAATGGCGATAGCACTGGAAACACATTAGGTTCTACAACACGAACACAAGAGTAGAAATAACGAAGGTATATTACACGAAATAATAAGATGTGAAAGGTGTTAGCATGACTGTCAGTCTGGTTTGGAGTGAACTACTATCGGCTCAACTCGATTCGTCCCTCTCTCTTCAGAGGCGTAGTATA
This sequence comes from Acanthosepion lycidas, assembly GCA_963932145.1. Taxonomy (NCBI): domain Eukaryota; kingdom Metazoa; phylum Mollusca; class Cephalopoda; order Sepiida; family Sepiidae; genus Acanthosepion; species Acanthosepion lycidas. Next base: position 3,570,185 of record OZ010585.1, on the reverse strand, counting down.
CATCGTGTTAGGAAGAGTTCATTCTGTAGTTATAGGTAAGGACCCATGACAATGTGACATTTTGAAAACAAAATATTTGAAACAGCTGACAAACCACAAATCTAAACGAGTTCTGTTGATGATATTTCTGTTTTGATAGAAATAATGACGAATTTATAAATTTAATATGAACTTTCGAAAAAACTTCCATACTAAAATGTACATAGGAATTCATGGTTAATAATAAAATTGCATTGCTTCCCGTCGAGATATAACTAAAATTCAACGTATGTACTACTTACCCGTATGAAAAAAAACACCAATACGAACTCGTATCTTCTAAACTATAATGACCAATGCCAGGAACGATATAAAATAGAAGAATATTCTATATTACAGCCATCTTGGCTTCAATCTGTTTCCCGCCGCTATAATCTAGCTTCCTTTGTTTTCTCTGTAAAATACTTTCATGATATGGTATGTACTACTTACCCGTATGAAAAAAAACACCAATACGAACTCGTATCTTCTAAACTATAATGACCAATGCCAGGAACGATATAAAATAGAAGAATATTCTATATTACAGCCATCTTGGCTTCAATCTGTTTCCCGCCGCTATAATCTAGCTTCCTTTGTTTTCTCTGTAAAATACTTTCATGATAATTTTTCGGATGAACTTTCCACTATAGTACTTAAAATTAATGAATTTAACGTCACTACTAATCTGTCAGTAAGGTCTGATCATTTTGCGGTAGAAATGGTTACATGTAACCGTAAGTTCTATGCTAACAGTTTCTTCTTTCGCACTTCTCATTTGTGGAACTCTCTTCCGATTTTTGCTTCCCAGCCATCTTAATCTTCAAAAATCTAAATGCAATGTCAACCGTCATGTTCTGTCTTCTTAATTTTTATCATTTTATTGTTCTCTCTCCTTAATAATAGTTTTTTTTTCTCATATTCTCTAACACTCAGTAACCCGTTGCATGCTAGTGACTTTATTCCCTTTCTTGGGGTTAAAAGATTAAAAAAGTAAAATAAAATAGGAAGAGATAGTTATAGTTTCTCTTAAAGGCGTTACAAGAATCGTTTTTAATAAATTAGACGCGCACATTTTTTCATAAAAATATATTTTAGCTTTTATACTACCCAGTGATATATATATATATATATATATATATATATATATATATATATATATATATATATATATATATATATATTGATGTATGTTTCATTAAATAATATAGACAAGTGTTGTCTATTTATTTTATATAAATTCTTTTCATGTCGTCTGATAAACTTAATAACATTATCATTAAACGAAGAAAGAAAATCACAATATTGATCCATATTTTTAATCCTATCTAAAATAAATAGACAACACTTGTCTATATTATTTAATGAAACATGCATCAATGAAAAAATGCTGCCTAAATACACAAAATTTAAATATGACCATGGAATATTAGCGTTTAAGCCTTTTTATTATATCCTTACTCTGTCCTGGACATTCAGTTCTACCTGGATTCTATCCTCTTGGAATAATTTTTTTTTATATACAAATATATATGCATGTGTATGTATATATATTTATATATTTTGCATATGTATATGTATATTTACCACTAATATTATATATATATATATATTTATATATATATATGTTTGTGTGTGTGTGTGTGTGTGTGTGTGTGTGTGTGTGTGTGTTAGTATACGTGGTCAATATGAACAAAGGTTTTTACATCTCTCTCTATTCATTGGTTACTTCTTTATAAATGCTGTTGTAAAAAAAAACATTAGATAGAATCTACGGCAGGAATTCCTCTACATGAAGCAATCATGTGAATAATCGGCTCGAAGCCTCAAAATGTTGCATTTGAACTTGAAAAATACGGAGGCTTTGTCACTCTTCGCTTTTATGATTTCCTTGGGTGTCATGGACAAATCCATTATGGATATTATTTCCTGAAGTCAACAGTTTTGCTAGAAACGAACGGGAAATCGTTTTTGATGTTTGAGGACAAGACGCCTCAATGTATCTTCGAAATTGTTGTCTCTGATTTCGCAGGATTCTTAAAGATAGCATTTTTCGAAGTATTCCTTTTCAAAAATGTCACCACTCACTTTTCTTTTGACAGTTACATTCATATTTAGTAATACAATTTTGCAATCATCTTTACTTTTGTAACGTCCGAAACTTTATAAAAATAGCGAAAGAGCCATTTCCCTTTAGCTATATTGAAAGCTATTTACTTTTTTATTATTATTATTATCTTTATTTTATTTCTTTTGATTTTTGATCTGTACTCATTTCTTTCCGGGTCCCTCCCAGGGACCTAAGGTTAGAAATGGCATCATGACATTTTCCACTGGAAAAAAAATGACATAGACAAAGCTCTTCGTAGGGTGTGGGCTGTACACGTGAGGACAATTTTTTGTATTTCTTTAAGGCATGGGCTTCCAGGGATCCCTTCAATTAGTATACTGGAATCTTTTCCAACCATTCCTAGGGGTCCAACTACAACGGGGATTGTTGATATTCTCATGTGCCATATTTTTGAGATTTCGTTTTCAAGGTGCTTGTATTAGGTTGGTGCAAAAATAACATATGTTAGAAAACGAAATTATTTTTGCGCCAACCTAATATTTTGATAGTTTTTTGAAGATCTTCAAAGATACATTGCAGTCTGCAGGAACTGCCATATCAATAAGGAGACACTTTTTTTTTATGTGCGATCTCTAATAACAATGCCTGGGCGGTTAACTTTGATTGTTTTGTCTGTGTGTATTGTGTAGTCCCATAAAATCGTTACAGGTCCTGTCTCCGTAACCAGGTCTGGGTGGTGTTCATACCACTTTCTTTCAGTTTCTTTACCAAAGAAGTTACAGATTTTCCAATGCAAATATTGGCCACCTCTGTCATGCTGGGTTTTATATTCAGTGGATGGCAATACCGTGCAACCTGATACAAGATGATCAATTGTTTGTGGGTAATTATTACAGAACCTGCATTTTGGGCTAACACTATATTTCAGTATGTGTGCTTAATAATTTCGGGTTAACAAGCACTGATCCTGAGCAACAAGGATTATTATTATTATTATTATTCAGCAAGGATTATTATTATTATTATTATTATTATTATTATTATTATTATTATTATTCTACTGTTTACTGAAAGGCTCCCAGTCCCACAATGAAGACCTTAAAAATCTGAAGACTGATCATTTTTGTCGGGATATTTTAATAAGGAATTGTTTATTTACTTTGATGTTTGAGACAGTATGTTTATTGTGGTTGTTATACTTACTCAATTTCTGCTGCTGTACTCTTCCACCTTCTTCGGATTACTGTCGAACCAAGCCGTTTATTCAATGCACGGGAATAGATTTTTTTTCCTTAGATTTCATTGTACCTACATCAATTGTTTCCATTTCTGAAGATTTCATTTTAAAAATCATTTCAAAAAATTATTTTCCTAGATCTTTTCTAGTAAAAAATTACCCAAAACTACTTTCTTAGAACTTTTCCATCAAACAATTCCCTACAGATATTTTTCAAGATCCTGTTCTCAAAAGAATTTTTCCAAGACATTTCCTTGATAGTGTCTTCCAAACTATTGTATAAATTCATTTTGCTAGGTTCTGTCCCTCCAAGCCATTTGCCTAGATTTTGTTCTCCAAACCATTTCTCAAAGACATTTTCTAGATCTAGATCACCAAACTAATTCACAGAGTCATATTCCTCGATCGCTTCCTCCAAACCATTGCACAAAGCCATATTCCTCGATAATTTACTCCAAACCATTGCACAAAGCCATTTTCCCAAACATAGTCCTTTATTTTCCTAATTCCA
>OZ010585.1:3476348-3561348 GCA_963932145.1 Acanthosepion lycidas | reverse complement strand
GAAAACTGACATTATTTTTGCACCAACCTAATATATATATATATATATATATATATATATATATATAGATATAGATATATAGATATATATATATATATAGAGAGAGAGAGAGATGTGTTTGGGTGAGCGTGAATTTTTGTAATACATATTTATAAATATAAATGTTTCTCTTTCTCTCTCTCTTTCTGTGTCAATACACACACACATATATATATATATATATATATATATATATATATATTACACAAAACATGCGTTTCATATTGAAAGCTCTCCTCTTCTGCTCTTTTACACTAGATTAACTGCTTGATAAATCTATATATATATATATGTATATATATATATATATATATATATATATATATATATATATATATATATATATATATATATATATATATATATATATATATATAGCTGTTAATATATTCATGTTTATACATACCTACCAATATATGCCTGTCGTTTAATGCAGCTTTACTCCCACACATCTCACACACGCACACATACACACACCGACACCCACACATACATATATATATATGTGTGTGTGTGTGTGTGCATGTATGTATGTATGTCTAATCATGTGAGCATGGTTAAAAACCTGACCAAATTTGGAAAGTGCTGTCACGTTTTCCGACGATTCCTGATATAAAGCAGGTTTAGAATAAAAAGCATTTTTTTATTTCTATTTTTCCCACTCAAAATGTTAGAATGTATCAAAAAAACATCTTCTTAAAGTCTGAAATTGAAACGAAAATAAGCAAAAAGAAGCGAAAAGCTAACACCTTTCATTTTTTTTTTAAATGTCAATATATTATGAAGGATAAGCAAGTAGAAAGTGAAGTGATCTACTTATTTTCTATTTGCACTGCCATTGCAAGTCTCGTGGTTATCGATGCAGATTGAGTGACAGCAAAGACTCCTCAAATCCCCTGCCGTGACTGCAAATTTCTAAAATCAAATTGTTCTAGATAATTTTAGTTCTTCCTTCAATAAGTATTTCATTTTTATTATTTTTTGTATTTTGTTGCTTTTCTCATCAATTATAACATCTATGTTTCACTGGAGACCAAGAAAAAGCAATTCTCTTCAAAATCGGAGCTTCTTTTCATTATGCTTGATTGATTTGATTAATGTAATTTACAAAGAACAGTCTAAACTGCTAGGTAACAATGACATATTTGGGAAGGATATTAGAAAAATCCAGAACCTATACCCCCTGCATACATAAAGAAATTGAATTCAGTAAATATAGAAAACTAGATAGGGGTGTAAGACGAGTATATGTATTCTCACGGGACTTATTCAACCTAAACGGTGAGGTGAATCTGATAGAATTAGAAGTCCTACTAGGTTCTATTATTGGCAGCCACAGTTTTAACAAAATAAGATATACAGATGACACAGCGTTGATAGCAGACACAGAACGGGAATTACAGGAACTCCAGCAGAAGGTAAGCGAAAGAAAACGAGAAGAAACGACTAAATGTCAATTGCAAGAAGACAGAATAACTGGTTGCCAGCAAAAGGAACAGCCCACTGTGCAAATTATAAATTAGAGATGAAAATATTAAACAAGTGGGAAGATGTAAATATCTGGGAAGTATTTTAACAGACGACGAAATGTACGTCACTGAAATTCGAAGATGCATTAAAATTTGAATATGCCTTCAAAAACCTAAGTAACGTATTAAGAAACAGGAGAGGGCAGCTGAATGACGTTTGTGATTTAAACATAAGTAGAAAAATCTGAAGCGAAGTTTAAAATGATAGAAAACGATAGACATTAGATTTGAAAAGATTAACAATATAGTGTTCGGGAAGCGTCTACACAGGAGTTTATTCCCCAAATTAACTGGTCTAAGGAAGAGATTTTCGTAATAGAACCCTCTTCTTAGCAAAGGAAGACATAGGGTATAAGGGTGATTCAATCCTCTGGATATAGTTATGCGGGTTTTGGATGTAAATGTTTGAACTGCTGGCACTGAAGAATGAAGTTTGTTTGTATATTTGCTATGAATAGCGATAGGCTTGCAACTTTGCGTCTGTGGGAAAAGAAGCTGTAGATTGAAAATAAGTCATCCGTCACGAGGCCCCGTAAAAGTTCATCATTCATTGTTCTGCAGGTTTACAAGTTTTTAGTTTTAACTACCTTTATTCAGACAAACCGATATTGTCATAATAGCCAAAATGGGTGTTATTTCTTTTATTAATCTTTACAGTGTACATGGAAGAAAATACACATTTTCATAAAAAAAATAAAAGCATAAAGTCAACCCAAAATAAAATGTCTGCACCTCATGAAGAAGGTGTTGTAGATGTATTAACGTGTCCAAAATGGTTTACAAAGTTTCTTACTTGCAATTTCTCTTGCAAGGAGGATGCTGAGAATAACATGGACTGTAAATGTGAGCAAAAAGGAACTTCTAGATACAAAATCAGGAAGAGACATTTGAAATTTCTGGGGCACATAATGAAAAAAGAGGGCTTGGAAAATGTGATACTCACAGGACAAATTGAGAGCAATGGATAGAGAGGAAAGCAACACACACCCTACCTGAATTGCTTGAATGAATGAATGAATGAATGAATGAATGGCGGAGCAGGGTTTGGGAAAGATGGCAAAAAGACAAAAGTTATTAAGACATAAAAAGAAAAGGAAAATGTAGAGAGTCATGATCACCAAGATCTACACAAAAGAAGAATATTTGTACTAAAAGAAAAATCGACTGCCATACGAAAAGGAAATGGTCACTGGTCGAGCCGAGGTAATTGATTTGATTTGTTTGTTTAACGGCACATCAACTCCTTATAGGTCATTTAATGACAAAATTTTATCTTATTGGTAGCTTTGAATAAAAATATGATATGTTATTCTGCTTCCACAACTGAATACGTGGTAGATAATTCTCAGCTTTTGCGAATATAAATAGTTCTGTGAATTTACTTACTATAGACGGAGATATGTGTGTTTTATGTTGTTTTGTTATATTTTGGAAAGCAGTTTGATTTAAGAAATTGTATTAGGTTGGTGCAAAAATAATGTCGTTTTCTCACATGTTACTATGTGAGAAAACGACATTATTTTTGCACCAACCTAATAATATATTATATGAACTAATGTCAAGAAAGAGTTCTTTCAAGTTTTTTTTGTTTTTTGTTTTTTGGCGATATATCAGCCTGAATGTGTCGGACACCCTGGCGTGGTGTAATGGTTAGCATGCTTGTCTCGCTAGATCAATTACAACTGAAAAGTGAGTTCGATCCTCACGAGATGCCCCATAGTTTAGACCTTGTGCCACATCTAAGCTATGCTTGGAAAATAACTATCAACCTCTATGTGTTATTTAATGCCGAAATCTAAATATTGTGTACATAATTTTATATTTTCATGGCAAACATGTTTTTTAGCAATATTTTTTGTCGAACATAAAATGTATTGTTGGTAATTTTACTATAAAAATATTTTCTTTTCATAGTGGTGTTGTATTGATTGATATGTTTCTATAAAAATGTATTGGTCATTTCATTAGAAAAATATACTGTTGAGTTTTGTTTAGGCGTTCACTGTTCACCCATAGTTGGGACCCTAACAGATGCTAATACCCGAGATCAGGGTGTATCACGAGGTTTTTTCCACGTCGAACCGAGTTAGAATCACGATTTCGAATATTGATTTTTACGGCAATGTCCCCATCAGAATCGATAAATTCACAATCCTCATTTCTTATTGATTTTGCATGAATTTAATTCCGGGTGAAGGAATCGAGCCAAAAACTTAACCCAAAACCACGCCTCTCTCTCATTGGAAAATTAATTCATGTTAGATTCATTAAACTTTTATTTTTTAAGATAATTCGGAGACCTAACTAGTTATATTTACAGAAAGGATAATGGAAATTAAAAATTATTTGAACTCAGAAATCGATTTATTTCATAAACAATGAATTCATTAAGGTCAATGACAAACATTGAAAAAAAAAGTTGAAATAGTTTAAGAAAATTTTATGATTTTGCTGAGAGTAAAATGTGAAATGCCTCTTCAGTTGTTTTCTTTTATAAAGATTATAAAGACATAATTTATCAAGCGAAAACGAAGTTTGCCACAAAAGTATTTTACTAAACATTCCTCTGTCATAAATGAATTGTTAAATAGCACTGTAGTTGTCTAGACAGACTCATTTATAAACTACTTCGTCATTCAAGAAAAGAGAAGCGCAAAGCGAAAAACAGAACTCATATGAACATTCTCTTCTCACCAAAGTAGAAAGATGTTTGAAATTTATATATGTGCAAAAGTTCACAGCGTCTTATTTTTAAAAAATTAAGGACTAACTTTGAATCTACAAGATGTCCATAAATTATCTTTACAATTTAAAATATATATTACAAAGGCAATTGATGAGATATCTTAATCAGAATTGATTTACGGACTCTGTAGTTAACAGTTCTTAATCACATTGCATTTGTGTATTTCAGGTATCCTGATGATGAAAGAGGTACTGTTAAATGAACCCCTATTATTTCCAGAACTGTGGATTGGAAGGGATGGTCCAATTCCCCGGTACCTCGTTCTAGAAATATCACTCCCCTGGGCTTCTTTCTATGGAGTTATGTGAAAGATATCATGTATCGAACAAAGATATTATTGCCAACACTCGTGAGGCCACAGTGAACATGGCAAGAAATCGAGCTGTATTAAATTAGTTAAAAAAAAAATTTCAATATGTACTCCTCATTTTATAACAATTTCCACATATTTGTTTGTTCAATTGTATTTTAGTGTATTCAAGACATATACATGATATCTATGCCGTTTCTTTACGATTTAAAAACTATATTAGAAAGGTAAAATTTATACGGCACCACTATTAGATGACCTTCAACCAAGCATTTAATTTCCAGCAAGATGGAAGCACATTTGGGACTGCATGTTCGTGAGTTCCTAAATCAAATATTTCCAAACCTGTGGATTGGAATGGATGGTCCAATTCCCCGGTCACCTCGTTCAAGATATATCACACCCCTGGGCTTCTTTCTATGAGGTTATGTTAAAAATATCGTGTATCGAACAAAGATGCGGTTCATCGCTGATTCAAAGCAAAAGATCACTTATACCATTACCACCGTTGATGAGGCTATGCCACAATGAACATGACACAAAATCGAGTATCGTCTTGATGTCTTTCGTGAAACTCATGGTGCTTATATAGAGCTGGATTAAATTAGTTAAAAATTTCTACTCCTTATTTTGTAATCATTTCAACATATTTGCCTGTTCATTTATCTTTTTAATATTTTTTTTTTAAATTGTAAAGACACTTTATGGGCACCGGGTACTTTAAAAAAAAAATCGTATTTCTTTTTACTTTTTGTTTGTATTGTTTTTGTTTTTTTTTGTTTTTTTTGTTTGTTTTTTTGTATAATTAAAATATTTGTTTTACTTACAGCTTTGAATCGCGACAAAACTGACCAATTGCTTGTTTTATGAAATGAGAGTCTCGAAAAAGAGATGTAAATATTCCTCTAGATACACGAATCAATTTGAATTTTGACTATGGATCTAACCGTGCAAGAATCGTTAATATTTAAAACGTGATTACATGACACATATATAAAATACGTCAAATTGCCTAATATCCAGCCTTGGGAAATGTGTTCTAGTTGCCACGGTTGTATAGAACTCATAGGGTGAAGCATGTTTTTACTGTCAAAATAGGAATCATTTTTCAAAACATTAGATGAAAGGTCAGTGCAGAAGCCGGCCGCCTTAGAGACAGGAGCAAAATAAAAGAAATCGAGGTGCTAACTAATCCTTCATTATGCATAACAAACTGTGGTCTTCCGAAACCTTAAATTGGAGATAAATCGGATTTGTTACCTGATTGAAATTGACACCGGTTGTTCATCATCTTTGATAAATGAAAAACAATTTAATAAACTACCTAACGCGGATCAACATCAACGGAACAGAGTCCAAAAGTTAAGTAAATATTCGGCTGAGGTCAATCTACCTCGGGGGGTCGGGATGTGGATGATTTAACCCTGCGGAAATAGCAAGGTTGTTTGGGGGCTGTAAAAACCTGAGCTTAGTTACGTACCTGGAGAAATTATATGATAATTTGGAAATAATGGAATCGAGGACAAATTGCTACGCACCGATTGAAGCAAAATGGCTAACTATTGGTCAGAGGACCCCGTGGACAATGATTGATTACCTTTGCTTAAAGTTTTGACAGAGAACCAAAAAGGTACAAAAAAATGTCAGAGACGACTACAGGGCTTCAAAGAGTCAAGTTGCCTGGCAGTACCCGGATTCCGTTGTGTGTCAAGCCATCACTTGATATCGGACAACCAGTTGACAAGCATTCTCTCGATAAAAATTCTATGACTGGTGTTCCTTGTAAAATAAAGTAAGAAAATCCCATCATAGTGCTGGCGATTGAAGAATTGAAGTCAGAGACAACACAAATCGCTCTTCTCTACAGATGGTAAACATGTGAAATGACATATATATATATTGGTACATCCACAAGATCGCTAAAAAAAGAGCATATCATGATGAAAAAGACGCCAAACTTGACGAAAACAATGTTTATGTTATTATTAAGAGGAAAGATCAAAGTATTTTGGGAGTATTTTTAATCGTTCCTAGCACGTATGAAATTTTCGTTAAAAATCTTGACAGATGACAACCAATTTTCTCCATTTTATAAAATATTTAGACGATAAAATTTTGTTTTCGTCAAGTTTGGCGTCTTTTTCATCGTGCTATGCTATTTTTTAGCGTTCTCGTGGATGTACCTACATATATACGACGGTGTGTTTGTATTTCTGAAGGCAAATATACGGCGCCAAAGTAGAAGAATTGACGGCCACATTTACAAATATGAAAATCCCTTCTTGTTTGGACTGACAACTTTTCAATTCGCACATATATGAGATAAAAATGCAGTTTTAAGGGATGCTATACTTATGGAATAAAGTGCTCACTATCAGAGAGTATACAAATACAAAAGTGGATTTTGAGATCAACACACAGCGCATGTTTGTAAGCTAATAATTTTATTTTTTTATTTTTTGCTTAGTTTGAATTTACTATAGGTCATATTTGATTTTTTGATCAGGGTAAAGTTCTCAAGCTTTCATTTTTTCAATAATTTATTTTTCAAAAATGAGGATATATATATATATTACTTAAAACGTTATTTTAGTGGATACTTGAGTAGATTCTTCTTATTTTTAAACAATATTTTTATCCCATTTACCGGTCTGACAATTTCAGAGACACTATTAAAAGAAAATATTCCCTCCGACTGTACAAGTGATATATATATATATATATATATATATATATATATATATATATATATATATATATATATATATATATATATAGTGCAGTTAAAAAGCCGTAGGTAGGTATGAAAATATTATAACTGGTCAACATAAAACAGCTCGATGTATTTTATTTAATTTATGCAGAGTAATATAATTAATAATCAAAAAAATCATTTTATCTTATATGAGGAATTGTCTATTTCGGCAGACGATAAAAGTTATCGTCTGTCTCTTCAAGACCGGGGTTGAAAAGACAGACGACCACTTTCGAAATAGTCTATTCCCCATAAAAGGTAAAAAGTATTTGTTTGATTATGAATTTCATATATATATATATATATATATATATATATATATATATATATATATATATATAATGTGTGTTTGTGTGTCTTTGTGTAAAATTAACATATTAAATAACCATTAATTCTTAGAAAATTCTTTGTTTATGTTTCGGATACAAAAAATAAAAGTCAGCATATATGGATAGATATTAGCTTTCCAGAAGAAAGTGTGCATTCCTTAAAAGAGTAACTGAATCTTGGTGCATTACGAAGTTCTTTTGTGTCCGAGCAGTCTAAACCCTGTCGACTCAGATGCGGTGGGGTTTCCTTCTAGATAAAATTGAATGCACACACTAACAAAGGGCAGATTTTCTTTAATCACGCACAGCAATGCATCTCTAGATGGAATTCTCACTGTTTAAAAAAACGGATTGTCTTCACAAGCATGTGCACCAAGTAAAATTCTGAATTTAATTGAAAATCCTGAAATTCTTGATTGTACCTAGAAATTCCTTAAATGTATTGACCTAGCATAAAAATAAGATTATTTTATTGAGATATTATGCCGGGGAGAAATTTTAAAAACATCTTTGCTATGTCAGATAATCATGACAAGAAAGAACGATGTTCTTGGCAGAAGATACAGAGTTTAATTCAGAGTACTTCTGCAATTGTATGGATTTAGGAATTCAAATATCAGTTGAATAGCAATGCTTTAGAGATGTGTCTTCGAATATCTGGTGAGAAATTCAAAGGGGAATGCATCTCAACAACAATTAAGCATTGAGGAAATGGGTGTCGTATAGTCGGCAACCTTTTCAGTTGCTGGTACAGGTGGGTTTTGCACTGAAAAGACTTTGGAATACAAGAGGATACTGCAGAAAGGCTTGATTCACACAATTGTAAAAGTGTTTTCTAACGAGGAACAACTCTGTGTCGTTGACAAGACAATGTAAAGACAATCAATCATACGGCTTCAGAATATGCCTGTCCATGTTTTTGTCTGGTCAGACTTCAGAAATAAAATTTATATACAATATTTGGTCGTATATTAAACTGACACTAACCGGCAAACATTTTCAATTGATAAAATGTGTGAATGAGAAATAAGGAATGAAAAACACTACCAAGTTTATCCATAAATATTAAACATGTAAAGAAATAAAAGAATATTCACCTCCGAAATTATTTACCTTATTTTTCTCAGTAATTATTCATTACAATCTACACGTTAAACATTAGATAAAAAAGATTATTTATTAATTGATAATAAAAGCGAATATATGTCGGCAATTAATATTGTGAAAATACATTAGCCAGTAGATTATCTCATAACAACATTTCAGGAACATCCTTTATTGCTTAAGATAGATTAGATTAGATAGATAGATTAGATTAGATTAGATAGATTAGATTAGATTAGATAGATAGATTAGATTAGATAGATAGATTAGATTAGATTAGATAGATTAGATTAGATAGATAGATTAGATTAGATAGATAGATTAGATTAGATTAGATAGATAGATTAGATTAGATAGATTAGATTAGATAGATTAGATAGATAGATTAGATAGATAGATTAGATAGATAGATAGATAGATTAGATAGATAGATAGATAGATTAGATAGATAGATAGATTAGATAGATAGATAGATTAGATAGATAGATTAGATAGATAGATAGATTAGATAGATAGATAGATAGATAGATAGATTAGATAGATAGATTAGATAGATAGATAGATAGATTTTATGAATATTGTTGAAACTTGACTAATACATGGAATAATAATGCAACACAAAATGTACTTAGAACAAAATGTATTGAAACAAGAAAGTGTACACAATATTTACATATAGTCTTTTGTATATTCCTGGGAAGACCGTTCCTGGAATGTGTGTTGACTGAGTCGCAGTCGGGCAGAGTCTCTGGTTGAAATCTCTCGATTGAATCTCTTCCCAGTACCAACCATATTTATATGGTCGGTACTCCACTATGCAAATTAGGTGGATCCTACAACAACACCCCCCTCTCAAGCCTTGGAATCCCTTTTTGGATTTCAAACTGGCTTCATATATGGGTTGATGATTATGGCTATTTCTTTGTAGATCCATTTGCATACTTTTAATATTTTTTTCGTTTTGGATTCACGTCCAATGGGTCCGTGAACTTTCGTTTCCTACCGGATCTTCTCGGTTCAGGAATATTCTGCGGAGGTTCTACTTGAAACATATCATACATTACATCAATGGGATCTTCTTCCTCATCCGGTATACTCTCTTCATGCTCTAGCACGTAACATTTTTTAAGTTGGTTCTGGTGCCTTTTATGAGTATTCTTCGGCCCTTTAATTATGTAAATCAGGTCACCCATTCTCTTGTCCACTATGCCTCGCTCCCAGAACTCAACGTTGTTTTTGTAGCACTTGAAAAACACCTCTCCGGAAGTGTATCTTTTTCTCACTGTATACATAGTATTCTTTACTCTACTTTTTCCTGGCAAAAGCTTGTCAAACACTGACTTAAGTTTCCTAGCGAACATTAGTTCAGCTGGTGCCATGTTTGAGTGTGTTCTCTGGTTTGGCGTAATTCTGTATACCTGTAGGAATTGCTGAAGCGCCTTTTCCGTTGGAACTCCTGAGGCTTTCTTCAGCGCGCGCTTTAAAGTATCGACAAATCTTTCTGCGAGTCCATTGGACCTCGGATGATACGGCGGCGTCGTTATGTGGTTAATTTGTTATAACTCACAAAATTCCTTAAATTCTTCAGAAGTGAATTGTGTACCATTGTCACTCACAATACACTCTGGCACACCGAACCGTGCAAATAGTTCATACAAAAAGGTTGTTGTGGTATTGGACGTAGGCTTTTTACAACGCAGTACTTCCGGCCATTTTGTAAAACTATCTACCACTATTAAGTAGTAATAATCTTCTACTGGACCAGCGAAATCAATGTGTAATCTTGCCCACGGATGATCCGTCTTGGGCCATGGTTTGTGTACTATAGGTGGTGCCTTAGCTGCTAACGCACACCCTTTACATCGCTGAACCATGTTTGCGATATCCGCATCCATTCCTTTCCAATATACAAAGCTTCGCATTAAGCTTTTTGTTCTATTAACCCCCGGGTGACCCATATGAAAGTCCCGTAGTATTCTTTTCTGCAACTTTTTTGGTACTACTACTCTCTCACCCTATAATGAAACTCCGTCACAAATTGAATAAATATCCTGCACTTTTTGGTCATTTGCTACGATTTTTATTTTTATTTCTAAAATGAAATCATCGCTTTCAGCTTCTTTTTTGATTTCCTTTGCTGTAACCGGTAGCTCTCTTAAAATGTTGTTTACCATGCTTTTCACCTCATAATCTGCTCTGATATTTCTTCGAATCTTTCTTCTTGACTCGGTACGAGTCTTGATAAACTATCCGCATGAATTATATTTTTGGATGATAGGTGCTTTATATGAAAATCATAATTGAGAAGAATGGTTCCCCATCTCAACAGACGATTTGCCGTATAAACGGGTAACCCTTTCTTCGAAGCAAAAATAGTGATCAGAGGTTTATGATCCGTTTCAAGCATAAAATGTCTGCCGTGGATGTATCTGTGAAATTTTGTTATGGCAAAAATGATACTCAGCGCCTCTTTTTCTATCTGTGAGTAACTTCTTTCTCCTGGGAGTAAAGTTCTCGAAGCATGTGCAATTGCAATGGACCTTTCCGGATCTGGACATCTGCCATTTTTGTTGATTATGTGACCTAAATACTTAATTTCCTCCAAACCAAATTCGCACTTTGAATCTTTGACTTTAAATCCGAAGTCCTGAATCTTTTTAAATACTTGATTGAGATGCTCTCGATGTTCGTCGACGGTTGCGCTCCTTACTATGATGTCGTCTAAGTAGGCGCACGCACAGTCTAAATCATTCAACATGACGTCCATAGCTTGTTGAAAAATGGCTGGTGCCACTTTAATACCAAAAGGAAGCCTGTTGTACTTGAATAACCCTCTATGCGTGTTCATCCCTAGCAACTTCGAACATTCTTCTTCGACGGGAATTTGGAGATAGGCATCTGATAAGTCGATTTTTGAAAATATAACTCCACCATTTAGCTTGTTAAAAATCTCCTCCGGACTCGGTAACGGGTAATGGTAGTCCTTGATTACCGAGTTCAAACTTGTCGAAAACTCAGCACAGACTCTGATTTGGTTTGATTTCTTTTTTATGCACACAATCGGCGCAGCCCATGAATTAGATTCTACTTTCGAAATAATTCCCATTTTTTTCCAACCTATCAAGTTCTTCGTTAATTTTCTCTACACTTGCGAAAGGCACGTTACGTTTCTTTTTAAAAATTGGCATAGTATTTTCCTTTAATTCAAATTTAGCTTCAAACTTGTTACATCTTCCAAGACCAGGTGTGAAGGTTTCCGGAAACGTTCTATAATTCATCTTTAATGTCCTGTCTTGTTTGCGTATTACTTTCTACTTTTCTGCAGAATGAGTTTAACGGTTTATCCCACAATTCGAATGTTTCAATAAAATCTGTACCCATCAAGTTTTCTCCATTTTTCAGAAGGAAAACCTTTATTTTTTTAACGATCCCGTTCAATTCCATGGGAAGTACAACCTCGCCTTCGAAGTTAATTTCCTTTCCAGTTACCGTTCGAGCGAGTTTCGTTGACTTCATTATTGTAGGCCTTTTTAAAATTTTCCATGTTTTATCGTTCATTATTGTTAAATCTGAACCCGAATCGAGTTGAAATTTGATATTCTTTTTAAATATTTCAGTCGTCACATATTTCCTCAAATCTCTATTTGATTTGATATTCGAATTTGTTTGTCTAATTCCGCTATTGAATTTTTTCGTTTTACAACACGATCCTTTGTGTCCCTTCTTGTGGCACACGAAACATTTCTTATTTCTATATGGGCAATTTACCTCCCAGTGTCTTTCGTTGCAGCGTCTGCAATTATATGGTGGAACCTTTTTTTCCTCCTCGTTCTTATTTAATTTTTCTTGTCTATTTTTAAAATACGCCGAATTTTTACTCCAATTTTTTTCTGATTGGTAATTTAACTGTTTTTTTTATTTTTTTAATATAAGCAATGCCAGCTTCTTCGATTTTTTGAGACTTTCTTTAAACTTACGGCCCGCTGTCACTCCTCTGCTAACTTTTTCAGGGTAAGGTTTTGTTCAGATTCGAGTTTAGACAAAACTCTACGTCTTATTTCGGCACTCTTACTGGACACCAGTCCTTGAGCAAAAATTAAACACTTAAATTCTTCCACCGTAATCTCTGCCAATCTGAAATTGTCACAATGTCTATTCACTATAGATGCATATGTTAAGTAATCCTGATCGTCGGATTTAGTGACGATGGTTATGCATGAATGTCACTAAATCCGACGATCAGGATTACTTAACATATGCATACTACATATTTGCATCCAGCACCATTGTGACAATTTCACTGTTTCCAGAAGCCAATTCATCGTTCTTCCGGTAGGAAGAATTTAAGTGTTTATTTCTTGTAAAGGACTGACTTTTCTTGAATTCGACCAGTTTTCACAGTCTGTGTAGAAAATATCTTCATATCGTTTAAAATACGCTTCAAACGTTTTTTCTTCGTCTGGCACATAGTTGAAAGTTTCCAGCGAATAAAATATGGTGTTATTAGAATATGAAGAATTTCCCTCATTTGCCTGATTGTTGTTTAATTTCTCCAATATTAACTTTTGAATTTCTAAAAGTCTTTCCTCTTGCTTTTCTTGAATTTCTAAAAGTCTTTCCTCTTGCTTTTCTTGATATTTTTGCTGGGATTTGAATAATTCAGCCTGACTCAACTGCTGGGATTTGAATAATTTAGATATGACTTTGGATAATTCATCCATCTTTAGCTGATAGTGTTCATGCAACAAAGAATATACCTTTAATTTGTGTATCTATGGATATAATATAAGCTGACCAGAAAAATCGAAACAACGTACGACTTTTTTATTTTATATCTTGCTTTTACATTCAAGCCCGTGATAATCAACTTTGGTATTTTTTTTTATCACTTCTGTTCGCGTATTTCAATGACAAAACTCTGATCAGAAGTAAATTCGTCACTATAAAATATTGTTGAGCAAACAAATAATAATTTTTTAAAAGTTCATTACCTTTAAAAATCGACACGGTGTATTTGTGTGCCTTTTAATTCCATGCATGTTTTTGTAGTCGGCCAGTTTCTTTTTTTTTTAACGGGTGTCTCGTAGATAACTTTTTCAATTTAAAATAACCGTTATTCGTTTACGACACCTTTCAAATTTTTCTGAGTGAACTTTCCTTATGCTTAGTCGTCCTTTAACGATTTCTAAATATCCAGAAATTCAGAAACCTTCGCCGTTCCGTTAGATGTTGGACTTTTAATTAATAATTCTTTTCCTTCAGCCTGGGTTCTTCACTGACTTGTCCCAATTGTTGAAAGCTATCAATTATTAATTCTTTTTTTTTTTCCGTATGGTTCTTTCTACCTCGTCGCCATTGTTGAAACTTGACTAATGCATGGAATAATAATGCAACACAAAATGTACTTAGAACAAAATGTATTGAAACAAGAAAGTGTACACAATATTTACATATAGTCTTTTGTATATTCCTGGGAAGACCGTTCCTGGAATGTGTGTTGACTGAGTCGCAGTCGGGCAGAGTCTCTGGTTGAAATCTCTCGATTGAATCTCTTCCCCGTACCAACCATATTTATATGGTCGGTACCCACTATGCAAATTAGGTGGATCCTACCACAACAAATATATATAGATAGATAGAAATATTTAGTTTATGAATATATATATATAGATAGAAATATTCAGATTACGAATATATATATATACAGATAGATAAATAGATAGATAGATAGATAGAAATATTTAGTTTATGAATATATATATGTTCATCTATGTTTGCAATCTCCCTCCCAGCATGACACACAATAGTAATAATAGACATACCTAACACTTTTACACCGATCAAAATTTTAAATTTAAGTTTATTTTCATAATAAGTTTCGCACGGCGAGGGATCAGACAGAGATTGGGTTGTTGTTAACAATACGATTCCACTGGAAAATACCACATTTACAAAACATTGTCATTTCTCTGTTTATTCCTCGGTCCGTTGATGAAGGACAGAGGTGTGTCTGAAAACTCCGAAATTATCTATTTTACACACACATAGACACACACACCACACACACAGAGACATAGAGATACAGACACACACACACACATATACATATATATATATATATATATATATATATATATAAAATGATATATATCCTTTATGTTACTTTTATTTCGGTCTAGATGTGAATATATATATATATATATATATATGGTTGGATAGATGTGACCATATATGTTAGCTCTATCTCTGATATTGAGCGCTTTCTGATAAGTACCGCGCATATAATATATAAATAATTATACGTATATATATATATTTATTTATATTTATATACACACACTTTTCACACACACACACAAACACACACACACATATATATATATATATATATATATATATATATATATATATATATATATATATATATATTTGTGTGTCTGTGTGTGAGTGAGTGTTTCGAAGAATAAAAAATATAAAAAAAAATAAAATTTCCAAATACACTGCGTTGTATGTTAACATTTTTTGTTTTATCATTTAAATTAGGTTCCTCGACGAGTTTCAGCCAGCATGGTCATCATCAGGAAACAAAAATCCCCGCTTGCTAGTAGCAGGGAACTACAGGAGTGAATGAGTGTCTCTGAAGAAAGTGAACTTTAGCTGTAGTTTCAGTCATTTTTTTTTTTTTTTTTTGCTTTTTTATCGTTAATTTTGGTCAGTCATTATATTGAATAAGCAGACTCTTTCAAGTTTTTTTGTTTTTTTTAAATAGAAGCTGGCAGATTCGTGTGTGTATATATTTGTGTCAGTGTATAAGAGACCTCAACACCTTTGCAAGCATGCCTGACTAGTGTGAGTGAGAAATGTGGGTGGGACTTGATTTATGGAATTATTTATTAATCCCATGTGTTTTGTTTAGTCTGTGGTTAAGTGAATCTGGACAAAGTGTTTTGAGGCGCAAAATCCATTTGTTTTTGTGCTCCTCTAGTATTTTACTAATGTTATCTTTTCTGTCTATTTCTATGTTTTCAATTATCGTGAATTTTGCATGGCTTTTAAAATCATGTTTTTTCTAGGCGTTAATATTCTTTCGTGGGGAGCTGACTTGATCCGATTCTGATAATTATTAATTTTGTAGTGAAAGGGTCATTCAAATTTTCCCAGATATTGTTTCTGGCATAATGTGCATTCTACTAAGTAAATTATGTTATGACTTATACAGTTAGAGTTGTGGTAGATTTTGAAAGTAGATTTAATGCTGGAGCTAATAAACGAATTGGTATTTCTAATGTGGCTACAACATCGGCATTTTTTGTTGTTACATGTTTAGGAAAATCTTATTCTTGGTCTATAATGGCTTACCTTATCATCTGAAATTTAGTTACAACATATAATTTCCTTAAGGTTCTTAGGTCTACCATATGCTAGAAGACCGGTTTCCTAAAAAAAGAAAAACGTTTTAAGGTCTGGTTTGAGGTTGAGTGTTCCCCAGCGATTCATGATAATCTGAGTTAGTGGAGGAAGTGCGGTGTTGGAAGTGGTAACTAGAGGGATGCATCTGGATTTATTTTTACTTTTATACTTTAGGGTGTCTTCTGTAGGTGTGGAAATTGCTTTATTTATTTGTTCGCAAACGCACGCACACACACACACACACACACATATATATATATATATATATATATATATATATATATATATATATATATATATATATAACGATTTCTTAATCGGGTAAAGAATATTTCAGCACCACTTTTTTCTATGCCTCTGCACATTTCCATCATGCAAATTTATGTAATCACTATTTGTTTTGTTTTTGTTTGTTTGTTTTTTGTTGTTGTTTTTTCTTTGGGTGGGGTGTTCATCTTCCTTTTTCTCCTGGTGTGTTTGATGCAGTCCTGACCTTTCGAAACTCAAACTAAAACCTGAAACAGAAAAATACACCATTTCAAGGCGCGCATGAAAATTCTTCTTTTTTTTTTTCATCTCCCTTCTGACATTTCCCTGATAAATCAGGCATGAGATTTCACACATGCCCTTGTCTTTTATCGTTTTGAATACTTTGGAAAGAGAATTCCTTGAAAGAATTGTCATAAAAGAACAAGCTATAAAGAATAACACGGTCTTCTTTTTCTTTTTCTTTTTTTATTTAAATACGCCCCGTGCTGTGACTTGCTTTTTTGACTTGATCGACTTTTTATTTCTTCTTTAAGACATTTTAATGAATCATCTGCGAATGATATATATATATATATATATATATATATATATATATATATATATATATATATATATATATATATATATATATATTAAGACATATTTTGTTTATACATTCTTTTTATAGATACAAATATTTAAGTAAATGCTCTGTTTATAATAAACAGTATTAAACAACATTTACCGACCTGAATTTCCGAGAAATTTTCAAAGAAAATATTCGTCCTCCGAAAGGATTCGAACCTGTATCCTATACGGAACCGTATAACCATAAAAATGTCTTAAAATAACTGTCTATTTAATAATACACACACGCATGAGTAGTAAAATGGATAGCATTAGTTTTTCAAGGAAATCCCATACTAATTCTTCAATAATTTCGGTTTATCGTTCTCAATAGGTCTTTATCAAAATTCCATTAAATTTGTTTAATGTCTACAATCCATCTTTAAAAATTACTTGCTCCGAAACTTGTGTTTAATGAAATTTTACTTTCATGATTTCTTGAGTGAGCCTAATATGATATTAAATACAAAGATTGCTAGTGTATATGCCGCAGGCTCAAGTGTTTGTTTCTTTTTTAATCTTAATTCAATCAGATGACATGTTGTTGTCGATGTATATTCCTGTGAATTCCCGTGTCACTTCTTTGATTTCCCTATATTTCTTTGTACTTGTGTTGAATGTTAATATGCCTACGTATGGGTCATTTTATATTTTGTCTTCTGCTGACCGCCTTTTCTTAAAACGGGACTGAAAAGAAAACATCCTTACAGGGTTGTTTTAAATGAGGCTCATATTAAGCAAAATGATATCTTAAATTCGCAGTTTTGTAAAGTACATTCATTTAACTTAATATTTGAAATTTGACAAGTTCTTGATTTGATGTAAAATAAGAAGTTATACTGACCTGACACATTCCAAAATGATTTCAGAGAAATGAACCTTAAATGAAATTTTTATTTGGTTCACCGATTCTGTTTCCATTTTTCTGTTTCTACACATGCCTTAGCAGGATTCCAAAATATCTGTGTAGCCCCTGTCACGAACATATCAACAAACGTTCGAGCAATTTTCAAACCAAAAGTGGATTCATTCAAATGTGCAATAACTGAAAAGTGCAAAATGTCAATTGAATTTCTCAAATTTTAACTTGATTCATTATTTAAATTTTTCGGTTGTTTGCCCACTTTTTGAATTTTCCTGTTAGTATTTCTGTTTTAAATTTAAAAAAAAATGTCTTACTCGGAAAACTACATTAAAATGCCTTAACGAAAATACAAAATAAAATACACATCTCATAGGTTTATATATATATATATATATATATATATATATATATATATATATATATATATATATATATATATATATACAGGTTGTCCATAAAGTCCGTGTGCACTTAAAATTTATAAATAATTTAACGTGTACACGAACTTTATGGAAACCCTGTATATATATATATATATACATATATATATATATATATATATATATATATATATATATATATATATAGAGAGAGAGAGAGAGAGAGAGAGAGAGAGAGAGAGGGAGGGAGAGCGAGGGAGATTCGTATATGTTTGTATGTAGGGGTGTGGTATATTTATGCCACAAGAAATCATCCACAGAGGTTTTGCTAAATTCAACCAAGAATCTGGCAGTTTAAGATTTACTGTATTTTCTTTTTCCAATTTTCGAATAAGATTTTCCGAATAAGATTTTCCGAATAAGATGGTATGCATTGGGATTAAAATTGTGAATTACAGATTGCCTTCCAGTTTTCATTTAACCGTTATATATGAGGATGTCACTTTCGACTGATTCCAATTCTGACAGCCTAAAAAATGGTAGCATGTTGCGGAAGAAATTCTTCTTTAACTAACAACACCCAGTCTTGAAAATGACTAAGGCGAACGAAAGTACCTGAACAATGACCAGTTTATCCAAATTATTAATCCCTATATATAACATCGTATGTGAAATCTGGAAAATAGAATTATATATAAGAAAATGTCAATATATGCTTGCATGTGTGTGTGATCCCTATGTGGGTATATATAGTTGTGCGTTCGTGTGTGCGTAAAGATGTGTTTAGAAGTGCGTGCAGTTGTATGTGAAAGAGAGATATTCTATGCGTTTCTGTCTATCACGCTTTCAAATAGGGTGAAATTATCTTTGTTACAAACAGAAAATAGCCTAAAACAAAACAAAGAATCAATTTATATTATCTACATTGTTCGGACTCATATTTATTGTCATTTTAACGACGTTCCGGACGTTGTACGCTCAGGCCTTCTTCAGGTGATGTACGTTGGAATTTCGAACCAATAGCTTGTTCTAATTACACGCGCTATGCATTTTTTGTGGATATCTCATCTTTCAGTTAACTCCATTTAGTAGCTCAACTCTCCAAGCCGAAAGAACTCGTAATCAACAAACATTTGCATAATATTTATATTTAATGAGTCAGAATAAAACACTTGTTCGCATACAAGAAAAAACAATAAGATCAAATGTAACTTATCAATCATGTTTAACGAAGTATATATTAAAAACGGATTGCTGCTCAAATACACAACTACATATGTAGATACATATATATATGTATATATATATATATATGTTTATATGTATGTATATGTATATATATGTATGTATATATGTATATATATGTATATATATATATATATATGTATGTATATATATGTATATATATATGTATGTATATATATGTATATATATGTATATATATAGGTTTATATGTATGTATATATATGTATATATATATATATATGTATGTATATATATATGTATATATCTATATATGTATATATATATATATGTTTATATGTATATATATGTATATATATGTATGTATATATATGTATATATATATATATATGTATATATATGTATATATGTATGTATATATATGTATATATCTATATATGTATATATATATATATATATGTATGTATATATATGTATGTATATATATGTATGTATATATATGTATATATCTGTATATGTATATATATATATATGTTTATATGTATATATGTATATATTGGTATATATCTATATATGTATATATATGTTTATATGTATATATATGTATATATATGTATGTATATATATGTATATATGTATGTATATATATGTATATATCTATATATGTATATATATATATATATATATATATATATATATATATATATATATATATATATATATATCTATGTATCTATATATATTAGGTTGGTGCAAAAATAATGACGTAATAATGTCGTTTTTTGACGTATTTTTAACGTCAAAAAACGACATTATTACGTCATTATTTTTGCACCAACCTAATATATGTATATAAGTCTATATATACACTGCGAAGGGCCATTGTTTTTATGCAAGATACTGCCCTCGCACATACTGCTCACAAGACTACTGAATATTTGAAACAGTTAGGCTTCGATGGACGTCGAAAAATGAAGTGGCCAGCAAATTCTCCGGATTTGAACCCAATCGAAAACCTTTGGAGCATCATGAAGCGAAGACTGTACGCCAACGGACGACAATTGAGGAGCAACGCTGAGTTGTGGGAAGCAATTATTGACATATCTCACGGCATTACAGCAGATGACATCCTACAATTAACAAAGTCGACTTTTTCAAGTAATTTCAAAACAGGGAAAGCAGATTCCCTATTAATTTGTTTAAAACTGTGCCTTTGTTTGTATCTGTTATTATTTGTTTGATTATCTTATTTATTAGCTTCTTTTTATCATAAACATTCACGTTCAACATTAATAAACGTTTTGTTGTTCAATTCTGGGTATTTTACTAAACCTTTTTAATAATATGGCACGCTCAAATCACCGTGCTGATAACAAATATGGCGCCGGTTTCTTTACATTGCGCAGATCAGTACGAAAATTTCAGTGGTTACGCAGAACAGTGTTGCTAATATTGTGTGAAAAGTTTGTGCGAATTGATTGCACGCTTTTGGAAATATTAGAAAAAAGTTATCTCTATAATAATTTAGCACGCAGTGTATATATATGTATATATGTCTATCTACATATATATGTATATACGTCTATATGTGTATATATATATGTATATACGTCTATATGTATATATATATATATGTATATACGTCTATATGTATGTATATATATATATATGTATATACGTCTATATGTATGTATATATATATATATATATATATACGTCTATATATATATGTGTATATACGTCTATATATATATATATATGTATATACGTCTATATATATATATATATATATATATATATATACGTCTATATGTATATATATATATATATGTATATACGTCTAAATGTATATATATATCTATGTATATCTGTCTATATGTATATGTCTCTTGTGTGCGTGTGTATGTGTGTACACTGGCTATGCCGCGTAGTTTTACTAGAATATATCTTTATCGCTTTCAGCGGTCAAATTTTTCTACGAAGTCAAGATATTAAATATTTTTCGTTCCCTGATAATCAAGTTGAAAACAATAACGTGTGAATATAGAAATTTTATAATGTTTTTATTTTTACTAGAAAATGATAGTGGACATTTCAAAACGAAATCTATTGCGATGTGATGCACGATAAACACAATTCTCAAAAATATTGTATCTCTGAAACAATTGGGGTAAAAATAAGGAATGCAAAATTAGATACCAAAGAAGAAAAGAATGCATAAACTGTTTTCTGTTTACCTTGTGTAATTTTGGAGGATGCAAGTTATTGGTAATAATTATTGTTGGTAACTTGTTTTTACTATGAAAATGCATTGCTAGTAGTTTTACTTTTCGGGGATAACTATTTGCCCATAGCTGCAATCCTAAGACCTGGTTAAGGGTGGACCTGGGATAAACTATAATTAAGAAGTGGTTCTACGATCCTCATAATATCCCGATCAGAAGGCTTTATAATTGTAATCGATTGATACTTACTATTACAATCACATGTGTTAGGAGAGAGAAGTTTTAAAACATATAGAAAAATTGCCACATTTCATCAAACTATTTAGGAGTCAGTCTTTCAGAGTAAATTCTAACAAATTCATTTACTACGTACCTTAGCTCCATCATCACTAACAACCTCTCCTTCGACGCAGAGATTGACAAGAGAATTGGAAAGGCAGTCACAACAATTGTGCGCCTCACAAAACGTGTGTGAACCAATCCCAAGTTGTCGGTGACGGCCAAGATGGCAGTGTACAACGCCTGCGTTATCAGCACACTGCCATATAGCAGTGAGGCTTGGACCACGTACGCCAGGCAAGAAAGGCGTCTGAACATCTTTCACATCTGCCGTGTCAAGATAAGGTGCCCACCACTAAGGTCCTATCTCTAGCAGGTTTTTCCAGTATGTTCACGCTGCTACAACAGCGCAGATTCCGTTGGTTGGGCCACATCAATCGCATGCTGGACGGCCGCATCCCCAAAGCCCTCTTCTATGCAGAGCTGTCCGCTGGAAGGAGACTCGTCGGGCGGTCACAGCTGTGGTACCGTGATATAGTGAGACGCGACATGAAAGCTGTGGACATCAACACAGAGTCTTGGCAGAGTCTGGCCGCCATACGATCCGAATAGGGAGGAACCCTGCCCAAACACCTCAAGTCAGGGGATGAGAAACTGACTCAAGTCACCACGGAAAGGCGGGCCTCTGCAACAGACATTGTCACTCTCGCATCGGACTCTATATTGACATACGCCGATGCTCCAGCCAAGCACACAACTTGGATGCTACCCATGGTCAACCCTGAGCGACGGAGGCTTACTTATGCTTATTCTCATATATATTGTTGTTATCACAAAGTTTCAATGGGTGCACCCTCCGGCCTGCAGGAGTAACCTACGGGTCATTCTGAGCTGAACCCTTTATTGGATCTACGGGGATAGACTGTTCGTGTTCTGGCAATTTGTAGAAGACAAATGACAGCAAATCTTCATCAGTAGCAGCAGCAATTGTAACAAAAGAGAAAAGCTTCAGTGAGGTCAGTAGTCAAGCATGACAAACATCAGCAGAACTCATCAGCAGACAGGTTAGGTTTAAGGCTCCAACTTTTCCACACAGAATTGTTTCATGGGAAAAATTGACAGTTTGTGAACTTGGTGACATAGTAATTGTGAGTTCAATCTCTGGGCCGGGCAGTGTGTACTTGGATTCTGTGGAAACAGGCTGAGAAATAGTAACTGAGTAGTACTAAAAGTAAGAACTAGACAAAATGGTCAGTGGAATGATTCAGAATTCTTCATACATTACCTGGATCAACATACACCTGATGTTGTGGTAACAAAAATGGGGACAATAGTCTGTATTTAAATAATATTAACTCCTCATCCTAGGAATTCAGACAAGAAGTTAATTTGTTATTTTCTATTCATTTACTCATCTTTCATTGTTTTAATTATGTTTCGGTCGCTTAATTTTATACATTCTTGCAAATATGTGTCCTATGTAAAAACACATCGGCGGTTCACATATATATTGGGATTTCCCTGATTTATCGAAATATTCTTTGATTTAAAATCATACTATTCGTATCTATGAGGGTCGGCTGAAATCTTTATAGGCTGACAAAGATTCTCTCATGGAATGTAACGAAATGAAGTTTACTTTTCAACATAATTCTCCTTGTGGTCCACACACTTCTTCAGTCGGTGTTGCATTGCTTGGACCCCATTGGTGAAGAAGCTTTCATCCTGTTGGTCAAAAAAGTTATCAGCAGCAGCGATGACGTCATCATCATGAGATACTGCTTCCCAAGTTGTTGTTTTTCACTTTGAGGAACAGATGATTATTCATTGTGCAAAATATTCTCAAACCTCTGACCGGATATGCAAATAGCATTGGATATTTGATGTATAGTTAATCATCTGCCACTCATCACTATTTACTGAACGCAACCAATGTTTGCTTCGGTTGAGGCAGTTGCAAGACGGTCATCTTCAAAACTCTCCCTTTTTCTCCTAAATTCCGTTGACATTTTTGCACTTGATAAAGTTAGGGCGTCATCCGCTACTGTAGTAACCATGAGAGTATGAATACCCTTGGGGTGAGTTATCCCTTATTTGCAGGTGCTTGATAAAACCACGTTGCCAAATGCTGTCCATTTTCAAGCGAGGTCACTACTAGTTACTTGTGAAGTATTTTTGAATAGACAGATGTCAGCTTTCCTGGAGAGAAAGAAGTTATTAAGGGCTGAAATTAATTCAAGCAATATTTCACAGTATCACTCCTTCATAGTCAGCCTATGAAATTTTCTGCCCCACTCTTGTCTGGCTACCAAGAAACTCTTATTTCATCCATGAGAAATTTGTTTTTAATCTTTAAGAAGATTACACAATAACAAGATTTTCTCATTAAGCCCAGTGTTCTCTGATTTTATCCATGACATTTAGTAAGCTTAAACCCGCACTCTTCCTTGAGAGACAATATAAAATTCTTTGATTAGAATTTTAATTCTGATTTCAGAGTCCAGAAAAATAAAACTGTATGCCTGTAATATGAGTGGAATTCATATCGATAATTGTTAACAACGGTCGAAACAATTTTCAGAGAAAATATCTTGGACGAGCGACCCACGGGAAATACTTGCACATACTCATATTCAATATTGTCCATTTCCTTTTTACTTAGCACCAGTTCTAACCGGTTTGCTTCTATTGGAGAGGAATCCATATAAGTTTTAGACGGTTTAATGTAATCTATTCTGCCATTGGCTAGAATGCGTCCATAGCGATAGATGCTTTAGCACTTAAGAGCAACAACACTTTCGTTGACTTTCAATTTTCCATTTCTCTTTTGTGTAATGTTCTCTTTGCTTCTAGGAAATTCCTGTTTGTTTTTAGACCAAAATGAATGTGAAAGAATTTAAGTATTCCTGTTCTTCATTTCTCATCTGGTTTTCGCTTTCTTTCAAACTTTCTCTCGCAATCATTCACTTTTTTTATTTTTCTCTCTAATTTGTCCCTCAGTTTTTCATACATAATTCTTGCAACCGATTACATTCTCTCACTCCAAAGCCATTCCTTCTTTGCCTCCATTTCCTATCATATCATTCAGACATGGATTTGTAGTAAGTTTCTCTTATGTCTCAATAGCTATAAGTTTACACCTTAACTCAGGCTGTGCGAAAGGACCCCTGCTAGATAGAGATCGACAGTATAAAGAAAATTTCAAATTTCAGAATCCACAAATCAATGACTAAAAATAAAATGATCCAGAGATTATATTCAAGATGCTTTTGTGGGTATTGAATGTGCTACAGAAGCCCGAAAACCGGTGGGAAAAAAACGGTCGAAATGCTTTAATAAAGACTGGTACGATGAGATTAATAGAAATGAATCGTCGAAAAATATTCTCTCCGAAGTTTAGACAAGATTCCTCTCGTTTCATATACTGAAGGATAAATTCGAAAGTGGATCAAAAGCTCCGTAGTGAAAAATGTAGTTCGAAGCTGAATATTGATCTGAAATTGTCGCTATATAATGTTCGATGTAGGTAATCGAATTCATGTATAAATATCAATTTGTATTTTTATCTTTTGATACAATCCTGAATTACAATTTTGTTCATAAAATGGCTACACTCCTGTCAATAGGAAATAATTTTTTCTTCGAGATCGAAGATATCAGTTTTTTTATTATTTCTGGTGGAAGGTTCCACAATCAAAAGTGATCAAGTATTATGCCCAGAATTCTACCGCATTGAGTCACTGTGAAGAAAAGTTATGAATATAATGGAACACAAAAATGATTCAACCCTTATGTAAAGTCAATACTTTTTTCTAGTATCACTTTTACTTTCAAATGTCTTGATGACTTTCACATCATGAGATTTATTCAGACAGACAGTGATATTAATCCCACTACAATATATGGTCATTCAAATCTGTCATATTGGATATTGATTTCTTCTACTTTTGTTTTATAACATTTCACTTGTTCTCAAGTGGATTAAGACCAGCGGCATATCTGTCCCATTAATCTCTTCTTCGTTTTAGCTCTTTAGAGAGACTTTTTTTAGGTGGCGTTAGGGGTGAGTGTTTTGGATCAGCATCATACTAAAACGGAGCACTCTTAAAACGTTTAAGTGAAAGCAATATTTTTTTCGGTAAGCTTCAATATTCATAATTCGGTCGATACGATGTAACTTACCAGTGCATTTGTAGTTCATCTAACTCTAGATGCTAAACTATTGATACTAAATACATATACTATTCTTCTTGACTAAACGAATTGCGTTGGATGCAATCAGTCCCAAATACATCGAATTTGTTTCAGCTGTGACCTTCAGTAAGTTGTCCTAAAACGTTGATGGTTTCTCCTCATTCTGTTGTAGAAAATATAAAACTGACTTCATTAATAGTGATTTCCTCCGCTGTCACCAGCCAAGGAAAGGCAGTAACTTTCTTCACAATAACATAATATATATATATATCTGAACTTCGTTACCAACAACTGCTGCTGATTATCTAAGGTTTCTTCATAAAATAAATAGGCCTTTGTGTCTTGTTGCTTTTGGATCAATCCAACATTTTCAATTCTCTTAGGATTTTGCATGATAATGCCTGCATTGATTCCATTCAGCTTACGTGCTGGAGTTATATTTTGGGGCCGTTGTTCTATCTGTAAAAAAAAAATAACACGTTCTTTGAAAATCTGAAGAGATTCGTTTCTCATGTGGAGATATCACGAAGAGCATACAGAAAAATATGACTTTACAAAAACCAGTTTTAACATGATACATTCTATTTCTATTTGAATCCGCTGTTGTAAAACAAATAAGGAAGGATAGTACAAATATATACTTACTATGATGTATGAAATATAACTTTATTGTACAAATGTATTCATTTATCGACGGCTAAAGATTTATGTTAATTTGATAAAGATTAGGAAAATAATTGAAGTAACTAACAATATGAAACTCAGTACATAAATGGATATATTATGAAATGTACAATAATAAAAAGTATCAAACAACATTTATCGGCCTGAATGTCAGAGAAATTTTCATAGAAAATATGCGTCCTCCAACAGGAATCGAACCTGTATCCTATAAGGAACGTGCTTTAGCGACTTAGCCACAGAGAAGCGTTTCAGTTAGCAAGGTCGATTTTGCTGTTTTTAAACAATTCCTGCCGGAGAACGCATATTTTTTATGAAAATTTCTCGAACATTCAAGCCGGTAAATGTCATTAATACTGTTTATCATAAACAGAGTATTTAATTAAATATTTGTATCTATAAAAAGAACGTAAAAAAGGAATTAAAATAATTGTCGGACTTTGTCCATTTCATAATGTGTGACGTCATTTGTTTACATTTGGAATCGCATCGATCAGATATGAATGTACGTGACAAAATCATGAAGAATTGTAGTTTGAAAACAGTAAAATCGACCTTGCTAATCGAAACGCTCCTCTGTGGCTAAATCGGTAAAGCACGTCAGGCTTTATGACTGTTACTTATAGGATACAGGTTCGATGACTGTCGGAGGACGCATATTTTCTATGAAAATTTCTCGGACATTCAGGCCAGTAAATGCCATGTATACCGTTTATTATAAACAGAAAATTTCCTTAAATATGTGTATATATAAAAAGAACGTATAAACATAAAAATGTCTTAAAATAAATGGATATGTTTCTTATTGCTTTAAATGCCATACACGTGTTTGTGTTGGTATCCCTATTTTTTAAAGTCATAAAGAAATTGATATCAACCGGCCTAAATCGAACAATCTAATTATAGAAAAATATGTCCCCTGACAGGAATCGAATGTATATTTTCGATCAGAGAACTCACTCTGATAAGAAAAAGGAATAAAGGTTCGATTCTTGTCGGGAGGAAAATTCTTCTTTAGTGAGACTTTTCGATCTCGGCTGGTTGATATTACTTTTAGCACCTGAAGAAAATAAGCAGCAATATCAACTTAGACACGTCTACCCATGAAACTGTCGATTTTATTAATAAGAAATAATATCGGATTAAAAGCTCCATCTAAAATATATCCCCTTTGTGCAAATTATATAGGAAGATGTGAAGGGCCATGATTACCTACACAGTTTGTGCAAATTAATTGAAACAAAACGAATAATTCCGTTATTATTTACTTTTTTTTCCTATTTTTCCAATGAAACATGAACCAGTGCACATGTTAGTACTTCGTGTGTCAATTCCACGAAGTCGATCTTTGCAGATTGACTACAGATTCTCGGTTGGATTTAAATCAGGAGAGTTTCTGGGCCAGTCGATAGTACTTTGATTTGCTCATTGGTAAGGCTTGTGTTCTTGCAGCGTTGCAATTTTCGTACGCTTCTTTGGAGTAACGTCCATTGCAGAAAATGGCTGTAGGACAACTAATCGACAGTCGAGACAATAGTCTCTAAGCGTGATAAAGTCTGATGCAATCACGAATGTGCAATACTTTTCAAGGCCGAACAAATTAAAAACTCCATCTAAAATATACATGCAGTTAGGTAAATACAAGAAATTTTATGATAATGATAATAATATTGTGCAGAGTCAATCGTGTCTAGACGATTGCGTTGTCCTACTATACAGCACACTTTAAAACTGACCTTTAGCCACCATCAAACGTTTGGTCCTGGTTGAAAATACAATCTCACTACAAATGTTTTTGCAGCGGCACATTGCAACCAGGAGTACTTCGGTCACTGCAATACACTTGATTTTCACCTGGCTTTTAACGCAAATGTGTTTTTTTTTTCTCTGCATTCTCAGTTTTTATTATTTTCTTTCTATTTCTGAAAATGTCGGCCTTTTTTATCCCCACCCTTAAAAGCCTGGCAGCGGACGCACTAAACTCGACTCAGTTCTGAATAAAGAAAACTCGCAGAAAAACTTCCTTTGGTCTGCGCACGCGCACTAACATACAGATACACATACGCATGCGCATTCAGCGAGCGAGAGAGAGAGGGCGAGCGAGAGTAAAACCCGTCCTTAAGTTGTTTAGAAAGACATGTTTGGCCACTAGCATTTAAACTGTTACATTTGGACCGCTAACATTTTCCACGTTTTTCTCTTCTTGTTTCTGTTTGTGGTATATTTTTTGTTTTTTCTGCTTTGTTTTTTTTGTTTTGTTTTTTTTTTCTTCTCACACTTCTAAGGTGAAGGAGCCGTTATGGTAGGAAGGAAATCTTGCGACACAATGAAGTATATTAAAGTATAAGGTTCATTTTAAGCGAGATTGTAATGTACGACAATGGCGTCAAGCCAACAGAGAATGTAGCTTGAGTATGTAGGGTTTTATTTGGTTTGCTTTGTTTTTACTTCCTTTTTCTATTAAATAATCTTCTGGAGTAGATGTCTATCCGAAAGACATCACAGAGTCCGTTTGATTTGAAAAAGCGTAAAAGCAAATCACCGATTCTCACAATGTAATAGCAACAGACGCAGTTTTTTTTTTATCATACTATAACCTCTTTCTATCATATATATATATATATATACGTGTGTGTGTGTGTGTGTGTGTGTGTGCGAGAAGGATACTCGCCGTTGCCCGGGAAACAAAACACTTGGTTTTGTGAGCATTTGATTAAAGAGAAAATAAAAGCCTCATGTTAACGATAATTTCTCAAGATATATTTATTTCGTGTGTATGAGAAGAGACTTATACAATTAGAAGACAGCTGACGCTTGATACTCGGTCTGGTGGCAAATGCTGCTTGTGGCGCCAGCGGTGGCGGTTCCGCCATACCCACCGAAACCATGATATCACCCCTAGTCGGTGTCTGATGGAGGCAGCGTATCGCAAGTGCTAACACACGTTGTATATTAAAAATTTATTTCGTGTGTAAGAGTTATGCAATTTGAAGACATTTGACGTTTGTCGTAATCACTGATCTGAAGGCTTTCTGAAAATATGCTCGTTTAAAATTGTGATATTCATGACAGACAATTTTCATTAGCTTCTATCACTTTCATTAATCGCCTAGAATATAAAGATGTTGGATTTAAAAGACACCATTTCTGATTGTATTTTCATAGTATTAAGACGGTTACGGTCATTTAGAGGGCCTTAGAATTCATTTTCCCCGCTTTTCCTTATATTATTATAATTCCATGAAATGCATTTGCAAGTAACATCCACTGTCTTCATGACTATCATGTTGAATATTTAATTCTAATTATCATGTTCTCATTTTGTAGTTGTCTATATCAATTTATATTGAAGTAGGAAAAATTGGGGAGGGGGCAGAATTAATTTCAACTCGGAATTAATTTCAACTCGGAACTATTCAAACGAAATTAAAATGTAATTAATTGATTTTCTTAAATTTTGATTAATAACGGTTTCTTTTTAACAAGAGTTTTTTTACCAAAAAAACAGCAAAAACAATTTACTGTTCTTGTTACAAAGAACATTGCATTTTTTATTAAATCAGATTTAAATGAATAAAAGT
Organism: Acanthosepion lycidas; assembly: GCA_963932145.1. Lineage (NCBI taxonomy): Eukaryota > Metazoa > Mollusca > Cephalopoda > Sepiida > Sepiidae > Acanthosepion > Acanthosepion lycidas. The sequence goes on along the minus strand of OZ010585.1, from coordinate 3,530,842 downwards.
AAATAAAAAAAGTACCATTTTATTCATTTGCAACAAAAAAGAATTAAATTTGCAGAAAAGATGAATTCTGAATTATTTTATTTACTAAGGAATTTTAATACTAAATTAAAAAGATAACACCAACTTATTGCATTTTGTTTAGGAATTCACGGAAATTGATAACTTTGATTTTAAATAGAGTTGAAATTAGTTTCGAGTTGAAATTACTTCTGTCACTCGAAAAAACATACGTTAAATAGTTAATTACATACAAAAATACAGTATAACTATTTTAAACATAACTAAAACATAGTAGTTGTTCATGTCAATGCACTTAATTCATCCCCATAGATATCATCAAATCGAATATTATATAGTAATGCTTTCAGATAAAAATTCACATATTTATCAGTCTTGAGTCTGATTCACTCTTGTACAGAGAAGGATATAAGATAGGTCGTTAATTTCGAAAGAGAAAAAGTTTGTCTATATTTCTGAGATGAGGTATTATGTACACTATTTACATTGTTCGGCCTATCATCCTCATTGTCATATTTAGCACAACGTTTCGCCCATTGTACGCTCCTGCCTTCTTCAGTTCGACATTCCAACCACCTGAAGAAGGCCAGAACGTACAACAGACGAAACTTTGGGATAAATACGGCAAAAAAGATGAGGATGATACGCCGAACAATGTAAATAGTGAGAAGAACTTTATTTATGTTAGTATTTAACTTTTCATTCTAAATTCAAGGTTTCAAAAATACAGCATTCATTTACACCAGAATAATTTCTGCAAGTACCAAAGCGAATTTCTAGAGCTAAACTGGGTAGACAATTGTACTGTATAATGTGGAATTGCATCTTTTTCCGGCAAGAGACTCAATCGTATCAGAGACAGTTTAGTGTCATGTGTGATAACAATAATTGTATAAAAGGAAGATGGATAAGGTAAACGAAATAAATTAAACTCTAATCATATAGTATTAATACTTCTACTTGTCTGATTCAGTATCGACTGCATTAGTCATTAAGATAATTTATATGCCATATCAGATTTTCAGTTTTATTAAATAATCCACAACTGATTGACACTTTGCTTCGTTTACTTCGTCGTTTATTCTGATCGGAATCGGGGCGAAATGAAGTATCTAGTCATTTGCTAAGAATACAGATTGATCATCTCGAGAAAAATTCAGTTGACGTGAGATTTAGACATGCGAACAGATTTGCATAGATATATAGATATGAACAAACTAAGATAGATAGATAGATAGATAGATAGATAATGAACTCAGATAGATAGATTTAAAACAAATGAACGATTCCCATGAATTATTGCCTTTAGATACGCTGATACATGGTTGCCTTTCCTTTTGAGATATTTTCACCTGGTATGAAATATTTTCACTTAAATAAAAGGATTTTTCAAGTTGAACCTTCTGTCTGATTTGAACGACAACTCAAATCATATATTCAACTGCATCGTATTTCTAAAATCACTTATTTTCAGTTTCATTTTCGTCGGTCGCAAATCTTGCGTTGTCCTTTGTACAAGCAAAATTTCTTTTCGCCATTCCAACGACCAAAAGCACTTTTTGTGCCTATTATCACGATCAACGCTCTTTTATGTTGTTAACAAAGTAAGCTTCTTCTCTCACTTTCACGATTTCAATGTCTTTTAGACAAAAACAATTCGTGTAGAACACAATAAGATTTTGGTTCGAAATACTAGGAAAAATATCAAAATTACAAACTTCCCGCAAAACAATCCTAAAATGATAATCCTTGTAGGGTTAGACGTGACATTCAGCATGTTGCAAACTATAAAAAAATATTAATTCAAACCTTGACGTCACATTGACATCATCTCCTCAGATATCAAAAGGGAACCTCAAATGAAATTAGCTTAGTGACATTTTGAAAATACAAGAGTGAAAAAAGATATAGGCGGTATCATCGATAAATGAGATTCGTAGCGTTTTATTTAACACTGGTTTTGCAAGTACTTTCACCGATTTTCTGTTAGATTTATACAATGTATGAAGCGATTGACCATTCCTACTAATCATAGAATGATGTAAAATACTTCCTGACAAGTAAAATTTCTTTTCTAAAATTATTAGTAAGTAGGAAGAGAGAGCGGCCTAACGACGTGACAACTAGAATAGGTGAGCTGAGATGAAATTTCTGGCTTACAGAGATTCTGGTAATATTGCATTAATTACTCGTGTGAAAGGCATGAATCCACCTCTTCCCTACCAACCAAATAATATTTAAAACTTAGATAAACTTAAAAACTTTTTTAAAATGTAGATAAACATAAAAAAAAACTTTTTTTTTCAATTTAAAACCTAAAAACCCAGCAATAATTTTCCTAAATTGCGAATGTAGACAGGCATGCTGTTGTAAATGTTGTGATATGTTTGATGCATCATTCAAATGAAAGTCAACCGTCGAGACAATGAGGTGGTAGTATAACCAAATATATATTATTTTTTTCTGTTGGAGATACAATCTCGCAAGTGACATTTAAATATATATACAATGTTGTTTTCCTGTAACACGTTAGTTTGTGAGGAGGAGACATTACGAATGACTAAATATATATATATATATATATATATATATATATATATATATATATATATATATATATATATATATAATCATCGCGTTTATTTTGTATCCAAGAGTTTATTTTTTCTTTTAGGATCGTTTCCTTTATGATTATGGCATTGAATATAGTTTTTAAATGTGCTATATTTATGGGATAACGTCCTCAATATCAGAGATAGAGCGTATGTAAATATAAATATAAAAGTGAACATTGAAGTCAAAACTCAGAGGCGACAGGCTGTTTCAAGCTAGACGCAATCGTCAGGCCGAAACGTTGTGGCAACAACAAAGATGCAAATCTAGCACCGCCTTCATTATTCCTGACTGAAATAGCACCTCGCATTTAAGTGATAAGTTTCTCCAAATTAATTCTCTCTATATATTTATATATGCATATATATATATATATATATATATATATATATATATATATATATATATATATATATGATGTGTGTTTGTGTGTGTGTGTGTGTAAACTTTCAGGGTAACAATCGTCTATCCTTCGTAGACTAAGAATTTACGCGCATTACGAGATTGGCTTAATTTTGCACAAGAAACGGCTAGTTGTAGCTAGTTCTATGCTAACCGTTTCAACTCTCACACTTCCGACTCGTCACTTTGCTTTCCAGTCAAGACTGACTCGCAAAACTTTAAATACAATGTCAATTGTTATCTATTGTCGTCTTAATTTCTATTTTTTTATTGTTCTTAATTTTTTCCTTATAATTTTAGCACTCAGAAATCTTTTGCGTCTCAGTGGCTTTTCTACCTCACCTGGGTTGAAATGATTTTAAAATATGGATGTATGTATATATGTGCAGGTTTTGTCAATCAGCATATTTATTACAGAGTTCGCTTATGTTAGATTATTGGCGTTGGCTAATATTATCTTTAAATAAAATTGGTGTCGTTGAATCTTTAGGACACGTTGTGTTTTCCATTTCCTTACTCATTATCGGCAAGAGTTTTATTTAGCCAACGTATGTGAGCGGGCATCTGACAATGTTCTCACTGTTACTATGTGCCGCATCTTTATAAATACTTCCTCTTGTGTGTCCATTATTTATTGTCTTTCCGGGTATGAAACACGGACAAACAACGAACCGTGTTTCTGAAACGAGTTCTTTTCAATCAGCATCTTCCGTTAACTTTTTCCTGATAGTCGTTTGCTATCATTCAATTTCCCTTGTCATTTATTCGCCAAGAGTCATTGCATCGACGACCATCTGCGTCATTTGAGCTTTCATTAGATCCCAAGCAATCATTCTTTTGAATCAAATTGCCAGCAATATATAATCTATAATTCATTATTCTCTTAATACTTACAGAATGACAAAGAGATAGTGTCAGGGCTATAGTATATATATATATATATATATATATATATATATATATATATATATATATATAATGAGGTGCGATGGATAAATTGTCGTCTAAATGACGCAAAAATGAAAATAACATTCACATCACTTTTTAAGAGATAAATTTACCAAAATCACACAAAAGTATCTTGAAATACTTTAAAGAATAATGAGTAAATTTATTCAATAAAATCGACATTGGCTTCAACCACTGCCTCCAGACGACCTCGGAACCTCCTTCAATTTTTCTGGACGATCTCATTTTTTAAGTTGGTGAATTCTTCCATAGTTTTTGCCTTGCCTTGCTCATTAGTATAAAATAAATATCATTAGTCTTATTAATATTATTATTATTATTATTGTTTTAGCTTTATATCTCAAACTTCAGCCAATTAAATCTATATATTTTAAGAACCAGGCGTGGACGATCTTTCTTTATCATATAAATATATATATATATGTGTGTGTGTGTGTGTGTGTGTGTGTGTGTTACAAGGACTTTTGTTGGCCTCGTTCAACTGCGCGTCACACACAATAATACTTAAGGGGTTTGCAGTCTGAGGAGTTAGGTGACCAGATGCAAGAAGGTGTCTGACAGTCATGACTATGTTCTTCTAATTGCGCAGCATGGTCCAGATTCCTGTTGCTAGATATAGGGTCCTCCAGCAGTCACCCTCTTCACCCAGGGTAGTACTAACTTCCTGGCTTTGGACCTGATTTTGGAGAGATCTTTTCAATCATGGCCTGGATCTCACCAACAAATTCTGAGTTTTTTTTTTTTTCTTATTCAGAATGCTCAGGATAAATTTTCCGAGCTGTCATAGCTTCATAATTACTTATCCAACTGTTTCCTCAGATTGATATCCAAACACTCTGAAATGTTTGTATTGGTCCTTCTGGTGTATATGCCAAGTAGTTCAGTATGTCGTTTCCAAATTTCTGGCTGAGTCAATTGCGTCATGTCGGCCTTTTCTCACAGATGGTGCCCAACTGAACCCTACAAAACTGTTCAGTCGACAAAATCAAAAACAAACAATGCACATTTTAGAAATGAAAAACATAGAATATATTTTAAAACCTTAATTTTCGTATACGTCTGTGTCTGGTATGAATGAGATAAATAAACAATGAAGTGGGAATTCTCTTTTCCGGGGAATTTTTGGTTGTTGTTGGTACTTTTTTTGTTGAATTACCGTAAGAAAGCAAAAATATTTATTATTATAAAATAAATATCATTAGTTTTATTAATATTATTATTATTATTGTTGTTGTTGTTGTTGTTGTAGCATTACATCTCGAACTTCATTAACCGGCCTATTAAATCTATATAAGAACCAGAGGTGGACGATCATTTTTTTATCTTGTATATATATATATATATATATATATATATATATATATATATATATATATATATATATATATATATATATGTGTGTGTGTGTGTGTGTAAAGAGAGAGAGACAGAGACAGAGAGATCTATGATATAATCATATATATATATATATATATATATATATATATATATATATATATATATATATACATATCTTGGAAAATTATATATAAATTTTTATATATGAATAGCAATTTTATTGAAATTTTTTCCTCCTATATGGGGGCGCATATTTATTGTATTTTTACGTACAATCTTGGCACAAGGCGAAATGTAAAGTGGTGTAAGTGTGATCGTTACCGACTATCCTAAGCATAGCTAATCTGAATCGCAATCCATTCATTCATTTATTTCATTCAATCTATTTCATTCATTACAATTTACTCATTCACTACTAAAACACATTCCTCTTCTCTCTATCCTAAATTTACTAAAATACCGACATACTCACAGGGGAACCTAATATATACCCATGATTTCAAAATTAATGGCTTTTAAATTTATTTTTATTTTTATTTATAATAATTTCTTGTCTGTGGAACTATCTTCCGGCCTCTTGATTCCCAGATAATTTTTACTTTCAAAAATTTAAATGAAATGTCAATCATTATCTCCTGTCTTCTTCATTGTTCTTTCACATTAGCAGGATTTTTCTTTTCCTCATTCTTTCACATTATCTATCCCCTTGTTCCATTATTGTATTTTGGTGGGTGGAATGATTAAAATACATATATATACTCTCTTCAGTTAGAATTGTTATATATATATATATATATATATATATATATATATATATATATATATATATATATATATATATATATATATTGGGTCGAGCGGGATATATGTTTGTGCATACATATAAACTAATTAATTACTACAGTAACATAAAAAGCAATAATTTAAATACTCTACAAAATTCGTATAGCTAAAGGACGACTTTATCATCCTAACTCAGTCTGGATTACGAACATTACTTATGTAAGATATAAAATTGGGGTATAATCATAGATCACAGCTCTTTAAAAAGGAACTGAAACAAATCTATACAGAACCTTAAAGTAACGAATCCTTGTAATTAGATATATCCAACCGGGAAACAGTTTAGTTGATTGCATTTTAATGGATTAAAATGGTGATTAGTGAATATAGCGGCATATTAATTGTGAGTTCAATGCAGAGGTCGGGTAGTTTAAACAGGGAGAGCAATAAATTAAAAAGAGAACGTGACGAGATATCTCGTTTGATACTGACAACGGAACGAGGGTAGTCTACACGTGCAGATTAAATAGAGTTAAGTTTGAAATTACCTGAAGGTCACATTGGTCGACAAACATCCGAAGGAGCCCAGAAGTCACAATGTCCGAAACATTGTAATAACAAAACAAAAATGAGGAAATTCAGTTCGAATGTAAATAATGTAAACATTATTAAGAAAGGAAACTCGGAGTTTTCTTATTGAAAAGTTTTGGACCGACAGCTCCTACCATGCTTACCAAACAAACATAGCTTTGATTACGCTAACAAAGCACTCAAAGAAACTTAATAAAATCACCCTTGCCTTGTTAGAAGTTAAAAGACACTTCACCAGTGTTTGACAAAGAAAATATAGACAATAATAAAAAATGTATGAAAGAATTCTTCACTGCCATCTGTTAATATCAACATTTCTACATAAACATCTATCCTACATGACACAAGTAACTTTTTATGATCGCTACAAAAACATTTACATGATGTCGCTATGGGTTCACCTCTCGACTCCACTTTATCTAATTTTTACATAGCTCTCATGGAAAATATTTTTTAATAATTCTTCATATCTATGAATTATATTCGATATATCGATGATACATTCATACTAGTGAAAACATAGGTAAAATAAAAATAAAAATCTTCGAGAAAAAAAAAGTCTACACATGAAGTTAATATAAAAACATTAGTCACAATTTTTCGTATAAAAACTATCACATTGTTACAATGTTACGTGGTCACTGTATTAAAAAAATACAAAGAAAAAATGACACAAGGAAAACTGATATAAAAGAATAAAAATGTATTATTTTATTCTATCGTAATCAGGTACAACTTAACTATAAACAAAGTGAAAAAGCTTTTAAAAATGAATTCGCCGGTAAATGTCACCAAATGATTGCAGTAAATAACTTAGATTTATCATTTACTATAAAAAGGTCAAAATATGTACCTTAATTATATCCAATATCTCGTAAACTAAAAAAATTCCCTCGGTAAAAACAAAAAACAAGAATGTTGTTTATGAATTCTCAGGCTATTTGGGAGATTGCATTCGTAATGCAATAATCATTTTAAAAAATTAAATCATAACATATGTCATATATGCACCACATTCTCTCGTAGGTTAACTTGTCTCTTATCAAAACTGCAATTCTTGCTCATATCGATCAACACATCACACAATTAGAAGACAAATATTAATCGATAATACCAAAACTCTATAAAAAATGGAGAAATACTCAAAATACTCGAGGCTATTATTATGAAAAAGAAACAACACCGATTGCATAAAATATATTTCACCAAACGAGATAGAGCGTCTGAAAATACATATAAAACATTTATATGCTCATGTCCGGTGTCGTAAAGCTCTGGGAACCGTTCTCCACATGACGTCACTAAGACTGATTTTTTGTTTGATTGGGTTGTTTTTTTCTTTATTTTTCGTTATTTTTAAGTTTATGCAAATATTCCAAAGTCCTTCCTTTTAAAAAAATCAAAGACTGAATACACGGTAAACTACCGTTTTTTAGTAAAACGCGGTAAAAGCAGCTGATAATATATACAAAGCATCCTTACTGGAGAACTCATTTTTCTTTGGAAGCCCGGACCGGGGGAGTCTTGTCTGCTGTCTGCTTCCATCGTTTTCGTTGCCGACATTGATAACGACAACGAAAACAACGAGGAACTTATATTCCGTTAAACAAATAAATCAATCAATCATTTTCTTTTCTTTTGTCGATTTGTAATCATGGCTGATATGGTTTCAGCTGGATGTTTCTGACTGTATTTATATAATATCTATACTGCTGTTCTACAAGTTTTGCTTTTTGAATGGTTTTGCGTTGATTCATTTATTTGCATAGTTTCCATTGTATTGTTGTTCCCAACCAATCTTCTCTAACTTCTAAGAGGGCAAGATGTTTTTTTTTTACTATGAACTTTTTCCTTTCAAGATGATATGGGACAAAAATGTCATTTAACGCTATGATTGATCATTCGATTTCCATTTTAAAGATCTACTTTTCAAGCGAAGATCATAATATTATACTTTGCTGTCTGCTTGTCTTCTCAGTGTAGTCTATCTCACTCTCTTTATCTTTCTTTCTCTCTGTCTCTCTTTCTCACACACCCACACAAAATCTGTTTCATTCTCTCTTGTTTAGAATTCTCTGGAAAAAATGGATGTTTTAATTATTAAACATCTTACTCTTTGGAAATGCAATATACATTAACGAGATATCGGAAATACATTGAAATTACTATCAATATATTTGATCTGAAAGCCAATAAGAGAAGAGACAGTATTGGTGCCAACTCGATAAACAGAAATCAATTTATTGCTCTCCAGCCCAATTATTCGAACTGACACGTTACTTTATATCCAGAGGTATTTTTTTTCTTATTAGATTAAAAAGAAATAGTTAAAAAAAACTGAAATCTGTTAAGTAAATCGATAGCAAATCTTTGAACAAAACACGCGACAAGTTTGGGTATCGATCATTGGCAAAGCACGACACCGTTGGTCAATTTGCTTCCTCTTTTATAAGATTGTTAACTAAACTCTCAGTTCGTTATTGCTTAGAAAGTCACAATTTCAAATGTCGTAAAGAGCTCGCTAAGCATCTAGTCAGCTATAAAATCCAAAACACTGGCGAATAAATAAGGATTTATTTTAATGTTCGATAATAAGAGACATATTTGTGATTACAAATGTGTTTTTATTACGATAAAAATTATTTTTAGTGAAATTGATAACAACCACGCTAGATTGAGAAGTCTTACGTAAAAGAGTCAAGGACTCGATCCCTTATCGCGCTTTCCACAAGGGTAACCGTTACCATAGCCAAAATGTGTGATTTTTCAAGTACGTGTACCCGATTCAAAAATAGCTTAATATGGAATAATATATATTTGATTTAATTAGAAAACAGTGTTGTCTTGTAATTCGTTTTTAATGGCTTCACGTTCGACCCGAACAGCAGTTGCGAATTATAAATCAATTATTTTTGTCGTCTGTAAACAAAACAAAGAAGGTATTTAATATGATACAAGTGAAAATCATAAAATACTATTTTCGGATATTCCTTCTCGACTTAACAATCTCTCTGTTTCATTAATAACCATACGTAATTTTATTATCACGGGAGAAAGAATTCTAGTCTCTTAACAGTTGTTACTTTTGTAGTAACGTTTCAAATGATCATTTCTTTGGTCTTCCCTGTGCGTATATTGCATCTGTTGGTCATTTATATTTTTTCAATAAAAAACAACTCCTTATAACTAGCTGAACCAGACCAGAAATTTACAAGTTATTTCTAAATATAACTGAACGCAATATATAACAGCGAAAAAATAAAGAGGAACCTGGCCGAAATATCGTGGAAAAACACAAGAAAATAATGATATTAATAATAAGAATGTATCATAATTTTTAATTTAAAAAATGCTCTTTTGAACACACTCAAATACACTACACACACACACATGGATTTATATTCTCGTAATATATATATATATATAAATGTATATTTGGGAAGCAACCATTCTTTTAAGTATCGGTCATTAAATATGACAGCCAAGGATAATTTAACTAATGTTTTATTTAAATTTTCAGCGTCCTTACATTTTTTTCCGTTTGATGGGAGTAAGGGGAGAAGAAAGACGCTTTCGAATTCCTGCCGCGCTCAACACGAAGGCTCTGAATAAACGGTTCTAGTAATATTCGAAACAACACAAAAAAAGTACATCTTAAACAGTTACAGTTACGACATGAAGAGAAACTAACAACAGTAAAACGAAACCCCCATCAAAATGTCTAAGGAAATGGACGAAATGACTTGGGACAATGGGCAATATGGACAAAGTTTGAAGTCCCTTATCCCCACCAAATGGAAAAATTTAAGGCCGCTGGGAAAACTAAATAAAAATGTAATTCAATGGGTTGGGATTAAATATATATAAACTAAGAATCGAAATCCGACCGATTGATAAGATAAAAACATCAAATATGAAATGTTTATCAAGAATCTGTCGGATTATGATTAATTTCTTTCTTCTTTTTCGTCATATCTTAGTCTCTGATGAAACTTTAATGAAAGTGAATCATGTTAGATTGATAACCATTTTCTATTTGTTATCTATCTTATCATATATATATATATATATATATATATATATATATATATATATATATATATATATATATGTATGTATATAAGATAATAAGAGATTATTATAAAAACATGTTGAAATCGCTATACACAAGCTTTCATCATACAATACTTTGATTGCATTTTCCACATTATTTCTCTCTCTTATATATATATATATATATATATATATATATATATATATATATATATATATATATATATGTATGTATAAAATTTATTTTACTTGTTTTTATTTATTTTTATTTTATATATTTATTTATTCTTTGAAGTTTTCGATGTTTTAGTAACGTAGTAAAAAATTTGAGATTAGTTCAGATTGTTTATTTCATAGTTTGTTTGGTTCTGTGAACTTAAAACTATTTTGAGGACCAATTTTTTGATTGATTGCTGTAGTCTATTCCAACTGTTTTTTTAATTTGTTTATTATTTTATTTATTTATTTAGATCGATTATTTTTACAAAATAATAAATAATTTTTATAAATAAAAATAAAAATAAATAAGCAAAAACTATTTTTGCTTATTTATTTTTATATTTATTTATTCTAACGTTTATTTTAGCGGGTGAGGTTTGTTATTTCTAATTTAATTATTTGGATTACTTGATTTTTCTTATTTATTTATTTTTTGATTTTGCATATTTTTATTTATTCTTTTCGGTTTTCGATTTTTAAGTAATGTAGTAAAAACATTTTATCGTTTATATAGCAGTTATAGCTATTTTTCGTCCAATTTTTCGTTTGATTGTTGTAGTCTATTCTAACGGTTATTTTGGCGGGAATGATTTGTTAAAATTTTATTTACTTTATTTATTTATTTGGATTGATTATTTTTACATGTTTTTTCTCATTTATTTTTTATTTTTATTTAATCTTTTTCGTCTACTTTAACGGAAGTGGTTTGTTAATTTTTTATTATTTGCTTCGGTTGATTTATTTTTTATTATTATTTTGTTTATTTTTATTCATTCTTTTCAGTTTTCTAATTTTACGTAACGCAGTAAAAATTCGTTTTCATGTCTGCATTTTGAGATGAGTTTAGATCGTTTATTTTTCAATTTATTTTGGTCTGGCAAGGTATTAATAGCTATTTTTTCCTCCAAGGAAAGTTTGAAGGTTTTGGATTGATTGTTGTTAGGTTGATGATCTTTTCATTATTTTCCATGATATTTTTGGTGTGATTTGCGTTTTGTTTTTAATTTCCCAGATATACTTAGAAAGCATTGTGCTGTTCGCGTATTTACTATTTGTGAAAGATGTTTTGTGTGCATAGTTTCTTTGTTTCCAGGGTCCTTCAGTTACTCCTCTGTGTATTTTTCTTCATTATCTGGTGATTTTACCGTGTCTTTGTATATTACGTTGTTTTGTAATCAATTACCGTTTAAGGGATATTCTTTATTCTGCAGTTACACTTGGGTTTAATTTGTTCGGGTGGTTTGCTTATAGTTTTCCTGTTAGGCTCTTTTTTTATTTGTGCCATGTTCTCGATGCAACTGTAGCTGATTTTTACTTTGTTTTTGTTGAATTTATTGTGTAGAGTGATTGATTCCGGGAAGTGTTTGTGTAAGAGTTTGAAGAATATTTTTCCTACGTTTGTTTTTACGTTTTTGTACAATGGGTGAATCATATGATATTTCTCTTCCTGTTGGTTTTTCATTTTTGTGCTCTGTGGTCTATATGTGATTTTTGCCGGAAATCCAGTATTTTTTAGGGCTGTCTTGTTGTCTTTCTTATCTTCGTTAAATATGGTTTCATTGGAAGAATTGTCGGAAAGCCTGTCGGTAATAGATTTTGGTATCTACCTGATTATAGAAGTCAGATGACTGGAAGATATGTGTGTATATGCAGTAGTTTATCATTGGTTTTTCTGTATGCTTTATATGTAACTTTTCTTAAGTTTAAGGTAATATCTAGAAAATTTACCATCGTTTAGTTTTTATGTCTATATCGAGTCCGTTATTTTTGAAAATCTTTATTATTTCTTTTCAAGTTTCACCTGCGTTTTCTTTGTTATAGTTTCATAAGATTATAAGGGCGTCGTCCCTGTAGACTCCTGTACCATTTCTATCTACAGTGTAGTAAATATATGATTTCGCAGGTCTCTCCACCTTCAAAGCTTCCCATTGTAGTGTCAAAATCCCTTCTTTCTCCATCCATGCGTCTTCATTGTGGAATGGTAATGATTTACGGGAACGTTTAATGATATCGAATTCGTTTGTGTTTATTTCTATTTGGTCCTGGGCTAAGGTGATGCCCTTATCTAGCATGGGTTCTGTTATGGACGGATAAAATTCATTTGTGTCTAATTGTATAAATTGGCATTTATGTTTATTATTTATATTGCGGAAATAGTCAGTAGTTGTTTTTGTGTTTTTCCACTGATTTACTACTAACTTCTTCCTTAGTTCAGAATATATATATATATATATATATATATATATATATATATATATATATATTGGTTGGATTGATGTGAGTTTGTGACCCTGGGTTTCACGCATTTGCGATCGTCAGAAAAACTGATTAATTTTTTTAAATTTTGGGTTTATGTAGACTGCGTGTATTGGTGTTATTATGGGACTATTGCCATGTTTTATTCCCCATCGTATTTTGGGTTCGAAATATACATATATATAAACGTTTTAATCACACCAGAGCTTCTTTTAAGATAATTTTGAAGAATATATTTTTTTAATATTGAAATTCCTTAAAATTAACCTCTTGTTAAATATATTTTTTGTCTACTTGACAGTATCTTCAATTTATATTCATACCCGGAAGTCGTCTGTGATGACGAGATTGAAAGTCAATTTAACTAGACTTGAATTAATAACCCACCTACCTATAACATCTGACTTATTTTAATTTTTCTATTTTAGCGGTGATCCGTCTTTTGATTGGTTAATCAAACATACCCACAAATGTGTTTTCTTTTAATTTTGGAATTTTGGTTACCACCCTCCTTTTTACCTCTGAAATGAGCTAACGAATTGTTTTCTGGTTTCTCAAGTAAATCATTTTCATCATAAGTTATCAAATATCGCCCGATGATGAACAATTTTTAAGTTCTGGAACAGAATTTTTTGTGTAGCGATGGAAAATATTTTATAAGAAAAATTTTTAAATTTATATACATTTAATTTATATATATATATATATATATATATATATATATATATATATATATATATATATATATATATATATATATGCACATATGTTCTATTTGCTTGTACGCGGTCTTCCATTCATTTACTAAAATGTGTTAAATATCTCAGGCGATCCTTGTCATTCTTTTGCCTTCAAAGTATACTATGAGTGCTAAATTCACCAAGTCTTTTCAATATATTTTCTGGAAACTTCAACAGTCTGTTAACCACAGACTTTTCTTTCCTGTTATTTTCTTTAAAACTTCCTCATTTATTACCACATCATTCGTCTATGTTATTCTCAACATTCGTCTTTAATACCACACGTTGGTTTTTCTTCGTTCGTAACGAAATTAAACCACAGTTCATTGTAGAATACACGACTGGAAATGTCTTGCTAAGCATAATACAGATGATGATTCTATCTATAAATCAGTGAACGGTTATGAAACAAACCTCTTCTTCGTATTTAACACAATACAAAGAAAGTCAAAATATTTTGCTAAAACAACAATGGCGAACTGTGGAAAAATGCGGGGAAAATGCGGAATAAGGGATATACTTTATGAACATCAAATGGCATTTAACATATATTAGCTTTCAGATCCTCAAACTACAAAGATTATTGCCCAAAATCAACAATTATTTTCATCATTTTCTCATCTGCTTTCTTTTGTTTTGGATATCTCACTGCAAATGGTTTTATTATCTCTCTCCGTCTTACGCTTTCAATGTCTTTGCTGCGATAACTTTAATCTAATTAATGTTTTTCTTTTTTTTTTGGGGGGGGGTCACACAACTACCGATCTTTTCTTTCTTTCTTCCAATTTCTCGTCATTCCCCACCGTTCCTCCTCGTCCATCCGCTTCCGTTTCTAAAACTCCATAGATTTAAAACAATACGATTCATGAATAGCCTGGAAAAAATGAAATGGATTGTATTAACAATATTAAGATGGCTGTCCCAGGGAAGCATATTGCTAATAGTAGAACGATAGTGGCAAAAATGGGGGAAGAATGGAATTGGAAGTTGACCTAACAGCGCCAAGGAAGAATTTTATTCAAAGTGTATTATGGAAAAATGTCCGCAACAAATTATTGGCTGTTTTTTAAGGAGCATAGGCAGAGGATTATTCCTATTTTCCGAATAAAACTTTAGAGATATGATATTGTTATTATTATTTGATTTCAGGTGATTAAATATTGAAACAAAAGTGTAAAACTAGACACACACACATATACACACACACACACACACACATATATATATATATATATATATATATATATATATATATATATATATATATATATATATATATATATAATAGGCTCAAACACTAATATTCCATGGTTATAATTTATTACATTGGAATTGGAATTACGGTCCAATTCAACAAACCTACAAATTCAAAAAGAAATCGGAAAAAATATTATATTCTAACTCTGTCCTGGACATTGAGTTCTACCTGGATTCTATCGTCTTGGGAATTTATATATATATATATATATATATATATATATATATATATATATATATATATTGACCACTAATATTATACATACATATATATATATATATATATATATATATATATATATATATATATATATATATATATATATATATTATTTTTATACTTATACCATAATTCTGGCGGTGTAAAAACAGATAATACAATTTGTCATTTTAAATTATTACACACACTTATATCTGAAGAAAAGAGTAAAACATCTGTACTGCTTGAAAATAATCAATCAGCACCGCAATGTCTAGCCAAAATGAAAAACACCGACCGACTAACTTCATACGATACGTAAAAGTGATCAATAGACTAAGTAGAGCCAAAATAGTACACCTAAAGAGCCAGAACCTATCTACCTAGGTTGTTTCACCTACCGGTTCATCAGGAGAATTCTGTATCAGAATTACTCTGATAATCTGATAGGTGAAATAACCTAGGTAGATAGGTTCTGGCTCTTTACGTATGCACGACTCTCCAAGCCGATTCAGTTCTCTAAGTGACTCGTGTGTTTATAAAAAAATTGATAAAATTGAAAAATAAATATACAAAAATTCATCTTCCTCTCTGTGACGATGACCTAGGAATTAAAATCTTTGACTGATACCAAATCGGTCCGGATTCGATCCCGGCCTGAAGCGATATAAGTTCTAGACACAACGATGAGCTTTGCTGCAACGAAACAACCTGTAGATTATATATATATATATATATATATATATATATATATATATATATATATATATATATATATATATATATATAGAGAGAGAGAGAGAGAGAGATAAAGAAAGAGAGAGAGAGTTCTAAGCTGTGCTATATTTATGGGATAAAATGCTCAGTATAAGAGATAGAGCGTATAAAAGTGAACAGTGAAGTTAACAATCAGAGGTGAAAGCCTGTTTCATGATGGACGCAATCGTCAGGCTGCAAATGGTGGATTTTTCTTCGGCTATTTATATATATGAGTCAGTGGTGCATTGTGGGTAATCTATTCTGGCGGTTGTTTTTGCGCGAGTGGCTTATTTATTTATTTATTTATTTATTTACTTGTTTGGGTTAATTTATTTTACTTGTTTTTCATTTTAATTTTGTATTATTTATTCTTTTCGTCTTTTGAAATGATAGGTTACTCAGAATAGATTACTCACAATTCACCACTGACCCATATATATATATAAATAGCCAATGAAAAATCCAGCATTCTCGGCCTGACGATTGCGTCCAACATGAAACATCCTGTCGCTTCTGAATTTTGACTTCAATGTTCACTTTTACATAGATAGATAGATAGATAGATAGATTACATGGTTGGTATACATGGAGTAAAATTCCAATAACCAAAAATACTCTTCTTAAAAGAGTTCTCAATACCAGGTAGTTCTATTCTTAAAGAGTGCTTTTCTGATGTCCTGATGGTTGCGTTCAAGCATAAAACACACTCCGATGTGATTTCAGTCTTCTTTTATATTTAGACACACTCTTTCTCTGATATTAATCATTAGTGATTACAAAATTTTCGTCTACTCTTGTAACCTTCGTCAGTGTTTTTTGATACTGAATATATATTTTTGAACTTGGCGAAATTTCAAATCTAGTTAATGACCTCAGTGGGAGAACCACCAATCCTTTGATCGAAGCATCTGATAAATACTCTTCTATTGTCACTACCTCATCCTTTTCTTTCATGTGACTCAGTCTTTAACACACTACTACATTAATAACAATGACCATAAAAACGGAGGTATACATGTAAAATATATATTATCATTGATTTAAGACTGATAGGAATAATAATAATAATAATAATAATAATAATAATAATAATAACGTAGAGAAAACCCGTACCCAACAGTGGCTACGCAGTGCAGGGTTGAAAGCGGAAACTGAAGTTTTTATCCTTGCTGCGCAGGACCAATGCTTGCTAACTAGGAATTATCAAGCACATATACTAAAATATTGTGTCAGCCCAAAATGCAGATTCTGTGATAAATATCCAGAAACGAGTGATCATTTTGTATCAGGTAGCACGATGTTGGCACCCACTGAATATAAAACCCAACATGACAGAGTGGGCCAAAATCTGCACTGGAAAATCTGCAACTTCTACGGGAAGGAAACTGAAAGAAACTGTTATGAACACCACCCAGACCCGGTTACGGAGATAGGACCTGTTACAATTCTATGGGATTATACAATGCACACTGACAGAACAAACAAGGCCAACCGCCCAGATATTGTTATTAAAGACCACAAACAGTGCCTCCTTATTGATATGGCAGTCCCTGCTGACTGCAATGTATCTTTGAAGATATCCAAAAAGCTGTCAAAATACAAGGACCTTGAAATAGAAATCTCGAAAATGTGGCATATGGGAACAACAACAATCCTTGATGTAGTTGGAGCCCTAGGACTGGTTGGAAAAGATTGCAGTAAACTAATTGAAGGGATTCCTGGAAGTCCATGCCTCAAGGAGATACAAAAAAAATGTTCTGACAAGTACAGCCCACACTTTACGAAGGGCTTTATCTATGTAATTTTTTTTTTGTTTGTCAGTGGAAAGTGTCATGATGCCATTTCTAACCTTAGGTCCCTGGGCGAGACCCGGAAAGAAATGTGTAAACGCCAGAAATCAAAGAAAATAAATAATAATAATAATAATAATAATAATAATAATAATAATAATAATAATAATATGAAAGATAGTATTAGTAGTATTAATCAGAAAATGCGAAGTAAAACATCGCAAATTCCTCATATACAATAAATAATCATCTATATGGGTCATAAAATAGGAATGAAAATAGACACATTGGGACATATATAAGCATGTATATAAACATGTCTTTCCCAGCTATTAATACTAAAAACGATGCAACTGTTTCATCTTGTGATACGTAGAATCATTGAGAATTCCCAGATCTTTATTTCATCTTAAATTGTTGGTATTAAGTTTGAGAATTAATCTTTTACAGCTTTTCTACGGCTCTTTTGAGAAATAGTAGAAAACAGCTATCATTTTCTATATATGACAAGGTAAATTGAAATGCTGTTCCATACTACAATAATTAGAGCTTTCTCTAATTGCGTTCTCGTAATTGTTGAGTCAGAGACGAAATTCAGAGCCAGTTTTACTGACATAATTGCCCCCCGTCACAAATGTTATAGTAAATCATGTAAACTATGTTAGAACCATTGCTGTGTAATGTAATTAGTTGCAGGAATATAAGTTGTATCGGTGACAATGTGCTTACAGATCTGGCCTTGTGATTTAATACATGTATAATTACCTGGGAGATAAGTTGGTCGTTTCAGTTCGGAAGCTGTGAATAGGAATCAATACAAGGAAACTTAATAACAGAAGAATCTTGCTCTTGTCATTCCGTTTATTAGTATCATCTTTGCAGATATATTCATTTATATCTTTATATATATATATATATATATATATATATATATATATATATATATATATATATATATATATATATATCCTAAATTAATAAAACGCCGAATGGAACACTACCGCGGATTCAGGGTCTCATCAGGTGGTTAATTCGGTGAAGTTAACCACCTAATGAGGCCCTGACGGTAATGTTACTGTCAACGTTCTATTATTTTAGGATATTAAATCGCTCTAAAGGTTTGATTTTTCTAACGTGATACAGAGCACTTTTTAACACATATGATTTTAAGCAACTATTTTAGTGTTTATTTATTTCGTTATATATATATATATATATATATATATATATATATATATATATATATATATATATATATATATGCATTACCGACAAAACGTTTGGGGCCAAATTGATTTTTTTTTCTTCTAAACTTAAAAATGAATGAAGTTACATGATTTTAAGGAAATAAATGTATCTTTCTATGTTTCCATGCAATTATGCAATAATTTAAATCAAAATGAATGTAAAATAATTATAATTTGCTTATTCTTTAGTAGTTTACTTCGAACTTTAAGATCAATTTTTCCCAGACTATTTGAATTAGTGAAAGATCTCCAAATTGAGTGGGTCAAGTCATGATTTTCAAAATTTCCTTATCTTCCTTTAATTTTAGATAATTTGTACACAGTTTTGAGCTGTGTTTTGGAACATTATTTTGTTGCAACACATTTTCTCCATTGATGCAGCAGCCAGGTCGAATTGCATGCCTCTGCAGTATTGAATGATATGCTTCCTTTAGCATAATCCTTTTAATATGTACCAAGTCTCCAGAAATCTCACCTCCATGACATCCTCAAACCATTACAGTACCACCAACATGCTTAATATTTGGCACAATATTGTTTTCACTCATTTGTTTGGAAGGAGTTTGTCTGACAAACACTCTTCGTTTACTTACAAAATGCTCAAATTTAGACTCCTCAGTCCATAATACCTTTTCCTGTCGTCTAAAGTCTAATCGTATGTGCTGTTGTATCCATTTTAATCTTTTCCACTAATTTTCCTTTTTATTAAAGGTTTCTTAACTGATACACATCCTTTAAGCACAACATAAGTGATAATAGAGAATGGATGATGTAGGTGTAAAATTAAATTCAGCAGTTATTCGGGGAACTGTTTCTTCTGTCTCTTTTGCTAGACATGATCAAATGTCTATCGTCTGCAATAGAGGTTACTCTGGCCCTCCATTTACGTTGCTTTCTGACCGCCGTTTCAGGCAATGATCGACACCATTTGTTTTTATATCTAACTTTCATCAATGTGAAGTTCGGAATACACTTCTATAGAAAAAATTTCAACTTTGGTTCCTTTTTTTCAATATTTAATCTGACAAGAAATAATACATCGCCAGAAAGAATATATTGGAGAAACCTCAAGAATTTTAAACACAAAATGAACAAAAGAACCATTTTAAAAAGAAACAACACACAAAAGACATTGGTTGTTCACTGTAACGAAACTGATCGCAGTTTTGACATAAAAGAAAAATGCTACTCTCATTAAAAAAGAAAATAATTCATTAGGACCAAAATATCTGGAAAGTGATTTAATCACTAGTTCAGCCACAGTAGAATTACGACCAGGCACTTACCAATTATCACCTTGCTAGACAGATTTTTTTCTGTTATAACAATGTGAGGTATTTAATATCAAAGATTATGGAAAGAAAAAGAATCTCGATGAATTCGGCTAGATTGCAAAAAAAAATATTTATAAATTTTGAAACTCCCAGCGTCTCTTGTTTGTGCACATTCGTTGTAGTCATATATATACACACACACACACACACACATATATATATATATATATATATATATATATATATATATATATCAAGTATGTGGTGCAGTTCAATTTACATTACATGAATCATTCATACAAAAAACACATATAGAAGTTAATGATATAAATGGCGAGAATACATCTTCTCAAACAAATTTAATAAAGTACATTAACCCCGAACCTGTAGATGAATGTTATGATCCCTGTTTTTAAATTTCAGTTGCATAAGGTCTTTTTTATGTTTTTACAATGTTTCATCTGTGCATACAGACATCATCAGGTATGGAAATAGATTTATTTTTTACTTCCCGGTAATATGAATGATTCATGTAATATATATATATATATATATATATATATATACGAATTTAGATATATTAATAGATATATATGACGTAATGTTTTGGGCCCAACCAAGAATTATGCTATTCCTCGTATTCACCTTATAGTTCAATTCACATTAACATCACCCACAAAAATGGCGTTTGCTTATTGAAATACTCATTTTGAAAAATATATCCAGAGTAGAATTTCCCCCATGTCTTATATATATATATATATATATATATATATATATATATATATATATATATATATATATTATTATTATTATTATTATTATTATTAATATTTAGTAATATTTAAGGTTCCGAAACAGAAACTTCTTTTTCACGATAAAAAAAATATTTTTAAATATAAATATTATAATATAATGTTCTACTTTGTATCGAGCACATTAAAAAAGTAAATGCTAAAGAACTGTGGATCTTAATCTGACTCAGGAATATTGAAGTCAAGGCCCAGTAACAGTCGTCTGTTTGAACGCAATCTTCAGGCAATGCGTGTTATGATTTTTTCTCGACTATTTATATATGCTTGTCAATGGTGCATTATGGGTAGTAATGTCTATTATATTATCCTAACGGTTCTTATTCTAGAGATTATTAGGTAGAAATTATTGTGAATTCGAATGCAGTTATTTTATATTGTTGTTTCTTAATTATTATTATTTAATTTATACTTTTTTTATATTTTTATTCCATTTACCGATTGTTTATGCGTACCTTCGTAATTTATTAATTTGTTTATTATTTACTTACTTGCGTACTTATTTATTGATTCTGATTTTTTTAATTTACTTTTTATTCGTATTCGTTTTCAGTTTTCGATTTTTAAATAACGTATTAAAAGTATGTGTCTGCATTTTCAGATGAGTTCTGAACGTTTATATAATAATGTGCGTTGTTCTGAAAAAGTTATTATTTTCTCCTCCATACAGAGTTTACAATTTGGGGGTTTATTGTATTTGGCTGACGTTTTCTCTCTTATTTTCCATGATATCTTTGGTGAGATTTGATTCTTGTTATTAATTTTCCATATACGTTCATTATGCATTGTCCAGTTCGCGTATATACTATTTTAAAACATGTTTTGAGTACGTATTTTCTGTTTCCAGTGTCATTCATTTACTCTTACGAATTTTTTTTCATTATCTGCTGATTATACAGTAGCTTGGTATAGTATTTTGTTTTACAATCAATTCACATTTAAAGGCCGTTCTTTTTTAGTTCTGTAATTACACGTTAATTTATTGTTATTTTCTGATTTTTATCAGTTGTGTCATGTTCTTGGTTCAACTGTAGATGATTTCTACTGTGTGTTTTGTTGAATAACTTGTGGAGAGTGTTTGATGGGGGAAGTGTTGGTGCATAAGTTTAATGATAATAATGTGTTTATATGTAACAAACCCCTTCACTTATAGACATTTTCCAACCACCTCCCATCAATAATCAAGTTGATCCCACAATCAATTAACCAGGGGTTATCTGATAATTCTTCTAACGGAATCATCTTCAACTAAGCCAATAAATATTATGAAACAGACCTAAAAGATAGTGAATTTTCGGAAAAATTAACACACAACATAGAACCAAAAAACACATCATATAGTTAAACCCACCGTACAACAAAAATGTATTATCAAATTTAATAAAAATTTAATTAAGTAAACACAGTCTTAATATAAATTCACGTATATTAAATTCATTTTTTCAGCCGTGAATGTGAAATCTGAAGATCCCGTGAAAAATAAAATCTCCGGTGAAATAAATTATAACAATGGAACCTTAAAGTGGTCTGTTTTTAATTTAAATTAATATATATATATATATATATATATATATATATATATATATGTGTGTGTGTGTGTGTGTGTGTGTATGTGTGTGTGTGTGTGTGTGTGTGCAGCAATCAATCTTTAATACCTTTTGTTAAGCAAGAGTGACAAGGTACTGTTATATTTTTTCTTGTATACGTTCAAGTATTATCTTTGCTAAACTTGACGAGTATACAAATTATCTCAATATTTGGTCCGAGCGCTTACCAAACACTTATATGCATACCTATATGCCTCTGTGGACGGTTTTATGTAAATAAAACAATTAAGTATCCCAGGAAGATTACACACATAAAAACGTGCACATAGATAGATAGATAGATAGATAGATAGATAGATAGATAGATAGATATGCATATGTGTGTTTGGGTGATATAATGTTTTTTATTATTATTATTCTTTTCCTTCGTGAAAGTCTTTGATAATTCGTCACTATTCTTGCAAATTGAAAGCAGTAGAAGTGATATCTCCATCACATAACAAAATCGAAAAGAACTTGAGAAAAATGAGATAAAATAGAAAATGTTTTTATTGACGTCAGCGCTATTCACCATTTTAAGAGCGAATAGCTGACGGCGGCTCTGTCAAAAGTAAACGCTCTTCTTACTTCACATGTTATTGCCTTCGATGGAGAACGCGCATAGCTTCGGGGTTTGCTGAAATCGAACAAGAAACGAGAAAAAGGAAAATGATAAGTAGAAGAAGGAAGAATCGTTGGGGTTTTTATTATTGTGATCAGTGAGTGTACAGGTGACGGAGACTAAGCGCAATTTTCAAGTATCCGAAAATAGGGACACATATTTATTTTGCGAATCCAAAAAATGAGAACACATCATGATCTGTGAGTATTCGGTTGCTGGAGACACGTCGTCTTCATATATGATTGGATAATGAGACAGAGATTTGACAATGAAACTTTCAGCCGAAAGATGTTTATAATAGTTTTATTGACGTTGAAAAACATTGATTTAGAAAACCTTTTCTACGAAACTCGTTCATATATATATACATATATATATATATATATATATATATATATATATATATATATATATATATATATTATATATATATATCGTCATTTTTGTTGTTATTGTAATTACAACATTTCGGCTAACAACAACAAAGATGATGACAGTATTATGAATGTAAATAATGATAATGCTTCATCACAGAAATTTAGAGAGAAAATCTTGATGTATAAAAAAAAGCTCAGACACCAAATAAGTCATATCAAATATTTCTTATAAAAACAGACACTAATAGATTAAATTCATATGGTTTATTTATGATATATATGAAATCATATAGAGAAAATTTTACCAGTAAACTATTGGTTAATATCAATGTAATAGGGGAAATATTGACTTCCATTATAAAGACGATAGATAGATAGATAGATAGATAGATAGATAGATAGATAATGAAGAGAGTGTTAGTTACATAGATAGATAGATAGATAGATAGATAGATAGATAGATAGATAGATATGAACAGAATAGATAGATAGATAGATAGATAGATAGATAGATAGATAGATAGATAGATAATGATGAACGTGTTAGATAGATAGATCTATTTCCGATACTGAATACACTTCCATATAAATATATACATGTGTGAGTTTTAATATTCGCTATATCTCATGAGAAAAATACTAAATATTTGATGCCTGAAGATCGCTTGAAGTTATCTCTTTGCAACTTTGATTCCTGTGTCCACTCGCTCTCTCTTTCTCTCTCACTCACTATCTCTCTCTTTCTCTCTCCCTTTCTCTTTTAATCATTTATATTTCGAACACCTGAGATAAACATTCAGAGCATTTAAATGAAATGAACAATTGAATTATCATCAGTAGTGATGATAAAAGTAAAGTTAATTATTATTTCATTAAAGACCAGACCTGCTTGTAGTTTTTAAGGAATTGTGCGTTGTTTATTCACATCATCATCCGATATATTTATCGCGTTTTCATGGAACTCTCTCATCAGACTTGTTTCTTATTTAAAATTTGGTAATTTAAAAACAATTCATTTGAAGGTCTCTCTCTCTCTCTCTTTCTCTCTCTCTCTCTCTCTCTCTCTCTCTTCCTCCTTTTTTTCTATCTCTATTTCAAAAGTTAGATAGGTAGATCTGAACAGGCTGAATTAAAACAGAGTGAAAACGTTGACTGATCAGTATTTATAAGTTCGTAAATATATCTAAATTCTGACAAATGACTAGTCATCATTTCCATTCTATGAGTCTATCATCATCATCATCATCCTCATCATCATCATAATCCACATCCGTCGATCGACCATGTGTGCGGTGCGCAGATGACCTATTCCTTGACAATATCTGGGTCGAAATCCGGACAGGTTCATGTGTAGCATGTCTTGGACAAATAGACGTGGAGTATTTCAAGTCAAACTACTGCCGATGTTCCTCCATCATGAAGGGTCACTTTGGTCACCTAAACACGGACTCGAATCAACTGGGAGAACTGTAGCCGTTGACCTCAGCTAGCCATTCCTTCACCCAGTGATGACATATCATTTCCGCCCTGGCTGTTATGTAGCCTAGTCTACCCTATTGTGCTAGATAAACTGTAAACCTGCAAGAACCTTCATCAGCCCTTAAACTGATTTTGTTTTTAACCCAGTTGCGTTTCTACTCACCCTTCTCAAGGCCTGTTAGGAACACCGGTTTAGCCACCGATGACCCGACTGCTCAGCAGTTAGTATTGGGTTATATTCTTCCAGAAGAACACGTAAAGTGATCTAATATTATATCTGAGTATAATTTATTCTAAACAAATGTTAACATATCTACATTGGTAAATATATTGTATACGTTTAAATCAAAGCCTAATAAAAGTAAATACTGGGGAGGAAGACTCTATTGCGCCAGTATTCCAACTAAGATATTCCATGTCATGAAACTTGGTATTTTAAATCCTTGATATTTTTGTCTTTTATTCATTTTTTTTTTTACATTTCGCCTTTCTTTCATATTTTAAAAATCTTATCCTTCTAAAACGAGACACAAGTGTTGTTGAGAAAGTTATATTTACAAACGGGAAATGTCTTTCTGTCTGGAAAAACACCATTCAACATCTTAACAGAGATCGAACGTACAACTTCTTCAGTCACCAACATTCAAAATGTGAGGATGAAGAAATAAAATAATGTTCAATTTCGCATTAAAAACAAAACAAAATAAAACAAAAGCGTACATGTTCTGAAACCAATCGTCACTAGACGCAGGGAATTTTGAGTTCGTGCTTTTATTAAAGCGAACATTCACCGTTTATTTGAAATAAAAAAAAACTGCATTGTTACTTTCAATAGATTGTGTGGTATGCATGTACATGTGTACGTGACAAAGAGTGGAGATGGAGAGACTTTTCTTACTCTCCAGTGGTTATTTATTCTTTGTGAATCTGGTAATGTTCCTGGGAGTTTCGTCTAATCTCTTTTCAAGGATTTATACTGCCAGCAGTAAGAGTCCCACAAAATCTATGTCTTCTGGTTTGTTATTCCCAACGGACGACATTCAGGCGTTGTTTTAAGCACTTGCCAATCCTTTACAATCACTTTGTAAGTATGCAGCTGAGCAATCCTTTATTTCCCAAACGTGGGTTCAGCTGTGAAAGAAGGATCATTTATATTGCCCGATGCAATTGCTTCTTCTTGCAATGCAATCGGTGCACATATACGGATTCATTTTATTAACCATGAAAGTTTTTCGCTAATTTAATTTCTCTCACATACACGTTCCCTTCCTCAATGTTCAATTCTTTTCTTCAGACAGTTTTGTTGTTGTTGTTGTCAAAGAATCAATTGCGATTAGTCTAACTTGAACTTGATTAGTTGACTTCGATCTAAAATGAACATCTTGTCGCAGAAATTATCATTTTCAACGTGTTTTTTAGTAAATACGGTTTGGATATTCAAGATTAGTATGTTGAGACTGGATCGTGTTCTCATTCTGCGAGAGTCTCACAACAGAAATTATTGTACTTCCCTCACCCAAAGTTAGTAGTAGTAGTAGTAGTAGTAGTAGCAGTTATTGCTGTTGTATTTTTTGGTGAGGGGGGCCACACGAAGAGAGAGAGAAAACAATGTTAGCTGGGATAATAAAAAAAATCTTTATAAAACAAGACAACATTCTTCAAAAAACAAGGAAGGAAATGTCCATTTATGATATAAATATGTTCCGGTCGTTCGGTGGTCGTCGCTACTCGGCGAAATCCCCTGCTCAGGATACCAATATGTGACACTCAGCCATCCAGGGTCGAATCCAGCGGTGACAGCACCCATATGTGGCACCAGGGTCGAATTCTGGTCGTCGATGTTAACGGCTTCACCAGTTGTACCGGTTCAATTCCAACTCTATCGTCCCCAGCTCACTTGCAACGTCTGGTTACTGGAGTAACTGTTTCGATCTCAAGTCTAACCTACCCACGTTGTGACTTTGATCTTAGGTAGACGAGATCAAACAGGCGTCGGGCCGTAAAGCAAGTTGAGTCCAGATTGAAGGTGGCACCGCACAAGCGCAAAGAAAAAAATAAATAAGAGAAAAAAAACCAAGAGGTTCCAGTTTGTTAGGAAATAACAGTTTAACTTTATCCTTCTGTTATATACAGGAGTGTGTTTTTCCCCCCGCCCATTTCTTACGAAATGTGACACTTCTACGCTTCTTAGCCAAGTTCTGGTCCTCTAAGTCAACAGGTTTAGTTTTTAAGTGCTGGCTTAACTTCGTTCGTCAGCATAACTTGCTATGGGTAGTAAAGGCGAAGTCGGAGGTCGTAGAATCTCTCGGTCAGCTTCTCTGAGGCAACACTCTGGTTCCCGCTACTCGAACTGTCTCTGACTCTGTACGGAGCTGAACTGCCACTTTACTTAACTGCCGAACGACCCATCGTCGTTCGTTTATATCGGTACCGACCAAAACGCGGCCTGGGGTTCTCGGTAATCTCTATTTCTAACAAGAAATCTCTTTGTTGTCAGAACAGGAAAATTGATGATTTCCCATTTTTGGAAAATTAACCACTTCCCATTTCGGAGCGGGGAGTCTCCGTCGTTCATGAGGGAAGGTCGGAGAACTATCCTCCTAGACTCTTTCTCTTTCACATTAATATCTCATACCTATCACTTCAGTGGGCGTTAACACCGTCTCCAGCTTTCTCATCTATTCACCTCCGCCTATCACCATGCTACCATACGACCAATGATCTCTCGGCAATGTGGGTGTGGCTACGCTGTCCTCCTTAAAATTATAATCTAGAATTTTTGTTTCCAAAATTCTCGTTTCCCATCGGTGAAAACTTTTTACAATTTCCACATTGCCAATTAAATTTTATCATATCTTCTCTTTTTCCTGGGCCATCCAAAAGTCACTTAGCCAGCGCTCTTGCCATCTCATTAATCACTGTCAAAGTTTTCCATCTGTTCTTTTACGGTAATTTAGTTTTATAATGGAAACCTTGACTTGTTAAGAAATTAAATTCTTTTATCTCACCAAATCTCAATTCACCACTCTAATTTCTGGGGATTGCCAAAAGTTTACAATTGCAACATTGCTATTCGACGTCTTAGCGTCTGTTGGCAAAGTAAATGATAACAATCGTCTGACCTATAGCGTTATAGTTCGTACTCATTTAAATTATTTAAATATTTTTACACATTTAGATATATCATTTTCTCTGGATTTTTTATATGAGGAATTATCGTTATTCTACACTAAATCACTCAGAGTAATATCCTTATCTGGATTGTTATTGTAACAATGTTTCGGCATTTCTAACCTTCAGACTTCTTCAGATGTCTCTCAACGATAATAACCTTTGGGAAATTTCAACTGAACCCTCTATTAAATCCCGAGGCTGCAGAACATTCTCTTTCTACCATTCATTTAATTTCTTATGGTGTCACTGGAACTAGTGCATGTTTTTACACCTTCAGAGAACAAGGGTTTTAAATCGAGACTTACAGGTAACTTGATTCGCCTAACCACAGCTTCTATCCACCAGGCTATGTTGAAAAGACACCTGAAAAATACCGGTCGAGCCATTAGGAATAAAACAACGAAGATGAGGAAAATAGTTAAAGTATTAATGTATACTAATTATTACGATATCTATTTAGCATAAATAGGTTAACTTACTATTTGAGTCGTTCGGCCTCTTGTGATCAAACTTTACTAAAAGCATTTTAGAAAATTTAATTAAACCCAACCGCGATATAAAATTGAATCGAATATTGACATTTATTAAGTATGCTAAACTTTAACTTAGTCTGGCATAAGGCGTGAATCTCCAAGTAAGAAAGAAACTTTTTGGTATTACTCCATGATGTCGCGTATACTGTTACTTGAAATTAATTGCTGTTTGCTTAAAAATGACATTTTTAAAAAAATGTTTTGAGACATTTTTAAGAAAAATAGACATTTTTAAGAAAAATAAAAAAATAGATTCATACTTACGACGAGAAAAATATAACTAATAGGATACATATAATGAGTATAGAGAAAGTGGAGAATTTCAAATTCACAATCAAGACATATTGAAGGCAAGAGAATCATAGGAAGCAACGAGTAAACTAATTAACGAGTTTTTTTGTGGTGGAGGTGTATGAATGGCTGGTAGAAAAAAGAATATAGCAGTACGTCAAAAAACTACTATTTCATATCTGAGTAACGCTTTTTGGATCTCTTCTTTGTCTATTCGACAAGTATAAGTATAACTCCTTACTTAAAACTGATTAGGTGTGGAACTAGCAATAAAAACCCACTCGTTAAGGGAACCACAGCAAGAACGGCAAGCGTGGTAAGCTTATGACCCTTATACTTCACGGGGAATCTACAGGATCTACATATATATATATAAATCTTCCTACATTTCTGAACATGATTGTTTTATATTTAATAAATTTTTCATTTCGGTCTTCTTGGAGGGAAGCTAATTTTTCACTTTTCTACACTTTACTCGGCTCAAGAAATTTCATTTTTTTTTTTAAATTATCAATTTGAATCCTAATTGTTCTGTTCCTTCACTTTGAATAAGCAGCTCAAATCCAAAATCAGTCCATAATTTATGTTCATTGAACAACTTTTTATAATATTTCAAATCATGACGACAGCATCATTCGCACAAGACTAAACCGAATTACATGTGTGTTCCAGTTTCTGTACACAATTGTTTTTTCTTCCTGAATTTTATTTTTCAGTCCAGACGTCTTAGCATTTCTCCCTTGGCAACATGAAAATAAAAAATTAGGGAAATGAAAAACACGTTCTATGTTTTCTAGCACTATTGTAGTAAATTTTATATTAAATTGTATATTATAAATTATATATAGTAAAATAATAGTATATAGTAGAGTATATATTTATATAGTAAATTATAATAGTATATAGTTAATAATATAGTAAATTGTATATTTATATAGTAAATTATATAGTAGATAATATATCTATATAGTAAATTATTTGTACTATATTATAATAGAATATAGTAAATTATATGTAATGAATTATATAGTAAATTATATAGTAGATGATTTTCTTATGCATACATATATATATATATATATATATATATATATATATATATATATATATATATAAGTGAACAGTGAAGTCAACACTCAGAGGCGACAGGCTGTTTCATGCTAAACGTAACCGTTAGGCGGCGTGACGATTGCGTCCAGCCTGAAAAAGCCTGTCCCTTCTGAGTGTTGACTTCAATGTTCACTTTTATGTTTATATTTACATACGCTCTGATATTGAGCACTTTATCCCATAAATATAGCAGACCTTAAAACTATATTTCTTCATATATATATATATATATATATATATATATATATATGCGTCTGTGCTCGTGTGTGTGTGTATGTGTGTTTGTGTGTGTATGGTTCCACATTCCTCACATATACTCGTACAATAAGATTCTTTCTACTTTGTCCAAACGTGATATAGGAGTACATCTTCTGAGCAACGTTACAACAATTCAGCCAAACGTTTCCCCATCTTTCAATAATGATAATTTTAAAAGAAAACCTTTACTTCGAGCTTAGAGTCACATCTCTATCCCCAGAAAATGAGCCTTTCTAAGCGGGACTGCAATCTTCGTACTCCCAAACCATAGATGGGATGACTTGAGCTGCTTCTCGGTACATTTCTATGATTTACCCTGCCAAGTCTTTGTACCTTTGAATAATCTCATACTTCGCCTTCACAATAATCTTTTTTCCCCTGTATCGTAACGTCTATTAGGATCCATTCAAGACTGCTCTTGTGCAAAAGTGTGATATCAAGGATGATTGCTATCCAAGTCAAGATGGTTGTATCCCACATGAAATATATTATTATTATTCCTTTGATGTATATTCATTTCCTTCCGGGTCCCAACCACAGATCTATGTCAGAAATGGCATCATAACTTTTTTCCACTTGAAAAGAAAATACACATATTTTACATAGATAAAGCGCTTCGTTAGGCGTGGGCGGGACAATTTTATTTCTTTAACGCATGGGCTACAAGGGATCATTTCAATGAGTCTATTTTGTGAAATATAGTTTTACCATCCTTAACTGGACCATAGCTGATATTGAGCGAATGAATGTCAAAACGAGAAGGCTCACTTTCCACCGCATGCATCCTCCTAAGGCTGATGTATGCGCCCAGATGCGAAGGAGGCAGAGGATTTGTTCAACTAGAAATATCTTACAAATTTACAACAACTGGTCTTCAAAGATACCTAGAAACTACAAAAGACTGGATGATAATCTGTGTGAAAGAAAATGAAAGAAATAAGAAACTTTACTCAATAAGAAAGGAAACCAATATATTCAAAGTAAATTCTAAATTATTTCAAGAAAAAGAAGCGCAAATAAAATATAATGGCACCTAGTGCCGCGGCAACGAAAATAAACGCAGTGGATCAAATGCCTTCTAGTCATACTCTGTCCGTACCAAAGATGATGATGTAGAAATACACGGTATCTATCTGTGGTTATGAGGTGCACGGTTAAAAGCTGAAACAGAAGGATTTATTCTTACTATCTAGAAATTACTAAGCACACCTACTGTAAAATTGTGTTAACTCGAAGTGCAGATACTTTGATAAATACCATATAACAATTGTATCATGATGCGCTATGTTATCAGCCATTGAATATAAAACTCGGCATGATAGAGTGGGTCAATATCTGCAATGCAAAATCTGAAACTTTTACGGAAATGAAACTGTAAAAAAAAACTGGTTTAAACACCATCCAATCCCAGCTACAGACAGAGGAACTGTAGCAATTTTAAGGGGCATTACAATAGACATAAAGAAAACAAAGTTTTCTGATTGACATTGCAGTTCCTGCAGACTGTAAATATTCGCAGAACTATTAAAATGCAAGGATCTTGAAGTGGAAATCTCAAAATGTGGCCGTTGACGACATCAATAATTCCAGTTATGGTTGGAGCCTTTGGTTTGATTGGAAAATGTTCCGATAGACTGATTGAAGGGATTCCTGGTAGTCCATGTCTTTAAGAAATACAAAGACAAATATACTGACAAGTACAGCTCACATTTTACGAAGGGCTTTATCTATGTAAAATAAGTGCAGTTTTTGATTGTTTTTTTTTTGTTTTTTTTTTTTTTTTTTACAAAACCGTTCAGTGGAAAATATGAAGCAATATCTGATCTCATATCGCTGATTGGGACACGGAAGTAAATGAGTATACATTGAAAATTAAATGACATAATATAATAATAATAATCATAAATTGAGTTTAAATAAAAGAATATTTCCACACGATAATCGCCCTAAAGTCAAAAAAGAAACCACTTTAGTAAGAAGTCAGCCCTTGATTATAACTGACATTGCATTCTGAAAACGAACATATATTGAGATGACAGAGAAACCAAGAGATAAGGTTTTACTTCATTAATTAAATAAAAGTATAATTTAATTTTAATTTCTTTCTCTGTCACTTCTGGTCTGAATGGCTAGAAAAAATATCCACAGTTCTCTAGCAATTGATATAAAAACCTGAGAATTATTCGCTGTTAATGTTCAAATCTCAAACAGCCGTTGAAATTTTATTGCAGTTATTCTATTCAGAATGTTGCCCTTATTATATGAAGAGGAATATTCTTCTTTCTCTGGAGATCATAATGTACAGACATTTCTTTAATAAATAATAAGGAAAATACGTTCTATTTGGCGGGTGGGATGTGATAAATGTTTCCAGTTTATGCATAATTACTGAGCAATGTTGCGATGTGTTCATAAGAATTGAAGCAGTTCAAATTGCACGAAACCCAGTCACTTTAAATAACGTCTTTATGGATTTTATTGAACCGTTCGTTTAATATTTGTTATTTTATGTTGCGTTATGCACCTCGTCACATTTTGATTCTGTTATTTTGCGTCGCTTTTAGCTTCTCATTGAAAGAGCACAATACATGTTGCTTTAAGCCTTAGAAATTATTAGACGTAATTGACGTTTTCTGTATTTCTCAGAAGGAAAGGTTTTAGCGATTACCACCAAGCAAGTTCACGAATTCATTGAGTGTTTTCTAAAGTCCATACTGGTACTTAAACACCTTAGGACATAACGGCTGGGTTTTTCTGCTCTTGAAACTAGCTTTGTTGAAAAAGAAACTACCCTAAAAAGAAAAGACTGCCCTCTCAATAGTTTTTCTCTTCAAGTGCTGTAACATAGTTCCTCACCATAAAAACCGGCTCTTGAAGAAGAAAATTTCCCGATTTGATCTGAAGAGGAGGCATTAATAAACACAACTGTCATGTCAAAGTGACATAAAGTATTACGAAAGATGAAAATCTGGAATGAGAATAGAAAGATCAATAAAAAATAGCAACATTTCTTTCATCAAATATATTTTTAATTCCAAGCAAGGCAATAAAGCCACTAAGATGCGCAATGGGTTACTGACGGTAATGACAAAAAATAAAAACAATGTTAAGTAGAGAGTAAAAATAAAAGACGAGGAATTAAGAAGACAGAAGGTAACGATTGACACTGCATTTAATTTTTCGGAGTTCAACGTTTACTGGAAAGCAAGAAACCAAAAGAGACAAACGAGAAGCGCAACAGAAGAAACTGTTTGCATAGAACTTACGGTTCCATCTAGCCATTTCTACTATAAAATGATTGCTGCCAATCTAGTACTGTGCTTAAATTCATAAAGTGTCGGTTCTATAGAAGAAGGTTTATCAAAAAGGTTTTTCCCATGAAAGTAAGGGTAAGTTACGTTACGGCGATGGGAAAGTGACTTAAACCAAGATGCTAGGTCAAGACCCATAAGTTTGCAGATTATTTTTTGAATTTTGTAAACAATCTTTAAATATATAACAAGAGCATCAGACGGTATGTGGCAGCACTATTCAAAACAGGGTCAAATGATAGGCAAATTAATATATAAGATTGATTCTGGCGAGAATAAAGCTGACCTATCATTTGATTCGATATAATCTTTCCATTTCATGTCAACGGAAAACGTTAGTGCGAGAAAGCACAACCCCTCAGTTTCCTGATGCTTAGCATCAGCCATGATGATGGGAAGCAAAAAGGGGTGCTCTCAGTCGATTAAAAGAGATCAGTTTTGTTTTGGAGTCGTTAAAATTAACAAGACATTCCTTGCCCCAATTAACAACAGATTGTAGGTCAGTTTTTATATCAGCTGCCCTCAGCCTATACCCCTGGGCAAATTAATTGAAACAAGCGCCTTAGTTTCGTTTCTGTCACTCAGTTTTAGACCGACTCGAGTGACAACGTGTAATCGATTTCTATTTTGTCCTCAGATTAGGTCATTTGCAGTGGTGTGCAGTAATATGAATCTATTTTCGGTGTATATGATGAAATTTGTTTGACCTTGAAAAATATTGCGTCATCCTTAATTGCATCATATTTTCATCACGCCCAGATACTATTGCCTCTACTGTCGATTAGTTGCTCTACGACAATTGTCTGCGATGGACGTTACTCCAAGTAAAGCTGCACGAACACACTGACAAGCCATACTGTATTCTCATTTTCAATTCTTGTCACCTCCTCTCTCATTCATATCACATACCTCTTCAGTTTTGTACTTGGCATTTTGGTAGACCTAGAAAAAGTGGAGAGCCCATCTGAAACATCGATTATGAACACAGAAAGTGAGAATGCTGATCCAACCATTTCAGATAATGCTTAGAAAGCCAAAGATCCTATCTGTTTCATTTACAAGAGCGACAAACAAAGGGAGACAATTGTGGTAAGAATGAATCCTTATATAATTCAACACGGAATTGCACATCCTGGTTTAATTTTTCAGATTTTGGCTGATAGATATATTTTAAATATTGAAATCAACTCTTCACAGTGATTAACCGTTTCCCGCCTTAAACGATCATCCAAACATTTCTCTATATATGAAAACCAGGTTTTAGCAACTTTTGTGGAATGCATTAATAACAAATAAAATGCCTAAAACCAAAACGGTCTTCACTAGAGGTCGGTTTATTGAATTATTTTTATTTTATTTTATTTTATTATATTTTTATTTAATATTTTATTTTCATTTATACTTTCATTTAGTTTTTTGTTGCTTTTTATCTCCACCCCGAAACACGCTAATAGCTTGGGAGTGAATTTTAGGATTTCTCGGTTTTCTGTGAATTGATTTTGATAATTTTCCCAGTTGGTTTACGCAATATGGCAGCGACATCGTTAGATTTTTAATTATTCTGTGTAACATATTTATTTTTTTATTTCAGACATTTTTTGGATGAACCACGCTAATATCTCCCCTCCTTTCTAAAATAAAAAAAAACAAAGGATGTTACACAGAATGATGAATATTTAACAATGGTGTTGCCATATTGTGCAAAGCAACTGGGAAAAGTTTTATTAAAATGATTTCAAAGAGAACCAAGAAATTCTAAATTTCACTAAGGAGTTATAAGCGTGGTTCGGGGCTCATTTATTTTTTTAATACTTTCTTTATTCATAATATTGGATATTTTCTTTTATTTACAACCGAATTCAAACTCATCTTCCAGGGCGAGGCACTGAAATAAAAAAATTCTAAGACGTGAACTCATACAAGAGCAGCTGATGGAACGCATCCTGTGTCAAAAATGAAATCACCGTCAATGTTTTAACCGACATTTTTTATCTTGTCTCTACAGCAGGCAATATATGTCACTATTTATTTAGTCCAACTTGCTACAGTACCACAATATGTCATCCAATTTTAAATGGAATTGTTGATCTTCCATTAGTTCAGAGATATCCTTTGTAAGTAACACTCTAGAGAAAATGATTATTGTTGATATTTATTGCAGAGACACATGTTTAAGTCACCACGAACTGAACTCCATACACTAGTAAAATTAGATGACATTTATGTTTTAACCATCAGCTTACAAATGTCAGCACTATTTTAGGTTGGTACGTTCGCTACAATAGTAACTAATAAGAATCAAAGACATAAAGGCCTGAAGAACAACGTTGTTAACGATCGCTCTTAGATAAGTGCTTCAGTATACTGTTCGGAATTAAGTAAAACTTACATCTAATCTTACATATTTATAAGTCTACCGGGCGTACATGAATATTACTGTCTTATATTTTATGGTGCTTTTCTTATGTATTTAGAGTTCGACCTGACATCACGATTTCAGTTACTTTCTCACCACCGTACATTCCTTGTCTTTTCTGTAAATATTTTCAGGGTTAATTGTTTAATGAGCTTTTTTTCTTTGGTACCTAGGCTTTACGAATTTAAACGCAGGGTGCGATGGGTAAATTGTCGTAATTTTATATTTTCAATTCCGTGCATATGTGTTGTTTGCTTTTGAGTTTGTAGACTACACAGTATAGTAGGGTCAGTTGGGCACCGTTAGTAGCAAAAAGAGCACCATGACGCAATTCACTCCGCCTGAAATTTGGAAACGATATGTTGTACTGCTTGGCATTCGCGCCAGAAGCTCCAATACGAATATTTCAGGGTAGCTGGAAGTCAATCGGATGGTTTGATGGGTCTAAGGGTGATTACGAAGGTGCGTGGTTCGAAAAACTCACTCTGATCGTTCTGATAAGAAAAGAACTCCTGAATTTGTTGGTGAGGACCTCAGATTTAACACGGAAGTCTACGTCAAGTGCCTTAAGTAATGCTGCCCTTGGTCAAGAGGGTGGCTGCTGCATGCCACACAAGTAGAAGACCCCAGTTATGGCTGTCAGACACTTTCTGCGATCTAACTCCCCAAACTTCTGACTCACACTTGATTATTATGTATGAAGCGTAGTTGAGCAAGAGACCAACAAAACTCCGTGTAACACCAAAGATGACTTGGCAACGATTATGACAGCATTCAATTTAAACAAAGAGGCCGTCCAGAATAGATGCGGGAGATTCCGACGTCGTCTGGAGGCCGTGGTTAAAGCCAATGGCGATTTTATTGAATAAATTTACTCTTTAGTACTTCAAGATATTTTTATATCTGTTAAAATAAGATGTCAGTGTTATTTAGACTACAATTTATCCATCGCAGTCTGTCGATTGGTAGCAGCATCTCATCCTTTTAAAAGTTGAAATTGGTCAAATATAACCTTCAATACATTGGCAACAGTTTATTCTCTCGCAATTCTTGTTTGGGGAACACTTCCGGCTTTACAATCAACTTTGTCTTTTGTCTCCATAATTCCCAAATACCAGTTCTTTTATTATTCTCCCTCTTTAATAATGGTTTCTTTTTCTCATCTTCGTGCGTCTTAGTTGCTTTATTTCCTTACTTTGGTTGAAATGATTAAAAGACGATAGTAAAAAATGTGATTACTTAGATTAAATGCAGAATTATATGTAAGCAAATACACTTTAATTTATCTACTCAAGTATGATCAGTGGTTTTAAATTATGATTCTATGTAATGAAGGAAGTATTTTCAATACTAAAAGGTATGTTCAAAATTCTTGAGTCTGGCATGATGAAAGCTATGACTGATTCATGTCACATTCGAAGTTAAAATATTTGTTTGCAGTTGAAGTGCTTATCAGCAAATTGTTTATTTTTCTTTCTTTTTAAATCGCATTAACATTTTCCCCTGTACAATCGAAAGACTGTTTTTTTTCTTTTTGTAATTCAAAAGATTTTCTTTTTAGAAAAAACATCCCAGTCATATTAGCTAATGACTCCATTGATGCAATGAAGATATGCATATGTTTTATATTACAAATGCAAGAAAGTGATATTGAACACTTAGCTGATATCATTTTTATCATTTAAGATAGAAATGAAAACTGCCGATGAAGATAATTTTTCATAGAGAATATGTAACTTTCTTTTTAATATTCATTATTTTAACATTTTTTTAGAAAGGAAGAAAGAAATAAGAAGAGAAAGAAATTAAAAGAGAAAGAAAGAGAAATTAGAAGAGAAAGAAAAAGAAATTGTAAAAGAAAGAAAAGAATGAAATTAAAAGAGAGAGATAAATTAGAAGAGAAAGAAACAAATTAAAAGAAAGAAAAAAGCAAGAAAAAAGTAGAGGAAGAAAAGAGATTAAAAGAGAAGAAAAGAAAAGAAAGACGAGAAATAAATTAGAAGACAAAGAAATTAGAAGAGATGAAGAGAATTAAATTAAAAAAGAAAGAAATCAAAAGAAAAATAAAGAGAAAACTTGAAGAAAAAAGAATTTAGAAGAGAAAGAAAAGAAATAAATTAGAAGAAAAGGAAAGTAGAAGAGAATGAAGGAAAAATAAAAAAAGAAATTAGAATAGAAAGAAAGAAAGAAAGAAAGAAAGAAATGTTAAAATAGCGAGAAATAAAAATGAAAGAACAATCAAGGACGAAAAAGAAAAAAAATATTAATAATGAAAAGAATGTGGGTGAAAAGGCAAACAATGTCTAGAAAAAAAGTAAACAATAAAAGAAACTCAAAAAGAATGAAATGATTGAATAAAATCCATTAAAAGTAAAACATGAATTAATTTAAATAAAATAAAATGAATTAAACTGAGAAAGATGCTTGAGTAGATTTTTGTCGATTTGTAAAAATTCTCGTGCCAAATGACATTAAACATTTGACATTCAACTCAAAGTAATTGATTTTTTTTTCTTTGAGTAAAGTCTCCAATTACTAATTATCAGCATGAAAAATTCTGATGGTAGTTTAATGGTAAGAACATTCAATCGGAAAAATTCATGCTGAAGATCGTCATTTTGAGTTAAAAGCCAACGGACATTTTTATCGCCAGTTGAATTCAATTGTCCAACATATTTTTATTTCGTCCTTTTTTATACTTGATCCTTCATTCCTCCCTATCTTTTATTCTTTTTCCTTTCAGGCTTTCTTTATTTCTCTTGTCTTTATTTTTCCTTTCATCGTTACTTTATTTCTAGTTTCTTTTTCCTTTCATCTTTTCATTATTTCTCTTGGCTTTCCTTTTTCCATTCATCTATTCTTTATTTCTCTTGTCTTTCTTTTTTCCTTTCATCTTTTCATTATTTCTCTTGTCTTTCTTTTTTCCATTCATCTTTTCTTTATTTCTCTTGTCTTTCTTTTTTCCTTTCATCTTTTCTTTATTTCTCTTGTCTTTCTTTTTTCATTTCATCTATTCTTTATTTCTCTTGTCTTTCTTTTTTCTTTCATCTTTTCTTTATTTCTCTTGTCTTTCTTTTTTCCTTTCATATTTTCTTTATTTCTCTTGTCTTTATTTTTCGTTTACTCTTTCCTTTATTTCTCTTGACTTTCTTTTTTCCACTCATCTTTTCTTTATTTCTCGTATTTCTTTTTTCCTTTCATCTTTTCTTTATTTCTTTTGACTTTCTTTTTTCCTTTCAACTTTTCTTATTTCTCTTGTCTTTCTTTTTTCCTTTCATCTTTTCTTTATTCCTCGTCATTCTTTTTCCTTCCATCTTTTCTTTGTTTCTCTTGTCTTTTATTTTTCTTTCATCTTTTCTTTATTTCTCTTCTTTCTTTTTTCTTTCATCTTTTCTTTATTTCTCATGTCTTTCTTTTATCCTTTCATCTTTTCTTTATTCCTCGTCTTTCTTTTTCCTTTCATCTTTTCTTTATTTCTCTAGTCTTTCTTTTCATCTTTTCTTTATTTCTCGTCTTTCTTTTTCCTTTCATCTTTTCTTTATTTCTCGTCTTTCTTTTTCCTTTCATCTTTTTTTATTTCTCGTCTTTCTTTTTCTTTTCATCTTTTCTTATTTTCTCCTGTCTTTCTTTTTCCTTTCATCTTTTCTTTATTTCTCCTATCTTTCTTTTTTCCTTTCATCTTTTCTTTATTTCTCGTCTTTCTTTTTCCTTTCATCTTTTCTTTATTTCTCGTCTTTCTTTTTTCTTTTATCTTTTCTTTATTTCTCGTCTTACTTTTTTCCTTTCATCTTTTCTTTATTCTTCTGCTCTCTGTATTTCTTTTTTGTTTATTTATTTCCGCCATTTATCTTTATTTATTTTTCTCTTCATATTATCTTCGCTCTCTCGTTTTCTACCTTTTTCTTTCCTTCTCCTTTGTCTTTGCGTCCTGGTAAGACGATAAACTACATCCCACAATAAGCCCTCTGATCTAGCGGTTTTTAGTAGCGTGGAAGTACCTCTTAATTGCTGGTGTTCCCAGGTCTCCCCTAACCCGGAGTGGTAGCACCTGTTATGATCCCAGCCATGGGCAAATAGTTAACACCCAAACTAGGGTCAAAACACTATGAAAATGTAAAAATAGGTTTTAATATCAACAATAAATTCTTTGAGGAATGTTATTACCAGCAATAAATTTTTGAAGAAAATAAATATTACCAGCAATGCATTTTTTAAGAAAAATATTATCCAGCAATACATTTTTGAGGGAAAAATATTATGGCAATACATTTTTTAAATAATTATTACCATCAATACATTATTAACAGCAATGCATTGTTAAATAAAAATATATTACCAGTAACATATTTTTGAAGGAAAAAATATTACCAGCAATAAAAGTCTTGTCTGCATTAAATAACCCATTGAAGTTGACATGTCGTAAAACAAACCAAACCAAACCTTTGTGTTTCTATTTTTTCTTTTCATCTTTTCGCCTCTTTGTCACGTTCTTTCTTTTCCTTTCTTCTCATAATCTCGTCCTTTTTAATTTACTGCTTATTTTTAAGACGCTTCTGTCCTGCTCTTTTGTTTTTCATTCCTCTCCATCCTTCTCTTTCTTTCTTTCTCCTTTTTTTGAGTTATCTTCCTTGTATCTTCAAATTTCCTTATGTTTATTATTTGAATTTTCTTTTTTTCTAATCCTCTTTTTTATTCCTTTTCATTTCTTTTCTGATAGTTTCCCTTTATTTCTCTTTCCCCCTTTTTTTTTCCGAGATTCATTCATGATTTCCCCATTTTTATTTCTCGACTATCTTTTATATTATTCCATGACGAGCACACAGACACAAAATGCAAGTTATTTCAGACACATCGCCCAATTTGGCGTTTCAACTCACAGGATAAAAAATCTCATGTTTACGTCTTACAAATTTGTGGTTAGGGAAACTGGTCATTTAATCGCCCGTGTGCCAAAAGAAAAAAATTAATACTTTCCTTTCTATAGATCTGAATGTTTGAAGTTCTCACATAATACATTGACATTATGCTTATTCATAACTATATCGTGATTCTTGTTATTTTTATTATCACTTTACAGCCAATAAATTGTTCCGAATTTTTCAGAAAATCTAAAACATTGCTTTACTTGGACTTAACCGAGTATAGCTCGCTTTAACCCAACCAAA
This sequence comes from Acanthosepion lycidas, assembly GCA_963932145.1. NCBI lineage: Eukaryota > Metazoa > Mollusca > Cephalopoda > Sepiida > Sepiidae > Acanthosepion > Acanthosepion lycidas. The sequence goes on along the minus strand of OZ010585.1, from coordinate 3,489,200 downwards.
TTCCACTTGAAAAAAGATCGTTGCTTACCACTCTAAATAACAAGAGATTAGAAATGTCTCATTAATTTAAGTAAAGGTCTGATTTTTTTTTTTTTTTTTTTGTCTAGACTTGATAATAATAAAGTAATGCGAAATCATCGTTACAATACAGGTGGGATTTGGGCTCATTTCTTATTTGTACGTATGAATAAAAAAAAACTCTAAAGAAGAAACTAGATAAACATTGCCATTCAAAAATAACGGTGGTTCCGTTGTCCCAGGAACAAAATATTTATGCAGGCATAATGTTTGTTATTGATTATTCTGAGATAAAGTGTTTTCATTCGCCTTAATAATGTTTCCTATTGACTTCTACGCGTTTTTTTCGTGGCGTCGAAGTGGTGACAATATTTGAGTAATTTTGTGAATGTGTTGTACCTATATAAAGAGTGGATAAGGAAAAGTCTTTAACCTAGTTAACCTCCAAAAATCTGACAAAATGACCAAACATCAAAATTTTTAAATTCCCTTCGGAATTCTTTTCCCTTTTTAATTCTGATTGAGCCGATAACTTTCTTCCTGTTCAGAATTTATTACTATGAAAAGTTTGATGGCCATGTATAATATGTGTACTTGTATACAAATAACTAACAGAAGCGAAATGCCACATACGATTAAACAGTAAAACTGAAAGAGGTTGTTGGATCCTAATACACCATCATATATATATATATATATATATGTGTGTGTGTGTATCTGTGTGTGTGTGTGTTTCGGTATGTCACAGCTCATCAGTGTGGCTAGAATTCAATTGCTTCAAGCCAAGATCGAAACCCGACCGATTTGGCATTAGTCAGAGATCCTACACCTAAGACGATCGGCGTACGACAGACAAAGGGGAATTTTAAAGTATTATATAAGGATGTATACAAACTCCAGCAGCTCAATTCATTAATGAAGAGAGTGCGCTAATAGCAGCGATATATATATATATATATATATATATATATATATATATATATATGTGTGTGTGTGTGTGTGTGTGTGTGTGTGTGTGTGTGTGTGTGTGTGTGTGTGTGTGTCGAATAAGATCTTTCAAATAAGATCTTGTATATCAGGATCAAAATTATTGATAAATTGATTGAAGTTCATAGTCATGATTCTTTTGGCGATATCCTGCTATTTTATAGAGAGACAAAAGTTTCAAACAGTCCATGGTCCATTATGTGTAGTGGTTCAAGCGAAGGAATGGTTGTGTGTGTCTGGTTTTGTGTCTATACACTCCATTTTGTTAATTAAAGTACACCTTTATTATGAACTAACATCGCAACGTGTAGCTCCTCTGTGACATGGATGTTGGAGTCGTTGATTAACTATATCTCTTCAATGCACGTTCTAGGGTTGTCCATAACTGAATTCTGTTTGTGTGGGGCGTCATACAATTTACGGTTCCTAGAAGCTGATTCACGTTACCTGCCCATGATGTGGGCTTGTGTTATCACCTTGGAACGTACCATCACCACCGCAAAACTGGGGATCATACAGGCGTCAAATGGCGTTTAAAACTTGGTAAAACAGTTTCCAGTGGCACTTGCTAATTTCCTACAAAACACACTCCAAATCTGTAAATACTCACAAGCCGCTTATGACAGGCTAGATGCATGGCCTTATACGGTCTCTTCCTCAAACAAATCTGACCGTCTGCCGAACATGAAACATGGCTAGTGTGTAAGTAGCCAGAGCCCGCGTTGTGCTCTAACCCAAGTGACAAGGAATAACAGATTCTATAGTGTTCGTAATGGTACCTGTATTTTTCGACGGCTAGACAACTCGATGAAATGAATTGTGTACAGTAAAAGACTGAAGCTTTTACAGAGAACAGTATTGAATATGAATCCGTTTTGATGCAATGTTGCTTTTTTCAGTCGCCGGTGTTTTTTTCCCGTGATGCTGAACTTCATCTGAAATTCATATAGGCCTACTATACTATTGCTATTACTTGGGAATACCGAAGAAAATGTGGTTCTACAGAAGGATGCTGAGAATGATATCGACTGAAAATGAGAATAATGAAGACGATTTATGAAAAGTGGAAACAAGAAGGGCGCGTATACTTAAAATCAAAACGAGACATTTGGAATTTCTCGGCAAAGTAAAGACCAGAGGAAAACAGAAATTAACCATCTTTGTGTAAATGGGTGTAAAAATAGAAATTGTCAAAAAAAGAAAATAACCTATTACCAGGTTTTAATATGAATCGTTGGGAATATTGGGTCTATTCTAATTTTACAAGCTTAGCCTATTGATCTGATATTTTCAGTCGATTTATCACGTTTAAAACACGTGATTCACAAATGTCATTTACTGTATTCCTTTCTAACTGCCATATAGACGTATAGATAGATACTATATACATGTGAATTATTTGCCTAAGTGACTCTACAGACTGACAATAAGCAACGTTCTGTAAATAAATAGAGAAAACTTCCTAAACGTAGCCCCAAAATAATGCTACTCAAGTTTAAGTAGATTAAAAAAATAATTTCATATTTATTTTAGCTTGAACCGTTTTAGTCAATTCACGAAAAGTCCAGTTTCTGTCTGCCGAAAACTGGACAATGATGTGTGAATTGGTTGTTGGGTGTTCGTGTGTCTCGTTATGACTCAGTCAACTATTTCGATTTCTTCCCGAAATCCACCGAGATCAAGAGATTCTCTATAAGTCAGTTATTCTCTAACCGTCAGTCACAAGTCCACCCAACGTCATCTTTTCTCCTTTTGGACTGTGAAGCACGCAAATGTCTTGAAAGCGTTTATTGGAATAGCGATAGAAAATAACAGTCATTAAAGGACGAAGGAGGGGGAAAGGCTTTCTACAGTGTTAAGTGATTCTAATATTTTAGATAGGAGAGATGTATGAAATTGTCACGGTGAAGTGGGAATGGATACAAAACTAGAAATGCCAACAAGATTGGACGGTTTGCGAAGGAGATTAATACTGCGCTGTTTAAGATGAATGCTTAGAAGACAATGAGAGACAGTGATGAGGGGAAAAACCATGGAGTACATTTTTAGAGTCTCTCTCTCTCTCTCTTGGTGTCTGGACATTAACGTGATCAGATTTGGACAGTTATTCTGAAAATAGACTGGAGACTAAGATTAAAAAGTCACCCTGTTACGGAATGGTTTGACTGAGAAAGGGTTTTATTTAATTTACAACTATTTATCTGATCTCATATTGAGGGAATTCATATATAATTTTAGATATATGATTTTTAAGTTTACATCTCTATGGCTTTATTACGAACTAAAAATCATTTTTCTTCTCGAATAATTCGAATAGATTTGTTTAATATCATATAAACAACTATTTTCTCCCACAAAGTAGCTCGTATATATATATATATATATATATATATATATATATATATATATATATATATATATAATCAAGAAAACGAGAACTTTAAAAGACTATGGTGATATTTATTTCGTTAAAATCAAAAATTCGATTTCAACTCTACAGACCGAAACATGACACACCTAAATGAATAAATAATTTTAAAAATAATATAAACATAAATTATGTTTAAATATGCAGATTCAAAACGGGGTGGGGAGGAAGATGACCAATGCTATGTATTCAGAAAGTGAGGAGATAATGAAGATGTAAACTCAAAAATGGGGTAGGGAAGGGGAGGAGAGTTTATGGAAAGAATAGGAAGGGAATAAACGTATTCAAAGCATGGTGGGCACAAATTTGTTAAAACAGATATATTGAGGCGTAGACATGTTGACCTAATTATTGGGATGGCCACGGGGAAGTAGAAAGAGATCCTCACATAGTAATATAAGAAAAAGATGGAGGCAAGAAAAGAAAGGGAAAAAGTTAGAGACAAGGAAAGAAAGGAAAGAAAGGGCAAAAGATAAAGACAAGGAAAGAAAGGAAAGAAAGGGAAAAAAGATAGAGACAAGGAAAGAAAGGAAAGAAAGGAAAAAAAGAGGGACAAGGAAAGAAAGGAGAGAAAAGGAAAAAAGATAGAGACAAGAAAGAAAGGACAAAAGATAGAGACAAGAAAAGAAAGGGAAAAGATAGAGACAAGGAAAGAGAAGAAAGAAAGGGAAAATAGATAGAGACAAGGAAAGAAAGGGCAAAAGATAGAAACAAGGAAAGAGAGGAAAGAAAGGGAAAATTGATAGAGACAAGGAAAGAAAAGAAAAAAGAAAGGGAAATAGATAGATACAAGGAAAGAAAGGGAAAAAAGACAGTGACAAGGAAAGAAAGTGAAAAAAGAGAGACAGGGAAAGAAAGGAAAGAAAGAGAAAATAGATAGAGTCAAGGAAAGAAAGGTCAAAAAGATAGAGACGAGGAAAGAAAAGACAAAAGATAGAGACAAGGAAAGAAAGGAAAGAAAGGGAAAAAAGATAGAGACAAGGAGAGAAAGGACAAAAGATAGAGACAATCAACAAGAGAGGAAAGAAAGGGAAAATTGATGGAGACAAGGAAAGAAATGGAAAAAATATAGAGACAAGGAAAGAAAGGAATAAACTAAAAAAGATAGAGATAAGGAAAGAAAGGAAAGAAATGGAAAATAGATAGTGACAAGGAAAGAAAGGAGAGAAAAGGAAAAAGATAGAGACAAGGAAGGAAAGGATAGAAAGGGAAAAAAGAGACAAGGAAAGAAAGGAGAGAAAAGAAACTAATGGGACTCAGGAGACGATTTAAGAACAGGCCAATCTCTGTATACAATTCAATGGATATTCTCTCTGGAAATGTTGTATTTTTTTAAAATAAAAACAATAAGAATAATACGGTGAAGCATTTTTTGAAAGAATATATATAAAAATATATCTTCTTTTAAAAAAATCAGATATTATTTAAAATGAATATAAATAGAATAAAATAAAAAATATAAGCATAAAAATATACGAATACTGATACTGCTAATAATAATAATAGTAATATGAAGATGTTACGAATAAACTATACAATTATACCTACAAAAAAACAAACACCTACAACACCTATATACATATACATAAACACAAACAGATATATATATACATACATATACGCATTAATACACATATATATGAAATCAAATTCATAAAAAATCATATATTTTTCCTTTTATAAACCCGTATATGTCTAATTTTGTAACATAAAATCCCATATCCATACATACATACACTTTCACATGTATATAAATAGCAACATATCTATACACATCACTTCACATACACATTTACATACGTATAAATCATACACAGACATTCATCTACATACATACATATATATACATTTTTATATATATTCACAAATATACACATATATACATACATTCATACACCCATAATTAAATACACACAAATTCAATATATATTCTCAAACACATGTTATAAACACATATAAACACAACTACACAAAGACACATATGTATTAAAATAAAGTTAAATATAACTATAGATACACACATGCATATAGATATATATATATACATACCACACATATATACAAGAATATATACAAATAGATTCATCTAGGCACATAGAAGTATATACCTACCCAAAAAACATATAGATGGAAACATACAAATACATATATATATTCACTATACAGACTGAAATACATAAACAACCATATAGTACACACACATATATACATATACATACACATGCACATATATATATTTATATATATATATTCGAACATATATACCTGTATACATACACAAACGCATATACACATACATACACATAGATACACACATATAATTATCCTTTCATACATTCATGTAAACACAGATATACGTACATATATGCGAAAACACATATAAATAAATAAGCATACATATATATGTGCATACACACATTTACATATAAAGACAAACACATACACACCTACCCATATATGCATGTATACAGAATTAAAACAATAAGTCATACAATAATAAAGTTATAACATGCACTAAAACATGTTATTGTTAAGTCAGATATCAGATTTTTTAATAATAAGCTTGTTCAAGACAGAAATTGTTTGAAATTTTGAATTGATGTTTATGCTTGCATTTGAATATAAGTTCATTGCGTTCGTTAAGTAATTCCTCCGGGTTATTATATTTAATAATAATGATTTTTCCTTTAATACAAAGATCACATTTGTCTCTGAAATTGTTAGTAGTTCTGGCTCTAGATATTATCTTCCGTTTCAATTTCGAGGGGAAGACAATGTCAACGAGATCCCAATAATGTTTGGATAGTGATGTCTGTTGTTTTAATGTTTTGTGGCCGAAAGTGTGTCGGTGGTTATAAAGACGTTGCTTCCAACATCCCATGGAGATTCCAATATAAAACTTTTTCAAATTTATATTTTCCGTCGCCTCTAAGTGTTGACTTCTATGTTCACTTTTATATTTACACACGCTCTATCTCTGATATTGAGCGAGCACTTTATTCCATAAATATAGCACACCTTAAGACTATATTTCTTTATATATATATATATTATTTTAATTTTGCGTATATTCATAATAATCAACAATTAGGAAGGCCGTAGTTAGAGAGAATATTGAAGGAACAGAAGGTAAGGAAAACAGAAGAAAAGGCTTATTAATTACTTATACATAGATCACTAAGTCAACTACTCCTCAAATCCTACTCTACCCAAACTATTTACCATATCTATAAGCACAAGCAGATCATTACCATTGTATGGAAGAGCAGGAAGTATTCTGAATCCTACGCTAGAATACACACACACACACATAGATACAGTGGTTGGACAAAATAATTGAAACACTTTTTAAATTCAAAGAAAATTTATTTAATATGGAGTTGGTCCTCCTTTAGGCTCACAGACAGCTTTAATGTGTCTAGGAATGGAATCATATAGCTTCCTGACTTCATCCAGAGGAATTTTCAGTAATTCTTCCATTAAAACCTTCTCCAGCTCTTTACGGCACGACGGTGGAGGGTAGCGGCTCCTAACTTCTTGCTCCAAAAGGCACCACAAATGTTCAATAATATTGATATCAGGAGATGGGGGAGGCCATTGCATGTGTTCTAGCTGACTTTCATGCTCTTCATACCAATTCTTAACTACTCGAGCGGTATGTATTGGAGCATTATCGTCTTGGAAGATGCAGTCACCATCAGTGAATAAAGTCTTGTCCATTGGATGAACATGATCTCCCAAAATGTTCAGGTAATCTTTGCTGTTGATTCTACCATGTAGGGCAACTATTGAACTGAGACATTTCCATCATATGGCGACCCAAACTATCACTGATCCACCTTCATACTTCACTGTTGGAAGAAGGCAGTCAGAGTTATAAGCTTCTTTGGGCAGCCTCCACGCATAAACTCACCCTGAAGTTGGGAAAAGAGAAAAACTGGACTTGTTTGCGAATATGACTTGCTTCCATTGGTCTGCAGACCAGTCATGTGATCTCTGCACCACTTCAACCTCTTTTGAATGTTGCAAGTGGAGAGAAGAGGTTTCCTCACAGCGGCTCTTCCATGATATGCAGCCTTATGGAGCTCACAGTGAACAGTTTTAGTAGAAACTGAACTATTCAGATGGTTATTCAACTCAGCAGTCACTTTGGCCGCATTTGTCCGATGATTGTTTGCCACATTACGTTTCAATGCACGTCAATCCCTGTCAGTAAGTTTGCAAGTCCGGCCCGAATTGCTACGGTTGCTAGAGGTCTTGCCCTGATTCTCGAATTGCATCAGTGTTCTTGATATGGTATCTTTTCAAAAATCAAACAGTTCAGCAACCTTAGTGATCGAGGCTCCTGCCATGTGAGCTCCAACAATTTGCTCTTTTTTCGAGAGGTCACGCATTTAGCTTAAATTTTACTAAATTCTAAAAATAAACGGACAAAGATAGTAAATTAGATAAATAAGCGTATTTACAATAGATATAACCTGCAATTGCGAACTTTTAGTTAAAGTTCTTAATATATTAGTCGGCTATCCGTGAGCATACGTACTTTTCTTGTGATTGGTAGTTGCCGTTTTAATAAGTTGTTCTCTCCATTTATTTGATCAAGGAAGGTACATGTTGGACTCCCAAAAGATCGTTTCCCAGCATAAAATTATGTCAATGCTTTCAGTCTTTGTTTCTACTGTAATGTCCACTGACGTTTACTCTCTTCACAGCAATTATAGCCGTTATCTTTGGCAGGACACGATAGATCATTTGGTTCGTTGTATATTGCTCCTAACTGATGTTTTCCCCTATTATTACCATCTTTGTATAAGTACCATCAATTTTATAAATAGCTCACGTTCAATTTTTTTTCAATATTTCGTAGCATCCTCTTAGAAAAATTGACGCCATTTTGCTTGTCTAGAAACCCGATTTGCATCCTCTAAACGCCCGAGTTCTTCAAAAGTAACCAACTTAGAACTGTATGTCGTATTATTTGATCAACTGCCAGGGTTTTAATCTGATTCTATACATCAAACATTATTCGACTTACAAAATTAGTATTAGTTCTAAAAATTCGAAGTTAAATCAATATGAATGATTTCTCCTCGAATCATCATCAAATGATCCACAGATTAAGTTGGTATATTTTTCGTTTCATTTTATATGTTGGTCAATATAAAAAAAAAACTAACGTGAACATCGGTATTCCATAGAATTTTGCAGGAAATTTCCACATCAGGTTTTCTTTTGTAAATAAATACCTTCGTAGTTACCTTTAATTATTAAATTGTAATTTTCTTTCTGCACTGAAATTCCAGCTAAGATATCTGCTACAAGTGAAATTTCTCGATCCATCGAATTCATACTAACAGGTCAAAGGTGAACTTCTGTGTGTTTAAAGTGTTTGGCATGTATAGAATTAAATAACAAAGAAGAATATGAAACACAATGTTTTATTAATTATGTCGTTCTCTCTTTAGATATATTCATATGTATATATATATATATATATATATATATATATATATATATATATATATGTATATGTATACATAAAATGTCCACTCATATATATAAATATATATATATATATATATATATATATATATAATGTTCACTTCTATATAAATATATATATAAAATGTTCAATTATATATATATATATATATAAAATGTTCCCTTATATATATAAATATATATATACATTGTCCACTTATATATATATATAATGTTCACTTATATATATATATATATATATATATATATATATATATATATATATTCGTATAAGTGAACATTGAATGAAACAGCCTGTTGCCTCTGAGTGCTGACTTCAATGTTCACTTTTATATTTACATACACTCTATCTCTGATATTGACCACTTTATCCCACAAATATAGCACACTTTAAAACTATATTTATATATATATATATATATATATATATATATATATATATATATATATATATGTATGTATGTATGTATGTATGTATGTATGCATCTATGTATGTATGCATGTATATATGTATGTATATATATAAAGGTATAATTGCGTAAAATTTTACATGACGGCAAAACTAACTCAAAAGCAATATAACCTTTCTTAAAATACATATACAAGTAGATTTGAATTTTAACTCGTTCAAAATGGCAAATGACGTCACAGATTCTTCTTCGCCGAAATTACTCGTCTGTACCTTCTCACATGCGAGTATCGACATTTTCCCTTTCTTCGCCTACTCTTAAAAAGTAGTTAAAAAGAGTTTGACGAGACCATTCGCGTGGATTTGATTTCACGAAAAACATATCAACAGTTAGGTTGAGAATTACCTAATACCAACCACCGAAAAAGTACTTTTGAACGGAGTCCTTGTTTCTTCTTCCTCCTCTTGTTTTTCTTCTTGTTTTTCTTCTTCTTCTATGTGTCGTGTCCATTCAGGATGAGGGTGATCATAGCCCTTTACACGTTCCCCCCTCTTTTGTTTAGCTCTTGGGATGCATTTTTCGCTAACCCGATACACGTTCAGATTCCGACTGCAGATTCTCCACCTTGGAATCACATGACCAATTAAGTACTCCTCATATTGAACTGACTTTGATGATTAATGGCGACCAGAATGCATTCTCAAAAAGAAGAGATCATTTTGCACACTTTCTTCAATACAAGTCCGAATACGCCACTCACCATAATGTTGAAAATGATTAGATTATTTTTAACTTTTTTGTTCTACACACTAAATTTCAAAGTCTGCTAAAACTTTCTCTTAGTCGACGACTCTCTTTCTCTCCCTCCCCCTTGTCTCATCGCCTTCAAAATATTACAGTTTCTCTCACCTTCAGAAAAGCAACTTATCTGCTTTTCACGTTTTTTGTTTACCATCGAACTTGGAGAACCAAGTTCGAATTCCAGTCGGTGTCGTTGCCTTCACTTGAGTGTAAGTGACTTTGGGAAAGTTATAAATCCACCTCATAAGGCCTTCATCTTAAAACATCATCGTTATTCTTAAAAAAACCATTGATAATTTTAGTCATAACCCGAAACAATCTTAGAATCTAAAATATGGTTCGGCTTTAAATAACCTAGAAAGGGTTGATAACCCCTAAAACAAATCAATCAATCGAGAAAGGATCACCGACTGTTTCAACCTCTTTTCGAAAATCTTACACTATTTTAAAGTAAGAAACATGAAAAATTACAATAATAAATTATTCATTTTTTATCATTAATCTGACCATAATTTTCCCTGACATAATCCCATTTTATTAACAGTTTTTCTTCGTCTCCTTATTATTATTATTTTATTATTATTATTATTATTATTATTATTATTATTATTATTATTAGTTAAAGGAACTCGGCCATCTGTTGTAGAGTGATATTTTCGCAGTAAACTATAGTTGGCGAGTTCAAATTGGTTTAGGTAAGTCTATATTGTATTAGGCTAACTTACTCATAGTTTATAGTTAATGTGATTACCATAGAAGCACATTTAGTAGATCAAACTTACTAATCACAACTGGTGTTAGTCAATCACACTGAATGCCACAATATATTAAATTTGTACTAGACTAAGCTACGATTTTAAGCCAATCCCATAATATCGAAATCTTTCTATTGGCTATGAATGAGGTGTGTCTCTCTGCTGGAGTCCATGAAGTGGATTGATCTGATACAAGAATATAATTATAGATTTTCTTTGAGGAAGTTTCCAAAGACTAAGGGGAAGTAACAAAGTTATTTCTGGGTGGACGGATGCCCAAATAGAACCACCTCCCTTTGAATACGCAATCATTTTATGTCCAAAATACATTCAGCTTTCGGCTACAAAATTGGATATACAAATAACACACCAATAGTTATATTAGAATCAATTGTAACAGATAATCGTTATTCCCAAATGTTTTTACAAACAAGAAAGAAAAACAGAGGAAATTGTTTATCTTTTGACAGGAATTAAAAATATTACATGTATTGCATAAGGGAAGTGCTTAATTTATTAAAATTAAGACATTTTTCTGACATTAACTTTATTAAACTACTTTCGTTTTATTCTGCAAAACATCTGCCATTTAACTTCATACTTTCAGAATATTTTTTTTATTTTTGTTTTAGTAAAGTATTTCTCTACATGCTTTTTTGACCTTTTCTTGAGAATTATTCTTCCATTGAGATATTTCATTACAACTTAAAAAATAAATGTAGTTTATACGGTAAATGAATGGCAATCTGGCAACCAAACTTAGAGCGTGGGGATGAAAGAATTGTTTCGTTTGTCATTATCTTGATTTAAAATATGCCTTGTATGGTAACTAATCCGGGCACTTTGTCTTCCCTGGTCTAACCAGGAACTATACATGTGAAATAAATTGTTTACTTCCCTGGAACGTTCTCATGATAGGTAACTATTCTTCATTCTCAACATCAGCACAGCATTATCTGTTGGGATGAAGATCCACTTTCTGTTTATTTAATCGTAGTCCATTTCACAGGATAAGCTGTTTCTTTTATTATATCTTTCTGCAAAGAATCCACTTTTCATTTCTACGCCAGAATTTGTTTTAAAAGCTAGATGTGTAAATATAGTTGTATTTTACTGATATTGAAGCGACGCATTAATCGAATAAAATAATCAAACTATAGAAAATGGTTTCCAACATTTTGATTTGGAAAGTTTCAGCCTGTTTACTACCTTCTATATCTTATAGCGAAATCAGCAGGTAGCCATTACCTGTAACAAGATAAAATATATGGTTGTCATCAAGGAAAGAAGCCCAAGATGTGAAATACGAATTGGAGATATCAAAACATCAAACAAATGCAGAAGTTTCAATATCTGGAATGTGTTTAAACAGAGTATGGAAAAACAAGCCACCGAAATCGGAACAAACACTGGAATAGCAAAAGACGAATTCCAAAATCTAAACAAAGTACAAAAAGACAGGAATATTTCGTTCGAAACACAGAAAATAATGAACTATTGGGTAATAACAATCCTATTATATGACAGTGAATGCAGGACAATAAATATGTAAGATTCTGGCAAGAAAATTTGTCTAGCCAAACAGCGAACCAACTTTCTTAGTAATTGGCCCAGCAATGGATCCAATTACAACCTATTCACTTCATATCAGCCAAAAATGTTAATCCAAGAAGTCGAAACAAGTAACTCTCCTGGAGGTTTACAGAAACGAAAGACAGAAAGAGGTCTCTCAGATGATTAATAGAGAACAGTTTTGTTTTGGAAGAGTGAATTGAATTGTGAAGCCATTCTTTGCCTCAGTTAACAAAAGACTGTAGGCCGTTTTTGAGATCAACCGCCAATTTGAACCTACCTCCAAGAGTAAACTGAAGGTAACAGAAATGTGGTTCTACAGGCGAATAATAAGAATACCTTGGACAGAGCGCGTAAGCAATGAATAAATCTTACTGAA
>OZ010585.1:3351348-3471348 GCA_963932145.1 Acanthosepion lycidas | reverse complement strand
AAAATATTCTAGAACATTGTCATTTAGACTGATTACATGATTGCTGTCAGTAAATAAAAGTTAGTTTGTGAAATCATTCATCGTTTGTTTAAATCGTTTAAATATGAAAGAATGTAAAATAGCAAAACCTTGTGTGAGAATGACAAAAGCTGTGGACCAGAAATAGTAAAAATATTTGGTCCACTGGGAACCTTCCTCAGGGAAGAAAGAGGAGAGATTAGTGAAAACAAGACAAGAAAAAAGAATCACCAAGACAGTGTGTTATTTCTGACGAGAGAATGTTGGGAAATTGCTTGGGATTCGAGATTATGCATTTTCATTCGATGCCTAACAATGATTACAATGAACATCTTGATTACTGTTTCAAATGCATATCGAAAATATATAAATATGTGTGTGTGTGTGTGAGTGAATAAATATAACTTTGTCTCTCTACTTCTCTCGTTCTTATATATATATATATATATATATATATATATATATATATATATATATATATATATATATAAAGAGAGAGAGAGAGTCATAGTTTTTCTCTAATATATAAAGTGTAGAGTAATTCAGTTCTTTTAACCGGACAGCCAGATTACTCGTACGTATGATTTCATTTTACTGGTGAACACTTACACAGAATCGACAAAAATATCCGTGTTTAGAAACCCGCCTTCAAATTTTGTCGAAGTATTTTTGATACACCATATATATATATATATATATATATATATATATATATATATATATATATATATATATATATGTAACGGTAATGAAAAGAATATAAATTCAAACAAACCTAACAGTAATTTAAAAGGAACCTCAATACAAAAAGTAGAGCAATAGTAGTTATTTATTATAAGTTATTACATACGAACAATATAGACTGTTTCATGCTGAAGATGAAAACATGCATGAAAAAGTTTTCGCCTCAAAGTCTTCACTTCAATGTTCTTTTTACATATATATATATATATATATATATATATATATATATATATATATATATATATATATATATATATATTGGATTCGAGCAAGTATTTTGAATGTCAGTTCTTCTTGCTGAAAAGTTTACTATAAGAACAATATATCTCTCACTAGTTTTTGCAATAGAGAAAATCATTTTTCCGAATAAAGACCCAGTAAATATTAATTGCCGATCATAAAATGTTAAATAGAATTTAGCTCATTGGAATGGTATATAAATCACCAGATGATCGAACAATTTTCACAATGTACGTAGCAGAAGAGCCACCTAAGGTAGAGGTTTACAGAGTCAAAGGAACAGTTTATGGGGAAATATGTGGGAGAGGGAATCGGACAGATTTTTAGCTGGCCAATGGCATCAAGAGGTTTGGCAACAAACAATCCTTCATTATGTACAAAGAGACTTACAGCCTAATGATCACTATACATAATAGAAACAATCTATGTAAAGGATAAGAAAGCTTGATATCTCTACGTTTTTCTTGTATTCGGAAAATTTATTTATTATTCGTTTCACCTATCATTCTTATTCACTTACTTGAAACTTCAAAAAAAAGTTTTTTTACAGAATTCCTGTTTGAACCCATTTGTTTCCTTTTAATTCGGGACAAGCGAAAACTAATGTCTGTTGAGCTAAACTTATATACAATAGTTTCATGCCGATAATTGCTCCAAGTTGTGCCATTAATGTAAGATATTATGCATATTGCTTAATATATATATATATATATATATATATATATATATATATATGATGGAATTCATTTTATTTTTGTTGTTTTTCTTTTTTAATGTTAGCATATTTGCATGCATTTTTTAAATCATGGAAAATTATTTCCTTATTTGTGGAAATAAAAGATTCTTTTCTTTACTATGACGACAAGGTGATCAAATTTCAAAACTAAATTGTTTGCCTTTTTATGATACTATATTTCTTAGAAAATATATTCAATTTAAATACAAAAGGTTTCATGAAAAATGACTTCCAATGATGCATTCATTCCGGCTTGTAGTTTCTGTTATCCGCGGTTTGTTCCCAAACAGGAAGTGAAATTAGATATGGTGACACAGATGTCAATATGCTTTTTACTTATTTGTACGTTTGTGTGTGTGTGCGTTAGTGTTAAAATTTATAGTATAACTCTCGAAACCATGTAAAAATATATTGACAAAACTTTATATATAATTCTATTTATTACCGAATAAAAATTAATTTACGGTTTAAAGAATTAAGTTTTTTGTCGAATTACTTTTTATTTATTGACTCAGTCCAATGTAGTGGTCGTAAAGTTTGAATTGGAGTGTAATGTATTCCTATGCTTTATTGCAACGTCAGTCAAATTATGTATATGCGTGTACATACCTTAAATGGTGCAAATACATGTCAGTCACTACGCACAAGACACACACACACACACACACACATATATATATATATATATATATATATATATATATATATATATGCACATATATATATGCATATACATGGCATAGACGTATGTAAAGTGTCACAGACAGTGTGTGTAAGGGACAAAGAATCAGTTGTTATTCATTCATTTCTCTTCTGCTTGTAGGGTTTGACAGCTTTTCCAGTGAATCGTATCAATCTGACGACATCTGATTAATCAGACAATGTTTAGCCCGGCTGAACAGGAAGGATGTCATTGCTAGCCAAACTACTGGCCTAACCGAAAGAATAGATAACATGACAAAAATAAGAAATAAAATTATTGATCAAATAAATTCGAAAGGCGGCAAGCGTGTAGATAGAAAAGTAAACAGAGAAGTCACCGATGTAATGGGAGAATGAAGGGGAAACATAGTCTTGTTTTTTTTTTTTTCAATCGAAATACTCCATTTGTCAAGCACGAAACCATGAAATATATAGTATCGATCCAAAATCTCTGTAGTACCATTCTCGCCATGAGGAAGCAGGATTAAGAAGAGCGTCCCAGATGAAGAAAGGCACAAATATTTTTTTTTCATTTGATTGTATTGATTTTGAGGTACTTTCGCCAAGAGAACAACAATCTCAGATTTAGCTGTCAAAGATATTATATCTTGCACTATACTCCTTACGTATATATATATATAAAACATACTTAAGAGAGGTATAAATTTAACCCCTCCCTATACTTTATATTGTCTGTTTAACTACCACTCTCAACCCCCTGTATTAAATTACAAAAATTACACTACCCACCAATTTCTAATCCCATTTTTCCTCTCAATTCGTTGTTGGAAGTTTTACCTGATGATCCTGAATCCTTAAAAAAGGATTTAGGTGAAATAAATTATCGTAATGGTACCTTAAAGTGGTTTGTTTTTCATTACATATATATATATATATATATATATATATATACCTAAAGATCCAGGTAAACCTACCTAGGTTTCACCTATACGGATCGTCAGGGTCAACTGGCGAGTTGACCCTGACGATCCATGAAACCTAGGTAGGTTTACCTGGCTCTTTAAGTTCATATTTAGGTTTGCTCTACTTAGAATATTGAACATTTTACGTAGTTACTTTTGTTTTACTCGTTTTGGAGGGTTTTTTTTTCTTTGGACCCTGAGTTTGAATTCTGGACGATTGTTTTCGCCTCAATTTCATGGACTTAGTTCTTTCTTTTTTATCCCTTATTTTCCCTTGGGCATTGGTTTGTACAATTACAAGACAAAATACCTAAGGTTTTTCCAAACGAGTATAACTATTTATATATATATATATATATATATATATATATATATATATATATATATATGTGTGTGTGTGTGTGTGTGTGCTCGCGTGTGTGTGTGTTTTTGTTTGTTTGTGTGCGTGTTAATGTGTCAGGTCAGTCCAGATACCTTGTGTGACTGCTATTAGTAAAGCTGTAAACCAGTTTTACCTGTTTCAGCCAACAGAGAGGTTAAACTATGTGATAAAAACATGCAGCCTTATTAGTTGTCCAGTCATCTCATGTATGTTTGCCCCAGAGTAAGTGCTTAAAGGGATAGAGAGGCTGCCATATGTGTCGCAGAAACATGCTGTATCGCCATCTTGATGTGTAGATCTCTCTACAAAGTCCTGTGGCGATGGAGGAGTGGCAACGTGTCCACACTTGACGGGCTGGGAGGCACTTATTCACAAATCTGAACATTGGAGGTTTGGGGATTATCTAACATCGCTGTTTTGCTGGTTGAACAGCAGCATTCTTCGGCGGATTCTTTAACATCTGAGCAGCACTTTTCAGGGAAAACTGCTCATCCCTGAATAAGGGAAGGGTCTAGAAAAAGTGACCTAAAGAAAAACTCCGGCTGTCAGCGGTTTTTCATCTTTGCAGGCGAAAGAAAGAAGTCAAAAATCGAAAGTCAAAATGAAATTTTCATCAGCAAAGACACTTCATGAAAGTTGGTTCTTGCAATATGAGAACCATTTTTGATAGTGATTAAAGTAAAAGACCTCAATGCAGAACTGCCATTGTCGCAAAGAAATTATCAATGAAAATATTGACTTAGCAGCTCTCTCTGAGATCCTCTTTAGCGATGAGGATCAACTGGTGGAAAAAAGCGTAGGCTAGGGTTGGCAATCTAATCCTCAAGGCATAACTGACATGACTATTCCGATGCCTCTGCCATTCATGACATTAATCTCTTTCTATGATCCTAGCATGTCCAATACTCAGGAAATGATAATTGCTTTCTACGAAAACCTCCATTCAACGCTGTCAAAAATTCCTCAGTCTGATAAATTCTTCTTTTGGGGGATTTTAATGCTATGCCGGCATATGTTGTTAATACTGTTTTTTGTTATATACAGAGCATTTACTTAAATATTTGTATCTATAAAAATAGCCTATAAACAAAAAATATATTAAAATTATTGTTGGACTTTATAATATATATATATATATATATATATATATATGTAAATGGACATTAAAGTCACCACCCAGAGGCGTCAGTCAGCTTCATACTCACCGCTATCGTTTAGTATGATTATGTAAACTTTATTTTCTCACACATACACACACACACACACACAGACACATATATATATATATATATATATATATATATATATATATATATATATATCAAGTTCTTGGTCAGACAAGCGAAGGAATATTTTTTTAAAAAATGGCTCAGTACACAAATTATAAAGAAATTCATCGTATGGTGCAGATTATATTAAAAATAGAATTTGCCGGGTTTCTACTATAAGGTTTCTTCGATTGGTATTGGTAAATTATGCTTTTTAAACACACAATTTTATCGTTTATAAACGTCACATCACAACAGGAAGATCTACAGAAGAGTGTATGAAAAGAGTAATTATAACCTCATTGAAAACAAAATAATTTTTGTTGCATTCACACTCATCCAGATTCGTATAGGCCCAAAATATATCTATTTACATGCCTGCATTTAGGCATTACTTCTGACCTTTCGTTTAATCATTTTTTCAGTTCGGATATGTCAGCTTTTCCTCTTGTCATTATTTAAAACACTTTTACCAATACTACAAGATTTGCCCTTTTTCAAAATACTCGAAATTTTGTATAAACTATTCGAAGTTTGGACACATTATTCTAGAAAGCATGATGCAACATTAAGCATGCACTTTTCAACAACAGAATTATCCTTACCAAATTTTTTATGTGTATACATTCTTTTTATGGATACACTTAAGTAAATGTTCTCTTTATAATAAACAGCATTAAAAACATTTACCGTCCTGAATGTCCAAGAAATTTATAATAAATATTTAAATATTTGTATGTATAAAAAGAACGTATAAACATAAAAAAAATGTCTTAAATAATTGACGGACTTTGTCCATTTCATAATGTATGGCTTCATTTGTTTACATTGGGATACTCATTGAGTAGATATGAATGAGTGAATCTGATTATATATATATATATATATATATATATATATATATATATATATATATATATATATATATATATATATATATGGCAATAGGAAAACTAGTCAGCAATTACTAGTTTTCCTATTGTCATTTTTATTCATAAATATTGTCTTCTCTACTGGTTAAATCGGAGAAATTTTCACACACACACACACACACACACACATATATATATATATATTATATATATATATATATATATATATATATATACATATATATATATATATATATATATATATATATATGTATCTATGTATGTATGTATGTATGTATTATCAGATTCACCTTAATTATAAATAAGATAAAAAGCAAAAATATACATAGTACATAGAACATATTACTTCACGATCCTAACACACATCTTATCATTTGCTGTAAAAGGTTCAGAATAAATAAAGTAATCATTAACAACGAACAACACATCACAAATAGCCCGTATGTAAAGGTAATGTTATTTATTTACTGTTAAAATATGGGGTAAATCAAAACTCAAAATAAGATCCTCGAATCAAAGCGAACACCAAAGAAATCTCCTGGTCTCAAAAAATCCATTCAGTCATATTTCAATCGTAGACACACTAACTAAAAAGCTAAGCTAAAGATCCCACAGAAATAGAAAATATCCCTAATAAACAATATTAAAGCTTTCGATGAAGAGGTAAAGAAAGCTATTAAACTAAAGAAATCTATTAAAACAATATCACTTTACATTTGAGGCTGGACTTTTGGTAATAGGTTATTTTGTCCTTGAATTCAATAATAAGTTTTTCAAATACATGAAAGAAGTTTGAGATCTGAAACGCATCCACAAAATTTAAGGCTTAATTCTCATTAATGCATTATGAAAACAGAAAAGCAATGCTCAATACTTTTCATGTATGCCTGAGTGATTCATATTGGATCTTTTTTGGTGGTAAAAGTATTCATGAATATAATATTAATGAAGTAATAATGTCGTTTTTTGACGTATTTTTTAACGGCAAAAATCGACATTATTACGTCATTATTTTTGCACCAACCTAATATGAACGTGAACTTTTCAAGATGGCATCCTCATAATAGCATACATATAATCAAACATGCTCTACCAAGTGCACCAAGAAAGAGGATTCATTATAAACCTTTCCAAAATAGAAACTATGATCTGAAATTAGAAAGCAGTAGTGGCACGTACCCTTTAAAACAATCAGAAAAAATAAGACTTAGTAAATGTTTAGACTTAGTAAATGTTAAACACTTCAAATAACTCGACGTATTTTTCAGTTATAATAAATTTAGTATAATAGGGAAATTGAATGTAGAATGGTCTGTGCCAGAGTTAGGTGCCCACAACATCGCTTCAAAACCAAAAAGATTATGCTAAAAACTCAGAACATTCATTTGGATGTCATGCCTAGCGTCAAACCCGTTCAGAAATATCTAAACTGTCAGCTGCATACAAAAGGTTTTGAATGTTTCAAAATGGCTTTGCGCAGGTGAAACCTGGAGGTTTTGCCAATAACCATCTTTCTTCGAACCTTGTGGACAGACACTACAGAATCACAAAGAAATGTGCCAAATAACAAAAATCATTTCACTCAACGACTTTCAACAGTAACAACAGCTAAGATGGGTATGACGTATAACTTGATGAGAAAATAATGACATTTTTACAGTGAGATTCACACGGGAGCCACTCGAGGTAGAGTATCTGAGTAAGGGGCAAAGTTTATGTGGTTACGTGGGGAAGATAACTGTTAACTCTAGACTTGAATTGGTTAGAATTGTAGTAAACCGGAAAATATAATCTTCAAGAGTCGATTTCACTGAGCAGTGGTTCGCTCGAAGAAACTGCTTGAGTGAAACAAACTTCTCACCAACTGAATACAAAGGGAATGAAGGTGGTTTGTTACAATGTGTGTAGCATGGTGAGTTCTAGCCGTGAAGGTTATAACCAGTGGCACCAAGGAATATAGTTCGTGTAATCACTTTCCATGGATGTATCGAGATAGCAGTGAGCGTCTTGCTACAACTTGTGTATGAGAGACGAGGTTCCATGGTAAAAAATGATCTATCACCTGCAAGGACACAGAGACACTTTTGGACTCTATCGAAACATTCAAATGAGGACTGGACAGTTCGTAACCAAATATAACAACTGTACTCCATTTTAGGCCTAATCTTGTAAAGGTAGAGGATAGTACAAAGAGTCACATACAGAGAACTTTTCCTGCATCTTAAACGATGGATTTTATGGACGACTTCCACTAGGTGTCTGTTTTGAGTTTGAGGTCTAATTGTGGCTCAAGGCAAAGCGACATCCTGAGGGGACATCCATTCACATGACTGGTCGTAGTCCAAGGTCTGATCGACGATGATGGAATATAACGATAATTGATTCGACATAATCAAGTTGTTGATATTCCACATTACTTCAAACAAAAGGTTGTACCCTTAAAAAGCTTATAAACAGACAAAGGTGTAATCGAGTGGAAGGAACTGCAACTCGGGCGTAGATGGAAGAAAGAAAGATTTATTGTAAAAGAGAATACACTACTGAAGACAGGAAATCGACTAACACTTCCCAAATAGACAGACTCTCAGAAAGACAGTCACTGATGTGTCCTGTGCACACTACATATATATTACTGACATACTCAGTCCACAATAGGTAATAGGGAGAGTAGAACATTCCATTACAACAGGTTAGGAAATAAATCTTCATCAATACTAGAAAGAAAAGTGATAACAGCTACTGAAATTTAGAAAACTATTTCCCCGAAAAAGTGTGTTAAGAGAAAGATTTTATAAATTTCAATTTACTTTTCATTTACACATTCGCCACAAGAACCCATCAATCACCGTTAATCTTACATATACCACAATGTCGCATATGCACAGGGAACCTTCAAAGAACCCTGCCATAAAGATTTTCAACAGTTCAAAAATGTCTCTTTTTTTCTTTATCTTTTTTTTCTTTAAATGTATATGAAAATATAATGGTCATGAAATGATGGATGAGGGTATGAACCCCAAAACAAACATTCAAACTAAATATAACGGATGTTAAGGACCCATCTACCATACAAATATGAGTGACCACTGTATTCTGCCTTTAAACAGA
This sequence comes from Acanthosepion lycidas, assembly GCA_963932145.1. Classification (NCBI taxonomy): domain Eukaryota; kingdom Metazoa; phylum Mollusca; class Cephalopoda; order Sepiida; family Sepiidae; genus Acanthosepion; species Acanthosepion lycidas. The sequence continues at coordinate 3,462,334 of OZ010585.1, read as the reverse complement.
ATCAAACAGTTTACTCACGAACAGAGAGGGACGGATAAAAAATTAAATGAAGGAGTGGGTAAATCAAAGAATGAACCAGTCGAGATGAAAAACAAAAAAGACACAAACTTGACGGGGTGGGAATCTTAATAGGGATCATAACAAAAGAGAATGCCGGGAACAGGTCAGCCACAAAACTTACTCATATTAACCAGGTACACAAGAATAGTCATTCTTAACCACGGGAGGTTCACAGAAAACCTCCGTGTTACGGCAAATGGGACTTAAAAAAGAAAAACAAGGCTGACCCAGTTCACACGACCCAAGCTCGCCATATTGACCCACCTTTCGCAGAAATCTGTCGATAACAAAAATTCTACATCAGTTTTGATCTTCATCTTCAGCTGATACCCAATGGATCCGACCAGATTCTGAGAAGAACAAAATTCCGTCTATCTGCAACGTCCACACCACCATTTTTCCACAGGGTAGCAACGTGAGAAACACCGTTTGTTTTCACCATATTATCGCAAGCGTATGTGTGATCGATGCACATGAGAAGTTCGGGGATCGATACGAGCCGTCAACTCACTGACATAGTCCCAACTGAAGACAATGGTAGGTGTGCGAAGCCGTTTCATCTAAACCGATGACAGTCGTTAAAATCCACCCAGCCCCCTCGGAAAGAAATGAGAAATAATAATTGAGGAAAACAGCAAGCCCACGGACGCCTTCTTACGGTCCTTGCAGACAGGAAGTACAGACAACCGGTAAAGGATAAGAGGATAAGACGTAAGTGGCACACACTTCCTGGAAAACCACCGTCAGATCCAAGTTCGGACCGCCGCTCCGTCCTTTGACCGTACATCCGATCAGCTGGAGCCCGGTCCCAAACTACATTCCAAGAATGCTGACGGGTCCACCTGTCCAAATAGAGGGGCCCAGAAGAGCAACCTCATTCCAGGCACCAACCCGCAAGCCGGAAGACATGTTATGCTTAATCTTAGAACTCGTCACCTTCTCGTGCCGTTCGAACGGCTTCCGTCCAACCTCAATGTCGCTGCGACATGAAAATTTATACGCCATCGACGTACACAGAAATCCTGGCACGAGAACTTCCAGGTGCTCTAAAGGCAGCGATTCCAAGTAGGACCAGGACTGGACGCCCTGTCCCTTAGCAGGCGAAGGAGAAGCTTCCACACGAAAGCGTAAAATAGAAGGTGACAGCCGGAAACTCTAGGACAGATTATGACACCGCAAAGCGCGCGACCACTTTCTGTTCACCTGTACCATAGCACTGAGGGAGCGATACAGGAGAAGTCGGGTTTAAATCCGGCAGCCTGCAGGGCAGCATCCTGGTACTGATGGACAAATCTATCGAACGCCTTGGGCTGATCCAAAATTATCAGTGCGGCTTGATCGTCGTCTTTTACACTCTATGATTGTGCGGATCAGATACAGTTTGCTCTAAAGACATAATGCTATCCTTAAGCCTGTTTCACTACTTATTCCCAATAACCACTCCCAATAATTCCCGCTGCACTAATCTAGTCAGATGTTGGCGGAAGTCACGCCTATCCAGTAAAGACAGATTGAACTTCTAGTATCCATCCATTCTAGGCCGAGCACCTTAGTCTATGGTTCTAACCCATGGAACGTGAGGCAATCCAGCAAATCTAGATCTACCCTTCTCACTAACATTCTGTCCAGATAGATGAATTTCCAGGATGATGGCCACTTATGAGACAACGTCCACATCTCCCCTTTGGATGATCGACCCGGTATCGAAACTAAACTCGCCGATCAGATAAACCAATCTATGATCGCCTGAACTCCCCTGTCTAATTTGAGACGAATCCACGAGGAACTGCTCCAACTGACGTAAAAAAGAAACACACTCCGTCTGATCCTTGAGTGCATAAACCGCAACGAACTACTACTCACGGCAATATCAACCACGATCGACCAGCAGGCATCTACATGGGCAAAGGCCACCCTCGCACTTAGGGTACGTTTAACCAGAAAGGAAATACCTCTTGCCAGCTGGTCCTTGTTTGCTGAATAGACAACAAAATCCATAGACACTACACCAGCATCAACATCGCAACAAATCGCGGACACATCTGCACCTAAGGAGAAGAGATCACAAACCAAGCGGACAACTTTACTCCACTCTCTCCAGCCCTTCGCATTCAAGTTGACTAGCTTGATAGATATTTTGTAAGCGGGTTCCCTTAAACGAAGACTGGACGGAAATCTGAAGGAGTCAGGATCCCGAGGGATTGTCCTAGGCTCCCAGTGCCGAGGTTGAAAATAATTCGTCTATCGGTGACAATACCGTCGACGTCCATAGGAATAGTTAACTTCAGGGCCCTGTATAACGAGGAGTGGATCAAAATTGGGGTCCACCTTGAACAAGTTTTAGCTAATTTTCGAAGCTTCAGGAAAGAGTCCTTGGATGTCGCAATAAGGTCCTATGCTTTTGCGCCTGCAATTCTTACTACAGTTATGAGCCCCCAGGCACAAATCGTCAGCCGATTTGCCATCGACAGATTAACTTAAACATGGGGTCTCAAGAGGGCCTTCCTCTGGGAGTTGAGGTCCCTCTCACGCACTTGTCTATCCATTAGACGGGTGTCCTGGAGTAGCAGCGGTGGATTGTAACTTGGTATGTCCCATGACTCGTTCTGGTCTACTACGGACGGCCTTCTGTTCTTTTATCCCATTTTCCTCAACCTTCCTTTGAAACATTTGTTCTTACGTTTTATGACATTAGTTGGAAAATCATTGCTTATAAAAATATAATGGATTTTCTCAAGTTTAGTCTGGGATGATAATTATATATTTTTCCTCCAAGCAGAGTTTCAAGTTTTGGAATTAATTGCTGTAGGCTTATGTTCTTTTTATTATTTTCCATATTTTTGGTGTAATTCGTTTTTGTTTTTAATTTCGCAGATATACTTGGAAAGCATTGCCCTGTTCGCATATTTACAGGGTCCCTCAGTTACTCCTATGTATATTTTTCTCTGTTATCTGCCGATTTTACAGTGGCTTCATACATTACATTATATGACAAGCAATTTCCGCTAAGAGACATTCATTATTTGCTATACAGTTACACGTGGGTTTGATTTGTCCGGGTAGTTTACTGCTTGTTGTGAATGTGTGTGTGTTTTTTTTTGGGGGGTAGGGGGGTATTCCTGTCATGTTTTCGATGCAAGTGTAGTTGTAGTTGCACTGAGAACTCTTTTATATTTACATACTCACTATTTTTTATATCGGGCACTTATAAACGTAGCTAGCCTTAAAACTCTATTTTTATCACACACATTCTCACATACATACACAAATATATACATATATATATATATATACATATATATATATATATAGAGAGAGAGAGATGAGGATGAATGCAGAATAGTGAATATCAGTATTCCATTTAATTATATGCTAGTTTCATTCTTATCTCCCATATCCAATGTTGAGAACTCTGCCCCCCCCCCACTCAATATATCAAATTTATCTATCTCTCAGTCTCTGTCCATACTTTATCTCTGTAGGCCCTCTACCTCAGACTGTTCATATCTATTTCAGTTTTTTCATATCTATCTATCTATTTTTCAACTTCCTTCTTTTCTCAGCTCTCCATTGGTTGCGAGGCTCTATTATTCTTCAAGAAGTAAATATATTATTGAATAAACAGTTAAGTTCGATAATGATATGTATTCATTGAATTGAATGAACATAATACAATCAAGAAGTAGAATGTCGCTTAGAGCTGACGTCAGTCTATATGAATTTGGACGAGTTCAAATCTTATTCTGGAGAGGTGTGCTTATCTCCACAACATATGAGTAGCCGTAAACATTTTGTATTAATACAAATATCTCTAGAGTAGTTATTTGATAGACAAAGAGAAAGGTGGATAATGTATTTATTGTCAACTCCAAAGCCAGATAAATATGGATGAACTAAAAATGATAGATAAAAGTTTTTCATCGAACACTAATATGTAATATCCACAACGCTTCTATCATTTACTCTCTTTGTCTAACGTGTCACCTATCTAGTTAAACAATGGCTTCTTTTATTATACATTTTCCCATTCCAGTTTTCATCTGGACGTTATAAATATTGTATCCATCTGCAGCTGATCGCTATGATGTTCATAGATTAAATGAGGAAAATGAATATCAAATAGGAAGAAATGAATTCTCGTAGACTTAGGCGAACTTTAAGAGAAGTGGCGAAATTATTATTTTTTTTTTTTTTTTGGCAAAATGACAGATTATTCTAAAAGAATAGATTAATAAATATTGAATCCCAAGTTCATGATCTAAAAGACTGGGCTAGCAATACAATTTACTTTACAATCATAGATAGATAGATATTGATAAGTATGTATGTATATGTAGGTGTGTATGTGTGTATATATGTATGTGTTTTTGTGCATATAAATAGTAGGTCTTTACTAGATTATATTTTTTAAATATTTTTATGTTTATGTTAAATTTGTAACCTGTAGGTGATATTACTTATAATTTCTCTTATAAATGCCTTCGTTTTTAGTTTGTGGACACCCACGCCATTTTTTCTCCATCTCTCTCATCATTTCTTCTATACATAAGGTTAGTAATGAAAAGCAGACGGAAGATTTTCACGTATACATCAGCAGTATGAATTGGCTGGATTTTAAGTTTACATCATATCGTTTTTTATTGTACGTAATGTCACAAGAAATGTATCCACAAGTTTCTGGTGTCTGCTTTCTTTTTGTTTTATTTTAAATTTAGGTCCGCGAATCGGTAGTGATTTATGCATCTGAAAATAATTCTTATTTATCTGTATCTCACTCATTTAAACCGTTATTTAACTCTTTACTTTAAAACTTCTCGGTGTTAAATTTTAATCCCCACCTTAAACATTCAGCTTTCCTGTTCTTCTTTCTTCTGTTACCCCCTCTCTAGTGCTTTCATATATTTTATCTCTCACCTTTGTTTCTCACTCCCATACATACACTCTCACTAAAAATTTTGTTTTTTATACTCGGGAGTTATATTTTCCAATTTCTTTTTGAATTTGTAGGTCTGATGAATTCGATCGTGATTACGATTCCAATGTAATAAATTATAACCATGGAATATTAGTGTTTGAGCCTTATATATATATATATATATATATATATATATATATATATATATTATATATATATATATATATATATATATATATATATAAGACGTTTATATATATATATATGTGTGTGTATATATATAAGACGTTTAGCCATTTTGATACCATTTGTCGTAAGAATCACTGAAAATCCCTTGGGTTATTCAGCAAGAAACAGAACAGGTTAAAATAGTTTTGTGTTAGATCCCCTGGGTCTTCCAAACTGAGCAATTATGAGAGAAATAAGATCATTCAGGTATTCAGTAATGGTACCAACATTCATACTCTGGCTTCTGTCTTAAAAGTTCATTTAAGAACCATCCAGAGAATGGTGAATACGTTTAAAAAAGAGGGAAGAGTATAGAGGAAATCTGGGTCAGGAGGTCACAACAGGAAGAGGTATAATCATTTCAACTTAGATGTGAGGAGATGAATTTGAAAAAACTCAACTCAATCCATAAAACATTTTGCACATGAGAGAGGAGTTTCAGCTATGGCAGTACAAAGAGCAGTGAAAAAAAGACTTGAAAATGAAATCGTAGGGGAAACCTGTGAGACACCTTGTTACTCCAGGACTGAAAGTTAGAATGTTAGAGAGGGCGAATATCATCTTGAATAAGTTGGAACATAAACCTGTAATAAATATATATTTCAACATGATTTCAATCCTTCATGAGCTTCGGATCCTTAGCTATGAACATATAATTTTCGTTTATGATTGATTTCATCACGCTTCTTTTCTTAAGCTTGGAAAGTAATTATACATTCTTATAGCTCAAATTAGAGATCGATAGTGTTATAAAAACCTCGGAGAATTCCAGTAAGGTAGCTTTAATCATAGATAGAACGGTTGAAAGCTTATTCTAACAATTAAACAAATTTACTGTTACACGATTTAGAAAAACTGATGTTACGCCCGGATATTAAAGTTGTATTTGGGAAGCTACATTTCATCCAAAAAAGTTTCATTACATTCAATCGATAACTATTTACCTCTTCAACCTTTAATTATATATTTTTAATATATGAATGCGGTGTGTATATCGGGATTGAAGTCATGAATAAATTATTAAAAGTTCATGCGCTTTTTTCTTTTTTTCTTTTTTTTCTTTTTTTTTTGGCTATATTCAAGTACTTTCCACAGTAACAGTCATTGGCACAATGGAGAGGTTATGAATATGGTAAGCAAGTTTTAGTTACTAAATCTTGGCTTCCTTAGATTGCTGAAATTGTAATTGTAATCATTTTCAAGTGACGTCATATGTAACGGTTAAACGAAGAAGCATACATCGTGTGCTATTTTATATATTATTACGTGTGTTTTAGTAGAAATATCTGTGTTCTAGAAACAGGGGAATTAATATATTCCGTTATTTACACTATTTACATTCTACGGACTGTTTTTGTTATTTTTGTTGTCATATTCACGATGTTTCGGCCCTTGTACGCTCCGGTCGTATTCAAGTAATTTGAATTTCAAACTGAACCCTTCATTTTGTCCACCAGGGTAGATTCGAAATTCCAATCAGCTGAAGAAGGCCAGTAATTACAATGGCCGAAACGTCGTGAATATGGCAACAAAGATGAGAAAAACATTTCGAACAATATAAATAGTGTAAATATAGAGAGATAATATATATTGACACAAGGAAATATGTGCATATCCATAGTATTTAAACCTGTATTCTCTTCTTATCTGGGAAACCACTTTCAAGCTAAACATGCTTTACTATTAAGCTACGAGAAGCTATGACAGCAAAGTAAGACTTAATAAAGAAATCTCAGTGTACAATTTTCGGCTAGAAGGTTTAAAATTTTATTTCAAGGGTCGTCGCGGAGAAAATCATGAAATCATTAAAAGGCGATTATTAGAATTGTAATAAAATCTAAGGAAAAAAAATGAAATTGAATTCATGTGAATTTGTTCCTGAGAATTAAAAAGAAAAATAATAAACACTATTTATTTATCAGATTGTTTATTTGAATGTTTCGTAATATGTCGTCTCATTGCCAATTGAATCGAACTTAATAAAATGGTAAAATTATAAGGATTTCCTCAGAGTTGGTACTCATATTTTAATAATCAGTGCATTGGTAACAAAAAGATGTCCTTTGGCGGGTCTTACCGACAGGTGGAAAGAAATATATACAGACATTACCATCTGATCAGAGTCACCAATCGGACAGAATTGCAAAACCCAATGTGAGTCCGGGGAGGAGGGAAAGAACACATGAAATAAAGAAGTGTGTTGTCTATCAAAAATACTAGGGAAACGTATAAGAAATTTATTATTTAGTAAGAGATTGAGCAATTGATAAATTCAAAGCCTGCACGCCGGCGAGATCAGTGGTGTTAAAATGATGAATCCATCTGTCATGATGACCATTGATGACTAAAGTTATTTGCCGATGAATGAAAAAGGAGAGTTATTATAAAAAGTAAGAGTTATTTTATCTAACGGACAACAGGATTAAGAATAAGGGACACAATAAAAGAAGAGATAACTAATCGAGTTTTATAGTTAAAGTCAGAAACACACAGAAGATCTATCAAGAGACAGTTCCCTTGCCACTTGTAAATGCTCACAAACATAGACACCAAGCCCATACATATGAACACTAGAATTCTTTCGACACAAAAGAATAGAGCCAGAAACAGAGAATTAAGTGTTAGTGATTAAAGCGTTTAGGTTAGTTTCTCAGAAAGTTATGGTCTTTGGAGAACGTTCGAAGAGAAATATTTTTACAGTATCTGTCTATATTTCTGAGATGAGGTATTATGTACACTATTTACATTATTCGGACTATTTTCCTCATGTTTTTTGACATATTTATCACAACGTTTCGGCCGTTGTGCGCTCCGGTTTTCTTCAGGTGGTTGGAATGTCGAAATAAATCCTTTATTTCGCTCGCTGGGGTAGACTGTTCTAGTTCCACGTGCCATATCTAATGGATATTAGTTATCAGTTATCTCCTGTTAATTACCCTCCGCAAGTTCTCCACCGCCTTAAACGGGCATTGACCTCACACTCTTTGGGTCCTGTCACTGGATCTAACCAACGCCTTTATCCAACGTGACATGTGTCCTTAATATATACGACGCAACTGTCTCGTCCACAAACACACACACACGCACACGCGCACACGCTCACAATCACACAGGCACACTCACACACGCACACATGCGCGCAGTCACTCTCACACACACTCATACACAGACGCACACACTCATAGACAGACGCACACACTCACACACATTCACACACACACATATATGTCAGTTAACGATTTCAGCTTAAGAAAAGCAATAACAATATACTTTTGTAACTGCACAATATCAGAAAAGACAGGAAAATGGATTTTCTAATAACTTACTGAATAAAACATTTAGAAAGCAAATGAATTCTGAACTTATATATAATGAGAAATATGATGTGTGTGTGTTTGTGTGTGTGTCTGTAAGCGTGTGTGACAAATGTAAATATATGGATATACTTTCATATGATAAAAGGGAGCATATATATATGCACCCTATATAGATATACACGATTATGGAGAGTTTTAAACACACCGACACGGCCACACGCAAAGCACGCAAACACACATACGTTATTTAAAGGCAAGTGAAAATCTGTAAGGGAACATGGCAGAATTACATGCTACATTACTTAGCATAACGTTGGTTATTTTAAGGAAAGAAGGTAAATATTCGAGTGATAATCAGTGTGGCATTTAGCGTTGTTAAAGTCCCGAACTTTAAAAGGAAGCCCACGTACCTTGTTTAATTTATTTTTATGTCGCGTGGTGAAAATTAACTTCGAGTTTAACTGGATAATTGGATTGAAAGAATATTTTTTGATAGTAGATTGTCTTCCTTTGATCTAAAAAAAACTTCCGGGGCCTTTAACTGTTTTCGAAATTAGAGTGTCAGAATACTATGAATTTATTAAGCAAAATCTAACAGAAATTAATAGGGTCCCGCTGCATTTCTAGATTCGTGTTAAAATTTAATCTGTAAGGGTTTTTATTGTCATGTGTCGCTAAAATTTATTTCATATTCAGAATATGTCAAATACCGTTCATTTCAGACTTTAGACTGTTTAATAAAACTACGCAATTATCAATCAAATTTCTGTTCCTTGAAAACGTCCAAGACTAAAAGTATTAGGAATATTACACATAATCTCGACAATTTCCATCACGAGTCTCCAACTGACATAAAACGAATTGTTTGGAATGGCACAATGAGAAATTCACCAACAGGCTTAGCAGACATCTTCTGTCCGTTCAATTTAATAAAACTGGTTTATATATATATATATATATATATATATATATATATAACTGGTCCTTAAACTTTCCACCTTTTCAGTATATAAGGCTATAATAACATTACATATATATATAGAGAGAGAGAGACAGAGAGAGAGAGAGGCGGATAGCTAGATAGAGAGATAGAGATATAGATAGATAGGGTGACCACTGAAAAACTGAAAATTTGAAAAAGTCATAACTTATTCGTTTATTTTCAAACTTTTTTGTTTAATTTTTTTTTTTTTTTTTCAGATTATAGAGCATCCCTTGGAGATTAAAATGGCGACGTATGATGTCCAGAAATGAATAAATCTCACTCATTTTTCTATTCCAAAGAAAAGATCAATCATTCAAACTCAAAGAAAATACTGGCAACATTTTAATATCAGGGTATGTCCTAACATTAAAATGATTCGGGACCTAATTGCCCGGTTTGAAAGACCTGGATAAGTCGGCAATCGTCTGAGAAGAGGTCCTAAGCGCACTGATACAGCTATGGGAGCTGTGTGACAGAGTGCCATTGAGGATCCCTCAGATTCTACCCATCGTCGCTCTGCTCAAATAGGCATCGCCAGAAAAAAATTTAAAAACGTGTTTGTTACTTTTGTTATATATCATGCAGTCTTTCAGTGGCTCCATTGTATAAGACTGACTAACTATATCGTTAGAACCATTAATAATCTATAGAATGTCCTTCTGTGGACGAAACGCGTCACTTAGGAGTTTTCCTAATTTCTCATTCCATTATTCTCTATTAATCTTACATATAGTTTTTCATGTCCTCTCTTTCGGAATAATGTGTATCTACTCCACGTAATCTGCTAGGAAAACAGGAAGTAGAATTAGTCTACTAGTAGACTGAAATTTTGAGATAGTTTTCTTTCTCTATAGACTAGGAAAATAACTTAAAGATTTGGGGAATTCTCTTCATAAATGTCGGTTACTATGCCACCTCTGCCTTGTGTCTCTCACATTTTGAAGCTTTAGATTTTACGTTTGAAATAAAATTATTTGCCTATGTGACTGTTGAAAATATTTTATTGCATATTCTTCTTCGTTTACCTTTAACAACTTTACCAGACATTTGATAACATTGGTATCAAGGGAAGTTAATTTTAACTTGCAAAATGATAGAAGCTAAATGATTCTGAAAGCAAAAACTTGTCTTAACAAGATAAGAGGGAACATCAGTGATTTTCAAAGACGAATCAATAACAGATTCTATGCTTTGAACCACAGTGAAAATTACATCGACGATATGAATAGCAAATTGTCAAATGTCATTAAAGAAGCAGTCGGAAGTGCCATAAAGAAAGAATAGTTCAGAAATTCAACTTTAGGGACTTCTGAAAAAAGCAAAGAAATCTGAACCTAAGAGATAAAATTTAAAATACATTTTTTCTTTTTTAAAATTCACGCAATAGAAGACACGAGAGTCACTCAAGCTAAAGGATTATTCTTAAAATATTAATGATATATGAGGTGCATGACGTGAGGAAAGAGAATGTGATATGAAGTAATATATAAGGTGAAAAGATCAGGTTTGACCCTAGACAAGAAGAGGTTAAGATTGTCGTATTAGGAGAAGCAATTACATAGGAGTCTGTTACACAAACTAGCACTTCCTGGGAACAATGTACCTGATTTCTTACCTTTGTGTTTCAGACACTTCTTATTTTTGGCGTAGATCACATACTACACCACGATATTCATGTTTCTTGTTTCACTCGCAATATTTTGGTCGGTAATTTCATCTGGTGTCATAATTCTTCTTCTCTTTACCTGTTAAATTTCTGCTCATCTATCCGAGTGACGAAATTGAAAAGTTAAAAGATTACCACGAGATACTGGAGAACTAATCGATACAATAAGTAACCAAGGACGGTCAGATTGTAACAAGAGAGGTAAGGATACTCGTTCCTTCTAATTTGACGAATAAGGAAAATGCTTAATCTAAGATAGTAAATATTTCATGCAATTTTACAAAATAAAATTGAATAATCTAATGATAGCGAACCGCGATTGCAGTCAACCAACAAGCGTTTTTATCTCAGCCAACAAATTGATCGCATTTGGACAGCGGTCAGCAGAAAATGTAGCGATGCCCAAAATAACGGAGAGTGCCAAAGGAAACAAAACCTACTTAAGTAAAACCTATTAATTCTTTTCTCATTAGAGAAAGGGGATGTCGCCAGATTCTCTCGATACATTGGAACGCTGCTTTCAGCCTTCAAAAACAATTATTCATTACAGATTAAGAATAATCCAAAGCAGACAACAATTTACATATCATCGTCCAATTTAAATAATACCATAAAATCTATGTCCAACTCTATTTCTCTGGTTTCTTCTCCAGCAAAGACGCTTGACATTGTTTTCCCGAAGAAGTTATTATGTAGTTAACTTAGCGGAAACGGATATTAAATGCTTTCTAACCTTCTGAGAACAAAAATATTCTTTATTCTGTATATAATTTGAACGATTATCTTCATATTTTTTTTTGTTTTAACATATGTACAGAGAGTATGACTCGGCAGTCCGCTATTGAATAACATTAAAATAATATCCTCAGCCCTACGAGGAAAAGTCCGGAAGGTTGAATACGTAACACATAAATATCTTAAAATAAGCAAAACGTTTGTGGAAATATTCGTTGATGTGCCAACGCCGCGATGGACTAATAATCAAATATCGTGAGCAAAAGCCTTTATCTGGAATTGTCTGCAGTAACAGACAATCTACACCGACTGAAGTCCCATCTACATTCAATGAACTAAATAACACATGAATATCCAGCCTAACAGTTTAACGTTAATAAGCTTCCCCAGAAGGCATAAAACTTGCCAGGAAGTATGTCAACAACACGATACTAAACACCGCCTCACCTGGACTCATGATTTCGGTAACTGAACCATGGAGAACTAGTAATCTATGGCATTATTCATGATTGCAGATGGTTTTAGTTAATAATAATATATAGATCCCAATATTCAACAAAGCACCGTACCTTCTGTGAGTGATTCCATATGGTGTTGTATGTTTTTATGTGGTATCGATTGGATCTACTAGTCCCGTCTAAAACATGTGAATCATTTCTAGCTCGGCGAGGTGCTGCCCACTGACAAGATATCTATTTCAAAAGTGGTCAGAAAATCTCTGTACATATGTTATCAAGCCGTGTCGACATTTGTCACGAGAACTGTAATAAACCTTCACACTACGTCCCTTAAATGCTTTATTGGGCTAATATCGGACGAATGTAGTAGCCACACCAACCAATTCTGCGTAACGTTGACAAAGGTGCATTATCCTCCTAAAATCAGCCATCGTTGTTGGGGGAGATGAACGATAATAAATCGGTGAACATACTCACGAAGCAGTGCAACTTAGCGATCACAAATCAATGATTTGTTTTAGGCGGACCAGACCATACCATTCTTTATTGACAAATCAAGATCCATAGCCTCAGTAAGTGTGAACTGCACACAAAACGTACAACTCGACAGAACAAATTGGAACCATGAAACATCGGATCATATACGCTACCTGTTTTCATGGTAAAATTGCCGCTGATCACGATCCTAGTGTCGCGTTGTTAACAATGGTGGCTCTTCTGCCACATCTCATGGAGGGTTGAATAATACTGAACTGAAATTCTGGATATGCATCTGGTACCCGCCTTTATTGAATGTGGACGAGGTTTGAGTCAGTTTCCGAAAGTCTGCAAACTATCCAAGACAGACCCCTCTGGTTTCGACATTTGACCCATGATAGGCCACTGCGCTGTTAGCATTAGGAGCTAATATCGTTCATATATTTCCAATACACACGTGATATTGAAGATTCTCAAAAATCCCGCTATTCGAATGTCGTATCTGTCTGGTACTCGCTATCAGGCGTCATTGTAATTCCGATAATACGTATCACTTTCCATGATTAGCTTATCTGTTTTTATCAGGTAGGATCAAACAGAAATGCTGTCGGGCTGGAGATTTGCAGATGGCAAGTTACGATGGTGTTAATTATCATTAACTTTACATTCTGCACTTCCCATAACATTTGGAACTTCAGTGTACAGAATCCACAAATGTTTGTAGCTTATCCCCAGCTGTTAGGGATCAATATGAATCCTGTTAAAAAGGTGGCATTTTTGGTTCAATTTGATCATTGCAGTCAATTCCTAAATAAGAGATTCATTTTGTCACAATTAATTACGCATATTATTTTTGTACTACGAGATATTAGTACACAATTCTGTCACTTGGTAAACATTCTAATTGAGATAAAAAGAGAAGAGAAATATCAATACATACCATAATTTACCCGTGATTCAACGGTGAATATATATCGATTGAAATGTGATAAAAAAAATACACAGAACATTTTTCTTCGTCTTACTCTTGTTTTTTTGTTTTTTTTTTTTTTGTTTTTATCCCAAATATCTGAACCTTATAACCTAAATTCCGACAAGACTTGAACTACTTTTCCCTATCAGTAGGAATTGCTTCTCTTGAGCAGCACAATAACCAAAATTCGGCCAACGAAGAAAATAAAGAAGTACGGATCGTAAATTAACAAATATAATTGCTTCTGGTTTAATTCAAATATTCATGGCATATTTGTTATTTTTCATGTTTCGTAATTAAATTATATTTCATCTGAGAGTAACTTTTCTCATTGGGTTTTTTTTTTTTCTTTTTTAGAAAAGCACCAGTAAAGTGAATAAGAAATTGACGAAAATTAATAATGAAAATATTTGCCAGAATTTTATTGTAATGTATTATCCCTTCAAATAGTAAATGTTTATGACTTTCCAGAGATTTTACTTTATTATCTATGAATTGCCTTTTGACTTCTTAGGCAAAATATGTTGTGCATTGTCTTCTGGTTGTCTTCTACATGGATTGGAATTCAGAGTTTTCCTTCTCTTACAAATGTTGTCACCTAAGACTATAGAGCCACGTCAACGCTGATATTTAACCCATAGATGAGGGAAAAGAGATGGATTCCCTTTGTAAAAGCAATTTTTACGAAACTGAACGGAACCAAGTGGTCCACAATATAAATTCCACTTAACTCCTTAATATCCGTACCAATGCCTGTACGTATTCCGTCCATTATTTACAAATGCAAAAATATGTCTAAAGAAAATTGTCCAATTATTTTTTTTTTTAAGTTCATGGATACATTTCTACACAAGTTCGGCTAATGATAAGGTCATCGCTATTATTAAATTAATCAAGATTTGAATTTATAATCCGACGATAGTTTGGTCACGTGAATTGGTCAGGTGATTCAACGCATATCCAAGACAAATGAAAGATTTATATTTTCTACTAGAATGAAGGGGCTTTATTCACTACTAAAATGAAGAGTTTTTATTTGCTACTGGAATGAAGGGTTTATATTTACTATTAGACTGAAGATTCTATATTCACTACTAGACTGAAGGGTCTATATTCACTACTAGAAGGAAGGGTCTATGTTCGCTACTAGAAGCAAAGGTCGATTACATGCTATCAGTGGTAGGGAAGAATCTATAAATTTGCTGCACATTCTTTCCTCACTCACTGTGACATGACAGTAACAAAACATTTGAGAATATTTTGTCTCGATGAAAGAGAGTGTAGAATGATATGAATTCATACCCTTTCTAAGGGGATCTGAACTTTGGAGATGCAAGTTAGAGTAACTGTTATCTCAACGTTTTAGTAATCAGCAAATCGAATTGTATCTCTCTCACTTCGTAATTTGAAAGAAACATAATTTATACCCCCTGCGTCCTTTCCTTTCAGCAAATATCCTAAAAGAAAGCCTAATCACTAACATGTCACAATGATGAACAGTATAACAAATAAATAGGTGAGTACTTTCACAAAACAATCTCCCATAATTTTGATTAAATATTCGAAGTTTATTGATATAATTGCTTAGACTGGTAATCGGGACGTCAGCTTTCATAAACCGCTTAATTAACCCTTAGTTGAATAGGTCAAATCTAATGATGACTTTTCAAAGATTAGCATGTAGGCTCTTAAACCACATTTCATGAGGCTATAATTAATGATTACTGTCCCGGGTATGACGATAAACTACATCCGCGTCCAGGTTAAGACGATAAACTACGTCCAACAGCAAGGCCCCTGATCAAGAGGCTTTGAGGAGCGTGGAACCACCTTATAATTGCTGATCTTCGCAGGTACGCCCTGACCCGGGGTGGTAGCACCTGTTAGGGTTCTAGCTATGGGCAAATAGTAAAAATATAAAAAGCATTATAAAAGTGTAAAAATAAGTTTAATACTAGAAATACTTTAGTATCTGTCTATATTTCTGAAATGAGGTATTATGTTCATTATTTACATTATTCGGACTATGTCCTCATCTTTGTTGCCATATTTATTACAACGTTTCGGCCGTTGTACACTCCGGCCTTCTTCTTCGGTTAAAGTAACAATTCTTAGGATGAAAAACCTTTGCATCCCCTTCTTACCTGTTCGGTCATGTAAGTTTAAATATGTTCTTACTATAATAGAGAAAGTACACATTTCTTTTCTCGCGCTTCAATATGTGGGCTCCCTTCCGTCTGCTTGCTTCCGTGAAAACTACAATCATCAAAACTTTAAATGCAACGTCAATCTACTGTCGTCTTGAACTCCGTTCATCTTTTATCCTTTCCTCAACCCCCCCCCCATGCCCAGTCATTTCTCTCATTTTCATTCCCTATAACCGCCTACGTATTAGTGGAATTCCCACCTTGATTGGGGTAAAATTATTTTAAAAAATACAATTAAGTGCATTGTTTTTTTGCAAGTAAATTGGCATGTGATTATTCAAAGCAGACTGTTCACCCGGTTGGTTAAAAAGTCATCAACAATAGATATAACCTCATAATCACTGTGATACTGGCTCCTAGTCAAGTGTTTTTCATGTTGGGGAACAGATGATAGTCAAATAAGAAGAATATGGAAGGTGATCAGTTAGTTCAAAGCCAATGAAACTAAGGATTTGTGTACTGGAGCATTGTCCTGATGAAAGAAGACCCCCTTCCATCAGCCTTTCGTAACTATCTCAACAAATTAGCATAGTTCTCTCCATTTATGGTGTGGACGTTTCAATAATCACAATGTTTTTTTTTTTGCATCCCGAAAAACGAGGCAATGAACTTACCTGCAGATAAGACGACGTTGGAATAGGTGAGGGGTGTTTTCCACTTCATGGATTGTCTCCATATCGGGCTCAAAGTGACGAACGCAACACTCGTTTTGGTTTAGGAAGCATTCAAGGAAATCAGCAGGATATGCCTCAAATAATTTCAGATTTCCTCATGATGTCATCCGCCTGGTGCACTTTTGATCAGATGTCAGAAGACGTGGCACCCACCAAGCAGAATCTTTCGTCCTGCTAATTTCATTGTGCAGAATATTCTCAACTTTCTTACGATATATAATAATAGCATTGGCTATTTGATTAATAGACAATTGCCTGCTATCCATCACCATGTGGTCAATACGATCAATGTTTTCCTCGATGGGGATAAGAAGGTCCAGTCCTTGTATTATCTTCGACACTTTCTCTTCTCCTCTTCAATTCAATTGGAGTTGATAAGTAGCGTATCTGTTTTTGTTTAGTTTATTATTAGGAATAATGTTGTTATTTTTGTCACGGTCCTGTATTTTTTGCGCCTTTCCATTTTTGTGTCTTTCTCCATAACATCCATTATCCAAAACAATTTATCCCAGCTAAACAACATCGAAATGTATATGAATAGAAGTAAAAATACCCAGAAGAATGATAATTCAGAAACAGGCATATATAAAATAAATTGCCAAAACTGTTCCTCACAATACATTGGGGAACAATTCAGAAATTTGGAAAAGCGTATCTATGAACACAAAAGGGAGCTTCTACATAACAATTTAACAAATGCACTAGACACACAGAGAAATAAATTCGACCAGAATTTTGGTCTAAAAAATGCCACACTCATCAAAAGAGAAAGTAATCTTGTCTCTCTAGTGTCATCGGCAAACTTTTGGAGGCTCTCATCAACAATCAATCAGTAATTAATGGCCTCAATCATTTATCACCTCAGCGTAAAGAATCCCCTGAGCAACAAAGTGAATGAGTTAAGCTGACGGATAATGGTATATTCAAACCTTTCTCAAAGGTATTTGTACAAGCCTAAATATAACGATCCTGACCTGAATTAGAACTGGACTTCACAATTTCTTCTCATTCTGAGTCGCTATCCATTGTCGGAATACTCAGAAATATCATATGATCTCTGCAGCCTATGGAATATTACTGGTCCTTTTTATGCTTTTATAATCATTTCATAAATGCTTTCTTTTAGGGTCGTGATGCCACGTTGAATCAGCGGTTTTTATATGATCACCAAAGTTAATGAACCTGGACTGTACCTAGTCTGGTAACCGCCGAGGAATATCACGTGATGCATACTTGGATTTGCGGATGGTGTAATGGATAACAGTTCAGAATTGGAAAACGGAGAGCAGAGTTCGAATTCCAGTTGGGTTCATTATACTCACTTACGCGGAAATAACCTTGGGTTATTAGTAAAGGAGACACGGTGGAGTAATGGATAGCGGTTCGGTTCGAGAGCCGAGTTCGAATTCCAGTCGAATCCATTACATTCAACTACGTACTAATACCCTTGGGAAAGGTATGAACACGCTTCTTCTCCCTCCTCCCAGCTATGGTTAAATAGCAGGACAGACTTGGATGGCAACTGATCTACCGCCGAAAGAAAAGGCAACCTGTAGAAGTCAAATGACTTACCTGCTAACATGGCTTCCTTCTTTGCTAGTTTAAGAATGGCTAGTGCATGTTCCATTTAATCGGCCAGGCAATAAGGAACTGATTCCTCCCCAACGGCCACTACGCTTCCGCAATGGGGAGAGGAGGGGGGTGTAGAAGTCAAATGACTTACCTGCTAATATAGCCGCCTTCTTGCGTCTCTTTGTAAAGGCAAGCCAGCTAATCTACCTCATTTATAGCAGAATACCTAATACAGGAGGTGGGTTAGTCTATTTTGCTAGAATGGACCTACCCACCACATTTGCATGAGTGAAGTCTGTACACCTATATATCTGTCCATCAAATCAGAAAAAAACTTCAGCTTGACTACACCAATCTACTTGTGTGCCAGACCACTTGCAAACTAACCAATATTCTACACAACCTATGGTAAAATATCTGCCTCGTCAGTCATGTATCGTAGGTGATCATGTATCTAAAGATCATGTATGGCACATAACTGACTGATTATTAAATCTTTATTATCTCCAAAATATTCGTAGAATCTCAAAGTATTTACTGACTTTAACCTGTAAAAGGTTCGTAAGCCGTTAAAAAGAAATCAACGAACTTTGAAAATGGGAGAGTCTAAAATGCTAGGGATATCTTAAAATCAAGCCTGTACAGAAATTTAAATATCGAGAAAGACAATGGAAAATGTGACACTGAAATTAAAAGATTCATTGAAATAGTGACAGATTTCTTTTTCAAAAAGTAAACCAATTAGTAAGAAACACGAAATTTTTTATGGAAACAAAGATAAAAGAAGTAAAAAATAATTTTCACACAGGTGAATAGGAGGCGAGGTGAAAGAAATCTGGTTCTACAGAAGAAAGTCGAGAAAGGACACACGTGGCCAACAGGAAATCTTTAAGGAAAATCAAAAGACACTTTCATTCAAAGATTTCTAAGGAAAGTGAGCCTCAAGAATTTGATGCTAGAAAGATATATCGAAAGCAAGAGGAACGGGCGAAGCAGAGAATAACCCTAACCCTAACGGGCTTGTGGCAGAACATGAACAGACGGGGGACAAAGAATAGGAATCTGTGAATGACCATGATCACCAACGCTTTGTAGGGACATGGCGCGTAAAAGATTGTTACGAGGATCGATTGTATTATCTGTCATGGATATATTGTCCGTTTCTCTCAAGACAATCTTACGATATTTCTTTCTAGCAGATATAGACATTTAAAAGCGACTATGCTAAAATGGTGAATCTCTTTAAGAATGAGAATAAAACCAGAAGGAATATACACACCTTATAAGACATAGTGAATTTCTGTGACGTCACATAAACATAAAATGCATCTATATTAAATTATAAAACTATATTAGTCCTGTCGAGTTATCGAAATTAGTCTCATGTGAAAGAGAAATGTCACAGCCTGTGATATTTATGTGTTGTATATTTCATATTCTCCGAGCTTAATGGTTATTCAACGGAACTAATGATAAAAATCATCCAAAAATAAAATAGACAATTAACAGGGAAACTGGATTATTATATTCAGTGTGAGTAACAAGAAATAATAGCTGTCATTTGAGACAAATTGTCGAGAACACTAACACCGACCCTCAAATAAAAATGCCGGCTTCAAAAGAAAAGAAAAGCAGAACTTTGAAATCCTCTGATCTATTTTTCGTGTCATTTTGTCATTTTCTTCTATTCAGTCTTCTCCGTTCGTGACAATTTACGCCTTATCTTTGTCTGCATCGTCTGCTCCAATGACTGCGGGATTGAACAATGACAGAGACTAGCATTAGTTTGCAAATGTTCAAAGAGAGACAGACGAAGTGCTTTTGAATCAGGTTTCTTAGCAAGTCACGAAATCTTTCTCAATTTACAAATTATGTTTATTTATCTGAATGTTCAATATAAGACTAATAATTTTATTATAGCTTTGAAATGTTTAGTTTCTTCAAAAATTCAATTTTAACTGACAATTCACTTTTTAATAAAATATTGATGATATATTAAAATAATTACTTTACTTTATTTTCCATTGTTTGAAACGAATCTGGAAACCTTTTTCAAGTCTTTAAGAATTCAATAACTGATGCATAATCATATATATGAAGCCATCAGTAATCATTTTACCAGTGCTATATGTAAACGAACAGATAGATTACTGCTTAAATAATTATCGTGTTTTGCCTTTGGATATCTCAGGTTCAGTCAGTTCCCCTTCATAACTCACTTCTCCCACTTCAAACGCATGGCACATGGAATTAGTACAATCTACCCTGTGACTAACTAAATGGTTTTGTTCAAAATTCCAACAATATCAGCTGAAGAACTCTGAAGCGTAAAACAGCCGAAATGTCTTGAATGTGGAAGTAAACAAGAAGGAAACAGAATAATATAAATAGTGCAAATAGTTACAATAATTCCTCTCAGAAATAAATATATATATATAGATGTTAAAAGCTAACCCGTGAAATAATCATCATTCTGGGAAAGAGAAAAATTCTGCAGGCATAAGGCACACTATTAAATGCAGTATCAAAAGAAATGAAAGTGAAAAAACAAGAGATTGATAAAGAAATGAAACGCACACATGAAAGAATAAAATCAGTCATCAATTGTAAAATGAAAGTCCTAAAAAACGTATCCAGCCAAAAGCACAAAGATAGGCGAGATACAGCAAAAGAGATGTATTTTATTAACAAACAAAAAACGAAGGGAAATTCGATAAGGAAATGAAGAAATCAACGAAGCCTACAGAAAGACAAATAAGAAATTAAGAAGAGAGATAATTCTGGAAGAAGATCGGAATGAAAAGAACTTATAAGTATAACGTTAAGTCTACTGAACGAAAAGAGAAAGAAATTCAAAAAACATGGAAATACTCTTGAAATAGATAAGGGACTGTTTTTTTCCACCCATCCATTAGCATGTCTTTCTGTAATGCTATCAATAGGCCAACACAGATACTAGAATCCCATACTTAAGACATTATTTATTTAAATCCCGAAAACTTATGACATTGTCAACCAAATAATTACCGACTAATCATATTGTTTATCCCCAACATCGAAAACACCACTCACATCACTTTTAAGGGACAAAATGGACGAGTTCCTTAGAAGCAATAACTTTATCCGTGAAGAATAAACAGGATGAAAAAAAATTACTACTCCAAAGATCCGTTTCTGATCATAAAGATATTGCTGGAAATAATGACTTTCGAAAAGTAAGAAGTGCGTCGATCGGTTATGCAAAAGCTTTTACTAGTCTCACTTGTGAATAGATAAAAAGTCATTAGAATAAATTAGACCTTTTCTCCTACTTTTATCAATTTTCTAAAAGTTAGGATGAAAATAAAACGGAATATTACGTTAATCATTATTCACCTTCATTATTGATGTGGGTGCCAAAGTTGGGCCCACAGAAGTAAAACACGGAACACGGATAAGAAGAAAGGTATATTGACAACAGGTTACAGAGATAGTGTAATCAGAGCTTACTATAAGTTAGTGTCCAACACTGGTAGTCGTACTAGACTCTCACTGTCACTCGCTGTCAGTCTCTATAACTCTCTTGTAGAGTGCTATGTCGCCTACTTAATATAGGCCTGGAAGAGTCTATTGTGTAGGTAGTTTCCGGTCTCGCAATACCCCACTTCCAAAGAGTTTTCTTTTTGAAAAGGAGAGAAAAAAAATAAAACTGAATACTTTTTCCTCTTGGGATTTATTGTTTCTTAGCTGGAAGTAGAGATTTTGATGCGTGAGCCACAGCTTTTCGCGAAACATTTGGCAGTTTATGCAATATGCAAGCGCCTATGCCGTACGAGCTTGCATCACTTGCGACTATGATGTCGAGACTAGGGTCGAAATGTGTGAGGGAGAGGTCTGAAGTAAGAGTTTTCTTGATCTTCTCGAATGCGTCTTGGCATTCCGGGGTCCATGACCATGGTTTGTCCTTTTTTAAAAGTTGGTTTAGAGGCCCTCTCAAATTTTGCATGTTCTTAATGAACCCTTGGTAAAAGTTAGCTAGGCTGAGGAAGCTTTGTAACGCTTGAACGTTATCTGGAGCCGGCATGTTTCTGATCGCGTTGGATCTTTCTGGGTCCGGCCGACGACCATCTTTATTTATAATGTGACCTAAGTATTTAATCTCTGATAATAAAAAGTCACACTTTGCCTCCTTAACCTTAAATCCGTATTCTTGTATCTTTTCGAATACATTTATTATATGGTTCCGGTGCTCTGCCATAGTTTTACTAGTAACTAGTATATCATCCAAATAGGCTGTTGCGTAGTCAAGATCGCCCAGCATGGCGTCCATGACCTGCTGGAAAATTGCAGGCGCAACCTTTACTCCAAAAGCCAGCCTGTTGTATTTGTACAACCCTCTATGGGTGTTTATGCAGAGCAATTTGGGACTTTGATCTTCTGCCTCTATCTGAAGGTATGCGTCCGAGAGGTCAATTTTAGAAAAAAAAATTTCCACCATTGAGTTTATTGAAAATTTCTGCAGGGCTTGGGAGAGGATAGTGGTGATCTAGCAAGGCATCGTTTAACCCTGTGGAAAAATCTGCCCATACTCGTATTTGATTGGACCTCTTTTTTACGTAGACCGTAGGTGCTGCCCACTCGCTGAAATCTGTTTTTGACAGAATACCTGCTTGTTCGAGTCTATCTAACTCTTTATTGATTTGCTCTAGAGCAGCGAAAGGGACATTCCGTTTCTTTTTGAATACTGGTTGTGCACCGTCCTTCACCTTGAACTTAACTTTCATTTTGTACATTTCCCAAGGCCGCCAGAAAAAAACCTGGGGAAATTGTTGTTTGTGTTCCTTTTTTAGATTTACCAAATTGGACGTTGTACTTTGTATCTTGCGACAAAATGTACTCATTGGGCAATCCCAAAGATTGAATTTTTCTATCCAATCAGTTCCAAATAAGTTGTCTGAAGTTTTTAATACGTAGGCTTTGAGCTTTTTGGTAACTCCATTTAGTGTTACTGTAAGTATTACCTCGCCTAAAATGTTAATATTTTCGCCAGTTACGGATTTTGCTGTTTTATCCGTTTTTAATAAGGTCGGCTTGTTCAATTTTCGCCAAGTACGCCAGTTAATGGTTGAAATATCAGAACCCGAGTGAAGCTGGAATTTAATGGGCTTATTGAAAATATCCACAGTTACATATTTTCTTAAATTCCTATCAACAATATTGTCAGATTGAGCTTGCCTAATTTTATTTTGGGGTTTTCTCGTTCTGTTGGCGTACCAGCACGAAGTTAAAGTATGCCCACTTTTATTGCAATTTTTGCAATGTTTTTTGTTCTTAACTGGACAGAATTTCATCCAATGCCATTTACCACAATGGTAACATGGTCCGGGCGGTTTCTTTAACCTATTTGAGTTTTGGTTACTGCGTAATTTAAGACATGAGATTTGCCTTTTGTCTTTTTTGAGAGGAATAGGAGGTAGACTTACTTGTGATTTTATTAATCTGAGTCACACCTGATTCCTCGATAGTGTTTGAGTCACGCTTTACAGATATTACTCTTTGACAGTCCTCTGCCAGTTTTTGGAGAGTCAATCATTGTTCGTCCTCAAGCTTAGTCAATACCCGTCGTCTGACTTCGGCGGCTTCTGCAGATAGTAGATCTTGTGCGAAAATTAAGCACTTAAAATCATCGGCAGTCAGTTCGGCTAGTTTCAAATCATTACATAGCTTGTTTACCGATGATGCAAATGTTAGAAAATCTTGCTGGTTGTCTTTGACTGTGTTCAGGCATTTCCAACGTTTGTGGAACAAGGTTGTGTTAGGCCCGAATAATTCCGATAGGAGCTTAATCGTCTCTGAAAAATCCAAGTCAGTGGTTTTCTTGGGTAGTATGAAGTCTACGAACCTACTATGTTCTGTAGTTCCCAGTTTTCTCAATAGTAGACGTACCTTTTTTTTACTGGGCCATTGTTCACAGTCTACGTTGAAAATATCATCGTAGCGCCTGTAAAAAGCCTGGAACGTTTTGTCTTCCTCTGGTACGTATTCAAAGGTTTCCATTGAATTGTAGATTATACTCTGGGAGAATATTGTATCTTTTTCAGAGTTTGAGCCTTTTAATGCATTTACAAGTAATTCTTGAAGTTGTTTCTGTTGTAGTTCAGCATTCTGAAGCGTAATTTTTGGGAATTCCATTTGCTGTTTATGTAAATCCAAAAATAGTTCTTGTCTTTCTTCTGATTTTTGTTGCTGGTCCAAATTTAGTTTTAACATTTGGGCAACTACTTTTTGAAAATCTTCCATATTTAAAAATGACAGCGCTTTTTTGTTGCTTTGAAACACGTGTACTAAGAGGAGATACACAAAAAAAATCTTGATAAATTTTTGTCCCTTTTTTTTTCTTTTTCAGAACTAAACTAATTATGTGTGTTTAGCTTTTTTTTCGTGGTTCCGTTAATTTCAACGTAATTGAATAATTTTTCACCACACTTATGTATTTTTTTTTTTTTCGAAAGGTACAAAAAGAAGAGAAAACTCACCTCAGTGAATTTGAGGGGAGAATAATTTTATGCCCGAGTTCAACTCAGTTACATAAAAAAATTTTCGACAGTTTTTTCCGAAAACTTGAGTACAATTGTAGTACTTGATCTTGTGCTGTCAGTTTTTTTACAAACAACTGTTTTTTTTCTGTGTGTGTGGGTGTGTAGAAATCGTTCTCGTATTGGACAAACTTTAATAATTCGTAGATGTCGAATCGATAGTTTGTCAATGGCGTTTGGTATTGGAATATATATAGACGCTGGGTGTTTAGCTTTTAAATCGCTAATGTATTAATACCAGCTTAAATTCACGTTCAACACTGCTGTGCGAACGCGTGGAGTTTGTGTATTTTTCGAGTACTGTCATTATTGATACGGTGAGAACGAAATTCTCGAATCTTCTCTGTCGCCACTGTTGTGGGACTGGCAAGGTATTGCGGTTTTTCGACGTGAATGCGTTTCTAGAATTCTTCGTCGACCCAGATGTGAGATTGGTAAGTTATTTAGGTTTCGCCGTGAGTGATGTGCGTTTCTAGAATCCTCGTTGCCACTGATGTGGGTGCCAAAGTTGGACAGACAGAAGTAAAATACGGAACACGGATTAGATGTAAGAAAGATATTGACAACAGGTTACAGACATAGTGTAAGCAGAGCTTACTATAAGTTAGTGTCCAACACTGGTAGTCGTACGAGACTCTCACTGTCACTTTCTGTCAGTCTCTATCACTCTCTTGTAGAGTGCTATGTCGCCTACTTAATATAGGCCTGGAAGAGTCTATTGTGTATGTAGTTTCCGGTCTCACAATAATTATTAATGAAACAAGATGTATATGATGTAAAAAAATATCCAAGCAAGGAAGAGCACTTACTAATAATAAAATGTTACAAATAAGGTTAAAGTCAACAGAGTCGAAAAGGTTTTAAAATCATTGGATAAAAAAAGATGTGGCTTATAAAATGCCAAGAAGCTCATATGAAAGTGGAAAATAATAAAATAATAATTTAGTCACGTAAACGATCATTTTCTTAATTAAAAATTATGTTAATGTTGTCAATATTATTCGGAATAAAATATGCATATTACCCTGGCTTTCTAAAATAAAAACTTACTTCTTCACGAGAATTTATTGTTTGCTTCATCCCTTCCTTTTTGCTGAGAGTCAGGGACCATGGACAATTGTTACGGTTGTGAATTCAGTGTTGTCCTTCTCCTAGTCTGGTCAGTTATTTAACACATATGTTGTTAAGAAGAGAGGGATTTGAACTCGATTCTCCAATTTCTCATTCTGGGTAGCTATCCATTACACAACTGACATATACGGCTCAACATAGCACATTAGACTTGGTTGGCAACCTTTCTAGAAGACGGTTCACTCGTATTTCTGAACCGGAGTAGGTGATGCCATGAAAACTCTTCAAGTGTTAAACTGCTTCATCCTTGTGATAACGGCAAATAAAATGTGGCACGGTAGAAAGTTTCCGAGTAATATTCAAAAAAGAATTCGGGTCCCACCGACATCACTTTTTCCGATGGAAATCCTGGAGAAAGAAGGAAAAAAGAATATTTTAATGAGGTATCATAACCTGAATCTCAAATGATATATGAATTTAAAGATAGGATGGTCGTTTATCCCAGTGGGTTGAGTAAATGAAATGAAACAGAATACTTGCATTTTAATCAAGCAAAATATCTTGTGGAATTCAAAGGTGAAAAACTACATCAGATACATTACTGTTTTATATCTGAGATCATGTCTGCCCCTTCCCCCAAAAGATGTAGATGTTAGAATTTCAATGTCACAGACAAAACTATCGAAAGTTATTACTCTCTGGAAATCAAAAATC
Organism: Acanthosepion lycidas; assembly: GCA_963932145.1. Taxonomy (NCBI): domain Eukaryota; kingdom Metazoa; phylum Mollusca; class Cephalopoda; order Sepiida; family Sepiidae; genus Acanthosepion; species Acanthosepion lycidas. Next base: position 3,435,707 of record OZ010585.1, on the reverse strand, counting down.
AGAAGAATTTGAAGGTGCTAACAGTAGAAACCTCTAAGTAGTTGGAAATTAACAGAATCATTGACAAAGAAAAGGTAGACGGTACGTATATTCGACTAATGAAGAGGGAAAATTTCAGCTGGAAACAAAATCTTCCCAATTAGGGACTATATGGGAAATTGTCAAAGATTAAAGACGCAATCTGCAAAAGGTGAGTGTGTTTTAGTGGCTATCCCTGGACAGGTTAATAAGTTGAGTATCAACATTTAGGGTCCACATTATGAGAAAATATAAAGAATTGAACCATCAAGAACTACCAAAGATTAACTCAGAGACGACACCGGAAACAGGAAACGAGTCGGTAGCTAAGCCTGATGGGAATGCTTGAAAAAAGTAATCAATATTTTTGTTAGAGGATTATCAAATAGATTGATAAAAAATATCGGTTAGTATTTTAGTAATAATGTGTATTATACAAGGCCCCAGAGCCACTCAAAATAGAGATTTATTAAATTATGTTGTTGTATACGTGTACAGAAGAGGAGGGAAGATGTGCAGCTTATAGGGTTATGTAGAAGAGTAACGACTAACCCTAAACATGAAGAGGTTAAGATTATATTGATCGGGAAAACTTCCTCTGGGGAGTGTTTTCCACAAAGCAGTGGTTATTGGGAAGAATATGACTGGGCAGAATTTTCTTCTTAGTAATTGAATACGAAAGGAATGAGGATGATTCGAACCCGTGCAAATGGCATATCGGGTTTTAACTGCAATGGTCATAACTGATTAAATCAAGAAATTTAGATCATTAGGACATTTGCCATAAAATTATTGATTTACATAATAAAATATGATAATATATCAGAGTTTATTCATATTTATATCTTTATCTCTCTCTCTATATATATATATCTATTTATGAACCTGTGCGTGTTAAAGACGCGTGTTCATATTGCATTACTGACAGGGTTATGACGTTCATGTTTAAAAAAGGTCTCCATGTCAATACTTTCAACACCGTCATTAATTTTCGATTCAACATTTAACGTTTATTGTGAAACTTGATCTCAGATCAAAAACATCGAAAGGCTAGGAATCCTTTGAAAAGTTAATCGTTTGTTTAATCTAAAATGCCTCTTTGCTCGCCATCCATGAAAAGGATCAAAGACAGAAACGACTAACAATGACTTTTAATCGTGCCGTCTTTTCTGAAAAGAACGGATTTCAATCGTTATTCACGACGCGAAAAATGGCCGAAATTAAAAGCGAAACGGTGTAAAGATTTTTGGGATGTCCACTCTTACAAAATATAATCTGTTATATGCAGAATCAATTAAAAATAGTCACACCTTTATATAAAATCATGTTTCTTGACGTATTCTTAGCCACTAATAATAATAAATTTGCCACCTTTCCATATAAAAAACAACCAGTATAAACATACTATAAAAGTGAATGTCCTATTAGAAATAGCTATTCTACGAAACTTAATAAACCGTTCAAACGCAAATTCTTCAACAAAAAAGATTTTGTCTACTGAATTAAAAAAATATTAAACAAACCCTGATTAACAATGACTTTCCTAATTAGATCGTTGATGAACAAATTAGACAAGTCATTGGGAATATTAACATAAATAGAAATGAACATAATACGTCATCATATAACTCTAATTATATCAAACTCCGTAATGGATTCTAACTGTAAGCAGGAGGAAAAATTCTAAGACTCATAAATATTAATGAATCCCCCACTGATCCAAGTAAAAAATAAAGTTAATTATATAATACATTATACTAAATTTAATAAAAACAACATAGTCACCCTTCTCCGTCAACTAGCGTTTTACAAAAGACCAATATTGTATATGAATTTAAATGTCCTTCGGGAGATTGCATCTCTGGTTAAACTGTTAATACGTATGTTGGTGGTACAACAAAGATGCTGACGAGAAGGCTTACCTTTCGTTGAGATGAGCTTAGTTCAATCTCAGAGTATTTAAAGGAATACTCATGTCCACATTCACAGTTTAGATATTCGTATAAAATACATCAATACACCATCAAAATAATAAACGAAAGGGTAAAATCTTAGAAGATCTTCATATAAGAGAATTAAAACCAAAAATAAAGTCAACTATGCGAACAGGAACAAAGTTCTTAAATGTTTGTTGAAAAAAAACCTTTTTAATTTACGGAAAATATGTCTACACATCTACGTACAATTTAACCCCCTGAAGATGGTCACTCAGATTGAAAACGCTTGAGAAAATAAAAATTATTTGAAAGAAAATTTTGGTATTTTTCTTAATCAATTTTCTACGCCCACCAAGATATTAATTCGTGGACTCGAATGGATTAAAACTAAAATAAATAGACATAATACGTCTAAATTAACCAAACCTGTTTCATATATATATATATATATGTGTGTGTGTGTGTGTGTGTGTGTGTGTGTGTGTGTGTGTGTGTGTGTGATGAGATAAAGAACAAATAGGAAATTTATATCAATCTAAAATGTTGCCCTTTTATTAAAGCGTCGTTAGAGATTGAAGAAAACAGACGGAAAGAAAGCAGTTTGGGGATTTGACTCAAGTTTTACACGATTCTCTGTGGTCAGTTACATATTACGTGCATTAAAATCCTAGATAATTCTAAATGTATGTAAGTTTTGTAAAACTTTTTTTATATGTGTCTGTCTAGCAGGAGGAGTTCTATCTTCCTCTTTATGCGGTCAACCGGCGCAGTGAGAGGACATTTCACTTTAATCTGGGTGTCATAAACGCCTTCTTATCCTTGTTGGATTCCGATTCATACTTGATCTGCATTTAATCTTTAACTTGAAAGCAGACTAAAATAAGCGGAAATTCCCCAATGCATCATTATGTTGGCGCTGAAAATTGGTATAGAAAAACAGATGAGCCTGAGAAATGAGAAGGAGAAAAATTCATCAACTCTCTCGGTTGACTATTGAAAGTTAAAGGAAAGTAAAGAAGCTCACCCTACGATATAGTAGGCAATTATAAATATTGTGTAACCCTATAAAGGAAAGGGTAATGTGATGGAACCTCTTTTACTAAGAACCGGCAACGCAACTCGTAACGAAGAGATGTTAAATAAACGACGATAGTTAATAGCTAATTGTAGACACAGGAACACGTTCTTTGTGAAAAACATTAATGAACACAGAGTTTATAAATAAGAGCAACAACCACCACCACGGATCCATATATTACTATTAATAAAAATACACTCATATGACCAAATATGGAAAAACGTCTTTTTGTAGCAGTATTAGGCCATTGTCAATACATTTTGCTTCCATTCCCAATATAAATGTCAATAGATTAAAAGGATTGTAAAAACTGCTGTCGATGTTACTACATGCTTTTTCAAGGATTGTTCTCTATATATTTACGAAACTATTATTTACTTCTGGTGTTCTCACGTTTGATGATAGAACCAATTCCAAGTCACACAAGAAAAACATAAACAATTGAGTTTGACTGTTATTGATTTGAAATTGGTTTTATCAAACGGTAGAACAGCAGGATTAAATTGTAATTGTCTATATTTCTGAGATGAGGCATTATGTACACTATTTACATTATTCGGACTATTGTCCTCATCTTTGTTGCTATATTTATTACAACGTCTCGGCCTTTCAGTATCTGTCTATATTTCTGAGATGAGGTATTATGTACACTATTTACATTATTCGGACTATTGTTCTCATTTTTGTCGCCATGTATACATGGAATACTTTGAGGAAATAGCATTAGAATCTATATCTCTAAAGCCAACTATATGGTTAAGGTACGTAGATGTCACCTTCATACGCTGGCCACACCAGGAAGATGTTCAGGTTCTACTGGACCATGTGAACTCAATAACACCTTCGATACAGTTCACAATGGAGAAAGAGAGTAACAGCACTTTCCCATTCCTCGATGTACTAATATCTCGAACAGAGCATGGGTTCAAGACATTCGTATACCGTAAACCGATATTCACCGGACAGTACCTTAATTTCAAACCCACCATCTATACAGCATAAAGAAAGGGATCGTCCGCTGCTTACAACATCGAGCAAAAGTCATAAGCGGAGACCCAGAGACATTAAATAAAGAAGTAGTACCCTGCAACGTAACAACTACCCTGTGTACATGGCAGCAGTCCCCAAAAATGGGATAGGCATGTACAAGAGGAGGAAGACAACAACACTCAGAAAACAGTCTCCCTGCCTTATGTGAAGAGGTTATCAGAGAAATTACAAAGGATCTGCGGTCCATATAACATCAGGACAACCTTCAAAAGCTTGACGATACTTCGCAGATATCTCTCCCGAGTAAGACACCCCCATAGAGGAGAACATGACTAAAGACTGTGTGTACGCGATCACGTGCAGCAACGGAAAGAAATATAAAGGGGAGATAGGCTTCGCCCATTAGGTAAGGCTTCAAGAACACCAGAAAGCTGTAACACGAGGGGAAGTGGAAAATCAGGCGTGGCTGACCACATATGGAGAGAGAAGGGAGATCACCGCGCTCTGTGTGATCAGGTTGAGGATCATAGACAAAGAACACCATTGAAAAATTCGTAAACTTAAGGAATCAGCACAAATGCTAGGCAACAAAAATCTCCTGAGCTGACCAAGCATAGAAATGAATACAATATGGGAACCAGTAATAAGGAGTGCCAGAGAAAAGCGATAATAACAACAAAAAATGCAATATGAGCTCTAATAAAAACATACAATGATAACAGTAAAAAATTGGAATATAAACACTGGTTGCTGAAGACATTAGGTTTATAATACCCAGAAATTCATACACAGTTGTCCTCAAGGACACATGGCACAGTGGATAAAGGCGTTGGTTAGATGCAGTGACAGGACCCAAAGAATGTGAGTTTCAATACCCGGTTAAGACAGTGGAGAACTTGGAGAGGGGAATTAACAGGAAATAACTGATAACTGATATCCATTAAACATGGAACGAGGAACCAGAACAGTCTACCCAAGTGAGCGAAATAAAGGGTTCAGTTCGACATTCTAAGCACCTGAAGAAGGCCGGAGCGTACAACGGCCGAAACGTTGTAATAAATGTAGCGACAAAGATGAGGACAATAATCCGAATAATGTAATTAGTGTAAATTGTAATTGTGTAAATATACACAGAACACAATTCTTGAAAACGAATGTAGCAACATTCGAAAGTACTCAAGAATAAAATAATATAAAATAAAAATAAATCAGAAATTTGGTATATGTAACAATAAAAGAAAACACCTAATTCGGAAATTTGAAAAATTAAATAAAAAAAATTGATAGAGAGAACTTATCCATATTATTTATCCCAAAAGGTTTGAGAGAATTATTGCTTCCGAAATACAACTTATAGATAGATAGATAGATAGATAGATAGATAGATAGATAGCCAAACTTATTTCTTCATCAACAACATGGTCTTGGAAATAATTTTAGGCCTAACCACCCGTAGCACATTCACGAAATGTTGTTATACCTTATGTGACGTCATCGTAGTCTCTGTACATGGCTTCTTTTGTAACTTTTAAATCCATCTCTTCTTTAGCAGATTTACCAATATTCATAGAACGTCAGCTTCCTCCGATCACCAACATTTCCAAGCCTTTTCAGTCATGCTTCTTGGATGGTCGTGATTTCTTCCAATCATTTCAAAATTCTCTTCCGTCTTATACTGTTTTCCTTGATCTTAAACGATTAACTGAAATTTCTTCTCAATCTTGTTCCGAAATCTTATCTTTATACAAGTTTATGCAGTTCTTGAATCTCATGTCTTTGAAGTGAACATTTTCTAACACTCAGCTCACCATACAGAAGCTGCTTTCGAGTCCTCATTCCCATCATCATCCTTCAACCTCCTTGTGGTTGGTCGGAACTCCATTAACAATCCCTTTTCACACTGCTCGATTCTGCATTACCGTCCCCAGATCCCCAATGTCCAACACTGAGTGAGAAGACACCACCAGAAAGATGGCATGGAAATAAGGATGAGACGACCTCCCGTCCTAAATTCTTTCATTCACACTAAGTGGTCCACCCGTCAGATATGATGCTGCAACCTGATCGATTCATTACTCTGGAATCAAGGATGACTATTCCCATGTGGCAAAAATAACAGCTATTTTCTCATAACAACTGTAAATAAGATGGTCAGAAGGATATCAGCAAGAAGGACTTTTGCCGTGTTGATTGGCAATGTTATAGGCAAGTAGAAATATTTGTGTTATTTTGATAAAGACCAAAGTTTTATGCCCAAAAGACTTGGTCAGAAGACCATTCTAAAATAGAAAAAAAGCATTAAATTGAACGAATGAAGCAATCGAATGGGGAGACCGAATGAGACAATTGATTTGCTAGCATCATTGGATTGTACATATGGGCACCACTTGAGGTTTGGCGCGAACTTGAGATCCGGTTGACATTGAAAGGCGGGAAATAATTATAGTGACTGGAAGCAAACTCAGTTTCCTAACAGGGATCACAAGTTTTGAGATGTTGAAAGTTGCAAGCCAATTATTTCTCCATTGTTGTATGTCAGTTATCAAACTTAGAAAGTTCAGAATCAGAATCTGAAATCCTAGTCAGTAAAATTAACCACTGATGAATATTACAGACATATCAATCAACATGCAGGCCACCCTTAGCTACATACATATCAACTGATATATATATATATATATATATATATTTGGAAAAACCTTAGGTGTTTTGTTTGTAATTGAACAAACCAATGCTCAAGGGAAAATAAGGGATAAAAAAGAACATAAAAATTGAGGCAAAAACAATCGTCCAGATTCCAAGCTCAGATTTCAAAGAAAAAAAACCTCCAAAACGAGTAAAGCAAAAGTAACTAAGTAAAGTGCTCAATACACAAGGTAGAGCCAACCTAAATATGAACTTAGAGCCAGGTAAACCTGCCCAGGTTTCACCTATACGCATCGTCAGGGTCAACTGGCCAAAGAGGTAAAGGGGGAACAGAATATATTACAATCCGTATAAGGTTACCTGGCTCTTTTAGGTTTATATATATATATATATATATATATATATATATATATATATATATATTGCTTTAAATAAAATTATAAATGTACGTAAGTCAAAGCTGATAGATAGATAGATAGATAGATAGATAGATAGATATGAACAGGCTGAAAGAGATAGATAGATAGATAGATAGATAGATAGATAGATAGATATGAACAGGCTGAAAGAGATAGATAGATAGATAGATAGATAGATAGATAGATAGATAGATAGATAGATATGTAAAGACTAAGTTAGATATACTTTTTTGCCAAACATCTTCGAATTTTCTATAGACGTTTATCGGCAATATAAATTCTCACATAATTACTGGCATTTCAACCTCTTTACAGCATTTAAGAATATTGTAATATCGATCTGCAAGTTAACAGTAAAAAGAATAAAATAAATTATAAATAATCGCGTTAGAATTTTTTGAAATCTGGCATGGAATGAAAAATTCACTTTTTGAATTCCACTAATTGGCATTCAGAGATCATTGTTGAAATGCGTTACGTTGTTTTTTTTTTTTTTATCTAACTTACTTTCTAACTTTTCCTATTCTCCACAACTTCCTATTCTCCACAACTTCCTATTTCTCTCGCATTTAATCTCATTTTCAAAGTTTGTAATTAAAAATACCCGCCAGAGAATGAAATCGAACAATGTGATTAGTACACATGTGCAGTTGGACTTCGATTTAATTTATTTATCAATCGAACTTATTATATGTCAATAAAATTAACCGTGTGATTTAAAATGTATCATTATTGTACATTTCCTTATATAAGTACAGTAGTGTGTAAGTGTAAGTCGAATCGTGCGTAAGAGAAATGAACGTCATGGTTATACGATGAATTGGCTTAAGATTAACTCAGGAAACACTGTCAACTAAGGAAATCGTTTTCAGGAATTGTGTTTTTTGTTCAATAATTAGGACGGAATAAAATGTCTTCTCCTCACAGAAACAATATGAAAGAAGATTTAGGCGTTTGTATATAATAAGTTAAAAGTTCAATGAAGAGTAAAATTGTCTCAGTCGTTCACCTATGTCAAAGATGGTGTCCTCTACTAGGAATTGTTCTTTTGGTTTTCTTCCTTCGTCTATTCCTAGGCGTTATCACTCTACAGATGGCGTCGGGCGCCAACTTCAGAAATAAAATTATTATTAATTTTTTTAAATATATTTGCATGTTTCAGTTTTTATATTTATTTTTCATTTTTAAACTGTTCCTCATAAAATATTTATTTTTTTCTCTATTCGGAGAGATTTTTAGTAGGAAATTCAAATAAATTCTTGCTTAAAGAATCTTTATTATAATGATGCCAATTCTCACATATTTACGTGTTACTTGGTGTAGCATCAAAAGTCACACATTTTCATGTAATCTTTTATTTGCCCAATACAATTTAAATGCTCGAATTCGAACAAGACAGTTTTCAGTCGAACCAGGCAACTGGTTTTTATTCGGTGATTTCTAATTAAATAAACATACCAAAAGTCCGTATCTAAGTGAAATAACACTTGATGTATTCGCTACTAATAACAGGATTGTTTCTTGTGTTTTCTCACTAAAATAATAGCGATAACCAAGAAAGTGTCCTTGACTAATTCTCATTATTTCCATCAGCAATTTTTGACATATCAGTGATGGGATTTTAATAATAATTAGTCATTAAAAGTATGCTTAGGTATAATTATCCTTTACAAATAATTATAATCAACATTCTGTTCTGATTGTATATATGAGTTCAAGATGAAATCATATATACAAGTCAAATATAGATCATAGAATTTTTACATTCACTTTCACTTTCAGTTCCAGGAGAGAAAAAGGTGAAAGTTTCTCAACCCGACAAAGAAGCTCTACGAATCTGATAAGTAATTTGGTTGTGGGTTGGGTCAAGAACTTTCTCATAGGAGGCAGGATGATATCTTAATTTTTTTATGTTGTGGAGGGATGCACTTTTGGTTATATTAGGTTGAGTCATAAGTAAATTCTGTTTTGGGAAACAAATTATAATGATGGATGCATGATCGTAACAACTACTGAAACGGCACACACCCTAACAATGCCGTTGGAATACACTAAAACGCTTGAGTGTTTGCAGTGGCAGCGTACACAGTGTAATAAAGAATACATTTCTTTATACCTGTCATGGAGGTGCATTTCTACAAAAATGTTTTCGGGTTTTTCTGTTTTAAGAAATAGCATAGGAGAAAACAGAAGGAATATCTTCTATTTTTGAGAGAACTGAACAAATTATGGAATGTGAAGGTAATATTTGTATTCAGGTGTCAGAAGACGTGGCATTTGCCAAGAAGAAACCATCGTCATGCTTAGTTTATTGCTAAGAATATATTCAATTTTCTCACGGGATATGGTAATACCATTAGCTATTTGATATATATTTAATCGCTTCTCATCTGTCACCATTTTCCTCTATGGTGATGGCAGTTTCCCACTTTTACACTCATGGTAAAGCTGGAGATTCATTCCCTAATGTCAGCACGAATGTCCTTGTTAAACCCTTTTTCTACAGGCAATTGATAACACTACGACGTCAAATTTTGTCTATTTTTAGGAGAAATCGCTGCTAGTTACTTTTGAAATCTTAACAAGAAGAATTGAAATGAATGCAAGCAAGATTTCAATGATCAAGCATCATTCCTTCATCATCGGCCTATGAAAATATTCAGTCCACCCTCGTAATTTTGATGAACCTGTTTCCTTTACTTGAAATAAGATTTTGAATTTTTTTTTTTTTTTTGGTAGTCAAAATTGACAACAGAATAAAAAAAATTATGCTTTGATACATTAAAGAATTTCCAGTTTTCTTCGACAAGAGATAAGAATCATTTTTTTTAATGTCACACTTCATCAGGGTGAGTTTTTAATTCGCGAGTTAAAATTTGCTTTCAAAGCAAAATTGTTGATTCACTGTCACCTTTATAATTAAACACAGTTCTATGTGATAAACACACGAAAGTTTGTCACATCTATTCAGCAACAACTAGCCTAATCTGCAAAGGGTTGATAAACCGTTAAAAACGAATCAATCAATAGACAACTAGTTTACCATGTCGCAGTGGTCAAAGTATATTGCGTCCTGGGTATGACGATAAACTACGTCCGACAGCCAGGACTCTGATCAGGAGGTTTTAAACCACCTCTTAATTGTTGGTGTTCTCAGTCCACCCTAACTCGGAGTGGTAGCACTTGTTAGGGTTCCAGCTATGGGCAAATAGTTAACCCCGAAAATGGGGTAAAAATGAGTTTTAATACCAAAAAAAAATATTATCAGCAATAAATTTTTGAAGAAAAAAATTATTACAAGCAATGTATTTTTACCAACAATACGTTTTTGAAAAAATATTAACAGCAATACATTTTTGAAGGAAAAGAATATTACCAGCAATATATTTTTAAATGAAGAAATTATTACCAGAAATAGATATAAAACTTTGTCGGCATTAAATAACCCATGGAGGTTGAGATGACGTAAAACAAACCAAACCAAACCAAGCCAATCAAAGTATATCAGTCTTGCAGACCATTCAACATTGTAATAAGTTCGTTCATTGCTAAGTGTGCTTCTGTTATGGCCTTTGCCAATCTAGCCTAAAAAGAAAGAGAGAAAGATCCGACTGGTAAGTGAGATTATTGAGCATTTCCTAATCACGCTATCACTCTGAGTTCGATCTCAGATAAAAGACTTGATTTCGAATAATTATTCGACAGAATCCCAAAAAGGTGAGTTCAATATCTGGCTAAGGCAGTGGAGAACTTTCAGAAAGAAATTAACAAGAGATAACTGATAACTAACATCCATTAAACATGACACGTGGAACTAGAACAGTCTACCCCAGTGAGCGAAATAAAGGGTTCAGTTCGACATTCAAACCACCTAAAGAAGGCCGGAGCGTACAACGGCCGAAACGTCGTAATAAAAATGGCAACAAAGATGATGACAATAGTCCGAATAATGTAAATAATGTATATAATACCTCATCTCAGAAATATTGACAGATACATTTTATAGTAAAAATACGAGCAATATATTTTATATAACAAAAATTACCAACAATACCTATTTATAGTCAAATTATGAAATTACAGCAAAGATCTCCTAAAAATTAAATTTCGACAGTAAATGACCAATAAGGTGTTGATATGCCGTTAAACAATTCAATCAAAAATTAAAATCGAAACGATATAGTAAAAAAACATTACAAAACTGCAGTAATTGCGATTTTAATGTTGCCTCCGGTGTTTTCATAGTTTTTCATTTAATAGAAAATTACACCACTCTTTAAAACTGAAACCTCAAACAGTAATAGGGAACTGTGTTATTCAAAATGATATTCCTTCCTAAATACATGGTTTGATCCTACTGTAAAAGATCACATCATTTGCCATAGCAGATAAAATAACCGATTTGAATGTATTAGAGTTTGGGATCAGTCAATTTGTGACAGATAATCGGGTATATAATTCATATTTTGAATCAGAACACGGATTTTGGATTGCTAAAGTAATAATTTCAACCAACAAAATAACTGGCTTCCGCCTACTTCAACAAAAAAGATCCCTAAAAATTAATATCCAAGTCCTTAAAAATAACAAATATGAAAGCAGCATTTTGTGATAAACTAGAATCCAAATTGACGTCCCGAAATTTTGACCCAAACAACATCGAAGATTCATTTTTTGTTTTTTTCGTGACTTCTTTACCTGAAGTACATGAGATTATAAATAAATAAACAAAACAGAAAAAAAAAGATTTTTTTAGATGCTGACAATTTTGAGTTGAAGAGACGGATAGCAGAAAGAAGCAAATAGAAAGGAAGAAAATAAAAGGAAGAAAAATACTAAACAGTAAGAAGGAAAATAAACAAATATCTCCTTCAAATTCAGGGAAAGAAAAAAATGAAAATTGGAAAGCAAATCGTTGAAACAAAACAACACAAATTATGTGTCGAAATGTAAAGAAAAGGAAGACAAGACGATATATTACAATTAAAGTCAAAACAGAAAAGATGTTCTAGTCTCAATTTCAATCCTGACCAATCCTTTAAGGATGCAAGAGTAAACAGAATATGCAACAGTACATATCCGAACGTTACAAAGTATGTCCCCTAATTTAAACAACAACGAAATTAGTGATGAGAAAATCAAGAAAGCTATAAAAAACAATGATAAAGCTTTATACGGAGGATGCATTTTTGAAGTTAACTCAGTTTCTAACTGAATTTAAAGATAAATTTCCCACTGTTATGAAATAAGTTTGGAATTTTAAAAAATCTGAAGGCATTGAAACATATGAAGCATTAATGGAACATGGAAATAAAAATGTCGCCCTTAAGATCTTCACAAACTTACATTATGGTTCCACTATGGTGAAATGTAGTAATGAATATTTTACTAACAAGACACTCTTATTATTCCAGGAATTGCAACTTCTAACAAACCAATTTGGCTTCAGTTCTCATGAGGGGTGCAACGATGGCATGATTAACATCAAACAATTCCAGGAAATCTTATACTTATTGAATAGAAAATTGTATTCTCTGCTATGTTGATCTCGCATCAGCATATGGTGACATCAATAGAGGCTTTGCTTTCATCGAATTTCACACCATCTTTCAAGCTCTGAATCCAATGAAAGCTTTGATCAAATTGAGGAATTGTATCAATCCATAAAAATGTATGGATCTGAGGAAGACTCAAAAATCGAATTATTTCAAGCTTCATCAAAAATACAAGAAGGACAAAATATGCTGCGTGTTGGGTATGGAATCAGATGTGAAGAAATAGAGCTTCTGATCATTTCAACATTCCCTATCACATCCCAATCTAATATGGTTATAAGAAACTGCGTTCCAGTTTTCCCTCCAAACACCAGTGTACTGATAATGTTGAAGAGATGGCTATATAGATGACATATGCATTCATAGATGTGAAAAGAATGACCTTGGACAAAATTCCAGCATTCTTTACCATTTGTTCCAAGAAGTAGAACTCAAGATAAACTTTTGCAAAGGCGAAACAATGATCTGGAATTGAAATGAAAATAGTGATGGCACTGATACCCTGGATCAATCACAGAATTTCAGAATATTGAATACACTTTCAATACTTCAAATACTTCGTTGTATGGGTCACTTAAAGCAAATTTCGTAGAGGAGATAAGGAAATAGATATCGTGTTATCATACACAGCCAAAACCCAAGAACACGAGTCCTGTTGTTAAATAGATTCGTCACATGTAAACTGTCATACGGATGTCATACACAGCGTCCAACTCGTTCTGAAATTTCTAGACTAAAAACCGTTTTTGAAGATCAATTGTTGAAAATGTCTTCAAGCGAACAAATCCTCTAGGTCTTAAAGAAGACCTCCCTTTATCAGATCTTTTAACCTGGCACTACAAATGACAAAACCTCATCAACTGAAGACTTCCAACAGCAGTAATAACTAAAAAGGATAGCGAAAATAGACAGAATCAATATGTAGACTTTCCACATTACCTTAGGCAAAAGGTTAACAAAGAAATAAATAATATAAAAGAGGGATAACAATTACTGGAAGCTGAACCTTCAGACCAACTTTTTTCAGAGAAAGATTTCACAAATTTCAACCAACGGTATCGCTAATAGTTCGCTAAATGAATGCCATATATTCAATGTATGGTAACGACTAATCTCATCATTATTATTATTATTATTATTATTATTATTATTATTATTATTATTATTATTTCGCTTTCTCTTATTCCCGGAGCTATTGTGTAAAATATGCATTCCGTTTGCACAAATACTGCGCTAAGTAATATTCAACATATACATATACGTTTTCTTTACGTTAATAATTCTCTCCTGGGTAGATGAGCATTTCAACAGAGTGGAATTTTTTTTAATCTCTTGTAAACTGGGATCTTGTTAATGATCTTGTATTGACAGTTCACACTGCTTCAATTATTATAGGGATAATGGTAGCGTTAAGGAGTCCTCCATTAAGTAAAATCTCTTAGAAGGTAGTAAATATTTGCATTCTGATGTTAAGTGATATTCAACATATACAGTGTTCAGATTTTTTTTATGTTGATAATTCTCCGCTGAACAGATGAGCATTTCGACAGAGTGGAATTTTTCTAACCTCTTCGCAACAAGAATTGCCATGGATTTTGTTAATGTTCTTGTCTCCATATGTCTTCATGGTTCAATTATTATTGGTATAACAGGAAGTTTAAAATGGCACAATTTTTCAATTACACAATTCTTATATATGATTACCATATACCATATATATTTTTTATCTGATGGAATTGTCATATTTATAACAAAGTATTTTATAGCATTTAATCACTATGTCTGATATTTTAACTGTTCATTGCGTATCGGTCTTGTGATATACTTATAATTATTTATATTCATTCAGTTAATTATTTAATACCTTCTACTTATCTGCATACGAACTGTTGTGTGATTTCACGTGATTTCGCGTTGGTTCACGTCACGTGGTCTTGTGTTTATAAATAACGGTGGGACGCCTCTTTCTTCCTCTCCGGCGTCCGTTCGTCCATATCTTCTAACTATGTAACTGGTAACTATGTATGCTTTTTTATGTTGAATAAAACTTAAAATTTTTTATGTTGAATAAAACCTTAATATTCAACTTTCTAAAAAGGTCTCTTTTCATTACAATTTATTCAACATAAAAAGAAAAATGGATGCCATTCTGAGACCCGGTCGATTTGAAGGATTGTCGGAGACAACCGCTGATGAATGGAATCACTGGTACCATACCCTTGTCAATTGCATCGACTCTCTGACAGTAGCTCATCCTGACAACCCTCCTAACAAGCTCAGCATACTAATTAATTATATATCACCTAGAGTCTATTCCTTGATATCAAACCGCATGACATTCGAGAACGCCATTAGTATTCTTCAATCTACTTATGTCAAACCAGTTAATTCTGTATTTGCTCGTCATCTGCTCGCTACTAGAAAACAACAGCCAGGTGAATCTATTGATCAATTCCTTCTAAGTTTAAAAAACCTTTCCAAGGATTGCAAATTTGAAGACTTCACTGCTTCTCAGCATGACGAACAATCAATAAGGGATGCTTTTATCACAGGCCTCACTTCCCCAGTGATACGACAGAGACTACTAGAAAGCTGTGAAATTAATTTGGATAATGCGGTAGCAACTGCGAGAAGTCTCGAAATAGCCCAACACAATGCAGCAGCTTATGCCACTTCGTCAGTTGTAGCAAAAGCATCAATTTATCCAGAAATAATTCTACAGATGAATTAACTAAAGAATGTGCTGCTGCTACCAAAACTAATCAAGCAGTTCGTTACGCCAAATGTCAATTCTGCAGGCGTAAGAATCATTCTCGATACAATTGCTCAGCAAGAAATGCTGACTGCCTTTCGTGTGGGAAAAGAGGCCACTTCTCCAAAGTCTTCCGGTCTAAAAGAAGAGCAACTTCACCTAATATAAAAACCAGCACTGTTTTTATTGCTCTCACAGCTTCATCCCAATGCACACCCCGCACACAATACTCCATAGTAGTTGCAACTATAAACAACACTCGTCTGAAAGCCATGGTAGACAGCGGAAGCACTCATAATTTCATAAAGTTGAACGTCGTGAAATCACTTGGCCTTCCTATACTACCTTCCAGTGACACAGTAAGTATGGCTTCCTCTAATCTCATGAGCAAAACCCAAGGTCACTGTATTGCATCTATCGCAATTAATGGACAAACATACCCTGATATGCATCTGTCTGTTCTGCCCAACTTATGTACTCCTGTCATACTTGGACAAGAATTCATGCAACTACACAACCATGTGGAATTCCTTTTTAAGGGAGATATACCTCCTTTACAAATCTATAACACCGCTCAGATGAAAATAGAGTCACCTGCTCTTTTTGCCAATTTATCAGATGACTGTAAGCCAATTGCAACAAAGAGCAGGAATTATTCTGCATCTGATCGCGAATTTATTCGGAACAAAGTACAGAATCTCTTAAAAGAAGGGATAATAATTAACTCTAATTCCCCATGGCGAGCCCAAGTCTTGGTGACTCATAATGAAAGACATAAGTGTCGCATGGTCATTGACTATTCTGCCACTATCAATCGCTATACTTTCTTCGATGCATTCCCTCTTCCAAAAATTTCAAACATTATATGCCATCTATCTCAATATAAGATTTTCAACAAGTTAGATTTGAAGTCTGCATATCACCAATGCCCTATCCGTGAGGAGGAAAGAATTTATACAGCCTTCGAAGCTGACGGAGGCCTGTACGAAATTTCTCGGTTACCCTTTGGATTAACAAACTTTGTAGCTGTATTCCAATGTATCATGCATAACATAATCTGAGAACACGAACTTAAAGGCACCTTCGCTTATATTGATGACATTTCATCCGGGGGGGGGAGACAAATAAAGAATTGAATGAAAATATGAAGGCATTCAAAGAAGTTGCTGATCGTCTCAATTTGCAACTGAACCCTGATAAATGTGAGTATGGCATCACCAAACTTAAGTTTCTAGGGCCCTGTTGGAGAATGGAACAATCAGTCGTGACCCAGACAGACTTACACCACTCAAAGAACTACCGACTCCGAACTGTGGTAAGTCATTCAAACGAGCTCTGGGTCTCTTCTCATACTACTCACCATGGGTGGAGAATTTCTCTGACTGCATTTAGCTTTTGCTAAATATCTCCTCATTTCCTATTGCCGAAGAACTCAAGAGTCAATTTCAGGCAATAAAAGATGAAATTTGCAAGGCTTCGGTTGCGGCCATTGAGGATGAAATTCCATTCACAATAGAAACGGATGCATCTGCGACGGCATTGGCAGACTGCCTCTCTCAGAATGGACGTCCAGTAGCATATTTTTCTAGAACTCTTACGCAATCTGAGCGTCGACACTCAGCAGTGGAGCCTGAATCAGCAGCCATTGTAGAATCTGTTCGTAAATGGCGTGATCTTTTACTCGGCCGATATTTTACTATCGTTACAGACCAACAGGCCGTCTCATATATGTTCAACACACGGACACCAAACCGTATTAAAAACGATAAGCTACTTCGATGGAGACTTGAACTTTCTAACTACTCTTATGATATTGTATACCGACCAGGTTCATTTAATAGCTCTGCAGATACTCTTTCCCGTTCATGCTCTGTTTCGTGTTCATTATCACTAAAAGATCTTCATGCAGCACTCTGTCATCCAGGAGTAGCGAGACTGTATCATTTTGTTAAACAAAAGAATCTGCCTTTCTCTATGGAAGATGTTAAACATATCTGTGCTGAATGCCAAATATGTGCTGAACTAAAACCAAGGTTTTTCAGACCTCCCCCTGGTTGCTTAATCCATTCTCGATCCCCTTTTGAATGCCTTGCTATTGATTTCATGGGCCCAAAACCATCAACAAATAGTTTTAAATATCTACTTGTGATCGTAGATGAATACACGCGCTATCCTTTCGTCTATCCATGCCAAGACATCTCAACAGGAACAGTAATAAAATGTCTCCAAAATCTCTTTACCTTCTTTGGCTGCCCAGATTCAATCCATAGTGACTGAGGGAGCCAGTTCGTATCATCTGAACTGAAAGAGTTTCTCTGGCAACATGGCGTTGTAATTACCCACTCAACACCATACCATCCAATCGGCAACGGACAATGCGAGAGGGCAAACGGAACAATATGGAAAATGATCAAATTTGCACTCAAGACGAGGCAACTGCATGAATGTCATTGGCAAGCTGTACTCGACATTGCTCTGTACTCAATTCGATCTCTCCTTTGCACAGCAACTAACACAACACCACTTGAAAGATTGTTCAATTTTTCGAGAAGGTCGGGTACCGGATACACGCTACCTGAATGGTTGCAAGGAGGTCCGGCGCTGCTAAGAAAGTTTGTCCATCGACACAAGTCTGACCCACTAGTGGAACCGGTGGAAATAATATCAGCAACTCCCAATTTTGCGAGAATTCGTTTCCCTGACGGCTGTCAGTCAACAGTCTCAACAGAAGACCTTGCCCCCACTCCTGTTACTGACCCATCGCTTGTAGATTTGGATTCTCCTGTCTTCACTGATCACTGTGAGTCATCAAGTTCTACTCCATCAAATAACAATGAACCAGAAATGTCTACTGACCAACAAGAAACCACAACAAATGGGGAATCCTCCACTTCAGTTGGCGAAACGAAGTCTCGGGATATAGAACAGCAGCAGCGGTCGCACTTAGAGAAGGATGCTCTGGAATTTCTTCCCGAATCATCAAGACGAGGACGAAAGATCATCCGTAACCCGAAGTATCAATAAAATGTAGCGGAGAGTGTTGTGATATACTTATAATTCTTTGTATTCATTCAGTTAATTATTTAATACCTTCTACTTATCTGCATACGAACTGTTGTGTGATTTCACGTGATTTCGCGTTGGTTCACGTCACGTGGTCTTGTGTTTATAAATAACGGTGGGACGCCTCTTTCTTCCTCTCCGGCGTCCGTTCGTCCATATCTTCTAACTATGTAACTGGTAACTATGTATGCTTTTTTTATGTTGAATAAAACTTTAATATTCAACTTTCTAAAAAGGTCTCTTTTCATTACAATCGGTATGAATGGTGGTATGAATGGTGGTATAGCTGCATTCGAATCCCAGGCGAGTTCATAATATTCACTTAAGGACTACGGCCACTGGGATAACCAATCAATCTAGAAATTTGACAACTCTCTAGTCAAGACCATACGTTGCCTGTTTTTGTTGTACACAATTATTTTTAACATTGGTTCGCCCTTGTGTTTTAACATCATATTATTATTATTATTATTCTAAATATCACATATAAATGTAAATCTTCAGTTCAGTTACATGTCCAAATTTCAATGTCAATGTTTGGAAGTTTTTCTTAACAGGCAACCCAAGTTCTACGAGTTGTACAGCAGAAATTTCGCGGTTGTTTTTAGTAAACCTACTTTCTATTTTGGGGCTTGTTTTGATTTCTTTGCATCGGAAATAAGACGACACAGTATCCGCCCAACTGTGTTATATGCCTCGTTCGTTGTGAACGTGAAATTATTGTTTAACGGCATCTGACAAAAATGTTTAGACAGTTCGCCAACACTCGTAATAATAAAATAATAAACACAAGTTCATTTGAAGGTGAACTTGCAAGGCATTAATTAATGTGTGAAAAATAAGATAACTTGTAATATGAAGGAAGTAGGATTGGATGGATTTGCGTGCAGATCGCCTTAACGTGTGTAGAATAAAAAACCTTCTATAGGCAGAATTTAACATTTTGAGGGATAAAAGCCACTTTAAAGCCACTTGATGTATTGGCGTTAAAGCGCGAACGGACAAGAAAGATCCGTCGACTCATCATCGATTGGTAAAACTTTCTCTATCAGAATAGAAGCGAGGCGTAGAATCAAAATTGGTCGACAACTTATGATATGATATATATATATTACATTTATTTTAATTACTAAATTTAAAAAACAATTCTCGTATAAAATATGGACTGCCTCATCTTTGCGATATATTTAATGGTATGTCTTAATTCAGCACCTGAAGATTGCGTTCTGCATGAAACTCCGAGTGGTGCTACCGGTGAGAAATAAAATGTGTATTTAATAATGTCTTTTTCTATATATTTTATCTCCAATTCAAGATACCGTCTCTTGTGGTAAAAGGTATTTGATTTAAGGCAGGATGTGTGTGTGTGTGTGTAACGAATGCTCCAAGTTAGCAGGAAGGCCAAGACCGACTCTTCATTTCTCAACTCCCATCAATAGTGGAAATAATCGATTTTTTCAAGCTTCTACGGCAGTTTTCATGTAGTTTGCGGCCATTTTGTACTGGCCAGAGTGAGAGCCAATAGCTGGCTGCACCGAATAGGCAGTAAGATTCTATTAGCCAGCGTGAGAGCCAACAGCTGACTGACACGAATATTAACTAGCATGCTAGCATGCAAAAAAGATCGATAGCTGCATTCGTCACAAGTGGGAACAATTTAAATATGCATGGCACTTTACTCCAATTGGCTCATTCGCTTGCTTAAACTCAATGTTGATGCTGATTCCGCAGAACTGGGTTGGGTGTGAGAATTTGTTGTTAACATTCTTTTTTCATTCTGTTTTTCCAGTTACGAGCCCTTTTTTTTTAAAGCTGATCGTTTTGTGTTCATTTTGTTTAGTTCTTTTTTTCGTAACACATTTAATGTTTAGTATAGAGCTTTGAAAAAATTCGCAGTGTAAGATAGGCAAGAAGTAAGGCATGTAGCAACACCAGCACGGCAAAGGGCACTCCTTTAAATGCAAGGAAGGACAAGAATATTTTAAGTCAACTCATAGCGATTGCTGTATGAGTCGTACGATTTTTGAATCAAGCATGGGCAACGCTGCTAGTATATATGTATATATATATATATATATATATATATATATATATATATATATATATATATATATGTATGTGTGTGTGTGTGTGTGTGTGTGTGTACAACAACACATTATTTTAAGATATGCTATATTTATGTGTTAGAATGTTCAATATCAGAGAGAGGATGAAAGTGTGAAAATAAAAGTAAACATTGAGAAAAACATCCAGAAGACGACAGTCAGGCTTAAACGCAATTCTCACGTCTGAGGATTGCGTTTAAGCATGAAACAAAATGTCACCGTTGGGTGTGGACCTCGCTTTTCTAAACTTTGTCAATTCATATTGAAAATTGCGCCACTGAGGTTTCTTCTTGGGTCAAATCCAGCACGAATCACAGTCCTCTTCATGGTTCTCACCAGACTGCTCGGTCGCCATTTCAAACAGGAACCACTATTTCCGACTATACCAGCGTGACAGCGCTTGTCATAACAGATACCTATTTGTTACTGCACGTAATAAATGTATGCGAATCCTCGAAGGAGCTAAGTCCCTATTTGCTGAGATAATGAGGTACCGCATATCCTCTAAAATGTTTGACTTTCGTGACAACTGGCAAGTCTGTAATAGGATATTAAATAAGTGCAAGGTCTCTATTCCAAACTCTTCAATCGATTTGAGATGCTATCAGCCTTTGCTAATAAAGCTGAGTTCTTTGACCGCAAATTCCTCTCAAACTCTACTTTTGGCTCATCTGGAGTATCCCAGTCTTACTTAGAACTGATTCGCTATTTCCTGCTATCATTTCTCAAGTTGATCCCTACAAAGCATGTGGACCCGATGTCATCCCTGTAATAGTCATTAAGAGGTAAGCTCCAGAACTAGCTCCTGTTCCCTCTAAACTGTGTAATAAATGCCACGTCAAATTTAACGCCTCCAAAACTAAACTTCTCTTTATTAATCATCTGAGAGACGCATCTCTACCTTCCATCATCGTGGCTGATGCTATTCTCCAGAGAAACTGAATGATTGTACCTTACCGGGCTAAAGTTGTCAGCTGACATGAGGTGGAAAGACTATATTGAATCCATTGATACATCAGCTGCTAAGAAAGTTGGTCCACTCTGTCGGACGAGACATTTTTCCACCCCGGAATCTATCTTGCATATCTATAAGTCTACCATCCGTCCATTCTTTGAATATTGCTGCCATATATGGTACGGTGCCCCTGCAATTTACCTGGGGCTCCTTGATATGATCCAAAGAAGAATCAGCAATATTATTCGTCCTGATCTGGCCACTCGGGTACAGTCACTTGCCCAGCACTATAATGTTGCCTGTCTGTGCATATTTTTATAAATACTTTCTTAGTAATTGTTTGGATGATTTCTTCGCTATACTAGACAGGCATCAAGATCTCATAAATTTACAATTGTAGATGTGGTCCTAACTTCTATGCTAATAGTTTCTTATCTCGCACTTCTCCCTTGTGGAACTCACTACTGGATTCATGCTTTCCAACCAACTTTAATCTGCAAAAATTTAAATGCAATGTCAATCACTATCTACTGTCCTCCTGATTGCTCTTTTCTCTTTCTCCTCATCACTAATGTTTCAATTCCCATTTCCTCCACACCCTGTAACCCCTTGCCTGATCGTGGCTGTACTGCTTTGCTTGGGGTGATAACGATTTAAAAACAAAGAAGATCGCCGGAGAGACGCAAATCCAATTAAAGGATTGAATATAAAGGTCAGAAATTCTTTGCTGGCGGAGAGAAAAAAAAATGTCTTCACAAATCACACGGGATTCTGTGTACCAATAAAGAACTAGCACACGTTTCACTCGAAACAAGAAGATTAAAAAGGCAAAATTCACTTTCCTGTCAGTACTGATAACTTCGAAGCTGGTCGGCGATTTTCATAGAATGTAACTACAACGGTATTACAACACTTCAGTTTGCTCATCATAATGTATATCACAGATTCTACCAAGGATTTTGTAGGACAAAAAACAAGTCAATTAAGCTTTGAGCTCAAAGACAGAAAATCTCTCAAAACCAAAATTTTTGTCATAATGTACGTGTTTGACAACATTTAAAAAGTTAAATTAATATTAAATTATGTAAAATATTTTAATCTCGTAAAGGTGTTTAATTTTGAAGCAGCGATGACCACATTAGCCTCGCCATCCAATGACATTGATTCCCACTGAGTGCTACCTACCTGAGACATTGCACCCATCTACTTTAAATATTTAGAGTTGTGTAACAAACTATATGTCTTCCAAACACCTCGAAAAAATTGCTTATCTCTCTAATAGGAAAGTATATACCTGCTTTATTAACTTCATAGCCACATCAAAAGAGACTTCCTTTTATTATGCATTAGAAACCGCCTCCGAATACTCTGAATGCATCGATCTTTTAGAGGAACTATATCAATCTACAGAATCTGACATGTCTGATGAGGATCCCATAAAATATTTCAGGCCGCATCAGGAGTACAACAAGGATGAAAATAAGAGCCTTATACTATTTAATCCCTTTTTAGACTATGCCCCTGTGCATATGCAAGCACCGATCTAACGGGATGAACAATGAACATTTATACATTTCCTAACTGCATCCCAAACGAATAGAAGACAACGATTTTGCTTTTGCATCTTTGCAATTGTACTGATGACGAATTGAGGTTATGCTGATATCATGATGTTCATAGTTGTGATGAGAACGATCCTGATCAAAAAATCAGTTTCCTGTATAAAGAGTTCCAAGAGGTGGAACTGAAGATAAACCTTTCTAAAACAGAAAAAAAAATATCTTGGATTGAACTGAAAGCAGTGACCGCACCAATCCTGAATCCATTATAAAAATACAGGATGTGCAATTAGTAAATCCAAAACACTGCATATACCTCGATGTATGAATCAGCTATAACAAATTAAGGTTAGCAGAAAAAAAATTGAACATAGAACAGAGATAACAGAGGCAGTTTCGCCCAACACCACAAATTATTTCGAAACCAAAACATCACCCTGAAAACTCAAATTATGTTCTTAAATAGCCTCGTCAGATCAAGGATTTTATATGGATTCTGTGCATGTCGCAAAAACCCATTCAGAGATATCTATATTGTCGGTAGTATACGCCCACTTCATAAGATCAATGGTGAAAAAAGGCTTTGAGCGAGTAAATTCTGAGGGTTTCGGTAAAGATCATCCTTCTTAGAATATTGCGAAAAGGCGTTACAAAATCACAGGCAAAGAAATGTACCAAATAAGAGAAAACCATATTACCGAAGGACTACCAACTACAGTAACAACTAAAATGAATAGCAGCTGAAAATAATGTCATAATTTAGATGTTCACATTCTGCACTAATTCAAAGAAAAGCGTAGAAAGGAAAGTCTCATCAACAATGAAGAGTGATAACTGCTACTGGAATTGAGAATCCCCTTTTCCTAAAAAAAAAAAAGATTTTTAGAGGAAGATTTTATAAATTTGAACTGAAGAGATTACACTGTCTGCCAAATCTTTCCTTGTAGGAAAACTGCTAATATTATCATTACCATTGTAGCCGACTAATAAAACTATAGTGAGTCCGATACTTACTGGGGGCTTCGTATCAGACAAAGCTTAGTAAATATCTATATATCGTAAAATATTAATAAACACTTTTAATTATAATATATGCCTAGTATACGATATCATAAATTGATATCAGTTTTAACAGACTCTTGTATTTCTTGATAGTTATCTGCTAATACGGATAATCTAATAATAATCTGATTTCAAGTCAAAGACGATTATGAATAGAATAGAGTCCAACATTACTTTCAATACGTCGCATAAACAAGTCTCATAAACAGAGTGAAACTCCGATAAACAAAACTTGTGATAAAGTAATGGAGGATTATCAGTAGAAGAAAGAAAGAGTTTTTTTCTACTTATTTATTTCCTTTATGATTTCAACTTTAGGTTTCATTTTTTTATTCTACACTAAAACACGAAATACTTGCTGATATCGATTCAGAAATATACAAGGACATGATTCTAAATATTTGTCCAGAATCACATTACGTCTACGAGCTATAACAAAAAATAGCAGACAACTTATGCAGAAAAATGTACACATATAAACTATATATATATATATAGTTGATATTATGGAATGTTAGCTTTTTCTTTTTTTATTATGAATACTTTCATTATTTTTAGCCTTTTCTTACATGTAGATATAAGCCGTATTTTCTACGAGTATGATTTGGACGGATTTTGGTAGGTTACCACGTGTGTTTAATTGATCATAACCCGATTAGGAACTACATATTTAAAAGAGGCTAAAACATATATAAAAGCGGCAAAAAACACATACAAAAGAGGCTAAAAACACATATAAAAGAGGCTAAAAAATAATGGAAGCATTAATTAAAGAAAAGAAAACGCCAACAATCAATAATATCAACTATGAACACGGTCACAACGTGCTGACCGTATTTGAAATATAAAAAAAGACATCCCCATGACTATGGAAACACATATGTAAAAATCTAGACATTCAGTTAAAAATAGAAATAATAAAAAACATCCTTAATAATGGTCAATAGAATAACCAAAAGCGCTCGGATATATCGAACATTTGGATATTTTTACACACTGTGTTCAGAAACGTAAACACTTATACGAACAAAAACTGAATATAAAGCTTAATCACAGTCCCTTGCCAGTCGTCTTTAATGAAACTTATATATATATATATATATATATATATATATATATATATATAATACAAAAGCTTAAACACTAATATTCCATGGTCATAAATTATTCCATTGGAATCGTAAATACGATCCAATTCATCAGACCTACAAATTCAAAAAGAAAACGGAAAAGAACAACTCCGGAAATAAAAATAGAATTTAGAGAGAGTGTAAGTATGAGAGTGTGGGACGAATGTTAGTTCTAAAGAGAGGGGTAACATACGAGAGAATTTGGGAGATTAAAAGTTAACAGAGAGGGTTTTTTTTAACTAGGTGTGAGTGAAAGGGGGAAAATGAATGTTGTCGGATGTCAAATACAATAAAGATACATTTCGTGGTGACATACACACACCATGGCCGATCAAATCTTAAAGAAGGAGGGAGAGGTAAGGAAAGAAGTGGCGGGGGAGAAAGATGGGGCGGGTGAAATTAAAATTGAAAGGGATGCTGTGTAATTGAGAAAACTTGACAAAAATAATATCGACTACAGGTTACAAATCAAATATAAACATATAAAGAATAAATATGACGATTATCTAATCTAGCAAGGACCTATATTTTTATGTTCAAAACACATGCAAATACACACATACACAATAAACGTATATACATACACATAGGCGTGTACCTACATACACACATACATATACCCATGTACACATACACATATATCCACATATTCACACGAATACACACATACATATACATACACACATACATATACACATATACATATATCTGATTCAATATCTAGCTCTATCTCTGATACTAAGCGCTTTCTAATAAGTACCGCACATATAATATACAAATAATTACACCTACATATATACACACATATACACGTACACATATACACACATACATACACATATATATATATTTATATATACACATATACACACACATACACACATACATACATGTACATACCCACATATATATATACACATACACACACACATATACATATATATATATACACATACATATACATACATACACATATATCCACCTATACCCATATACACACATTTTCCACATACATATACATTTATTCTTTATATGTTTATATTTGATTTGTAACCTGTAGTCCATATTATTTTTGTCAAATTTTCTCAATTACACAGCGCCCCTTTCAATTTTAATTTCACACGCCCCATCTTTCTTCCCCACCACTTCTTTCCTTACCTCTCCCTCCTTCTTTAACATCTGATCGGCCATCGTGTGTGTATGTCACCACGAAATGTATCTTTAATGTTTAGACATCCGACAACAATCATTTTCCCCCTTCCACTCACACCTAGTTTTAAAAAACCCTCTCTGTTAACTTTTAATCTCCCAAATTCTCTCGTATGTTACCCCTCTCTTTAGAACTAACATTCGTCCCACACTCTCATATTAACACTCTCTCTAAATTCTATTTTTATTTCCGGGGTTGTTTTTTCCGTTTTCTTTTTGAATTTGTAGGTCTGATGAATTGGATCGTATTTACGATTCCAATGGAATAAATTATGACCATCGAATATTAGTGTTTAAGCCTTTTTATTATATCCTTACTCTGTCCTGGACATACCTGGTTCTACCTGGATTCTATCCTCTCGGAATTTTTTATTCAAAAAATATACGTGTGTATATGCACCTGTGGATTTTACATACATATGTATATTTACCACTAATATTATCTATCTATCTATCTATCTATCTGTCTATATATATATATATATATATATATATATATATATATATATATATATATATATATGTATGTATGTAGAGAGGGAGAGAAAGAGAGAGAAAGAAAGAAGGAAAGAAAGAGGGAAATAGAGAGAGTACGATGTTATGCTTTATTATACAATTCAATATTTTCGCAATTAAATTGTTATTAAATAACTGATGTTGCTTGAATTTTAGGCGATCCATATATGTAGGCGATCAATATATCTGTTGTGCTTCAGCTCGTAATATTACTATCTATAGAAATATTGGTAATATCTTTGATTAAAGGTGCCAGCTTTTATTACGCAAGCAGACTCAAATTTTCATCCATTTGTCATTCCTAAATCCATTGTTTTTGTTTTTTGTTTGTTTGTTTTTTTCATAAATACTCTTATTGATTTCATTCTAATATTAAAGCAGTTTTTATCGCTTCTCGATTTTGGCTTAAATATTGTCTGCTATTCTCATATACAATTATTTTAGTAACATTTTGTGTTATATATATATATATATATATATATATATATATATATATATATATATATATATTTACCTATATATATATATATATATATATATATATATATATACATATATATACATGCACACACAATGTCATATATATGTGTGTGTATGTGTGTGTGTGTGTGTGTGTGTGTGTGTGTGTGTGTTTATACCAACGGCTTCCCAATACTTAAAACTTCTCGTTTTCACTCTTGCGTGGTAATGTGTAACGTCATGAGCTGCGGTGCGATTTCCGCTTCCATCGTTTCATATGCACGAAACAGACTATCGTTATTGTTTTGTCCTTGTATTGTTTAATATATTGGAATATAATTGTCATCTTTGATAATGGCTTATGTAACCCGAAAGCTTAGATATGATTAAAAAATATGTATCAATATAGTGATTTTCTTTCTTTTGATGATAACGTTATTAAGCTTATTAAACGATATGAAAAGAATTTACATAAAATAAAAAAAAATTATATTATTTAATGAAACATGCATCAATATGTGTGTGGGGGGGTGTTGGCCGAGTGGTTAGAACGTTAGCGTTCTGATCATGAGACTTCCTGACGTTATCAGTCTGGAGGGGGACGAGCCTTACCACAGGTTGGCCCAAGCCTTGTGAATGGAATTGGGTAGACGGAATACTTTAGGTTGTGTCGATAGCTGTCGAAGGTTTGAGTGTGCTGGCGTATAATCATTACTCCTTACCTTCCTACTCCTCACCACACTCACTAAACATCCTCTTTCAGTGCCTCTTGAGCCTTGTATTGAGTAAATATAAGAAAAAAATAAACGTGTAAAGATAATATTTTGTAACTGCAACCTTGTTCAAGAGAATGGTGTTATTGTGCTTGTTGTATCCATGATCTTTTCCTTGGAAATAAATAGGAACATAACTTTTTGGAGCACTTCTCCTACCATACTGAAAATTCAATTTGCTTTCATATTTGGAGGTATTTCTGGGTGGTATTAATGGACGGTATTTCTGCCGCACCCTGTGTAATTTAATTATATATATAATCTGATATACATATATATATAGCTTTATATATATATATATATATATATATATATATATATAAATATATATATATATATATATATATAGCATTATATATATAGTATTATATATATATAGCATTATATATATATAATTTCACGTTATATATATTATTAATTGACAATTTTTCATTATTTGTGCTTAGACTAAACAAAACAAACATAGAACAAGAGTCGATCTCTAAAAATCGATAAAGACTGTGTAGAAGGAAATATATTTTCAAAAAGTCTTTCAAAACTGAAGTCCATTAAATAGAGAGATCAAATTGATGGATGTCAATATAATCGAATTTAAAATATCGATTCTCAGCTCTCTACTTCCGATTTGATTGGATTCTTCTTCAGCAAAACTTGATCAATACGTGGACAATATAATAAAGGCCGGTTGAAAACAATCAAAACGACTGAGTCCTTGGGCTTGAATCTCGATTGCAAAACCAGAAGTTCAAAGTGGGCCAGTGACAAATTAACTGAATCATGGCGCGAGGTTATAGACAACAGTAAAGTCATAATAAGAAAAACTAGTCGATATTAGAAAGATGACAGGATTTGCCAGAATGGAATTTATATTAAGAAAAGGAAATGGAAGAGAATAAACTCTCCTACCAACTTCGAATACTTCGTTATTCTCCCTCTTATCACTTCTCTTAATATATCAATATTTATTTGTCTTTCCTGCTTTTAAAAGAAATACATATGTACTTTGCCCTAAGAGTATTCAGCTATTTACTATTAACGAAAACTAACTGGACTGAAGAAGAAAAGAGCTTTATTATAAATGCAAAAAAATCGGTACTGATACATAAAGGTGAGCAATGGATAAAAAATTCATATGATCACTTTGACAACACAATGGGATCACTAAGCTCAGCTAGGTCTTCTGATCTCATAGGTCTTTTTTATATTATACAATCTTACAGCGCACCGTTAAATTAATATAACTGACATTGGTTTATACACAGACGATGGACTTATGGTTGTAAGGAACTCGACTAACTTTAAAATCGATAAAATTAGAAAGATATTATATAAAGATTTTAAAAGCCTGAACTTAAAAATTACGGTAAGCCCTACATTAAAAAAGTTAACTTCCTTGAGTTAATGAAAAATGTATACATACTTTATTTTTAAAAGAAACAATACCAATCTTTTATATTATCACCCTAAATCAAATCATCCTCCGTCTATAACTAAGCATATACCTTTATCTATCGGGAAAAGAATAAGTACAAATTCAGCAAATGAGAAAATTTTCTGTGAACATATTAATTTCTATAATATAACTCTAAAAACCCGATACAACCAAATGGTAAAGAACAAATTAGGACAAAAATTCCTTGCATTAACAGTTATATACTTTCCTAGAGAAAGTAAACTAAGTACTATTTTCAATAAAATTTCAATAAAAATACACTAAAATTAAGTTACAGCTGTACTGAAAACTTAGAAAAAATTATTAAGAAACATAATGCTAATATCTTCAATAAACACTTAGACTAAAACCAACGAAATTTAGACAATATAAAAATAAAAACAAAAACAGATGAGGATAAACAAAAATTATGTAACTGTAGAAACCCTTATAATTGTCTTCTACAAAATAAATGCCGCACGGAATCATTAGTATACCAATGCAATATCTCATCTATTGAGAATTCCGAAAAAATGAAAATCTATATAGGTTGCACAAGCCATGAGTTCAAAAAGAGGTTCAATCAACATCAAACTTCATTTGGGATAAATAAGTACAGAAATCAGACATCGCTCTCAAAGTATTTCTGACAATTAAAAGAATCCAGTAAAACACCTACAGTAAAATGGAAATTAATAAGAAAAGCTAGAATATGTAGATCATTAAATGACCTATGTAATTTATGCATACATGAGAAACTGTATATTACTAAGTTTATAAAAAATAAAAATTTACTGAATCAGAGAAATGAAATAGCTATTTGTTGCCGTCAGAGTCAAAACGTTTCCTTAAATAATATTTAAAAATAAAATTAAAAAATGGGAGATTGTAATAGACATACTTATATTTGATATGAAAAAATAATTTTAAATAATGTAAGTAATTCTATTACATTTACTTCTTTTTAAAAAGAAATATAGTCTATTCGTAATTAAGAGTAAAAATATTTTAAAATTGTAGTTTAATAAAACGTATTTTAACAGAAACACACATAAAAAATCTTTGAGTATACAAGGAAAAAATGCCGAAAAACTTTTTGCCGTTAATAAAAAAAAAACCAAGACGACATGCATTTAACGGATGTCAGAATAAACTCCTATCCTCCCTAAACCTAACCTCTTTTTCGAACGTAACTCATAATTGATACAACAATAGTTAATAAAAATGATCACGCTTCAGCCCCTGTCTGAATGATTGGATTCCACTGTATCCTTGGAAACAGTAAATTATCAATTTATATATGTGTTTAAATAAATTCGATGAATTACTTAATTATGATTATCTCAAATATATATATATATATATATATATATATATATAGATAGATAGATAGATAGATAGATAGATAAATAGATAGATAGATAGATAAATAGATAGATAGATAGATAGATAGATAGATATTGTTTTCAGTATCTAACATGAGTTAGTATCAGTATATTTTTTCAGTATCTAACTCTGTATACATAGAGCAGTCACCAAGCGTCCCGTTATGCAACAATATGTTGTCATGTTAAGTAAAGAAAAAAAGCAATAAACCAACAAAACAAAAACATCACTTTAAATACGATGAACTAAAAAATGTCATCCGTTTGATCTCCCCTAACTGAAATCGGCATTAGTAATATAAGTTCTGCAAACGATCAGCCATTCTATCTTAGAAAGTTGTATTTATTTAATTGCACTACATCATCATCATCATTATCATAATCATCCACTTGACTTTTGTAATCGTAGCGGGAGGGATCCGAATGCAGAAGCCATATTGAATTTCCTCCACAACTGTCTATCAACTGCAGCCATCAGCAATTCTGGTACAGTCATACCTGTCCATTGTTTGACATTATCCAACCAGTTTTTGCGTTGGTGCCCTCTCCTACATCCGCCTTCAACGATGCCTTGCATGAGGGTTTTGCACAGAGTGTCGTGCCTTGTGAATAACCAAAGAATCAAACAGAAGAAAAATCGTATGGAGTTAATCGGATTAAGACGCAAATACTCCCTCGCTATCCTTTCTCTCTCACTTCCCCTATCTTTCACTCACTTATCTCTCTCTCTCTCTCTCACTTCTCTCACTTTTCTCTCTCCCCTCTCTATCACTTCCCTTCCTTCTCTTCTCTCTCTCTCTCACTTCCTCTCTATCTCCTCTCTTTAACACTTCCACTCCCCCTCTCTCTCTCTCTCTCTCTCTCTCTCACTTTCCCCTCTCTCTGTACTTTTCTTAAAATCTATTTTGGATAATACATTATAAATCCCCTTTTTCTGACACATTAAAAGGTTTACAAACATAGAAATTGTTAAGAAATTTATTCAGAAAATTCACCAATCCAGACCTTCAGGTTCCGACTTACAAACAAATCCAATCAATTCAGTACAATCCATTTTATTAGATTCACCGCATTCTGTGACAATTGCATTAATCGAACTGGAATATTACAAATTGACAGAGAATAAAAGAATAAATATTCCTTATAATTTAGTCAATATTCTTTTGCTGAAATAACGCCTGATATGTTAAAGATTAAACTTCTAATCCTTTAGACAATTCTGCCCTTGAATAATCCTTACAGTCTGGTTCAGACAGCAATTGCTTTAGTATTAATTAATTGAAATAATAAGAATAAGGAAAAGTTATTCTTTCCGGATTTACTGTTTTGCTTAATCAGATTTGAACAATTTTGTTTTTGTGCCTCGCGTACAGCAACTGTGATATTGCATTTCAATAAATACATTGTCATATTCTGTTTTATAGCGACATACCGTTTGATAATTAACTTGAGTAATTAATAAAATTAATGAAAACTGTATAGCTAAATAAAAAAATAACCTAATCGAAAGAAGAGAAAGGAAACAGATAAGTTATATAAAATTCTTTGCAACAACGCAGATGAAATTGTTGAAGGCTATAAAGGGATTCGTGATACCAAAAGGAAAATTGGTGCCCATCTCAGTAATGGCTTCAGAAAAATAATGAAGAAATAGATGAGAAGAGAAATGGTTTTCGTGTATTTATTCAATATTTTCACGCAGTAAAATTTGGAAATACTTAGAAAGCAGGTAAGAGAAAATTGTTTACTACCGAACTTCTTAGAAGGCCCATGATATTAATAAAAGACACATTAATGCTATAAAATAGAAGCATTTTTGATAGTCATCATACTATGTTGTTTGCCCTGTAACGAAAATGTATAAAACAAAATATTGTCTGTTATAATACAAATTTATTTTCAGTAGAATCTCGCGTCATATTAAGTCAATGCTTCGTTTCATTGAAGACAGAAAGCGCGCACAAAATTTCTGACGGTAATCTTTTCCCGACAATCAAAATACGTACCACGTTTATTCAAATCTGGAATTCTTCGGGCTTAAATGGAAAACTTAATATGCCCAAATCCCAATATGGGAATCCGGGAAAATTAGTGTGTAAATACCGGATATAAGCCTAGTGGTTATCTCAGGTATGTTTCTAAAAAAAGTTACATGGTTATATAAAAATCTGATTTTCTTCAAAGCAGTTGTCAACTGGCAAAACATTAGTCTTTTATATGTTTGTTCAACTAAATGGATAAACTTTGAGGTTGATTCATGGCTGAGATAATTGGGCATTTTCTACTTTGTGTCAGAGGTTAGTGTTCGAACCAAGACAAAAAGTAATTATTTCAAGACAATGACCCTCTCTTCAGTTTTCATTTTCCCAAAATATCGACTACAATCATGTAAATTAAAAAATACGTCTTTCTTACTGATATAATAATCAATTAATGATGAAGGCTTTTTTTAGAATGAGGATATAATTGCACAAAATTCCGAAAACTTACTGAGGCTTATCATGATCACTTGATAACTTTATCTTGTAACGTTATTGGATATATTACGGAATGTGTAGGCTGGAACAAAATGGCAGAATACTGGTAAGGACTCTGACGACCCGGAACTGACTAAGGCTGCTTTGACAATGATGGATTGTCTTTAAGTATTAATATAAGACCATAAGGCGCAGCCAGATTCCTTAGTGAGACAATCCAACACGTGATGATGGGTAATCGATCAACTGGTTGAAATTTCTCCGCTCTATCTCCCTCGCCCAAATAGTTCTTCCCAGAAACTACTACGACTAAAACCAAGTAAAAATAAAAATGACCATCCTTGATTCATTGTGTGATACAGAGTTGGGATCGTAAGAACTGAAGACAGACACAACACGAAACGCAACAGATAACGTTCATTATATGGATGGCCAAAAGTATAATTAACTTATTTCATGTTCGTTTCAAATTTAAGAATAGGGAAAAAAACTATAATGATATCTTTAAATATAAATTGACAAAAAACTATAATGATATCTTTAATTTTAACAGCTATTCTCTCTCTCTCTTTCTCTCTCTCTTTCTCTCTATCTCTATCTCTCTCTCTCTCTCTCTCTCTCTCTCTCAAGAATAAAAATTATTGAATTTTGTGAATTATTAACTGTTTTTATTCTTCTTATAATTATTCTATCAAGACAAATATTAGTCATATCAGACGAGCATATCTGACCTCCAATCTTCACGGAATTCGGTGGTCACTACCCAGAGTCAGTGTGTTGACCTCGGAGATAAGAAATAATCCAACACAGCCCTCGCCCTGTCCTATCAACGTGGTAATCTCATCCAAGGTAATTGAATAGACACGACAACCTAAACCCATAGAAATAACGATACCTATCTTTACACGTCATCCTCACGATAATACTATGTCTACACGAGACATAATTACATATATTTTTACAATCAATTTGATGGATCTTACTTGCAAGCTAACGTGATATTTCAAAACACTCGACGGCTGTTCATTCAAAGTTTATGAATATTTACCGCCCTTTGAAATCGACTGATGTCTGTTCTAGATCAATAAACATTATGATTCTTAAAATATGTCACAAACTCTTCACCTTTCTATATTTAGTTATTGGGCGAATTCTATAATCCATTTGTTAGTGTACAGGTATGAAGAGAAATGTTAATATATATATCAATATCAGATTTCTGTAACAATAAACACATTATAATTATATATATATATATGTGTGTGTGCGTGTGTGCGTGTGTGTGTGTGTGTGTGTGTGTGTGATGTGTGTAAATATATAAAAAGTAGGAAAGAACCGTTAGGTTAATAATCCAAAGTTCTTTAGTATTTTATTTTTTTTTAAAAAAACAGTGCTCAATGCACAAGTAGAGCCTAAATTATTACAATATATATATATATATATATATATATATATATATACATTTAAAAATAAATATAAAAATATACACTGAGTGGCAACAGTCTGTTTCATACTGAATGTAGTCTTCAGGCCATATCTTTAATAATGGGGATACGCTGGAGTAATGGATGGCGGTTCGGATTAAGCCGAGTTCGAATTTCAGTCGAGTTTGTTTTATTCAATTACATGCGAAATGAGACTAACGCCCTGTTATGGGTGAAATAACATTAAAGACTCGATCCTAGAGCCTTGAGTGGAAACTGGTCAAGGAAAACGATAATTCTCAATTCTGAATTCAAAACCTGAGTGGTCGGCGACTAAACTATTGCCCCCCAGCACACCCTGGTCTGGCCAAGAGCGTAAAGCATGGTCTACTAGGGCGGGTGGGGTGTTCCCTGGATTTTAATTATATATATATATATATATATATATATATGATTGTGGATTATCCGGATGTATATCCGAATGCTCTAGGCTATTCTTTTAGCCATTATCAAGAATGATTTTACTTTTACTTTTAATTAAATTTATAGATTTTTTTATGCATGTATCTAGAGTTACAGGAATGTTTTATTTCGAAACACGGTCAGCATATTGCGGCCGTATTCATAGATGATGTTGCTGAGCGTTGGCTTTTACGTTTTTAATAATAATGCTTCCATTATTTTTAGTTTTTTTTCACATGTGGATGAGGCTCTTATATTTGTATTGACAATGACAAGATGTAACCGTAAATTCTATGCTAACAGTTTCTTCTCTTGCATCACGCACTTGTAGAACTCACTTCCTGGATTCAATTTTCATCCTCAAAAATATAAATGCAATGTTAATCGTTATCTTTTATTTTCTTAATTCCTATTCTTTTATTAATCTCTCACCTTAATTATATTTTTCCTCATATTTTCTTACATTCAGTAACCCTCCTTGCGTCTTAGTGGATTTATTATCTTGCTTGAGTTGAAATGATAAAGAAACAATATGTTCAATCTATTGATTTAGACTCATTGTTGCTTATTGTTATTAGCTTTACTTGCCATTCTCAAAATTGAAAAATAAAAGAAAATTATTGAACTTTTATTTTATGAATTCAAAATTAGACGTAAAGCAAAAAAAAATACTCACAATACAAAGTATTGTTTTGTTTTTCTGACTGAAAAAGAATATAGAATTCATTATTGGTTTCTAATAATTTCAAGGAGATCCTTAAAGTTAAGGAATGTTATTGAATGAGACCCATTCTTGTAGTGAAAGCGTGCAAAGCATCACGGGAGGTTGCAGAAGAACTTAATGTTGACTATTGAATAACTGTTCCAGATCTGCATTAAAGTGAAGAATAAAAAACGAATGGACAAGGGAAGCACAATTACAAAGTCTACGCTCTTCGCTTGTTTTTCACAACAAAAACAATCCATTTCTTGATTGCATTTTGACATGTGACGGAAAATAGATTTTATATTACATCAGCAGTAGAGAGAAAAGGGCGAAGCAGTACAACACTTCTAGAAAGCAAAGTTGCATCGAGAGACGGTTAGGGTCAGTGTTTGATGGTCAGTAATGGAATCATTCACTATAACTTCTTTAATATTGGCAAAATTGTTTTTCTTTTTTTTTTTACTAATTTCCACACAATAAGAGGTTCAAGAGTTACTCCAAGTAGAGGGTTACTGAATGAGGTGGGTAGTGACTACGTAAGAAGAGGGAGTAATAAGTAAAGATGGTGAGCTAACGGAGGACAAATAACAGTTGACTCTGTACTGGATGAGGTTAAGGAACTATTATTCATGAAAGCATCAACACAGGAGCCTATTTCAGACAGTAGCGGTCCTAGGGTAGAAAGTGTTCTAAGGTAGAAATTCTTTCTGACCGATAAGGATACGAAATTGAATGAGGGTGGATTCTACCCTGTAAAAATGGATAAAATATAACAAAAACTGAAATATTTACGTCCTACAGAAATTAAACGGACTGGTCAACGAAAGGCCGTCACGATCGGCTTACTCACCAGAACCTCTCTCCAACCACTTTCAGGCATCACAAAAATTTCCAGCAAGGAAAAAAAAACCTGCAACAACCAAATAGCAGATGAAAACGCTTTCAAAGCAATCACTGGTTCTAAATTCCTATGCTGCTTGAATAAATACAAGTGTTTATTTTTGGCAATAATGCTCAGTTCCTAAACGTTTTCATTTTGACTAATAAACTTGATTCCTATCAGTGAAACACTGCTTCGAAGCTGAAAGCTGATTTTTGCACAAAACTAATCGATTCGGTAGGAGGAGCAAAATTTCTTTACCCCTTTAATTTCTGCACTTCTCTGAAGGCGATAAAAAAAAAGTTGCATCATCAATGAAATATTTTAACTGTTTATCTATCTCAGTCGTTTCATATCTATCTATTTATCCAAGTTCGTGTCCCTATAGTAGCTAGCTAAATTGGTTGGCTACTATAAAAAATGAAAATGCTTTTGGTAATGTATATACGAATAGAGGATATCTTTAATCCTACCTGGATGGATGGATGGATGGATAGATAGATAGATAGATAGATAGATAGATAGATAGATAGATAGATAGATAGATATAAACAGATCGAGATAGATAGATAGATAGATAGATAGATAGATAGATAGATAGATAGCAGAAATTTATAGATTTCTAAATTAGCAGAAAATATCGAACGATCGATCGATCGAATGATGGATCGATAAATATGAAAGGGTTCTCAAGTCATTCAATTAAAAAAATCAAATGACAAAAACAGTCATTTAAGGGTGAATATAAAAACTGCTCATGTTTTCTGTTTAGTTTGAAAGAGAATAACGATGAAGAATCATTCATCACACACTACATCTATTTTCCATCTTAAAGCAGAGAGACCGTTACCAGTACAAGGATAAATCTTGTTCAGAGAGAGATAGGGAAAGGGAAAGAATGAGAGAGATAGTAAGAGAGAGAAAGAGAGAGAGGGAGAAAGAGAGAGATGGTGAGAGAAAGAGAGAGATAGTGAAAGAGAGATAGTGAGGTATCATCAAATAAAGTTGTGGTTACGTAATCAAAGTTCACCCAATCAGTATCAAAAGGGGTATGTGTCCTTACAAATCCCCCACAATATGGGATTAGTTCAAATACGTCGCTGCAAAGGAATTTCAGAAAAAAGAATTATCCTGTTTCCATGACAACTTCA
Organism: Acanthosepion lycidas; assembly: GCA_963932145.1. NCBI lineage: Eukaryota > Metazoa > Mollusca > Cephalopoda > Sepiida > Sepiidae > Acanthosepion > Acanthosepion lycidas. The sequence goes on along the minus strand of OZ010585.1, from coordinate 3,397,564 downwards.
ATTTGCCTAAGCTAAATTCTTGATAAAGAAAAAGTTATATTCACAGTTGACATGAGTTTGCCTTTTCTGTTCGGAGACGTTCGTCAAAAATAGATTGTTTTTTTATCGATTCCAACGGACTCCACCTTCGGATAAATTGCGATTTACTGCCATAAATGTCAGGGCGTTCCCACGAAAACATTTTTTTTACAGTAACGCATATTTTCTATTGTATTCGTCGAATTACTCTCTTACCCGCTCTATGTCCACGTGTTCATAAAAACTACTGCTCATAAAGGTTAGTCACAAAAGCCGTACTACATGTGCTTTGTACCTTATTCCTATTTCTGAACTTTGGAGTAGGACGTCATATGTCTTATTCTCTTTTATTTTCACTCCTTTGATTATTTTTTTCGCTATATTTTTTTCTTTCTCTTTATTTTCTTTAGTTTATGGAGTGAACAGCAACACCCACCTTTAATTTGTTCAGAGGGAGCAAATGAAGGACAGATATGGGTAAGAGGTTGTGTTTCCGTTGTCATGGAGACATATACGTTACACTCTTTAGGACAGGTTAATGCCAGTGACTGACGCCATGATGTGAAGGTCTTATCAGCAATGTCATATTCAATATTGAAAATATGAGATAATGATTAAACTGTTTTCTTTTAGGAATATAGGAATATATTTGGATATCACCTGTTTGGAATAAATTGATAGGCACAAACAAATTAGACTGAAGAAAAAGGGCCTCACAGAAAACTTTAAAGATAGGGAATTGTTTCAAATTGTTACATTTTGCAACAAAAAACTTATCGAAATCTCAATGAAAAATTAGGCAATTTCAATCAAATCTAAAAGAGATTTTTTTTCGTTTTTACTTAATAAATTTATAAAAGGCAATTTCTAAAACACTTCTAATGAATTGTGTTATTAGGCAATAATACCATTATTATAAAAAAAGAAAAACAATTTTCATGTTTAAACTATTGAGAATTTTCAAAGCCAACCTGAAATATTAGGGTTTTTTGCGATTCTATTTGGAAGAAAGTATGTAGATCTATAGAAGCTTGAATAAATCTTTTACTGAGCTCAATTTAAAGACATTTTTTATGTTTAACGTTCTTTTTATAGATACAAGTATTTAAGTAAATGCTCTGTTTATAATAAACACATTTACCAGCCTGAATGTCCGAGAAATTTTCATAGAAATATTCGTCCTTTCAGGCCAGTAAATGTTATTTAATATTGTTTATTATAAACAGAGCATTTACTTAAATACTTGTATCTATAAAAAGAACGTTAAACATAAAAAATGTCTTTAATAAATAAATTGTCGGACTTTGTCCATTTCTTAATGTATGACGTCATTTGTTTACATTTGATACGCCATGAGCAGTTATGAATGTACGAGATTCATGGAAGATTGAAGTTTATAAGCAGTAAATTCGACCTTGCCAACCGAACGATCCTTTGCGGCCGAATCGGTTAGGCACACCCGGCTAAATGGCGGTTCCGTATAGTAGCAGGTTCGAATCCTGTCAAAAATTTCTCGGACATTCAGGCCGGTAAATGTTATTTAATACTGTTTATTACAAGCAGAGCATTTACTTAAATACTTGTATCTATAAAAAGAACGTTAAACATAAAAAATGTCTTTAATAAATAAATTGTCGGACTTTGTCCATTTCTTAATATATATATATATATATATATATATATATATATATGTATGTATGTATATGAAGAAATATACTCTTAAGGTTGCTATATTTATGGAATTAAAGTGCCCAATATCAGTGATAGAGGGTGTGTAAATATAAAAGTGAACATTGAAGTCAACACTTAGAGACGACAGGCTGTTTCATGCTAGACACAATCGCAGCCTAACGATTGCGTCTAGCAGGAAACAGACTGTCACTTCTAAGTGTTGACTTCAAAGTTCACTCTTATATATATATATATATATATATATATATATATATATATATATATATATATATATATATATATATACATATATATATATATGCTGTGCTCACCCGTCGTTTTAACGACGTATGACGGTCAAGCAGCTCAGTTCCTAGTAACCGAAAAGCCAGACATCTGTACATGTGATTTTATTACAATGGTGAAGCTTTTGCGCAGAGCCACGGTGGAGTAGTGGATAGCTGCTCGGATTGAGGAATCGGAAAGCCGAGTTCGAATTCCATTCGAATCCATTACATTCATCTTAATACCCGTAGGAAAGGTATGTATCATATGAGTATGCAGAATAAATAAGGATATCTCACTGCAGTATTAAATTTTATTTCTATAAAGCTTGTATTTCATGGCTATGTATTTAAAAAGACATCTCTTTTTTTAACGGCAAAACTGATGTCTATCCGTCTAGAAATCTAAAAGGCCTACTAAATAAAATGTGCCTATCGACAGGAATAAATACTTCCTGCGAGTGCCAAATTCTCCCAGCCGCCTTTCCCTATTATATGTCCTAGTAATTTCAACTGTCTCTTTCTTATTCTAAGTATAAATATGTATTTTTGTTTCCATTTTCCTTAAGAGTATTACACGTTTGAATAACTCGACAAATACTGAGCTAACGACTTTCCTATATTTTATCCAATATGTAATACATTACAATTGAAAGAAGCAACAATAATATCACAACATACACTGACTGTTTGTGTTATCTTTGTTCCCACCCAGAAAAAAAAGGATTCCTTATAAATATTTGAGATAAGTGAATTTTATAGAAAGAAAATGAGAATTGTTGATTATATAGAAGAAACATGATTCATCCGTAAACATGCAACTGCGAATATTTGATAAAAAGCATTACTTGCAGCATTTTGAAATATTTAGATTCCGTTCTTTGGGTAGGTGTTATCTCAGAGTTTTTTCATTTTCTGCTGGTAGGCAAGAAAATTGCAATATACAAAGTAGAAGTACTTTAATCAAATTATTTAAATCAATTGAACGCAAATAGTTGGTTGAAGTAGCAGCTGCTACAACAGTGTAACGTAAGTTCTAGATAGATCCCTGTTAAAAAAAATAGATACAGATTTAATGTTGATCGAAATTATGTCCGAAAAAAATAGAAAGCTTGTCGCCTCTCTGGAATTGGCAAAAGTCCAGTCAATAAATCATAAAGAATTTTTTTAAAGTTTGTTTGGTTGTGATGAGTTATGCGTCATAAAGCTGGAACCAACTCTGCGTTTCGAAAGGCGCAAAAAAAATGGTGAGGAGGGAACCATTCATTTGAGAATTTACACTTCATGATTGAGCAACCTTTATTGATATAAACGGAATGGGACAGAACTGTTGATAGATTTTGCAACAGTTGCGTAAGCGAAGGGAGAGAAGTTCTTCAAATTGTAGTAAAAAGGTCACCTAAAGGTTAACAGGCTCGTCTCACAGAATAATTTGCTTGTGCAATATTCGCCGACAATGGTTTTATACCAGATTGTTCTCAATCGTGTCTCTCACTATGGGATAGTATTTAGTAAGCTAATCGCGAAGGCTATATACTACTGCAATGAGTTCATGCATTTCTGGATGAACCGGACTTGGAGTATAGTGTCGCACTAAACCAAGATTAGTAAGTTTAAATTTTTGTTTGCAGCAAGTGTGGTACGGTTACAAGATCGTTTCGTTATGATGGAGCAATACAATCTTCCTATCACAATTTACACTATTGATCCAATAGCCTAAGCTAACAGATTAACAACAATCGATAAAAAAGTCAATAGAAACAAAAAAGTTATCATATCGTTAGAACAAATAATTTCGTCTCTCACGTGACTAAAAGTAAATACATATAAGCATTTTCTGAATGGTGACATTTCAATGCGATTTATGAAATTGCTAATTCATTGCCTTGAAACAAAAGTTCATAGTCAATAGGTGACGTTAGAAAATTCAAGACATATGAACATAAGTAATGTATATAATGGCGCCATTTCAACCCGTCTTTTATATGATTCTTGTTTGGATTATGAAGTTCATATGCTGAAAAGTGAAAATAAAGATAAATACAGTTTTACTTCTCGAAAAGAAAAAAATCACCGAACAAATAGCAAAAGGTTAATGTGTCGTTTGTGTTAATTGTGCCGTAGCTGGGAGGACTGTTCATAATTAGTTCACTAAATTCAGAAAGTTTGAACTGGAAGAAGGGGAAAGTTCTGGCAAGCGTGCAGACGTTAATAACCAAATCGAAACGCTCCAGTACACGGGACATTGCAAAGATACTTCACATATCTCGAACCTAATACGTGATATCCTACAGTGTGCGGATAGATCGTGATTCAACGGAAAAAATAATGAAATTACCATCTGACCAGCAAAATGACCCATGTTTGAAAAGAACGACCACAGGCGATTTGTATCTGAAGATGTTGATACTCTGTATTTGGCAGGATTCGAAGGGCATTGTATTACGCAAAATCAGTCCTTAATCCAGAGCTATACTGTCCCCTGTGGACAAATTAAAGGCTGACATCTTCCAAGATTGCCCAATCAAAAGGATGTCGGCTTAATATCAAATCCGGAAGAAATTGGTACAGCTGGGCAGAGATGTTTAACTACATCTATTGTACTCACCTAACCTTGAGCCTTTGGTTTACCACTTATTACAAAACTCACGTAATGGAAAAAATATCAATTCTATGGAAGCCTGCAAAGACTAGATAATTATCTTTGCCTAAGTTTTAGGAGGATGGAATTATGTAGCTACCTCAAAGAAGGCAAAGACTAGCAGAAGGAAATCACACATATCTGCTTGAATATGGAGACACTGACATGCATATAGACGGCCCTAAATAGACAGATAATAGATGAAAGGAAATATATTCATATATTAATTGATTGATATACAGAAATATAAAACGCTGCACTCGATAACTCGCTACCTTGGACAACATTTTGACAGCTAGAAATGAACACACATAGCTTGATATAAAAATGAATGAAAAGAAACTAACTCGTTAGCTCGGAGCTTTTGCACAAATAGACAGAAATTTCAGCTTATAAATAAATAGATATATGTATGAAAACTCAGAGACAGACAGACAGACAGACAGTAGACAAAAACAAAAATAAACAACGCGCATGTAAATATTATTATAAACTGAGAAATGAAATATGAGTCACAAAGCCTACAGGGACAGAGTTACCATTGAGTGTTACTACAAAACGAACAACTTGATTTTTCCGATACAACATTCAGTCAGTTATGTGCTATGCACGCTCAAGCGATGATGTATCTTTCGATACATGACTGACAAGGCAGATTCGGCATTTCTTTCTGCGGTATATCAATTGCCATCTAAGGCTGTAGAACCAGGTCTGTATTGATATTTACCCATGAGTGGGGTGGAGAAAATGACGTTTCATACATTTATTGGTTATTAGCACGTAAGTTAATGGATTCGACTGGAATTCGAACTCGGTTCTCCAATTGCTCAACCCGAGCCGCTATCCATTACTCCACCGTTCTTATCTAGCGTCAGTGCTCTTTATTGTAATCACAAAAAGGAAAATACTCAATTTATAATAAAATTTACATTGCAGCATACATACAGGCTACAATAGCTAAATTATCGCCATTTTATATGTTTAATTTCGCGCATACGCGATGTTTGTTTTGATTTTATCCATTGTACAGTACGGTAGAGTCAGTTGGACACCGTCTGTGAAAAAAGAGCAACATGATGCAATTCACTCTATCAGAAATTCGGAAACAGCATACTGTACTGCATGGCATTCGCGCCGGAAGCAACAATACAAACATTTCAGAGTGTTTGTCAATCTGAGGAGAGTACAGGCGAGTTGTAAAGAGTTAGATGAGTCTAATGGTTATTACGAAGGTGTTTAGAGTTATCACTGGTGATGGCAATGCCATGCCTCCATTCATCAGACTCAACACGGAGGTCGACATCAATTGTCTCGAGGAAGTAGCACTGCCTTGGATAAAGTGGGGTGTCTGCTGGAAGATTCTTATGTCTGGCAAAAAGAATCGATATCATGTCCCATAAGCAGTCATGCGTGTCAGACAATTTTAGTTACCACATCACCCTTTACATCTGGACACCTATCTCTCCAGAATGCAACCCCCTTGATTATTATGTGTGGGGCGCATTTGAGCGAGAGACCAACAAAATACCTTGTAACACCAAAGATGAAATGAAAGCAAGGATTATGGCAACATTCACCAGCTTAAACAAGGAGACCATCTACTTGAGATTCCGAAGTCGTCTGGAGGCCATGGTGAAGCCAATGATCAAGATATTTTTGTGTAATTTTGGTAAATATATCTGCTAAAATGAGATGTCAGTGTTGTTATGATTTTTAGACGACAATTTATCCACCGCATTCTGTATATTGTAAATCTTACGTAATTATCTTTCTTCACACACACACACACACACACACACACACACATATATATATATATATATATATATATATATATATATATATATATATATATATATATATATGTATATATATATATATATATATATATATATATATATATATTTCTAAGGGGGGTCGTAGTGTGTAGTTATAAAGATGGAAAAAAAACTGTAGCTAACTGAATGTACACATGTCAATACCAGATCAGTATCGTCTGGGTCACCGTAGAGAGTGGGTATGATTTTGAAAGACACAAAACCCCCAATGAACCTCGGCTAGAAATTTCACTGATGATATGTACTAAAGCATCCAATAGATGCATTATACGAACCGATATATATATATATATATATATATATATATATATATATATATATATATATATATATATATATATATATATATATATATATATATATAGTCTGCAAAGGAGGCAGGCTTATCCAGTTGCAGACGTCTGCGCACATACCTTTGCTGTATACTGCAACTATATTGAGCCGGTCTCTCGTATAATCAGCAATTTGAATAAAGTCAGGTCGCTCAAACTTCAGAACAGTTCTGTCTACACAATTTCATTCAAGTGTTATGGTTATATGGTTATCAAACACTGAGATCGATAAAATCTAGAAGTCACCTTCCTAAGAAATGGTGAGATTCGAGCGCCTATCCCCCAGGATCGCAAAGCAAACGCTCTGACTTTGTACAAGCATCTATAAATACAAGAACTGACAAACATTTTAATCAACCTATGAGTACTTGCAGAATATGAATATGAACATGTCAACATAAAGCATATTGATTGTCTCCCTTTGATTTACGATACATACACACATACAGATATATATATATATATATATACATGCATATATATATGTGTGTGTGTCTGTGTGTGTGTGTGTGTGTGTGTGTGTGGATTGAAAGTTGGGGTAGATCCTGTTCGCTATTGTTAATCTTGCCTGACCGAAGTACAGACCTTTCATGCGATGCATGTCTCGATTTCTTTTGCCCTTCATTCCCGCTCTTCGCATTCCCCTTGCTCTCCCTTTGCCAATTCATACTCTCCATCTGCATGGATATAAATAAGCATTCCAATTCAGGAAATATCATAATGGATGTGTGTCCGAGTGTAAACAAAAGCTGGGTGAGAAGAGGAACTGAAACAAAATGTGCCCTGCCCACCGGATGGCCAACCCCGCACACTTAGCCATCAGTCTAAAGATAGACTTGGATGAAAAAGCCGAACACCACTATTAAGCCACCCCCTATTGTCAAGCTCGAAGGACGACGAAACCGAACTGTATTAACCTGAGTCTTGTAATGGCCTTTCTCTGGGGGTCGTGGCTGCTTGGCTTAACAATGGGGAAAGATTAAAGGAATTTCATTCCGAGAAATATGATTATTTCAAGTCACCGATGTGTGGTTTAACCAGTGACAGATTAAATTATATATTTAGGATAGCGCGCATACTTTCCTCTTAAGAATGTGAACGCCTTTTGCTCCCATGTGAAAGTAAAAACTATATATATATATATATATATATATATGCGCGTATGCGTGTATGTTTACCTCACACACACACACACCTTTTCAAGCAAAAAATATATATTAACACATTTATTATATGTTTATATATATATGTATATATGTGCATATATATTTATATGTACATGTATATATGGAGAAATATACTTTTAAGGTGTGCCATATTTATGGGATAAAGTGCTCAATATCAGAGATAGAGCGTATGTAAATATAAATATAAAAGTGAACAGTGAAGTCATCACTCAGAGGCGACAGGCTGTTTCATGGACGCAATCGTCAGGCGGTCAGACGATTGCGTCCAGCATGAAACAGCTTGTCGCCTCTGAATGTTGACTTCAATATTCACTTTTGAATATATATATATATATATATATATATATATATATATATATATATATATATATATAGTGTACAGTAAGAACTGAGTGCAAAAAATATTTCTCGATGCAAATTAGCAGAGCTGACATATATATATATCAACACTCAGAGTCGAATATATGCTGTGTCTTGGCACGACTATTTATATATGCTGCCCAGTGATGCACTCTGGGTAGGTCCATTGTATTATTCTAACTTTTATTGGGCAGTCGCTAATAGTTACGTTTCAAATTATTCTCGGAGCTATTGAGTGGAAATAATTGTGGATACGAATGCAGTTTTCTGGCTATTTCATAGTGTTTATTGTTAACTCTATTATTGACTGCTTTGTTATTTGTTGTTAATTGTTATTATTACGTTTACTTGTATTTTTGAATGTATTAGTAGTTTGTATAATTATTTATAATTTACTTTATTTATTTATTGATTTGGATTTATTTATTATACTTATTTTTGTTCGGTTTTAGTCTTTGGTTTTCAAGTAACGTAGTAAAAATTTGTTTTTGTGTCTGTATGATTTCTCAACGTTTATTTAGTAATTTGCGTTTGTCTGTGAATGTAATTATAGCTATTTTCTGCTCCATAGTTTTATATTTACATACGCACTATCTCTGACATCAGCCACTTTAACTCATGAATAGAGAATACCTTAAAACTGTATATTTTTATCATATTTAACTCCTGGTAAACAGTAAAGCACTTTCGCTACATTTATAACCGAAAGGTTTAGACCCAAATACTAGCTAAAAACATACCTATCCCATCAACAGCCACTTACATACTAATATATATATATATATATATATATATATATATATATATAGAGAGAGAGAGAGAGAGAGAGAGAGAGAGAGATAGAGTACGATGAATCAATTCTCGTCTAAATTACGCAAAAATGAAAATAACACTGGTATTTTCACAGATATATTTACCAAAATTACACAAAACTAACTTGAAATACAAAAGAATAGATTTATTCAATAAAATCGCATTTGGCTCCAACCATGGCCTCTACACGACTTTAGAATCTCCTGAAAATCTTCTGAACAGTCTCTTTCTTTAAGTTGGTGAGTGCTGCCATAATTTCTTGCCTTCAGTTCATCTTTCGTGCTACAAGGAGTTTTGTTGGTCTCTCACTCAACTGCGCTTCACACATAATAATCAAGTGGGATGCAGTCTGGAATGTTAGGTGGCCAGATGTAAGTGGTAAAGTAGTCGCAGTAATTGTCTGAGAGTCATGACAGTGTTCTCCCGTATTATGTGGCATAGTTCAGAGACCTGTTGCCAAACATAGCGTCTTCCATCCAGCCTCTTTACCCAGGATAGCACTACCTCCTCCAGGTAGTTGACGTAGCCCTCCATGTTGACCGTTGGGCCCTGTCAGAAAATGAAGTCATAATGTCGCCATAATGTAGGCATAACGTCGCCATCATAGTGATCACTCCAAACACATTCGTGGTCACCATTAGACTCATCTAACTCTTTCTGAATCCTCCGAACTGCCCTCAGATTGACAAACAAACACTCTGAAATGCTTGTATTTTTGACGCAGTCAATGGTGGTCTTTTTCTCACAGACAGTGCCTAATTGACGCTACTATAGTGTTCAGTGGACAAAATCAAAAACAAACACTGCGTAAAATAAAAGATGCCGACAATTTACCATCGCACCATATATATATATATGTGTGTGTGTGTGTGTGTGTGTGTGTGTGTGTGTGTGTAAAGCAAATGTTACTTATGACAACAGACATTTTGTGTCAATTAATTTTATTAATCGCCCTTTACAAATTACGAAAAATGCTTTTTCAACAAGGAGACAATTCCATCGGAAATTGAACAAAAATCATTTTAAAAGAAATCCATCCCATCTTTCTACTTTCTTACGTCGTTATCAGAGTCGGTAGAGACAAGTGATGATTTTCGTAGAACTAGGAAGTTAGTGACGTGTGCAAAGTGTGTAGGCAATGAGGTGAGGTAGGCAATGTTGTGACGTAGGCGGACTGTCACGTGTCTGTCTATTTTGTTTTTACTTGTACTTTTTTGTTTTTACTTGTACATTTAATGTTACGAGTTCTTAAATTATAATTGCTTTTATTTATAGATGATTGCTTTTGTTTTATGAATATAATTTCAAAGATCATAAATCTGTTTTTACTATTTGATTTTGTTAGTATTTTGGTATTGTTTGTGAGTACCTTTCAAATGTTACTATGATCCTCATACTGCTTATTAATGTATTGTCTGGTCGTACTTTAGTCCGACAGTTTGCAGCTGAGTTTCCGTTAGATCCTGGTTGTCTCACGTCACGAGCTGCGATGCGATTTTCGCTTCCGCGTCTCGTATTCCCGAGTTAGTCGTTTAATTTGAAATTTTTCATGCAGCAAAAACAGACTATCATTATTGTTTCGTCCGTGTATTGTTTGATATATTGAAATGTAATTGTTATCTTTGATAATGTCTTATGTAAGGCGAAACCTTAGATCGGATTTAAACATGTATCAATATGGTGATTTCCTTTCGTCTTTCAATGATAATGTTATCATGCTTATCAGACAATATGAAAGGAACTTACTTCAAATAAATAGACCAAACTTGTCGATATTATTTAATGAAACATGCATTAACGAAAAATTACTGCCTAAATATACACAGTATAGTGCTTGCGTTTGCGTATAATTAGGTGTATTTAGGTACCAATTTTAGATTTATACAGGCTTTGACGATTTGAACAAATCTCTGGTTTCTAAGGTATGTTTTCTGGTCGCTTTTGGCTTTCATTCGCCATTATCAAAAAGGCTTATATTTCTTCATGTGTTGCATTGTCTTCCTTTCTTAGATTTCAAGTTTTGCGTCTTTGCTTCTTGCATATATACCTACCTCTGATCTGTAAATATTAATGATGTACACCTTTCTGTAGCTATGAAGTTAATTTCGTTGATAAAGACATGGCGTCTCGATTTTCTCGCCGACGTGACGTGGTTTCCCTCCGTCTTTTCCTCAAATATATTCATGGAAATTGTTCTGATGAGACGTCCTAACGATGCATCGACTGCATGAGTTTAAGCGTGTTACTAGATTGCCAACTAGGTCTCACTGCTTTACCTTTAAACCAGCTAGATGCAACCGTATGTTCAATTCTAACATTGTCTTTTCTCGCACTTTTCGCCTATGGATACCCCTTTCGGATTTCTTGCTTCTCTGTCATCTACAATCTTAAAAAAGTTAAATGCAATGCCAATCACCATCTCTGTCTTCCTGACCCTGTTCTTTCATAATCTTTTCTCCTCACTTCTCACTAAAGTTTTCTAACTCTCTTTCCACTCCCAGTAGCCTCTTGCGTCTTAGTGGCATTATCGCCTTGCTTGAGGTGAAATTATTAAAAATATGGGTTTTACAGATGTAGTTGAGGCCCAACGTTCACTATCCAATAGATAGATAGATAGATAGATAGATAGATAGATAGATAGATAGATAGATAGATAGATAGATATGTTTGTTATGTACCTTTTCACCCGCAGGAATAAGACAGAGGACAGATGGCATATGCATCATACGCAGCCACGTGTGTCGTTGGCGTGTAACCTTTGTCGTGACCTTTTAACGAATCCAGTAAAAGTACACACCGTCTGCCTCACGGAAGGATATTGTGGCGCAATTATTAATTTCTAAATATGTCTGACGCCATAGAATCGGCTGAAATTATAAATGTACAAAAATATACAAAAATATATATTTTACCATAAACTCTTTTCTTAATCGAACGGATTACCATAAATCGAATATATCAAATATTGTCAGTATTACCGATTAATCTTCAGTTCATAACTGTTTCAAAGTACGGAAATTTTATCCATTTAGATAGATAGATACAGTCAACGACGAAATTATTGGTACACCCATCAATTTTGAATATTTTAATCCATTTCTCAGAAATATGATACCAAGTTTGTTTTTTTTTATATCTTAATAAGCACAGAAAAGGAATATAAAACTCATTTTTCAGAACATTAGGTTAAATACAACATGGCCTTCAAAGAGTCCCTATTTGAATCCTAATGAAAATCTGTGATAAGAATTGAAAGTTCGAATAAATCGTCGGCCACCAAAAACCTTCAGAAATTAGTATATGTAACCATTGAAAAATGGAAGAAAATCCCAGAAAAGATTTCTTCAAATCTCTTCAAAAATTTTCGGAGCCGATTGCAACAACATATAAAAATGAAAGGCTATGCTATTGACTATTAATATTGGGAAAATTTGTTCAATTTTTCTATTTTTCATACTTTACGAATAATTTTGTCTTTTCCTATTTTGTATAATTCACCTGTCAAATTTGTTGTATTTAAATTATTGAATTGAAAATTGAGTTTTATGTTCCGTTTTTGTGCTTATTAACATAAAAATCCATGCGGGCATTAGATTCAGAGAAATGAATGAAAAAATATCCAAAATTGATGGGTGTACGAATAATTTCGCCATTGACTGTAGATAGATAGATAGATAGATAGATAGATAGATAGATAGATAGATAGATCTTCTTGATATGGAATAATTTATAAGTAAATGAATCAACCGTGAGGTGAATACATATCACATAAAAAACTGTGGGAAATTATTTTCCTAAACTGATTAAAATGTTTCTTTTTTATTTGTAAAAATGCTATGGACAAATTGATCAATATATGTTGGAATTTCTCACAGAAGAATTTATATTCAATGAATAGGCCAACTGAAACATTGGAAATCAATAAATCCTGCTTTCTTTTATCTATTTCATTCAGTTTGATTTTTGTCTTTTTTTTTTTTTTTTGCTTTTCTTTTTCATTTCTTTATTCAATTTTTATTTCTTTCCCCCTTCATTTTCTTTTCTGTATTTCATTCAACCTTATTTAGTCAATTCAATGTTTTGTCTTTTTTCTTTTCTTTTTTGCGTTCTTTCTTTTATCCCGTATTTCTCTTTACTCTTTCTTTCGTTTTCTTTTTATCAATTAAATTTCGTCCTTTCTTTCGTTCTTCCTCGATTTTATTTCTGTCTTCTTTCTCTCTTCTACTTATCCTTCTTCCTTAATTTTTATTTCGTTTTTCTTTCCCCTATTTCATTCAGTTTTCTTCTATCTAAATTCTTCACCTTTTTTTAATTTTTCTTCGTTTCCTTCGTCGACTGTCATTCGCTTCTCCAAACAATTTTATATAATTCGTCTGTATCTCGAAATACGATAAGCACAACGAGGAAAACAGAATTAAGATTGAAAAGGAATTGAATTGAATTGAATAAGATCATGTAAGTACAGTCGATTTTACAAGTACAAGAATGTACTAAAAAAGCGGTCTGTGCAAACCTTCAAAGTGAAATAGGACTCTAATTCTCACATAGGCAAAAATCATTAAACTGCCTCAGCCATTTTGAAAGTTAGCATTCTCGAGCATTTATGAGTTTGATCATTGATTACAAGCAGTAAACATTACAATATCACAGAGAACGCCTGCCCTAAGATAATCAATTAATTGGATCGAATAGTGAATCAAGAAAGCATATAAAAATGGAAATCAAAACAGGATGGAAGAAAAAAGAAAAGAAAAGAATGAAAAAGAACGAAAGAAATAGAATATGAAAAAAGTAAGAAAAATGAAAGAAGGAAGAAGTAAATAAAGAAATGAAGGAGAGAAATGAAGAAAGGTAAAAAAGAAAAGAAAGAGAAAACGACGAAACAATGACAAAGTAAGAAATAAAAGGGAAAGAGACAGATAGAGGAAAGAAGGAAGAGAAAAAAAAGAGGAAAAAGAATTGCATCAAGGAAGTAAGGCAGAAATGGAGGAGAAAAGAAGGAATGAAAATAGACTGAAGAGTAAAATAGAAGATAAATATAAAGAGAGAAGGAAAAAAATAACTGAAGAAAAAATGAAAGAGCGAAAAAAGACGACCAGTTTTTGCATTTAACCTTACTGGGAAACCGAACCAAAATAATAAAAGATTTGTCTAAAAAAGTCAAAATAAATAAAAGAATTGGAGGTAAATGATGCCGAGAAAAAAAGATTTCATCCATCAGCCTTAACTAAAAATAGAATTTTCTTTTCATTCTCACATGAAAAGTTTTTTTTTTTTTTTTCAATCTAAAATGGAATCGTATTCATTTTAAATAAAGAATGGCAGTCATTACTTACCGTGAGAAAAGACGTTTTTATATAGTCAAATTCACATACACACACGTCCAAGAACACATGCACAATATATTTAGACACACACACAATTATACTATCACCCACATACGCGCACAGACACACACACATACACACACACACATACACACAGATACGCACGCGGCACAAAGATCAAAATAAATGTTGTTTTCCCTCTTATGAATATATCACTTTTAAAATATATAAATCCATCAAATTCTGTAAAAATAAATTGTAATCATCATAAAGATAAAAAACACAAATTGATATTTTTTCTTCAAACATTAAAATCGCGCTTAGTTTTTTTTAATGAAAAAAAACCTTCGGGAGAGAAAGATATCCAGAAACAGTGAATTTTTTCTATTCCATCTCATTTTTGAAAATATAAACACACGCACACACATGCGTACATGCATACATATATATATATATATATATATATATATATATATATATATATATATTAACTTAAGTATGACCAAAGATTTTATGGAGTATGTGGGCGTGTCTAATTATCTAAAAGTGGACTGATAAGTCGCAAGAGGGATTGATGTGAATAATACCGTCATCTGTAGAATTTGAATTTTCTAACTTGTATCAAGAGTCATGAACGAACAAGACTAATCTCAATAAAGAAGGACAAAACCAAATCATCTTAATTTCTTTCAAAGCCTTTTCAGATTTTAGACTCACTTTGGAGTCATAGGTGCGGTTTGTCATTGTAATCGAGTGGACAGCTGCCATATTAATAGCCGGTATGTTCAAGAACAATCTGATCAATCCGGCCGGCACAATGCTACCATTGACTACCTCCGAGCAGTTCCATCTGCCCAATTTCACTCACAAGGCTTGGGTCAAACCGTGCTATGGCTTTCTTTGCTGAAAATGAAACCCGAGTTAATATTTCGCCTTTTATTTCGCTCACTGAGGTAGACTGTTCTAGTTCCACGTGCCATGTCTAATGGATGTTTGTTATCAGTTATCTTCTGTTAATTCCCCTCTCCACGTTCTCTACTGCATTAACCAAGTATTGAACTCACACACTTTGAGTTCTGTCACTGGATCTAACCAACACCTTTATCCACTGTGCCATGTGTCCTTGAGGAGATAAAAAAAAGAAATAAAGGGTTCATTCCAACAACCTGAAGAAGGCGTACAGCGGCTGAAACGTTATGATAAATATAGCAGCAAAGATGAAGACATTAGTCCGAATAATGTAAATAGTGTACATTGTACATCATCCCAGAAATATAGAGAGATACCGAGTACTTTTTAATTAAGATCCGCATTCAATTTATATATATATATATATATATATATATATATATATATATATATATATATATATATATATATATATATATATATAAATCAAATTACCAAACCATTAGTAATATTTAGTACTCTTTTCTTTTCAAAAACATGCATTCCAATTTTCGAATAAAGTGTTATATATTTTGGGATCAAAATTCTGGATAGACAGTACAAAGTTCCTGTTAGTGCTGTTGTTTTGATAAAGTACATTTGACCGTTTCATTCGAGGATCAATTTGATTTTTAGTGATAGGCAAGATTCACTTGCTTACATCTTAGTATTCTTTAGAAAAGTGTAAGTTTAAAATAGTCCACTGTGACGTCATATATACCGATTAATGAGAGCGATATATATATATATATATATATATATATATATATATATATATATATAGAGAGAGAGAGAGGGGGGGGGAGAGAGAGTGAGAGAGGCTATCCATAAAGTTCTTGTGAACTGTCTCTTTTGGTTTGCTGAACTGAAATCTATTATCGCTGTACAATGAAAGTTTAGAAATGAATACAATAAAGAACTACCTCATAGGAACACTATTGAAAATGGATGAAAACATTTAAAGAGACAGGCCCCGTCCATGATAAGCTACGGTCTGGGAGGCCATGTATCAGCGACAAAAGTGTTGCATCCATAAACTTAAATAAAATCTTAATAAAATTACTTAAAAAATATAGATTTACTTCTTTCTAATTCTTTTTACAAATTATTTCTATCGCAAATACAAATAACGTTATAAATTTTTTAAAGTGCACACGAACTTTATGGCCACCCTGTATATATATATATATATATATATATATATATATATATATATATATATATATATATATATTGTGAAATGCACTAAGTCTGAAAGTAATTTTAATATATTTTCTGTTCATAAGTTATGTTTATAGACGAAAATATTTAAGTTAATGCTCTGTTTATAATAAACATTATTAACAACATTTATAGCCTAACGTGCTATACCATTTAAAGAAAGAAAGCGTCTGGTTAAAAACAGTAATTTGACCTTGTTAACTGGATGCTGCCTCTGTAGCTAAATGGTATAGCACGTCAGGCTATATGACGGTTCCGTCAAAGATACAGGCTCGATTCCTGCCGCAGGCAACATATTTTCTATGAAATTTCTCGAACATTTAGGCCGGCAAATGTAGTTAATACTGTCTATTATAAACACACCATTTATTTAAATATTTGTATCTATAAAAATAACCTATAAACAGAAAATTTATATAATTAATTGTTATTTGCCATATGCGTTTTGACAACATTGTGTTATTTATTATGTGGAAAATATTTGGGTCGTTTAAATTAAGCTATCAAATGTATGTCTTTTTTTTAATATACGTGCGCAACGTGAATCCAAGGCTTTTTAGACATATATATAGATAAGAAAGAAAGAAAGAAAGAAAGAAACGGACTTGGATATAAATGAATGTACCTATGTACATGCAGTGAAGTATATAAATAGAGAGAAAGATGTATCAGGACTAAATAACTTTGGTAGATAAAGAAAGATCAAATACGCGTGTTTCTTTTTATCCAGTCAGAAGCCATACAAGGACCATTTTTCAGATCGGCTTGGCTTGTCGCTATTAAACAAATATTTCATTCTCTATGGTAATTGCAGTAAGAACTATAGGAAAAAAATGTAAGTGTGGCAAAGTCATTTGCAACTGTGAGAACAATTGTTTATCTTGTTCTTCGGTGTAGAGTGCGAAAGAAGAGGAAGGGGCGGTTGAGTTCTTTGGAGGTAACTAGAAGATTGGAAAAGGGAAAAAGGGCGGAAGAAGTGAGGCAGAACGATCAACGAGAAACAATGATTTCGCTTAAGTCAATGGCGCATAAAATATCTCGTTGTTTTCTGATTCTTCATTTATGTCAATTAGAGACATTTTCTCTGTCGGTTGATTTATTTTGCCTTTCATTTTGTCTCTGATTCAAATGAACTAACGATGTGAGATATCATGACGAGGTAACGATGAAGATTCGACGTATATATATATATATATATATATATATATATATATATATTAAGAAATGGACTAAGTGCGACAATTATTTTAATATATTTTTTGTTTATACGCTATTTTTATAGATACAAATATTTAAATAAATACTCTGTTTATAATAAACAGTATTAACAACATTTACCGGCATGAATGTCCGAGAAATTTCAGAAAAAATATCTCCGCCTACAGGAAGCGAGCCTGTATCCTACACGGAACCGTTATAAAGCCTGACGTGCTATAAGATTCAGCTACAAAGGAAACCTCTGATTAAAAGCAGTAATTAGACCTTGCTAAGCACTTCAGGTCATATAATGGTTTCGTGTAGTATACAGGTTTCATTCCTGTCGGAGGAAACATATTTTCCATATATATATATATATATATATATATATATATATATATATATATATATATATATATATATATATATATAATATGATTAAATACAGTTTAAAGGTCGATATATTGTTAGGGTAAAACTGTTCAGTATCCATAGAGCGCGTAGGGGAGTAAATATGTATACCCACCTAACATTTATATATACAAAAATACTCTTAAAAATGAGAAACAGCAAGATGTAGAAACAACAAAATGGATATTATTTATTATCTGGTTGTTATCTGGTGTTGAAGACATGAGAGAAAGTAATACTGAGTCAAATTGGGAGTTTTGGGTCAAATGTATGGATCAGAATCCGACAGAATGATAAGATAAAGAATAAGCAAAGTGTATGCAGTCTTTCTCGTATGTTTTTTTTTATAGATGCGTGTAATGAGTGACCAGATAAGTGTTTGGGATTTTCTTACCTTGAATTTTTGTTGAGTGTTAAAAGATAAATCTTACTATTGTGGCGTGAAAAAGGAAAAAGAGATGAAATTTTCGTTGACGCACATGTTAACGAAATGTCCGTGAGAACTGCTTGTCCGATGTTTATGTGTAGATGGGAAAAGTCGAATCCATTCTCATTGGTTTAGAAAGAGTGAATTAATGATAATTATAATTTTTATAATTATTTTATTTTAGTAGTTATGGTTGTCACGAAATTTCTTTAGAAATGTCTTTCTATTGATATGTAAAAAATGCTTTAATATCTAAAGTATATTTTGTAATGTTGTTGGCCAATGTACTTGGCTTCCAGATTTTGTTGTAATATTCTTCTTTGTTATTGCTTCTGATGGAGTGTCGTCTGCTTTACTGAATATTTGTTCATTCATCTTTTGTTTAGTTTTTAATTGCGAATTATCACACTTTTCAGTTTGTTTTAAGAATTGCTTATTGACATAAACCGCTTTAATCTTATCGATAAAAATATTCTCTTTCTTTCTATTTTCTCGATGGTGAAGTACTTTTCCGTTTTCATGATGACTTGGTATGGACCTATGTAGTTTAGACTCAAAGGTGTTTTTATACCGTCGTTCCTTATAAATATATATTTGCAGTTAGGTATATTTTTTTTTGTTTTCCGTCTCGATGTAAAAGATAATTTTGACATTCTGTAAGTTATGTCCTGTACAAATGTTGTTGCGGGTTATATAACTGATTGTTTTCCCAATATTGACCAGGTAAGATTAGTGATGTAGCAAAAACCATGTCAGCTAGTCATCTTTTACAATGCTCCTGATGGATAAGAGTACCAATCAGTTTTCTTTGCTATCTTATCCAGTGATGCTTTTAGCTGCCCGAGGAAACGTTCCACCATTCCATTTGGGTAATAGGATGTTATTCTTATGTGCTTAGTCCCAAGTAGGTAATTTAACTCTTTAAATGCAGTAGATTGAAACTGAGTTCCACTGTCTGCTATGAGCATTAAAGGTACTCCAAATAATTATATCCAATCATTAAGGATAATTTTGGCAATTGATGCAGCTGAAGTATCTGTCATGGCTATTTCGGTAGGCCAGCGGATAATTCTGTCTATGATAGGATATATATGTATCCCTGAGAACAAGGCAAAAGTCCGACAAATCGATATGCATATTAGTGAATCTTCCATCAGGTATGTTGAATGTGCCTGCAGCTGATTTTGTATATCTTATTTTTCTGACATGCTATACAGGGTTTTGTCCAATTTCTTATATCAACTGACGTGTTTAGCAAAACATTCAGTAATGAGTTTCACAGTTGCACTTTTGCTTGTATGAGAAAATTCATAGAAGTGTTGAAATATTTTTCGTCTCAAATTTGGTGGTATGTAGAGTCGTGGTTAAGTTTATGAAATGCCACTATAAAATTTGGTGTGACTGAATGGAACTGGTAACTCAGATAACTTTATCGATGTGTTTTGTTTGACTTATTCTACGGAGTCATCTATAGTTTGCTCTTTTACAATTAATTCGTAGTTAAAAAAAAACTAGAATCTAAAGATGTAACTATGGCGTGTTACAGTATGTCTGCCACTATATTTTCGTGTTTGATGTTTGAAGAAAATTGGGAAATAAAATCCAATTATCTAATTCCTTCTGGACTATAATTATCCGTGTGTGTACGCAATTGCATAAATCAATGGTTTCTGATCTCTATTATATATGTATTGTTATAATGAAATCTCTGCCTTCAAGGAGGTGCTGAAAATGCTTAATTGAAAGGTTGATTGCTAACAGTTCCCTTAGTTTGTTCCTTGCTTAGTTTTGCAGAAAAGAAAGATATGGGGGCGGTTTCTCCTTCCGATACTTGGTGCATACTTGCACCTCCTGCAGTTGATGAAGCATCCATTGTAAGGTTAAGTTTAATTTTATCATCACCTTGATAAAAGCTTAGCGAAGTTCGTTAATGGTGTCTTAGCATTGTTGAATGCTTTCAATGTTTCGCCTTGCAATGTAATATCTTTGTTCTTACTCGCAATTAAATTTCTCAAGTGCGAAAGTACAGTAGAACAATTTCGTACAAATCGCCTGTAATAATTTATAAGGCCTATAAATCTTCACAACTTCCATAATAACGTTGCGGGAAATTTTGGATTTCTTCTACATTATCTATCAACGGTGAAATATCTTCTTAGTCAATTTCATGGCCAAGGAAATTCTGTTTGGGTTCTCCAAAATTACATTTGTGTGCAACAATTCTTAGTCCCAAGTGTGAAAGTCTCTGAAATATTTATTCTAAATACATTTTGTGACCTTCCATATCGTTGCTGACGATAAAAACGCCATCAATGTAGGCGCAAACAAAAGGTAAACATCTGAATACTTCTTCAATCAAACTTTAAAATTTTTAACTGCATTTCACAATCCAAAAGGCATCCATACACACATATAACCCAAACGGTGTGGTAACAGAGGATTTATGGATATCCTTTTCAGCCACTAGTACTTCATAATAAGCCTTTACAATGTCTAACTTTGTGAAAATGCCGGAACGTTGGAGGCCGATGACGAAATCGTGTATATTGGAACGGGGTACCTGTCTTGTGTTGTGATATCATTGAAACTACTGAAATCGCCACATGGACGACTATCGTATTTGGTTTAGGGACCATGGGTAATGCGGATAACAATGCACTCTTTGATAGGCATATAATTCCCATCCGAAGCATTTGTTGAAACTTCGCCTAGGTAATCTTGGACTTGTCATATTTCAATCGTCTTGGTGGAAAATGTACCAGTTGTCCTGTTGTTTGGATGTGGTTTTTGATACTTTTCGTGTACTAAAATGGCTGTGCTTTTATCTTGTAGCAGGGCAGCTCTAATTTCAATCGAGAGCAAATTCCCCGCCCTCAAAGTTCAGTCAATTTGTCAACAAGATTGAGTAACCATGTTGAATTATGAGTTAAACTTAGCTAAGAAGTCTACACCTATGATGAGTTTTATAATATCTGCCGGGTCAAAACCCAGAGTCAATATACAGACATACATATGACGTAACTCTAGACCATTTCAAACGCCTAGCTTACAAAAGAATACCACGATACAGGGAAAGGAATTGTAACTACCACACAGGCACCACTTCTGTACTTGATAATGACGTCGGAAGTCGAAAGTACTTGAATAAAAATAAAATAAAAATAGTACATTTAGGATAGTTTATCCACAACTCCGAGGACAATATTCGATACATACGAAAATTGGAAAAATACAAATGTTTTTTAAACATAAAACGCTTGTCGGTTCTTTTGAATCGTGTTTGGTTTAATAATTGCTGCTTAAATATATATTATTCGTATATATATATATATATATATATATATATATATATATATATATATGTGTGTGTGTGTGTGTGTGTGTGTGTGTGTGTACATACATATATGCATATATATGTGCTTGTGTCTGAGAGTATATATACATATATGTATACATGTATACATATGTGTGTGAGACAGTCAAACGGAGAGAGTATATATATATATAGTTGATGTAGTTGAGGCCCAACGTTCACTATCCAATAGATAGATAGATAGATAGATAGATAGATAGATAAGGGTTAGGTAAATATATATTCATGACCTTGTTTATATAAATCGATCAAAAGTACCACTTTGAACATTTATTTATCTAGCCGCTTCACAATAAGACACACAATCAATCATATTCTTTTTATATCAGGTAAAATATAATGCAGATCATTATTTATTTGTATAAATACATGTGTATATTTAGAAAGAGAAAGAAGGAAACTTACACTAAAGTAAGAAAGTGAAGTGATGACATATTCCCTATATACACGGTCGAATCTAAATACACATACATACGCGCATATACATACATATATATATATATATATATATATAGGCAAATGTATATAAAACTTGAGAGGGGAGTGGGGACTGAAGAATGATATTTGGCCGAAAACGTGTCTAGGAATAAATGTCTCAACTGGGAAAAAGACTACTGTTGATTAGATATAAGCTATTAATAAAAGCTACACAAGGAACAACAGAATAATTCGACAATCATTCCCATTTTCTCTCGCTTCTTCCAAACAACTTTACGCCTAACAATCATAAGATAATAATCGACCGGACACGAGTTACTTTTGGCTATAGCGCCGTGCGTCCAAAACTTTTAATTCGAACAATTTCTCTGAGAATAACGTAAATACTTCGCGTCCATTTCCAGTGAACTGATTCATTTTCAAAGGGCGGTGAATCAAAAAATGGTTACAGTTTAGGTGTTCAGTTCGTTGTGGAAATCGAAATAATTTCCATGATCGTTTTCACTATAAAATAATTTGTACTACAAAATGCCAATTCCAGCAAGGGATCGATGTTTAGATATCCGAATGTATAGATAAAAAACAAGATTTTAAATGTTCCTTTTAAAAGCTCGGCCAATTGTGTTTATGATTTAATGGTTGTTAGGTACATGGATTTTACACATTATTTCTTCGTTCAACTCAATGCCGTTCTCCCTCAACAAAATGACTACTTTCTGATAAGATACCTTCAATTAGAATGCAGCTGTAACTCATAACAAATACCTTTTCCGTCAGATAACTTATAATTGTCTCATTAAAATCCAAAACCATGTTACTTTGTTTGAACAGTATATGAACTTTTATTAAGTAAGAAACGAGACTACGAAACAACAGATTCACATTATCTAATATATTTCTAATAGTCTCATTAGAAAACACTACTTTTAAATCCTAATGGTAATAAACTCGATAAACAGAAATTAGCAGATCTCAAAAATGAGCACTATTTACATTATTCGGACTATTGTCCTCATCTTTGTCACCATATTTATTACAACGTTTCGGCCGTTGTACGCTCCGGCCTTCTTCAGGTGGTTGGAATGTCAAACTGAACCTTTTATTTCGCTCACTGTGGTAGACTCTTCTAATTTCACGTGCCATGTTTTTAATGGATGTCAGTTAACAGTTATCTCATGTTAATTCCCCTCTCCAGGTTCTCCACTGCCTTAACCCGGTATTGAACTCACACTGCCGAAACATTTTAATAAATATGACGACAAATTTGAGGACAATACTCCGAATAATGTAAATAGTGTACATAATACCTCATCTAAGAAATATAGACAGAAACTCAAAAACGAGCTTCACTCTGTTGCTAATTAACTTCAGTTATGTGCCATGCGTGATACACGCTTAGGCGATCATGTATCTTTCTATACATGACTGACGAGGCAGATTTTTTTTCTGCGGTAGACCAGTTGCCATCCAAGGTTATAGAACCCAGTCTGTCCCGCTATTTACCTGGGTGGGAGAGAAGAAGAGGATCCATGCCTTTATTCGACTGGAATGCGAGCTCGGGTCTCAATCCGAGCCGATATCCATTACTCCACCGTAATGCCTCTAAAATGAAATTACTCTCCTTTAGAAGATAAATACTTGTCTTCTATCGTCATAGATGGTATTAACCTCCAAGAGAGTAAGGCATGATGCTTTTTGGTCTAAAGTTTTCCTTGACATGAACTGGAAAATTATATTGAATCAATTACTAGTACTGCTGCTAGAAAAGTTTGTTTATTGTAATGTGTTAGACAATTTTTCTCACTGGAATCTAGCTTACACATTTATCAGTCCACCATTTCTTGATGCATCAAATACTGCGGCCACATCTTTTCTCCTGCTTCTGCTATATATCTAGAGATATCCAGCATTGTAACATAGTTTCCATTCTCTATGACAAAAATAAATTTTAGAAGCTCAACAAAAATATCTCAAGCCTCCTCAATACACAGATTAATAAACTGATCACGGTTAACAACGCTGAGATGAAACCCTCAAACTCCACAAAATTGTGGGTGAGTATTAACCTGATCACTTATACGGAAACCTAAAAACACACCATATCCACTCCACCATAATCTCACAAATCCAAAGTCCAGTATATCAATTAGGAAAAAACCGTAGACCAATTGTTACTTCCATAATTACCCAATAACTATAGCATTTACTGCATTAGCGACCTCCTTGTCATACTACAGTCTAACAAACGAAATAACGGCATTGTAGCCTCCCTAGACGTTGAAATGTCCCAATGTAGACGTTAATGTCCTAGTCAAAGAAACTATAAGCATGTTGTACAGGACTTATAAAATCACTCCTCGATCCAACCACCTAAAAATTAGACGAACTATTCTGCGAAAACATCTCTTCTACACATTCTGCGAAAACAACTCTTCTACACAATACAAGTACCTTTTTATGACTACTATGGAAATATATGAACTGACGGTGTAGTGATGGGTTCGGTTCTTGAACCGACTTTATATAATTTCTCATGTGGAAAACAAAGTCTCCAGTAATTCCACCAAGCCGCTCCCCATATACACAGTCTATATCGACATATTCATATTTGCAAACAACTTAGCAGAAAAATTTAGAAAAAAAAGGATGCCAATAGCCATAATTTAAAAACCTATCTCTACAAATCAGCACTAAACAGAAACTCGTGTTTACTTAACTAAAAAAGTGAGTTTTCACAAAATAGCTGTTATAAAAAAAAAACCATCGGACATATTATTTTATAAGGAACATAGCAACATTAAAGAAACGCTAATCAACAACAATTTCCCTAACGACGTCGTCGACGAACAAATAAAATTAACCTTAACGAAATTTAGAAAAAAATGACCCCAGACGCCTTCTTGGCGCAAACAAAAATGAATACATCATTTACTTATTCTATCGTTACGGAATGCGCCTTAATTATAAACAAGATGAAAAAGCAATTAAAAACATAATTCACTGGTAATTATCACTCAATGATCCTTATAAACACCTAAGATTTATTATCTACTTTAAGAAGCTTAAAACATCTAACTTGATTATTACGAGCAAAAAATTATTTTTTCTATGAATTCTTATGCCTCTTAGGAGATTGTATCTCCAACAATAATAAAAAAAAAACAAGATTAAATACTTACATTGGGAATAGATGCACCACATTCTCTCGTAGATAGACTTGTCGCCTATCGAAACTCAGTACAATCCGTGCACACATCGACCAGAACATCATGAACGACCCAAGTGTAACTATCAACATAAGACAAATATTACAAGGTAACGCCATAACATTCTACAGAACCCAATGGAAGAAAATCTTCAAAATTCTAGAAGCTACTGTTATATAAAATAAACAGCCCACATCAAATAAAATTCATTCAACACAGGAAATGGTATCTTTAAATGCATATGATATAATTAATGAGCGTACATATTATATTAGTATTAAAAATATGAAAGTAATAAATTAATTAAATTAATTAAATCGCATACTTTTTCTGGACTCGTTCCCATTAGCCGTTACAGATGACGTCAAACTAAACCATTTCAGACGTCGAATTTCCCAAAAAAATTCAGGATTCAAAGAAAGGAATTCTAACTACCACACAGGCACCACATCGGATCTGGATAATGACTTCAAAAATCGAAAGTACTTGAACAAAAATAACAAGATATAAACTTCGGAGAATTTATACAAACATCCAGCACAATACTTAACACATTATCCGAAAACTGGAAAAATATAAGAGAAAATTAGACAGACATTGTCAAGTCTTTTTAATTAAACTTGTTGGATGAATACTTCCTACCTATATATAACTTATTCACACACACACGTATATATATATATATATATATATATAATTGTGCATTTCCACTTGTCTCTTATCTTCAGCACAACCCAATTTTCCGCAATGAATTTTAGATAGCATCAGGAACTCCAAGGTGAAAGAGTGTTTCAATCATATGAATATGCATATGACAAGATACCGTTGTCTTGTAAGTGATGTTGGTTTACTATTTCTATGAAAGACTAAACCTCTGTCCCAATCACCAGGTCCTTGCAATCAATAAAGTTCTACGTTGTATTTCAATCTGTTGTGGCCTGTTAGGGGCCAGAAAGAAAGACACAGAAGAAGTTAGGTTGAACAAACGTATTAAAATAACAGAACATATATATAAAATAAGAGTTATTAGTCAACAGATAGAAGTGTCCGTTCGAACTGTGAGGTTACACTGCGTCCTGACTGTCGATATTTAATAGTCTCTCCACGAGGAATGTATGTGGCACAAGGCCGAGTATACCGTGGGTTCTCCGAGCCCGTAGGCTCAGCTAAAAATATCCCCACAGAACCAGAATTAGCGGGTTTGGGTTTGTTTACCTCTCCGGACGAGGCTTCGTCCGGATTCCTCTCTGCCAAAGCAGAGAGTTCGACAGAAGTTGCACACAGAGACTGCGTGTCGACTGCCAATATTTAACAGTCCCCTCACGCGGGATGTATGTTGCACAAGGCCAAGTTTACCGTTGGTTCTCCGAGCCCGTAGGCACCGGCCAAACATATTCCCTTAGAACCCGCATAAGCGTGTTCGGGATCTGACTACCTCTCTGGACGAAACTTTGCCCTTCGGCAAGGCTTCGTCCGAGTTCCTCTCTGCTAAAGCAGATAGTTCGACAGAAGTTGCACACAGTCAGAGACTGCGTGTCGACTGCCTCCCTTAGGAAGTCTTGAACTTTTTATCAATTTTCAGCATTGTGTTTCTGTCCTTCTAATAAGGTCCTTACAATCTATGGTAGTCCTTGTATATTAGAAATTTTTAAAAAGTTAAGTGTCATTACTGTACCCACTTGAACTGGACTCTTTCAACCGACTGAACTTTTAATCGCAGTAGGCACCAGCATCTAAGGCGCAGATACAAGACTCAATGCAATAAATGTTACTGTCATTTACTTTCCGGTATCAAAATATATGATAGCTTCTACTTTGACGTCTTTTTAACTGTTCCCGTTTTTCGAGGTTTTCATGGCAAATGTTCAGTCGAACTACAACTTTTCCAATCTACCAGTTAAGGCCTTTCCAGCTACACTGAATTATAGCACGAACAGAAGATCGACACAGTACCCCCTTCCCTTCGCATTCAACAACCAATCAAAATCTTGCAAGCTTTGCTTGGAGGAAAAAATAGCTATACAGAATGTGAAAATTATAACGCTTCATTTTTCAGCAAAAATTTCTCGGGTATATGCGACACTGAAATGTTTGAACGTCTAAAGCAATAATTCCCAACCTGGGCCGCATGCCTCACCAGTGGTGCATGGTAATATTTTGGTGAGGCATGTGTACGATGTGTACCGTTCGGCTTCCTATACCAACAAAATAAGGGAGCATTTCGAGAATGTGATATTAACAATGAATTGTTTTCTAGTGAGTTTGAGTGAGAGTGTTAATCTTAATGCCTGTTAATACATACGATGTATACACAGTATGCATACATAACACTATTTTGTGTGTATGTACGTACATGTATAATTGACATACAGGGTATTACAAACTAAGCTTTCATCCAAATATTTTATATTTCTGCCTTTCAGTTCTCTATTATATGTTTTGAAACTATATATATTTAACTATCTTTTTAATATTTCTTTTTCATGGACGCCATGGTCTTTGGAGGCTTGTTTAGAGATCAAGTTAACGGCGTTTTAAGCTTCCTTCACGTGCATTTCAGTAAAATTTTGAAAATGCAACAATTAAATATTACAATTCTACAATTACATATTCCAATACCAAATTGGGGGCAGAGCCCCAAATCGTCTGGAAACCACTGCTATAGATAATTCATTCAAATCTTTTACTAGAGGGAATATAAATATTTTCCTCGTATTTTCACACTTGTATATTCTTCAATGTTGCTGTTAAATAGCTGGAGTTTGCAAGGAAGTATTGTTTTTTAAGCCAGGTTTGAGCTCAAAACATTACCACAGGCTATGTCATGGAGCCAAGAATATTTCAACTCAATTCTTGACATTATTGATGACCAACATGTCTTTTTATTTTTACGTTTACTATCATTGAATTAAACATAACTTGTTCCACGTCATATTTCAGAGTAACATTTGGAGGCTTGTTTAGAGATTAAGTTAATGGGCTTTTAAGCTTCCTTCACGTGAATTGCAGTAAAAATTTGAATATGTAAGAATTAAATATTAGAGTGGGGGGCAGAATTTTAGAAATACCAAAGTGAGACATGGCCCAAAATCGGTTGGGAACCACTGGTCTAAGGTTTACCTGGTCGCCGTCGACCATAAGTAATTTTACATAGTCTAACACCATAATTGCAAATGTAAATGAGGTGTGATGTGGGAGGGGTTCTAGAGCACATAAATTGCGGTAAATTAATTCATTAATAGATTCTTCAATATCTTTCAAACAATAAAAATAGCTGTTAATAACAAAGTATGTATATAATTTGATTGATAGATCGATTCATAGATAGATATTTAATTGTAGATGTATTAGCAGCAAATAAATGAAAATATATAGTACAAGATAATGAATTCGTCTCTCTCATATATTAAATTGCTTTTAAATTTATAAGCCTAGCAAATCCCCAAGAGGCCATGTTTGTCTTGCTATTCATGGCGTCCCTATAGGAAAGCGAATTACTTGGCAGCGTCCATTTCTTTTCAATTAACAAACGAGATAGAATATTAACGATATCAATAAAGCATGTTTAATCGAAGTGATCCCTATTTATCGGCAACTACCCTGCCAAACCAGTGACAAGATTTTCGGTGAAGGGATATGGAAATCTAACAGTCGTAGTAATTGTCTGATTCATACATTACAAACCGATATTAATGGGAAGTAAACAAACGCATTTTCATTCGAAATCAAAACTCATTTTGTCGATTCTGTTTTACTTCCTGCAAACCATTAAGCCACTTTGCACCGTTTGTTAAGTTTAAATCTGAGAAAATAATTGTGAATTTGTCGTTAGTCATATGTCTTTGTTTACGGATGTTTACTCAAAAAATATTAGGTTGGTGCAAAAAATAATGACGTAATAATGTCGTTTTTTGACGTTAAAAAATGCGTCGAAAAACGACATCATTACGTCATTATTTTTTGAACCAACCTAATATCTCCGAAAAATTCTTAATTGCCTTTATCTAACAAACGAGTCAGTAAAGAAATCTTCATGTCCACTTGACTTCAATTAAGCTGATTGGACTAGTATGTGACAACCAGTGTGCTTTGGCGACGATTCAAAAGACGTTCGATTGGCTACGATAAGAGGAGAAGCCTTTTGATCGTGACATGGTAATTACACTTCCGGTTAGGAGGGAAGAGTGGGAAGGAAATTAATTGGTTTTCTGATTGCATTTAATAACCGAGTGTCTTTTAATTAAGAGTGGGATGACGCATTTTCTTCAATTAGCTGAACATTTTAATACGGAGTTAGAAAAGCGAGATAGATAGATAGATAGATAGATAGATAGATAGATAGAAAGTCCTGCAAAAGATCAGCCAGGTTGTTGGTAGGTCGCGTTGTGCCAATGATCCTTGTCAAGTCATCCTGCAAGTCTTCTTTCAAATTCAGAATTAAAAAGAATATTGATTTCTGATACAAGCAGAAAAACGCTGCTGCTTCAGCCACTTACAAGATCATACTAATCACACACACGTATGCACGCACAAACACCCACCTATCCAAACATATACACAGACATATACGCAGCTATACACACACACATATATATATATATATATATATATATATATATATGTGTGTGTGTGTGTGTGTGTGTGCGTGTGAGTATGTCTGCGTGTATGTATATATATATATATATATATTACCTACTCAGTAAAGCAAAAAACCCTAACAACGTTAAATCCTTTAAATGGATGGTCTAATATATACATACATACATATATACATACATACACACACACACACACACACACATATATATATATATATATATATATATATATATATATATATATATCCTTTCAGTTGATTTGATAAAGTCCCACATAGGATGAAACGCGTCAGGTAAGAATAGTTTTTTCCTCTTATCCTTTTAGTCATATATATATATATATATATATATATATATATATATATAGTACAAGTAGTACACCCGTTGGTATATAATCCAAGTGGATCCTAAAAATATCAAATATTAAAACTGATCCACAAAAAGAGCTCAATGTATTTATTATAACAGAGCTAATAAATAGTATGACACAACAAAATCCAAAGTTACCTCATATGGGGCTGGATATATCTATTTCAACCGACGAAAATTTCGTTAGTCTTATTCAACCCCGGTGTATAGACTGAGTTCTGTCAGAATTGGAGATTTAGAGTTAAATTTATAAATCTGACACAAATTCAGTCTCTACGCTGGGGTTGAATAAGACTGACGAAATTTTCGTCGGTCGAAATAGATCTATACTCCAGATTAGGTCATTTTGGATTTAGGGTTGTAATACTACATATATATATATATATATATATATATATATATATATAATTATTTATTTAAAAATATGATTCCAACTCGCTACATAAGAGATCTCATGTTTCAAAACAAGAGCCGAAAACTTCAAAATAATATTTGAATTAACTTGAGTTAAAGTAGGCTCTGTTCCATCATCAAGCGAAATTTTTTGGGGAATGACTCATTTCAGAAATCTACGAGTTTTAATAGTATGGTCAGGATTGAAATCAAAAATTTCCATGGTAACATCAAGGGCGGATTGTTTAGAATTGGCAGGGGAGGGGTGTTAATAATTTGTATCAGTATAGAGTTATTTTCATAGATGCCGGGTCAGGGTAAGGTGGGGGTGGCTAAATTGACGACGGAGGAAGTTTTCGCATAGTCTGGCTTGAGCGTCTACGGAGATTTATTTATTTATTTTTATTTTATTCTTTTATTATATCTCATTATGAAAGGGATTTGTGTATATAAAAAAAGCCGTAACGTTTGTCATTTGACGACTTCATAAAGGGTTATCAGTTTTTGTAGGGTATTAAAACTATGTATATGGGCTATGGATTTTAAAATTTATTTTATTGTATGCGTGTTTTTAGCTAGTTATTCAGAGCGTAAGTTCGGTTGTGTCGGCAGAAGACCGTTAATTCTTGCCTGTTGTTTAATAGGTTTTTATTGTTTAGAAGCTTAATAATGTGTAGTTTCTCATGGAGGCACAAAGGGCATGGGTCATCCCAAGTTTTGCAAGTTCTAGTCCTGTTAATGATTTTCCATTTTACTTTAGGTGCCCTATTTTTTTCTTTCAGGTGCCAAAAATATTTAGATAGAGAGGTCTGACGTCTTAAGTTTATGTTGTTGAAGGAGCATTTATGCTGCCTCCATCTGGTTTTAAAGGCATTTTTCGTGGACCCAATGTATATCATATTATTGTTAGGGTTCTCCGTGGATGATATAGTGCATTGGTATACCACAGATTTGATGCAGCACTTATTTTCTAATGGGCAGTCTCACCGGGTTTCTACAATCGCATAATTTTTCCCTATCATTATCAGATTTAAGTGTAGAGTTATTAAAACTATTCAGGTAAGGGGGGTTGTTCAGGATATTATTATTGTGTCTTCTTATTATACCTTCTAGATTTTCAGTTCAGCTGTAACTCAATTTTAGTGTGTTCTTATTGAATATATTACTAAGGCTACTTTTGGTGGGGAAGTGTTTATCGATTAGAGCTAAGAACTTCTGTCCTAGTTTAATAATGATGTTTCTTTTCTTGTTTTTTTTCTTTTGATTATTGCAATTGTCCCTATATTTAATGTTAGCATTTTTATAACCACTACTTTTTAGGGCAGTGTTATAGAAGTCGTTATGTTGGTGGAATATTTCTTTGTTAGCGGAGTTACTGCTAATTCTATTTTCTATTGATGAGGGTATATGTTTAATTGTGGATGGAGGGTGGTTTGACTTCGGGTGTATATATAAGGGGTTAGCATTTGGTTTTCTATAAGGTTGGTACGTGTTGCTAGGTAAGTCTAGGGTTACGTCGAGGAAGTTTACCTTTTTCAATTTAGAAGAGACGGTTATCTTTAAGTTTAGATTTTTAAATTCACTAAACATAATTTTACGGGTCTTCTCTATCTTAAAGCTAGTGGAACTCCTCACCACCATGAGCCCGTCATCTCTATACAGTCCGATGTCCTGGATATCAATCTCGCTGTGTGCCGTTAGGTTGTACAATATTAAAAGACCAACCAAGTCAGAAGACTCTGCAGAGTCTAGTGATCCCATAGTGATGTCAAACAGGTCGTTATTGTTTTTTATCCATTGCTCCCCATTATCAATGAGGACGGATTTTTTTGCCCTGAGGATTATGTTGGTTTCTTCCTTTGTCAGGTTAGAATATACAGCAGAAAAGTCCAGGGCAGTCGTAAAAAGATCCTTCGAAATTGATGGGTAGTAGTCCACGATATCGAACTGTAGTATGGTGCAATTTGTTTTATCGTCAATATTGTTGAACCAATTGATGACATCTTTAGTATTGATCCATAATTTTAATTTGAGTTGTTTTTTTTATTTGGTAGGTAATTTTTTCCAGGATCCTTTTGCTGATCTTTCCTATATCGTGTAGGGTTAATTATCCTAGTGGTCGGATTTTCCAGAAAGTCGGGCTTATGGTCCTTAAGGGTTACGTAACATTCCTTTTCTGCAAGTTTGCCTACTCTATCGCTAATTTTAAATTCATCAGTTATTTTTTTACTTGCTCTGTTTATGCTGTAAACCATGTTTATGTTGTTGTTGCAAGCTTTTTTATAAGTCCTTGTTAAGTTTTTTTTAATTAAGTTTTTGTAGTCATCAACAGCTAATTTGTAGAAGTTGCCGGTTTTGTCCGACTTAACTAATATTTTGTCACAATCATTAATACTTTTAACTATTTGGTCTAGCTGTTTTTGGAAGTGGTTTTTCTTATTTTGAAAGGAGATGTTGTTGATAAGGTTGAGTAGGTCTTTTTCAAATTCGTATAGTTGTTTGTTGAATGGTGCGACTCTTTTACTTTTAAAGCCGTAAATTTCGCGTTCTTTAGTTATTCCCACGAAAGTAGAAGTATGCCTTCCGTCTCATCCTTCTGATTAATTCCTCTGTTTTTTGCAAAAGTTTAACGAAATAATTCCGTTTGTTTGTATGTGGAAATGTTTTTCAGAGAAATCCCGAAATTAACTTTTTCCATATTTTTAAAGAAGTTGTTTTTAAAAATAAATAAAGGTTCAGAGTGCTCGACCTTAATTTTCTACAATATTTTCACACACACATATATATATATATATATAAAGAGACTGTGATAGCTAGATATATAATATAATTATGGCAGATTTTAAAAATATATCAGTATTTCTAATGCTTTTAGAATACAGATTATCATAAGCCAATCGTAAACATGAGGAAAGGCCCACTTTTTTGAAAATATCGAAGTATGACCAACTAATTTAGCTACCAAAGAAACTTGATAGATACGCATATATGTATTAAATTCTAATTACACTTAATAACAATGTAATTATATCAATTGTCTCATCTGCTTAACTCTTCTCCCCATCACTCTCTCTTCCTCTCTCTCTCTCTCTCTCTCTCTCTCTCTCTCTACCAAATTTCTGTCTTAATGAAGACTTCATAAAGTTATCTCAATCGATTTTTGATCAATTTAAAAAAATGAACAAACTTTTCTGATTTTTTTCTTAATTTCCCTTTTTACTGATTGATTCAAATGTTCTTGTTTTCGGCTTTTGTCTTTGAAGGTGCTACCATTTGTCAAATCTTTAATTGACTGCTCGCTTTTCTCTCCCAAAACATCTTAACGCTTTGAAGAAAATCGATCCTGGATATTATTCTATTTTAAGCCAGAATATTACTTAAGCAGATTATTCGACAGAAATCTCCGATCGCTCCAGTTACTTTTTATTTATCTCATTTCTATCATACCTATTTTAATTTTTTTTTAATCAATCATTTAAACATCGTCTTCTATGGAAAAAGATCATATACTGTATCGACTAATCTTGCAAGTCGTAATATTTATTGCAAAAAAAGAATAGCATTGTATAAAGCAACGATTTGCAAACTTTTCACTGCGACAACCGCCATGTTTTATCTGATACATTTTCGCGGATCAAAGAAAAAATCAGTTTTATATATGAATGAATAAAATCGATATGAAAATGTTTGATGCTGTATATCGTAGTTTGAAATGTCCTGATATATGAGTGCACCATGAAAAACACGACTTTACGTTTCACCGACAGAAAAATAAAGGGTTACCATTGACTTTTTTTCATTGGATTCTTCAAGTTAACAAACCTTTAGTTTAAATGTGGGTATTGGTGAAAGTTTCATGAAATCTCTTTAAAATATTTATTGTATGGTTAATATGTCGGCAGAATAATGTGGAAAATACAAGTTGACTTAAACACGAGGTATGTTGTAAATTAATGATTTGCTTGATCAAGAATTACCTGTCCAGTTCTAAACACGAGAATTTGTGTGATTAAATGTAAAATGATATTTTGTAATAGAAAGAATAGAAAGATACTTCATGCGCAACTGTATTAGAGAAATAAATATTAAAAGTCACGACATTAAAGTTTATGTTGCAGACAGAAGTTTGGCTTTTGCCGCGAGGATTTCAAATTTAAATACAAGATCGACGTAAATGATTTAAAACTTTCAAAGTTTCTAACATTCGACCAAATATTAAAAACTTCTTTTGTTGCCATCAGACAATTTTCCTTTGAAAGGAAATTTAAAGCAATCATCATTTGAAAGAATTTCTTTTACAATTAGACACATGAACGATATTAGCAGGTTTCAATTATAACTGCCTTGAAAAGAATATGACAACATTATTCTTAAGCCATATTACAAATTATATTTGATTGTCTTATATAATGCACTTCTTTATACAGTATTATCTTCTAACTTTAATTGTTAAACCAAATCCCTGTTCAATTCTGAGTATTACAAAGATCCCACTTCCAAGGATGGCGTCCAAAGTATATTTTAATGCATTTATGAGGTAGTTTTAATGTTTGAAAAATGAACTTTTTTTCAGAATATTTCCCTGATGAATCTAATACTGAGATTCAAGTGTTTTCTTCCATTTATTTTCTTGATTCTGACAAAAGATGTAACGTCGCTGTATCTTTTTGTCGGAAATGAATTTTTCCTTCATCAACTCTTATATTTGATTATATCTCGATTGAATAACTTTACTAATGTTACAATGTTAATGTGCATAGGCTGACCCGAAATTGTCAATACTCTGAGAACCAGAAACGATTGAGGATGATTTTAATCCCTATCTATCTACCTATCTATCTATCTATCTATAAGTGAACATTGAAGTCATCATTCAGGCTGTTTCATGCTACACGCAATCGTTAGGCCGCTTGACGATTGTATCTAGCATGTTCATAATAAACAGTATTAACGACATTTACCGGCTCGAATGTCCGAGAAATTTTCAGAAAAAGAACCTATAAACATTAAAAAATGTCTTAAAATAATTGTCGGATTTTGTCCATTTCATAATGTATGAAGTCTTTTGTTTACATTTGGATACGCATCAAGCAGATATGAATGTACGAGAGAAAATCATTGGGAAATGTAGTTTAAAAACAGTAAAATCGACCTTTCTTACTGAAACGCTCCTCTGTAGCTCAATCGGTAAAAGCACGTCAGGCTATATGACGGTTCCGTATAGGATACAGGTTCGATTCCTGTCTGAGGACGAATATTTTCTATGAAAATATCTCGGGCATTCAGGCCTGTAAATGTTGTTTAACACTGTTTATTATAAACAGAGCATTTACTTAAATATTTGAATCTATAAAAAAATGTATACACATAAAAAATGTCTTAAAATAATTGTCGGATTTTGGCCATTTCATATATATATTGTTTTAATAGAAATCTAGTATCTTGTAATTATGAGTGTATATTTCTTCTACGAACGGGTATTTCTATTCACGTCACAAAGCGTTTATCAAATTCTATGAGTGAATGTTTGCACTGTCTTCATTTAAGTATGTGGTATGTGTGTGTATACATGCATATATTTATATATATATATATAGCACAAATAATAAAAAAGCACAATAGGAAAATTATCAACAAACCAGCACAAATAATAAAAAAGCACAATAGGAAAATTATCAACAAACCACACGAACAAATTAAACCCACGTGCAACTGCAGAATAAAGAACGAATGTCCCTTAAACGGAAATTGTTTACAAAACAACGTAATATACCAAGCCACGATAAAATCACCAGATAATGAAGAAAAAGTATACATAGGAGTAACTGAAGGACCCTGGAAACAAAGAAATTATACACACAAAACATCTTTCACAAATAGTAAATATGCAAACAGTACAATGCTTTCTAAGTATATCTGGGAAATTAAAAACAAAACGAACATCACACCAAAAATATCTTGGAAGATAAGGAAAAAATCATCAGCCTACAATAACCAATCAAAAACTTGCAAACTTTGCTCGGAGGAAAAAATAGCTATCATTACTTTTCCCGACCAAAATAAATTATTAAACAAAAGATCCGAACTCATCTCAAAATGCAGACATGAAAATAAATTTTTACTACGTAACCTAAAAACTTAAAAACGGAAAAAATAAAATAAAAACAAATAAATATACTAATAAGCAAAAATAACAAAAAAAAAAAAAAAAAAAAATAGAAATAAAACATAAAAAAATACTATGTTACTTAAAAATCGAAAACCAAAAAGAGAAAATATACAAGTAAAATAAATTAACCTAAATTCATCCAAGTAAATAAATAAACAAACCAATCCCAAATAAAGATAATCAATTAAAAACTGTTCCCGCCAAAATAATACTTAGAATGAACTACAACAATCAACCCCAAAACTGAACAAATAGTTTTAATTAAATTCCCAAACCAAAACAAAACTGTTAAATAAGTGATATAAACAAATTTTTACTACGTTAACAAATAAATAAATAAATAAAATAAGAAACAAAAATAAAAACAAGCAATATAATTTGACCTAAATAGATAAACAAACGACTTCCGGTGAAATAACCGCCATAATAGAATACCCACAATGCACCACTAACCCGTATATATATAAATAGCCGAGAAAAATAACAGCACACGTGGCTTGACGATTGCATATAGCATGAAACAGACTGTCGCCTCTAAGTGTTGACTTCTATGTTCACTTTTATATTTATATATATATATATATATATATATATATATATATATATATATAGAGAGAGAGAGAGAGAGAGATAGATAGATAGATAGATAGATAGATAGATAGATAGATATGAGTGTGTGTATGCGTGTGTGCATTTTTGTGATTGTATATTTGAGTTTGCGCCTTTGAAGATCGCTATAAACATAAAATACATTTAATTGCCCCCTTTACGAAAGAGTAGATAAGCATTGATGATTTTGGATACGTGCAAACATTGAATCCACATTGTCAGCAGTTTCTCTTACGACATACGCGTCGCAATTCTTCTTTCATTACTTGTTGGCATAAAGTCAAGGAAAATATGGCGGTTTTTCACTGCCACCACCTGTCGACATTAAAGACATGAATAACGCTACGCAAGAGGCAACGGACGGGTGCGGGCTAGATTTCAGAAGAACTAGCAACTTCCGGAACAGAATGACACGCAGGTAAAACCAGGGAAGCTTTTATAGTGTGGAATCTATTGAAGCTTTCTGCAGAGGAAACAATGACGTCAAAATTGTGTTTCGCTCTGTTATTTCAAGATGAAGAGAACAATATAAAATCAGCTTTGTTTTTGTTTTGTTTTTGATTTTTTGTTTTTTGTAGTTAGCAACCTAATGGCATCCAATTGGTATGAGATCGAGTGCATTGAAAATACTGTGAGAGACGAAAATAACAAACTCGACTCTGAAAGATGCATAGGTTTTTAAGTTGACGTCTGACTATTGGCGAATAGAGCAATATGGATGCGGTTAAAGTAAAAGGTAGATTAAGGCAAAGAGGAATAGACACGATTGATATAAGCAAAGCTGTAGATAGATAGATAGATAGATAGATAGATAGATAGATAGATAGATAGATAGATAGATATGAACAGACTGAGATAGATATAAAAAGACTGAGATAGATAGATAGATAGATAGATAGATATAAACAGACTGAGATAGATAGATAGATAGATAGATAGATAGATAGATAGCTAGATATGAACAGGCT
The DNA here is from genome assembly GCA_963932145.1 of Acanthosepion lycidas. Lineage (NCBI taxonomy): Eukaryota > Metazoa > Mollusca > Cephalopoda > Sepiida > Sepiidae > Acanthosepion > Acanthosepion lycidas. The sequence goes on along the minus strand of OZ010585.1, from coordinate 3,358,766 downwards.
GAGATAGATATAAACAGACTGAGATAGATAGATAGATAGATAGATAGATAGATAGATAGATAGATAGATAGATAGATAGATAGATATGAACAGACTGAGATAGATATAAACGAACTGAGATAGATACATACAATGCTTATCTGCTCTTTCGTAAGGGGGCAAATGTATTTTGTTTATAGCGATCTTCAAAGACACAAACTCAAATATATAAACTGAGATAGATAGATAGATAGATAGATAGATAGATAGATAGATAGATAGATATTAACAGACTGAGATAGATATAAACAGACTGAGAGATAGATAGATAGATAGATAGATAGATAGATAGATAGATAGATATGAACAGACTGAGATAGATATAAACAGACTTAGATAGATAGATAGATAGATAGATAGATAGATAGATAGATAGATAGATAGATAGATAGATAGATAGATAGATAGATAGATATGAACAGGCTGGGATAGATATAAACGAACTGAGATAGATACATACAATTCTTATCTGCTCTTTCGTAAGGGGGCAATTAAATGTATTTTATATTTATAGCGATCTTCAAAGACGCAAACTCAAATATACAAACTGAGATAGATAGATAGATAGATAGATAGATAGATAGATAGATAGATAATTGGCACTGATGCCAAAGGGCATTTATGAGCAAAGAGATATATACCAGCGTCCCTTTTCGATCTCTGCTTTATTGATTTCTTGCAGCTGATGATCGATTGCTCTCGTTGCCTTCCCATAATGTTCTGAATTAATCGCTACATGAACGAAAGTCCGTGTAGGGATTCCTACTAATTTCATCTCTGTCCAGTTCAAAGGTTGTTGCTAATTGGTTTGTGCGTTCAACTCAATTCCAAGCCTACTTCTCCGCCGTATTCCGTAAACACTTGAATGACTTCAGCCTGAGATAGCCAGAAGCCTCACGAGTTACCCATATTTAATATCATATTTATTCCAAAGAATTCTTTAGAAATCCGGCTTTGTAGAAAGGGTTATTATCTTGTACAACGCAACTTTTGACTGACATTCATAATCCTAACATAGACTGACGGATTTGATTTTCTCCATTCAAATATTTCTCTGAATTAAGAGAACATATCCTTCCTTTTACTTTCTTTTGCACTTTCCAGTTCCAAAAAGATAAATGCCTGGATCTGTAACATTTTGTATATATTGTTCTGCTGTTATACTAATATCCAGTTCTTCCAACTCCTCATTCAAACATTCTCAAGTCAAAAGTACAAAAATACAGCGATGTGCGTGGCCTGTGATAAATAGGAGTATTATTAGATTGTCGTTGCATAGATTGGCTTACAGTTGTTACCCTATTTTCTGACAACAGAGACTCGCATCTAATTTGTTGTACCTCTAAAGTTTGAAAAATATATGACAATTGGGTTTAATATATATAGTTATATATATATATATGTGTGTGTGTGTGTGTGTGTGAATAATGAAGTCAGCACCCAGGCGCAACAGACTGTTTCATGCTAAACGCAATCAACAGACAACATGTGTTGTGTTTTTTCTCGACCCTTTTTATATACGGGTTAGTGGAGCATTATGGGTACTCTATTGTATTGTAGGTTATTTTGGCGAGTGTGGTTTGTTAATTTATATATTATTTGCTTTATTTTTTATTTGGATTAATTTATTTTACTCGTTTTTGCTTATTTATTTATATTTTATTTACTTTTATTTATTTTCAGTTTTCAATTTTTAAGTAACGTAGTAAAAATTTGTCTGCATTTTGAGATAAGTTCTGATCGTTTATTTAGTAGTTTGTTTTGGTGTGCGAATATAATTATAGCTATTTTTGCGTTGATTGCATAGACTGATATTCTTTTCATTATTTTTCCATGGTTTTAGGTTTTTTTTTATTTCGCAGATATACTTGGAAAGCATTGTGCTGTTTTCATATTTACTATTTGTCAAAGATATTTTGTGTGCGTAATGACTTTGTTTCCAGGGTCCTTCAGTTACTCCTATGTTACTCCTCTCTCTCTCTCTCTCTCTCTCTCTCTCTCTCTCTCTCTCTCTCTCTCTCTCTCTCTCTCTCTCTCTGCGAACTACGATCAAAGCAAAAGGAGTGATGGACAGTAACCCCAAGGAATTTCACAACTTCAAAGAAAGAAAGAAAGAGAGGAGGAAAATGGAAAGGGATAGAGAGACGAGATAAATATATGCCAGACAAAACTTGACCGAGGTTTATGTTTTATTTCTGCTTGAATTAAACTTCATATAAAGTTACTTTTCTTCGATTGTGGAATCTACTATCACTAGCAATGCTATTCTAATTTCTCAGCAAATTTGACTCTCAAGAATATTCAAGGTGTGTTACAAACGCGCGCGTACAAAAGCTATGCACGCAGGTACGCAAACAATGACGATAAAATACAAATATCTTTCCTGAGGTGTTTATAAATTGTACACTATTCAATTATTAACGTTAATAACGAACTATTTTAAATTACAAAATTGTATTTGGATTAAACGAAAATTACTTACAATATAATACATATTATTATAATACATTCCTTCTTGCCATCAATTTTGGTAGTAAGGATTCACTAATTATAATATATATATATATATATATATATATATATATATATATATATATATATATATATTTATATATATATATATATATATATATTTGTACGTAATAATTGAGGGGAAGTCTGCAAAATTTTTACATGAGATGCACAGAAGTCAAAACTCCCATTCCCATCAACAGGCAAAAAGCTACCGCACTGAAAACTAGAAAGAGACCACCCCAAATAACAGTGACACAATTCATAGTAAGAACTAAATTTTAACTATCTCATGTATCTTCCCATTATTATTAAAAACACGCACACACGTACTGACTCTTTTACGCAAACGATGACCCAGCTGCCCAAGATATATTTGTTTTTGAAAAGAGAAAAAGAAACGTAATATTTCACTGTTTCTCACATACGGACATAAATTATATTTATTTCTTCCTAGTTGCCCCTAAAAATAAAATAAAATATAGTTAAATTTGTAAAACAAATATTCAACACGACTAATGTTGCCCATAACTCATGTCTGTCTCTCATAATTTTTATTTAACTAATGTTCTTTTTTCTTCCCAAAAACAAATGTAATTGAATTTGTGCAGGTGGGTCATCGTTATTTTGTACACTTCCCCTCAAATGTTATACAGAAATGAAAACGATACTTGGATTAAACGAAGATTACTTACAATATAATATATATTACTTATAATACATTCTTTCATGCCATCAATTTTCGCACGGATACACTAGTATATATATATATATATATATATATATATATATATATATATATATATATATATATATATATGCTGTTTATTAAATAAATAAAATAAGAGCATCCTCTAAAAATAAGGCTTAAGTAATAAAATTCTATCGAATTAATAAATAAAAAATCCATCCCTTTCTTCACAAATTACTTTGTTTATGAAGCTTCAGAATGAAATCTGTGTTTAAAGGCACTGTTAGCTTTGCTTGGTCATCAATGCACCCTGTAGCCGAGAGGGCAAAGCACGTCAGATCTCATACCGGTTTCCCCTAGGAGAACGCAAACATTTCTCGAATATTCAGGCCGGTAGATGATAATTAATTATATGCTGTTTAATAAATGAACAGAACATCTTCACAATTATATATATATATATATATATATATATATATATATATATATATATATATATATATATAAGTTGAAATGCATAAATTGTCGTCTCAATTACGCAAAAATGAAAATAAAACTAAAATCTCATTTTAATAGATATATTTACCAAAATTACAAAGAAAGAGAACATCTTGAAACTACAAAGAGTAATTTTATTCAATAAATTCACTATTGGTTTCAACCAAGGCTTCCAGACGACTTCGGAATCTCCTGAAACTCTTATGGACAGTCTCCTTGTTTAAGTTGTTGAATGCTGCTATAATCCTTGCCTTCGGTTTATCTTTGGAGTTACAAGGAATTTTGTTGGTCTCTCCTTCAACTGCGCCCACACATAATAATCAAAGAGTTTGCAGTCTGGGGAGTTAGGTGGACAACTATAAGGTGTGATATGGTCGCAGATATTGTCTGGCATCTTGTGTGGCATGGTGCAGAGTCTTGTTGCCATACATAGGGTCTCCCGGTAGCCACCCTCTTGACTCAGGGCAGCACTACTTCCTCAAGGCACTTGACGAACACCTCAGTGTAGAGTCTGAGGCCCTATGGAAAGATGAATAAAGGAATAATGTCGCCATCACTAATGATCAATCCAAACACCATAATGCTAACTGAATATATCATCCAACTATTTCCGAATCCTTTGCACTGTCCTCAGATTGACACCCGACAACCCTGTTCGTATTGGAGCTTCCGGCACGAAAGCCAAGCAATAAAACATGCTGCTTCCAAATTGCTGACGGAATGAATTGCTTTAATGGGGGCTCTTTTTTCTTACAGAGGCTGCCCAACTGACCCGCCTACTGACTGTCCAGTCGACAAAATCCCAAACAAACAACGCGCATGAGCGAAATTAAAAATATATGATGGCGACAGTTTAACCAACATACCCTATATATGTATGTGTGTTTGTTTGTGAGTGTGTAAAAATATTAATATAGCGAAAAACATATGGTTAAAAAGAAAATATGAATACAGACAAAAGAAAAACTCATCTTAGCCGCCAGGTTTCATCCTCTGATGGACTTTATCAAGACAAATGCAAGGATTTTATTTTGTTATTTATAAGCAGGAGAGTAAGAAATATTGTTTTTCATATATATATATATATATATATATATATATATATATATATATATATAATAGTTGGCCACTCGTATTCGAGCATACCCGTTTATTAAAGCGGTTTAGCCAATCCGCTACAACTGCAACTATGTTGAGCAGACCTTAGTTACAGTTTCTGGGAGAAAACATGTTATCTAGCGTGACCAACAATCTGAACAAGGCCAGCACACTCAAACCCTCGATGTCTTGTGACTTCGTGCTAGCACATCTGTCAACGGGCCGCAAGAGTCCCATCTAGCCATTTTCTCTCACAAGGCTTGGGTCAACCGGTGGTATGATTTTCAGGCATTTTCCAAAGGTGCCCTTCAGACCGATAACATCAGGAAGTCTACTTCCTGACAAATCAACCGTGATGTGATTCGAACCCGGGTGTCATTGTCAGCGAACGTTCTAACCACTCAACCATATATATATATATATGTGTGTGTGTGTGTGTGTGTGTGTGTGTCTACCGGCTGTAACAGAAAAATTGTCCAAATCGTGTGACAGCATAATTGTCCATTCCACAAAATGTTTCATTTTTAAAAAACCACTAAACTTATTGAGTTTCTCTTTTGCAGGTTTTCAAAAAAGACAGTTAACCATCTTGATATGATTTGTCGTAAGAATAACTGAAATACTCATTCAGTTATTCAGCCAGAACCAGACAGTTTAAAATCGTTTTGTGCCAGACCCATCTTCTGCCCAACTGAGCAATGGTGAGATGAAAAAGATCATTCAGACCTTCAGTAATGGTAAGAATTTTTTATTCTGGCTCCCATCTTCAAATTCCATTGAAGTACCATCAAGAGAACGGTAAGTTTAAAAAAAGAGGGAACAGTAGACGGAAAAATGGATCAGGAAGTCACAACAAAAAGAGGGATCATCATTTCAACTTAGAGCTAAAAAGATCAATTAGAAAAGTTCCAACTCAATCCATATGATATTTGACACGTGGAAGAGGAGTTTTAGCTATGACAGTTCAAAAAGCAGTAAAAAACAGACTTGAAAATAAAAACATACGTGAAAGCTCTGAGAAAGCTTTTGTTATTCCAGAAAAGAAGGTTAGAACGTTAGAGAGGGCGAAGATCATCGTGAATAAGTTGTAAAATGATCCTGGAATAATAAATGTATATTTGAACTTTATATCAGTGCTTCCGATCCTTAGCTATCATTAATTTATGATGAACATGTCATTTTCGTTTATGATCGATTTCATCATGTTTCTTCTATTAAGCTTGAAGAGCACTAATACATTCTTATTACTCAAAGGAGAATCCAGTATTGTTATAAAAACCTTGGAAAATTCCAGTAAGTTATATTTAATCATTTCTAAGATAGAACGATTCAAATGTTAATGTAACAATTGGACAATTTTGCTTTAACACGGTTTAGACAATTGTTCTATTACATCCGGTATATATATATATATATATATATACATACATATATATATATATATATATATATATATATATATATATATATATATATATACAGGGTGTTGCAGAAAAATCCGACACTTGGCAACAAGAAAACGAAATAGGCAATAAAAACAAATCTTGTATATACAGATACCAGACAGTTTATTTAGCAACATTTAGAGTTGCATACTACATTATTTTCATTGTAACCGCTGCCGGCGGCGACGACCATCTCAAGGCGGGCGTGAAAAGCGTCAGACGCCTTGGCCACCATGTTCTTGTCCATAGCAGCGAACGCTTCCACGATGCCAGCCTTCATAGAGTCGACCTTGTTGTGGACGTGCTTGTTGGTCTTGGCCTCGATCACGCCCTAGAAGAAATATTCAAGGAGGTTGCAGTAAAGTGAGAAGGGTAGCCACAAGTCTGGCGACGAGTGGTGAGGAACATTGTTGAGCAGCCAGGCCTGGGTCGTCCTGGCCTTGTGTGCAGGAGAGGAGTCCTACTGGAAGACGTAGAGGCGTCCTGCGGCGATCTTGTCCATCCAAGGCTTCACCACGCTCCTCAGCACCTCCTGGTAGATCTCAGGCCTGGCTGCGCAACAATGTTCCTCACCACTGGTCGCCAGACTTGTGGCCGCTCTCCTCACCTGACTGCAACCCCAATGACTATTTCTTCTTGGGCGTGATCGAGGCCAAGACCAAAAAGCACGCCCACAACACATGGTCGCCAAAACGTGTAACTCATTTCGCGCCTGCCTTGAGATGGCCGTCGCCGTCGCCGGCGGTTACATTGAAAAACAATGTAGTATGTAATTCTAACTGTTGCTAAATAAACTGCCGGGTCTCTGCATATACAACTTTTGTTTTTATTGCCTATTTCGTTTTCTTTTTGTCAAGTGTCGGATTGTTCTGCAACACCCTGTCCCAGAGGTGTGCTATCGGTGTAATATCGTCGCTAGCGTGGCAGTAATTCTTAACTTCGATAAAGTTACAGTCGTTTTGTACTTTACATAGATATTTATGTAATTTCAACAAATCCTATTATTAGAATGGAATTATGTGTTCTACGAAAATTATAGAAAATTTATGGATTCATTTTATAAAGCGAAAAAATGCTGGTCCGCTTTGATTAATAAGAATATGGCTTGACGCTGAAATATTATAGAAAAATCCTAT
>OZ010585.1:3341348-3346348 GCA_963932145.1 Acanthosepion lycidas | reverse complement strand
TTAACATTTATTTTCAATTTTTATAGTAAAAGAAATAATCCACTAGTGAGTGAAATATAACGGAAATGATTTTAGGGAAAAAAATAAATTCTGTAATGTTAATGAAAATATATTAAATTACATATGCCATGTATGCTAAACAAATAATGTAACAAGGATTTTTTAATCGCTGTTGCATGATGATTCTTTCTCTTCTAATGTCATTCTCAACTTTTTCCGCGTTTCGTTTTCTATTTGTTCTTGAATTTTTTTCAACGAAAGACACTTTTTAATTGTGCGTGCGTTATTGCAATCGTCATAGCTGAATACTGGCTTTCTTTCCATAAAACTGACAACCTTTTCAATAGCTTTTTCAATTTCAGTCAAGGTTTCACCACAATCATGCATCTCGTCGCTTTCTTGTTGCAGATGTGTCTCGTTGTCATCTTTTCCTCTTATTCCCATCATCTTTTGTACAAATCCAAGTTATTAGGGTGAAATAAGCATAAGCGATTATCCAAAGTAAATTTCCTGAAAAACAAAAATTTCAAATCAGTTCAAATCAGGCAAAGGTGGACCTAGGCACAACAGCAATTAAAACTCCAATCTCCTAAACAGAGGCCTCGCTGCCAGATGTAGTTTATCGATATAACCAGGATATTTCATTTCACCTCCGGACTTTGCAAAGCCCTCTCCCCTTCTCCCTCTCGTGAGGAGTGCTTATATATCTACCTGCAATTCGGTTATGCCACTTGTGGACATCCAAATTTCGATTACCTGTTTTCATGTCCAGATAGGCACTGAAATCCTGTGAGTTGTGAAATCTACACCAGGTGGCTAGGAAATAACCTTCCTGGTCAACCTTCTGATGTACCTGACTTCTCTGATGATCTGGTGTAATAGTACAAAGTATATTCTGGTATAATCTAGAGCGAATCCAGTACATATTTTTATCATCAGAGATCAACTTCACTTAGAAGGAAAAAATTATTCCTTATTGATATTAAATTCGATTCAGACCAACTAATATTTCTCGGCGATTATCGCATGTTAGAATATAGTAGATGAAGTGCATAAAAAATATCGAATTAATTTAGAATATACTTTCCTATCTACGCAGATGCATCATTGGTAAACAAAACCATTCGAGGAAGTCAGCAAAATCGACCATCCTAAAATGAGCAACCGAAGACAAAATTATAACAAGTTTGAATAATTCGCATGACATTAAGTAGGGCGAGTAACAATTGTATGTAAATTATTCAGACAATTTGTTTGCGAGCTTAAAATACTGGAAGAAAACTTCATGCTACATTAATATTACCACAAGAGTGTAAATAGTATTGCGTGAGTAAGAGATAAAATGGCCGAAAGATAATAAAAATATTCACACTTATGGCGGGAAAAGAGGGAACAGATAGGCGCAATAACTTATGACTTCAGCAATAGGCAGGAAATTAAGCAAGGAAATGCTTATCTTTTTGTGTTTTTCACTCAGGTTAGTTCTTTGTTGGTTTTTGAAATTTTTATTTCGTGGGAGAAAGGATATTATGATTTTTTTTTCTTTTTTTGCACTCTGTATGTACAGTTTCAGGTGTTTATGATTGCAGAAGTCGAGGTGTATTTATGCCCGCTTTTCATGCCAACATATCACAGGAAGAAAATAATCTAGCCGAGAAATTGTATTTTAAATAGATTTTAATTCTTTTATATACAATCGTGTTCTAAAAATTATCAGCCCGACCAAGGTCCCAAAATTTGATTCAGCCGAAATCTTTCATTATTCCTCTTGTATGTATACTGATGTATCATCATATAACACCTTTGAAAATTACTTCTTGATAACATTACCATAAAAAGACATCATGAAAATGCCTAAATCTATAACTATTGTGTTTTGACATCTGGTGAGACAATGAAAATGCAGGTTTATTATTTACATTATTCGGAGTATTGTCCTTATCTTTGTTGCCATATTTATAACAACGTTTCGGCCGTTGTACGCTCCGGCCTTCTTACAATCTAACAATCGGCCTGAGCGGAATACCGTCTTTGTGAATCTTATAGAGGAGAACATGACAAAATACTGTGTGTACGCTATCCCGTGCAGTTGCGGAAAGAAATGCAAAGGGGAAACAGGCTGCCCCCTTAAGGTAAGGCTTCAAGAACACCAGAAAGCTTCTAGCACAAGAGGAATTAGAAAAATCAGGCGTGGCTGACCACATATGGAGAGAGAAGGGAGGTCACTGCCGTTTGTGGGATCAGGTTGAGATCATAGACTAAGAACACCATTGGAAAATTCGTAAACTTAAGGAATCAGCACATATGCTAGGCCACAAAAATCTCCTGAACCGACCAAGCATAGAAATGAATACAATATGAGAACCAGTAATAAGGGGTGCCAGAGAAAAGCAATAACAAAAAAAATTGCAATATGAGCTCTGGTAAAACATGCTAAGATAACAGAAAAAAATACAACATGAGCACTGGTAAAAAAAATGGTTGCCGAAGACATTAGGTTTATAATACCCAGAAATTAATACCCAGATCCTCAAGAACATATGGCACAGTGGATAAAGGCGTTAGTTAGATCCAGTGACAGGACCCAAAGAGTGTAAGTTCAATACCCGTTAAAGTCAGTGGAGAACTTTCAGAGGGAAATTAACTGATAACTGACATCCCTTGAATATGGCACGTGGAACTAGAACAGTCTACTCCAGTGACCGAAATAATGGTTTCAGTTCGACATTCCAACCACCTGAAGCGTACAACGTTGTAATAAATATGGTGACAAAGATGAGGACAATAGTCCGAATAATGTAAATAATGTACATAATACCTCATCTCAGAAATATAGACAAATGAAGGTTTCTCCTCCAAGGTGACGGGAATGGTCAGAGTTTGAATTAGTAGCATACGAATTGATCATTCTATTTCGGTTTGAACTGATGTTTCTTTTTACTATTGTTCAACCTATACAAGTCTCAAGTAGACGGTTATTAAATAAAAAATTCTCAACGATTTTAAAGAAGAGGATAGGTAGGATATATAGTCTGGTCCTAGACTTGAAACGGCTAATATTGTAGTGATCCGGGAAGCATCCTCTTTCACAATACAAGACTTTCGCAGAAGAACCTGTCCAAGTAGAACTTCCTTCCAATAAAGGGAATGCGGATGAGTCAATACAGTGTATGCGGTAATAATTCATCACACTTTTGTGGGAAAACAATTTCGAACTCTGTCAAGTCTGGATCCCGCTCTTGTAAATACAACGTATGGTATAAGGCATTAGAGATTTGATAGAAGGCATATACACCACCCGACTTAGACAGCGAAGTGGCTATGCACAGAACCTTAATGGTGGTGCTCAAATCATCTCCATAGTCAATGCATGAGGCGCATCACACACATCCCCTCACCTGGGCTAATTGAACCCTGACGATCTTACAATGTGTGGCGATGTCTAACGAAGCATGGTTTCAGTTTTTTCTTATCGATGGTAGATTTCTAATATGGTGCTGACTCTATGAGACCATAATCCATCAGGAAATGCATACTGGCTGCCTAAACAATGTTTTCAAGATATAAAAATATCAAATTTATTAAGAGCTTCAAGGAACATGAAATTGTAAAACGTCATAATTGTCAACATCTTGTAGCGGCACAACTAGAACAAGATGGCTAAACATCCCTTCAAAGCGAGTTTGCGGGTATATCAAATAACTTAGAGTATTGCATAGTTTATTAACCCCTCGGAATGTCGAAAGAGATGAACTTGACGTGAAGCGGGACTTTTGTTTTATAATAATTTCACTCTGGAGGTAGACGGTTATAGAGTAATAGGTACAGTTTATTAGAATATTTGGGGAAGATAACAGTTAACCCTAGACTTGAACAGGCTAAGATTGTATTGTTCGAAGTATCTTCCTCTTAGGAGTCGGTGCCGTAAAATAGCCGTTCTTGAGAAGAAGCTGTGAGTGGCATGGTGGGCCTTAGCTGATGGAACTAAAGAATGTCGTTTTTTTATGGTAACTGTAATGGAGTAACTAAAGATATTAAACCTCTTATGTCTGCGGGAACAACAAACCGTAAGACTTATCATAAAAAATATATGAATAAAAAACGTATTTAGACTGGTGCAAACTAGATCAAAAAATGTAAATTAATATTCAAACTAAAAGGAAACACCTTACAAATCATGGCATTAAATACACTTAAAGGAGTTTAAATGCCAGTCAGAAAATCTCTTGTGGAATTGATGCTATGTCGAGTTGCTTCCCTTTCGACGAGCTATAAACAGTTACCTACGACTTTTGTCACATCATTGTACATATAATAAAATTAATATACTGATGATATCACAATTGTTAACAAGCTCGTCTAATAGAATATAAGTTAGTGTTCGCTAAAATAGTCTTTTGCCACACTAAATAAATTATTCAGATGCCAGTTGTAGACGGATAGTTTGTAGTCAGTTCTATCTTCATTGTCATACCTTATATGCTCGACTTAGTAAAGCTTCAGTGAATCTGCCTTGTGGCAAATGTATTTGCGTATTATGCAATGGCTTGTGCTCGAACCAAAATAAATTATCATCATTTCGAATACTGATTTTTATACCTCTGCCTGTTTCGATTCATTTGACCTTGGACCAGGGTGACTCTGCAAATAAATGTTCGTAGAGGTCAAATGCCATAATAATTTGACGTCTATTGGTGTGAGATTGAAAATTTGTCTCTGTTATCAGTTTTAATCCCTTTTGAGTCCTTACTCTAAGTTGGCGAATTGAAATTTCATTTTGTCAATGGTTGAATCGTATCGTTGATTGCCTCAGGTAATCCACCACTGAAAACTGTAATAATGGACTTTCTTGAGTTCAAAACCGATTCATCTATTCATCTGTCAATTTATATAAATGTATGTGTGTGTGTTTCTGCATGCGCGTGTTATTTAAGATAGACACTGTCTGGAAGAGGGAGAGATAGAGATGACACATTCAATGTATAATGATATTAAAAGGG
>OZ010585.1:3233848-3338848 GCA_963932145.1 Acanthosepion lycidas | reverse complement strand
TATCCAATCATATATATATATATATATATATATATATATATATATATATATATATATATATATATATATATATGCGTGTGTGTGTGTGTGAATGGATTTAATGAGGCGGAAAAGACTTTAATAATATGTTGAAGTGAGAAATCAAAACTAAAATACTTCTTTTGTATTATTGTGTATTTATATTTCAGAATCAAAAAAGATAAATATTCTACTCATCTATTTAATTAAAGAAGGGATTTACGTTTCTTTTTGTGTTTTATTTTTGTCATTCCTGTATTAGTCAATAATCGAGAGTAGATTTAGCAAGAGACGCAATTGAAAGCATTCGAAAAGCCATTCATTTAAGTGACAGATCGTAATTGACACAGTAATGGATTCTCTTGCAATTGGTAGGACACTGATTTCTCAGGTCATCAGCAAAGTAGATTAACGATATAAATTAAAGTATTAAAAAAGACGAAGAAAATTGTCACTAATGTATTCACATGACATGGCAGAGAGATATACATCCACGACATGGCAGAGAGATATACATCCATTCTCTCTTGGTAAAGAGCGTATATTACTTACGAAGAAAAAGTGGTGTGATTTCTAAGCTCATTTCGCAGAACAATTTCTATGGATGTACGTTCAAGCCTCAATGGTTGTCTTCAGCCAGATTAAAATTTGTTAAAAAAACAAATAAGATCTTTCATAACGTCGATGTTTCGACTTAATTAAAATTTTAAATCATTTTTGCTGCTCATTTTTTAGGTGTTATATAATATTCTATATCAAATTTCTAGATTTTTTATGCGCCTCTTTTCATTCATACAATGAGAGCATTATGACATTATTTCTGTTAATGATAGGACACTCATTTCCCAAATGTTGTAACCTAGGGAAGGTTACTGAATAGAATAATCATACGAAGGTTGGTAATAAACGATAATACTTAGGACAAGAACAACACATATCAAATTCGCCAGCGGCGCGTAGAAGTAGTCAGCTGCTAGAATTGAGTCAAATAACTTCCACAATGAATCTCCAACTGCAAGCCGCGGACGGTATCTACCAACTGACCCACGCAGTCAGATGTACCCCATGTGGGGTTCCCGAGCTCATCAAAAAAGTTCCCGTATACTCCTGATAAAACGGGGTCGGTTAGGTGTTTCCCGAGACGAGACTCTGCCCTTCGACATAGCCTCAACTGGGGGTTCTCTCTGCACGGAGGCAGAGAGTTTGACCAGCACAACTGCAGGCCGGCCGACCAACCCTTCAGTATTCAATACTGTATTTATGGGAATGTGTGCATATGCACTATTGTTCGTAGATATGCTACATCAAATATTTCCCAAATTGAAACCTGTCAAGAAAAACACTTGAAAAAATGGGGAAGGAATGTAACGGAAGAATAGTAATTGCTTTTGTTTTTGGAAGAAAGACAAGGTCTGAGAAAGAAAAGATATTCCATACAGCATCGAGGCCAGATTCGATTATTTTCCTATCATTCTCATATCAATACCTGTATAACCTGAACGTAAAAGAACATAGAGGGACACTCAGTCTTCGAAGTCAACTGCCTCACAACCGTATTTGGGAAAATATCAGAAAGAAAAAAGGTAGTGTTAGGCTATAAAGAAACCATAATACAAAAAGAAAAAAGGTAGATACATAATGATTACTGATGACTAAACTGGTTTGACCATGTAATGAGGTTTTATGCATAGATTCTACAAAGATAACATTCCTAGTAAAAGACCGCGTAGTTTTCTACCTAAAAGATGGAAAGACTATATCAGAGAGTACACCGGATTGCTAATACATACCTTGAAAAGATTGGCTTGGACATGAAAAATGACAAAATTGAACTTACGAGAAAAATAGCCAAGATCTCTTTGGTATTATACAACTAATGTATGTTATATATATATATATATATATATATATATATATATATATATATATATATATATATATATATATATATATATATAATAAAAAGGCTTAAACACTAATATTCCATGGTCATAATTTATTCCATTGGAATCGTAAATTCATCAGACCTACAAATTCAAAAAGAAAACAGAAAAGAACAACTCCGGAAATAAAAATAGAATTTGGAGAGAGTGTATGTATGAGAGTGTGGGACGAATGTTAGTGCTAAAGAGAGGGGTAACATACGCGAGAATTTGGGAGATTATCCTTACTCTGTCCTGAACATTGAGTTCTACCTGGATTCTATCCTCTCGGAATTTTTTATTCAAAATATATACATGTGTGTACATGCACCTGTGTATTTTGCATATATATGTGTATACTTACCACTAATATTATATATATATATATATATATATATATATATATATATATATATATATATATATATATATATATATATATTATATATTATATATATATATATATGATTAGAAAATGCTTCTTATAATATCTAAAATAGATAAGTTAGTTAATAAAACAAGGACAAACCAAAGGGTACAAATATAATCAGTACAATAAATATTTATTAAATATTAATTATTAACCGTATGACAGAAATGAAGCACGAAGAGAAAGGTTTTAAATTCGGAATTTTCGGACACTCCTGTGTCCTTCATCAACTCACCAAGGGAATGTCACCTGCAACAAACCCTAGTACTGGTCTGCAAACACATCATCACTGACAACATTTGCACCCCCCCCGGTAGTCACGTGGTATTCAAACCGCCAGCTCTAAGCTGTGACAGTCCCAATCTCATACATTTACTTTTCTGTCACAAATGCGAAAAGGGGAAATTATGTGAGAGTAACCGGAACAGAGTTCCATTTACTTTCCAATAACACTTTTACCCATAAATATAGCATACTTTAAAACTAGTCTTTATCATATATACATATATATATGTGAGTGTTTGTGTGTGTGTGCACGAGCGCTAGGGCGTGGGACGTGTGGGTGACTATGACGACGTTAACCAACCTGAAGACCAGTGAGATTTCTTTTGGCACCACATCATAAATATATTGTGTGCATCGAGGCGACAAAGGTTCATTCAAGCAATATTTATTGAAGATAACAAACAAGTCATGACTACTATTATATTTTGATAATAATTATCTCACGTTGTCTTGATCAGAACACCATTCTGACTTCACATTAATTAAATCAAATTTCATTTCCTTTTGACGAGTTTACATATCTGGGATTTTGGAAGATATATTTTATTTACACCATATCTTAATATTTGGTATTATTCTATTAATACAATGTTAATATTAACATAAGACAAAGTTTAGAAGATGGCACTAAAATAGTATTAGGTTGGTGCAAAAATAATGACGTAATAATGTCGTTTTTTGACGGTAAAAAATACGTCAAAAACGACATTATTACGTCATTATTTTTGCATTAACCTAATATATACAACTCAATGCAAAGAAATAAGAAATGTACTCTCTAGCAGGGGACGAACCCGCGCCCACTTGGTATGAGAAACCAACATTTGATGTGGCTTGCTTTAGACCCTGCTGGTTAGCACATTGATCTTATTATATTTTCTCAAGCGTGTGGGCCCGTAGATTTATATATATGTATGTATGTGTGTGGGGGGGGTTACATGTGTGTATATATATGCATTACATATATATATATATATGTTTGTGTGTATATATATATATATATATATATATATATATATATATATATATTAAAGACATTTTTATGTTTAACGTTTTTTTTTTGTTTTTTTTTATAGATACAAGTATTTAAGTAAATGCTCTGTTTATAATAAACAGTATTAAATAACATTTACCGGCCTGAATATTTTCTATGAAAATTTCTCGGACATTTAGGCCGGTAAATGTTATTTAATACTGTTTATTATAAACAGAGCATTTACTTAAATACTTGTATCTATAAAAAAAAAAAAAAAAAAAAAAAAAACGTTAAACATAAAAATGTCTTTAATAAATAAATTGTCGGATTTTGTCCATTACTTAATGTATGACGTCATTTGTTTACATTTGATACGCCATGAGCAGTTATGAATGTACGAGGTTCATGGAAGATTGAAGTTTATAAGCAGTAAATTCGACCTTGCCAACCGAATCGGTTAGGCACGCCCAGCTAAATGGCGGTTCCGTATAGGATGCAGGTTCGAATCCTGTCAAAGGACGAATATTTTCTATGAAAATTTCTCGGACATTCAGGCCGGTAAATGTTATTTAATACTGTTTATTATAAACAGAGCATTTACTTAAATACTTGTATCTATAAAAAAAAAAAAAGGAACGTTAAACATGAAAATGTCTTTAATAAATAAATTGTCGGACTATATCCATTTCTATATATATATATATATATATATATATATATATATATATATATATATACAAGTATAGGATTGATGTATACGGAATAAATTTAATCATGTATGCATGTGTTCGTTTTTTGTTTTTTTGTTTTTTATAAACAGCCGTGGAAATGTTTCCTGTCTCGTCAATTTTTTTTGTGTGTATATATGTAAATATGTCTGGGTGTTTATGTATTATAATCTGAGTGTGTTTGTATTGTTTTAAACGAGAGGTTAGCACCCCACTCACACACTCGGGATTAAAATGTATACATTTTGTCAGGAAGACCAGCCGATATTAGCGTCTATTTTAACGTAATTTCAATGAAAAAATAAATTAAATAACATGTATTTTTTCTTTTCTCCTCAGTAATTTTATAATTTTAAACTTAATAGAGATTAAATTTAGATTGTAAAATTGGTAATTTTTTACTTTTAATTTTAATATCAAATTTTATCATATAATTTAATACTTATTGGTTAGAATAAATTCTATTTAAGTATAACCCCAACTTTAAAGCTCTTAATAGCTATTATAACCTTACTTTGTTGTCAAGTTTTTTAATTCTCTTATACTTGTGTTTTGATTGGTCATTCTACCTTATGTAACAGCGTTTTCCCCTTAATTTGAAAGTTTTAAAACCATTTATTCTACATTCAACATCATCACTTGATAAGACACTGGAGGTGTTGAAACAAAATGGCTATTTTTGTAGTGATTTTATAACATATTTACGTTATAATTTTTAAATAAATAATTTTTTACATATATATATATATATATTTGGGGCTGGGTTCCTCACCAAAACAAAGTCCACTCTACGCATGCTTATAACTGGATCATTTCCGATTGTCTGTAGAATGTGTCTGTAGATTGTCTGCTCATGATATAAATATTGTGCCATTGTTAAACGGAACGCTTCTCAGTTAACTCACTACTATATTACTACACTAGCCTCAAATGTACATGAATGACAAATGTAACCCAGTCTACATAGCAACACGGCGCCATCTGCCGTAAACTTTCTTTAAACTTAATAAATGAAAAACGAAGGATTTGTAGACATATATTTATATGGACATTTGTCCTTGTTTTGGTTAGAGAAACCCACCACCAATGTTTGTTAAAATATTTTTGATACACCCTGTATATATGACTATCTCTCTCTATATATCTCTCTCTCTCTGTCTCTCTCTCTCTCCAACACTTTTTACTTCATACATTTCTACATTCCCTCTCCAGGTTACTATCTCCCACTTTCACTTTCTCTCTGAATTTCTTCGCAAACTCTACTTAGTTTCTTTCCTCCCTTTTTCTCATTCTCGTGATATTTGACTCGAGTGAAGGCTTCGTTTTATGGAATCTGCGTTCGAAATCTTGTCAAACGTTGCCGATGAGGCCCACTCCTGTTACAATCAGTTAAACACCATTACAGCATCAAAGGAACCAATTTTCTGCTTTATAGCAAATAAGTGTTCCTCTTCTCTCTCTCTCTCTCTCTCTCTCTCTCTTTCTTTCTTTCTTTTTCTCTCCCTCTCTCTCTTTCTCTCTCTCTAAATCTGTGTTCAAAGGATTCAGTAAATTTCACAGGAATTACGAATCGAAATAAGAATCTATATCGAATTAAACTGAAAGCCATTGGAGTTGAACTACTGTTCAAATAATTTGACACACGCCTTTCTGTACAGTGTCTTTTCTTATTTCCCAGCTCACTGAATGAGCCTCGTTTCAGTTTGATCCGAAGCCCCTATAATTACTAAAAAATAGTGTGATTGGTCCGTTTGTATTTTTTTGCGGACCATTTCTTTTGATGGCGGATCGAATTCACTTCAAGTAGTAATCTGTCATCTACAGCGATACTGAGTCACGTGGGAACACGAGAGAATGCGAGACGCTGGAATAATGAACATGGCACCAAAGAAAAGAAGAAATCACAAAGAAAATACTTCTAAATAGAGGAATATTTCTCAGCTCCCTTTTCAAGAGTTCTTCCCGAATATAATCGTTTGTCTTACATGAACATTAATATACGTGATAATGAGAAAAAGTGTTCACATTGATAGACAATTATTATTATTATTATTATTATTATTATTATTATTATTATTATTATTATTATTATTATTATTACGCGTGGCATCATTTTGCCAGATTTAATTTTAAGTGCCTAATTACAAAGTCCACTCCGTAAAAGAGCACTGTAGTAAAGTTATCTATATGCACAATGGGACGTTTCCTTTAGATGGAGAGATTTATTTTGCAAATGATATGTACAGTTTATATCAATTATTTGGCAGGTGCCTTTTTTTATTTTATTTTTTTTTTATGACTATGTCTGATCCATTTGAATGACTGGAAAATTCCACACTAGATTCACTCCATCAGCATTTGTGACATCACTCGAGTGGTGTTTCTGTCATGCATACGGGACTTCAATGTCATAGTTCGAACAGACATGACAATTAATATATTATCCAAGCCTGTCTTGTCGAGTAATATATTCTTTTTCAGCAGGGACTGGACAGCCTGATACTATATGGCCGACAGTCTCATCAAATTTATGGCAAAAGCGACATGCAGGATTTGAGCCTTGTAGATAAATTATTATAAATTATTATTAGTATTATTATAAATGTTATATTCCATGGATACACGTGTTAGTAGACATCCTAGGCTGGTAGCTGGCAATTTCATTGTCAAGAAAAAGACGGATGCCTACTTCAACACGTGTATCCTATATATATATATATATATATATATATATATATATATATATATATATATATATATATATATATATAAAATACTGAATTTCCAGTCATTTTTCGACATCTGGGGGTCAAGCAGCTCAGTTTTTCGAATCAACAACCTGACTACACGCACATATCATTTGATTATAGTAAGTAACGAAGGCTTGTGCAGAATCCAGAACACTTTTTGAAAAAGCCGAATACAGAGAACTGTTGCACAGTATTCCACGGCTCCAAACGACATTCAGTAGATTTTGAATTATCAGAGGTGTCCTGATCTTAGATCGTTCGCCACCCAAGGCTTAAGGACACAGTCTGTCCTGTTTTTTACCCACAACTGGTGAGAGAACAGTTGCATTCATACCTTTCCCAAGGTTATTAGCAGGTAATTGATTCCTTATATATATATATATATATATATATATATATATATATATATATATATATACCAACCTGAATGGGATCCTCGGGCAGTGCATTGTGACCCTCGCTATCTCATCAAAATTGGCTTTTTATTTCTACCCATGTTTATATACATTACAAATTAAACTAAGTACAACTGACTATTAAAGGATGAAAAATTAACACGGATGTTTTGTTCGTGCTAAGTCTCGAAAAAACACTCACCGGTGTATATACATATATATCTATATCTATCTATCTATCTATCTATCTATATATATATATATATATATATATATATATATATATATATATATATATATATATATATATGTATATATATATATATATATATATGTATATATATATATATAACAAAGTATAGGATTGGTGTATACGGAATTAATTCCAATAACCAACAATTACTTTTCTTAAAAGTGTGCTCAATACAGAGTAGAGCAAATACAATTATTTATCTAAAAATTGTAACATAAATATGTTATAATTTTTAAATAAATAATTATTTATATATATATATATATATATATATATTGTTTCAATGTTGCTATTATATAGGGAATAGGGTGTTTATGGATATAAACAGTTTCTACGGCCATCTTGTTTATATGCCTAAAGCTATACATGCGTGTATGCGCATGTGTGTGAGTGTGTGTGTGCGCGTGTGTGTATGTGTGTGTGAGTGATAGGGAAGAGTTTGAGATTAAACGACTCACAGTAATAATATAATTAAGGCCCAAGATTGCACGATCAATTACTTGAATTACATCTTTTATCAGCAATTGGAAATCATGTTGACAAAACTTTTACGGATTCTTCTGATAAAATTCATATAGCCACACATTACCGCAATGTCAGGGTAATCTTCTGGTAAGAGCAGGCCTCTGACATGCAAAGAGTTGTGTTGATACATAAAAAAAGCATACGAAATATTATTTAGATTATTTAAATATACACAAATTTAATAGCCGATAGAAGATGGGAAGAATATAATGCGCCAATCTTTCCATTCCGTAAAGACTAACAACCGAGAAAATTATAATCGAAAATCCAAGCTTCCTTTTAGGAATGATAACTAAGTTGGTGAAAAATAGGGCAACTCTCTGATAGTGGAAGGTAATCGAATATTGATTACCTACCATCATGCTTTTTTTTTCGATTTGCTTTTATTTTGCATGTCTTCGGATATAGTGACTTTATGTAGACAAAATTAAATAGGCACCAATCAAACAACCTTTTGCTCCATATGTTACCTTTTTTTTTTCTTGTTATATCTCCTTCTTATCATCATTTTCGGAATCATTTCTATATGTAATCCATATTCATTACTTTCTTTCAGTAAGACTTATCTCTCGCATTAAACTTTCTTATGAATTTTATGCATTTTTAGTTTGTTTTCAAGCGAATTGTTGTCTTCCATATTTCCTACCTTTAAATCATAACTAGCATTTATATATTCATTATAAACTTGCAGTTTTAAACATATTATCAAATTAATTTTCATTATGCTTTCAGTTTGTTAAATACCTTTCATTTGTTATTTTCTTTCTTGTTCTTGGTTGTCTTTTTTATTTTTTTACCTGCCCTCATAATATAAATATTTTTCAATTTTTTTTTTTTTTAAATCTTGATAATTGAACATTGCTTTTGTTTTGTTGCTGTTCATTTTAAAACTAACATTGGGACTTTCTAAGTTTAGATCAGTTAACATTTCTTGTAATCCACCCGGTGATTATGGTATTAATAAAAGATCTGGCACAAGGGCACGAAAAGCACACTTTAAGGATTAAACTCAGTAGAAATATGAAGCGAACTTGCCCATAAATATTCTACGGCAAGCGTAAAAATATCTGATTCTACTATATTCCATAATGATGTGAAAATTTATTAATAATAATAATAAGTATGAATGAAATAGTCAAAATCATGATTTGTCTATGCTAGATCATGTGCTCTATAAAGAATAAAGACACAGACATTGTGTATACACCTACAGAAGACAAGATTCTATGAACCAAAATGAAAAATAACTAAATTTAAACTTGATTCCTACTGGGAGTGGCGCTTGTTCATATCGGCTTGGCTTGTTTAAATCAACGCGTTAGAAACGAACTCTGTGAACCTATTATTCCTCGATTAAAAAGAACCATTTTGAAATGATGTCACCACTCAAGGCTCGAATTCCAACAGTAGTAAAAAGGCGCCATTTTCTTTTTGTATTTTTTTATATATCGAACTCTGCCATTTCTTTATGTATATTTCTATGTTTATATAAAATCCTTATAACTAAGACCGTGTGATCGCATGAAATTGAATTAGTATATGGATACATTTGTATAGATAAGTAGATATATATTTTCATTGATGTAGACGATCGTACGCACATATATGTAATACACACATTCACTCACACAATTACTCTAATGACACACACGCATATTTTTGCGCATTATTTATCTTTAATAATAAAAAAAACAGATAAAGAATAATTAATCTCTAAAATGTTGACGTTTTTCACCTAAAAGGCCTTTTTCCTAGATGGAAAAATATTATTTTAATATTCAACACAGAAATCAGCAAAAAAATTCTTTAAAATTTGTCGAGGTAGACGTGTATTATTTTCTAAAAGCACTAAATGTTATTGGTTGATTCTCCTCTTCACTACGTTATCACCCCCAACCCCGACTAAACTTAATTTTATAAAGATGTTAGTTTCGAAACAACCGCAGTTTATTATTATTATTATTATTATTATTATTATTATTATTATTATTATTATTATAGAGAATGAAAGGCGACAATTGTATTGTTATTGTAATTACTAGTATAGTCTGAAGTTATTCCATATATCAATTACAGTACTAATGAGAAACAAGGTTTCTCATAATCTTTCTACAGCAAACATGTTGATATCTGATTCTACTAATTGCTATAATGTTGAGGAAAACTTATTATTATTATTATTTTATTTCCTTTGATTTCTGGTATGTATTTATCTCTTTCCGCGTCCTGACCAGAGATCTAAGGTCAGAAATGGCATCATGACTTTTCCACGGGACAATGCAGAAAAAAAAAAGAAAAAAAACACGCACACATATTTTACATAGACAAAGCCCTTGTGCGCTGTACTCATAAGAACATTTTTTTGTATTTCTTTAAGGCATAGGTTTCCAGGAATCCCTTCAATTAGTCTACTGGAATCTCTTCTAATTAATCCGAGGGCTCCAACTACAACAGGAACTGGTGATGTTCTTATATCCTTCATTTTAGAGAATTCGATTTCAAGGTTCTTGTATTTTGATAGCATTTTCAAGATCTTCATTGATACATTCCAGCGACCGCCTTATCAATAAGGCGGCAATTTATTTGTTTGCGGTCTCTAATAATGATGTCTGGGCGATTATCTTTGATCGATTAAAATTATTACAGGTCCTATCTCCGTAACCGGGTCTGAGTGGTGTTCATACCAATTTCTTTCAGTTTTCTATCAGTAGAAGTTGCAGATTTTCCAGTGCAATCCACTCTGTCATGCCATGTTTTATATTCAGCGTGTGCCAATAACATGCACCCCTATACAAGGTGGTCAATTGTTTTGCATTTTGGACTAACACAAATTTTCAGTATATGTGCTTGATAATTTCCAGTTAACAAGCATTGCTCCTGCGTAGCAAGAATAAAACCTTCGGTTTCAGCTTTTTATCATTTACTACGTAGCCACTGATAGGTACGGGGTTTGTCTACATCATCTTGTTTGGTACGGGCAGAGTATTTATTGTATTTAAATGTCAAATGCTTATTTTCAAAATGCACTCAAATTGAATTATTCTTCTGAGAAAAAAAAATTCTACAAAGCCTACATTTAGCCTTCGATGGGTAATTTTAGTAAATATTTATGACATCGCTAAGAGTTTCTTTTGGCCGCTGGTTTAGCTGCGTATGCCCAAGACATAAGGATTCTTTGTACAAGTAAAAACCAGAATTACTGTTCTGATTTCTAATTCATAGGACCTATTTGAAAGATCGACACCACAAAATTTATTCTTCCCAATATGACACTTTGCCAAATTTTATTAAATATCTTCTTGTACGATTTCATTATTCAGTTATTCTGCTTTTCATTATTACAATGTCACAGCAACAAGTCTATTATCAAGAAAGCAAATAATTAACTGTGTTTAAGAATTTCATTAATGTATTTCAATAAGACTTCCAAATTATATTGAAATTGACTGCTAGAACAATGATTTGAAATCAGCTTTATAACTTTACTCCAATGAATTGCTCCTCGATATGCCTTAAAGACATCTTAATCGGTGCAATATATTGAGTCAACGAACTGATTCTATTGTGATTTCAATGCAATAACCATTCAAAAGAACACGGCTTGTAGTCTATTCCGATTTTAAAATTCATTATTAAGAAGTTGTTACAA
This sequence comes from Acanthosepion lycidas, assembly GCA_963932145.1. Classification (NCBI taxonomy): domain Eukaryota; kingdom Metazoa; phylum Mollusca; class Cephalopoda; order Sepiida; family Sepiidae; genus Acanthosepion; species Acanthosepion lycidas. The sequence goes on along the minus strand of OZ010585.1, from coordinate 3,326,917 downwards.
GAAAGATGGTGGCGTTTATTAAGGCCTTGATTAAAACAATTGTTCCGTTTGCTTTTCAAATCTAAAGAGTGAGAAAACGAGAAACAACATTCACAGGAAACCATGTTCGATTTTCCAATTCATAAAACTGGGTATCGTTTGAGAAACAATTTCAAATTTTACTGATTTCATTTACCGACCAACGATTGACCCGTGAGCAGAAATTTTCAGAAATCAATGATTAAATTTGGAAACTATAACAATTTAAAATGTGAGGTAGCAGCAAGGAAGGAGACAGAAATTTTAACAAATGCATAAATTTTGACAAGCAGGAATACCTCAAGGCAACGAAGATATTAAGGAGATGCGAAGTTCTTTTTTCTCTTTTATATTAGAGATTTCTAAACCCCCGTCTAATGTTACCTTCTTCTTCTTCTTCTTCTTCTTCTTCTTTTTCTTCTTCTTCTTCTTCATCATCTTCTTCTTTATTATTATTATTTCCCATTTTCTTCTCTTTTTTTTACCTTGTTCTACTTACTACTTTCTTCCTATTATTCATCCTGATCTTTCTTTTCTGTTAATATTTTTTTTCTTTTTATCTCTTTATTCATTATTTTCCATTTTTTTTTTTTTTTTTTTTCTTTTCAATTTTCCATCTTACTTCTGTTTTTCACTTACGGTTTTCCCTTTTTCCCCCCACCTCCAAAATCAGTTTCTTTTCCCTCTCTATTCTTCTTCAGCGTTTACCTAATTTCAGCCCACCCACATCATCTCGTCTATTTTGTAGACTAAATGTATTTGCAATTAATTTTACAATGGTACTGAAAAGATTTGAATCCAATACGTATTCCTGCTGTTAAGTCTTCAAACAAAGAACAGACACAATCAGCGAAAATATTTGTTCTTTTTTCATCAGACAGTAAATATAAAAAGAAAAGCCTTAAAAGAATCGAAAAGCAACCGCCACCTTTAGGTGAATAGTTTCACTGATTCTATCATTTCTTTCCTATTTCTGTCCAGTTTTGTTCACTTTAAACAGATTTTCTTAATTAAAAAGTAAAATTCTTTTGTCCTAAAAAGTTACATTGAACTCTCAGACAAAACGAAACAAACAAATTTATACGGAATATAGAATTAAACAAAAAAAAACAAAAAAATCAGGAATAATTTTATCTTCTGCCAGGGCATCTGCTTCTGTTTATTGCTATTTGTTCATCCATATTTGAATAGAATCACGTTTATGCTTCCATACACAAATTATAAGAACCTTTAAAAGAATTTTAAAATGTACATAAAAACTAACACAGCTACTTGAATATAATGTTTGTTGTTGGGAGTTGATCTTATTTCAACTGATGACAAGAAGTGATTTATAAAATAATCCAATATGCACGATTCTTACAGAAAAATTAAAATATTTTTTTATCATTATCAAAGCGTAAATATTGGTAGTTTGTTCTAACTCCGATTTATAGACATTTAAAAGACCGTTGGTTGATAAACACTGAGGAAAATTCATACGCAAAGCGAGGAAAATTCATACGCAAAGCGAGGAAAATTCATACGCAAAGCGAGGAAAATTCATACCCAAAGCGAGGAAAATTATAATAAACTTATATTATTCCCACTTTTAAATCTATTTTCTGTTTACGAATTTATATACATTTTACTGAAAATCAGTCTTATCGAAAATCAGTCTTTATTTTAAAAATTATGTGATTCTTCATTACCCGACTTTGTTCCATTGCTCATGACTGAAGACATCTTTTTGCCATAACCCTTCAGGACGTTGGCTCACACATATATATAGGTGTAAATGAAGGATCCTGAAAGCAGAAACTCTGCTTTCAACACACCACTTACCAATAGTAAATACGTGAACAACAAAAACCTTTCTAAGCATATGTGGAAAATTAAAAAAAAAATACACTAAAAATATCATGGAAAATAAAGAAAACAGCATAAGCCTGCGACAACAAATCTGAAAACTGTAAGCTTTGTCTGGAGGCAAAAGTAACTCTAAATACCTTTCCAGATCAACAAAAATTACTAAATAAACGATCAGATCTTATTTCAAAATACATACACCACCGACAAATATTTAGTGATTCTATCTGTCGTTTCCCTTTAGAACTTTGGTGATTATGGCTCTCCACAATTTCCTGTTGTTTGTAGATCATAGAAAATGTCTCCCTTAAACCTTGTTCCGCCATCTATTTACTCAAGCTCGCTAGATAAGTTATGGACTGTCTTCCTCTATCCCTCTTGCGTTAAATCTGTTCTGTGAGAATCACATTTTCCAAACCGTCTTTCCTCATTATGTGCCCTATAAATTTCAACTGTGTCTTCCTGATGTTAAATATAAGTCCTTTTTATTTTCACTTTCTCCAAAACTTCGTCGTTGCTCACATGTTCAGTTCATGGCATTCTCAACATCCTTTTGTAGAACCACATTTCTGTTGCTTAAACTCTCTTTTTCATCTGTAAGGAGATTGTCCAGCATTTACTGCCATATACGAAGCGGTTCAGTACTCTTTTCTTTGTTTCTAACGAAATATTCCTGTTTCTTTATACTTTGCATAGCTTTTGAAAGGCATCTTTCGCTATCCCGATGCGTCTTCAAATTACAGTATCGGACTTTTCGTTCTCTGTTAAAACTCTTCCCAGCTGAATTATCTAGTGGAAAAAGTTGCTATTCAAGGTGAGGTAAACAAAATATATCGAGATTTCGAATACTGTTTTTTAAGGTGGCTAGAATCTCCTCACTTGGAACGTTTGCGCAGCACGATCTTTTTATTGATATTCTGCTCAAATTTCATTGTGACGTACTATGTACACAGGTGTATAAATGGATTACCATTATAGATCTAAACGCATCTTGTATACCTGCAGCTTCGGTGACATCATATAACCATCGCTACTAATGATTCGTTAATACCACGGCTATAAGATAAGAATTCAAGATAGAAGATCTATTCATGTTGTGAATTTTCAGTTTCATTTGAAAGTGAAATAATATATCTGCCGGTATCATTAGGTAAAAATGATCATGCTAGTAGAATAAATAGTTTGGAACAATGTTTAGTAAGTTTTTGATCACCAAATATATCCTTGTGTTTTCAAACCCTGGAAAATTCTACAAGGTGATTTTTTTAAAAATTACATTTCAGCGGAATGAAAGTGATTAGAATTATCGGTTTCATTTGTGTAAATAGCGCTGAACGAAATTTTGTCTTGCAACGTTTTTTGAAAATCTTTAATTGACTGTATTCGAACAGTCTTTAGTAATAAGGAGAAACTCTGAAATATTATTTGTACATCGGCTAATCTAAATGCGTTCAGTTTTGTAACAGAAGAAAAAAAGGATAAAATACAAAAAGAATTTCGTAATAGTCTCATTAATTGATTTGCTTTTGTTTGTTTCAGGTCGCCATTGAAATTGTCTAGGTTCTGATGAAATCAATCACACTCTTTGTTTTTGCAAACTTTTTTGTGTCCTCATCTGTGTGTGTGTGTGCATCGCGTAACTTCGTAATCAGTATGAATTTTTTAAAAGGTTAAAGAGAAAAAAAAAGAAATTGTAATTGTAGATTTGTAGTGGAAAAGCAAAAAGTAAATCAAAATACTTGATTCATTTATAGAAAGAATTAGTGAGACATGAATAGACTAGGATGGATAAGCTATGAAGACAGTGAAATATGATCGTTACTCAGTGGTTCAACCCAAAATGCTGACAGCAAAATCTAGCACAAATCAAGTACAGAATTTTATCTCTCTGGGAAGTGTTTTAATAGACGGCGGAAAATGTGACACCGTAATCTAAAAATTAAGTAAAGTATTAAGAAACATGAACAATTCAAACATTTCAAACCGAGCGATTAACTGCTATGTAATATCAATGACAGTGGATGCTAGCCAATTTATTCCAAGAGGAGATTAGAGGCAACATAGATATAGTTCTTAGAATGATGCTGAGGACACCATTGATAGAACATTACTGCAACAACGAAGGTTACAAAAAAGAGTACCATTGATTACATCCGAAACTAGACATATATATATATATATATATATATATATATATATATATATATATATATATATATATATATATTATTATTATTATTATTATTATTATTGAATAAAATTACTCTTTGTAGTTTCAAGATGTTTTCTTTCTTTGTAATTTTGGTAAATATATCTATTAAAATGAGATGTTAGTTTTATTTTCATTTTTGCGTAATTGAGTCGACAATTTATGCATTTCAACTTATATATATATATATATATATATATATATATATATATATATATATATATATTACAAAGAATTAATGATACAAAGAATTAATCAGTAAAGTTAATGTAAGTAATGACGAATTCACTTCACTAACAAATTTAATAAAACATTAACTTATTAATCATTCATTGAATGATGATTTATAAGGACTGATCTGCAGAACAAAATTTCTGGAAAAAACTACTAAGACACTACCTCAATAATTGGACAATTTTGTCCATGTCCCGTTAACTGAAAACCACAACAAAATTAGTGGATTTGCCACATTACTATATTACTATATTCATAAAATGTTCTCACTTGAAATATTTCAAATCCAACTCCAGCGACACTGCACCTTTGGAAATTATGTAATCCTTAATAACTAACCCACTCTTAAAAAATATGGTTCGGCCTGCAATATATTTATATCACAATATTATTTATTTATATTACAATTTTAAAGATAAGAATCGCGTCATTCAACGAGTGGTTAGTAAGTTAATGCTTTATTATTTATATATATATATATATATATATATATATATATATATATATATATATATATATATATATATCCAAGTATATGATTGGTGTATATGGAATGAATTCCAATAACCAACAATTACTATTCTTAAAAGAGTGCTCAATACAAAGTAGATCAGGTATAATTATTTATTTTTTTTAAAAAATTTATAACATAAATATGTTATAAAATCACTACAAAAATAGCCATTTTGTTTCAACACCCTCGGTGTCTTATCAAGTGATGACGTTGAATGTAAAATAAATGGTTTTAAAAGTTTCAAATTAATTAACAATCCTTCGCAAGGGGAAAACGTTGTTACAAAGGCTAGATGGACCAATCACAACACATACTATTCCTATACTTGTGTTTTGATTGGTCCATATAGCCTTTTGTAACAACGTTTTCCCCTGGCGAAGGATTGTTAATTAATTTGAAACTTTTAAAACCATTTATTTTACATTCAACGTCATCACTTGATAAGACACCGAGGGTGTTGAAACAAAATGCCTTTTGTTGTAGTGATTTTATAACATATTTATGTTATAAATTTTTTTTTAAATAAATAATTAGATATATATATATATATGTGTGTGTGTGTGTGTGTGTGTGTGTGTGTGTGTGTGTGTGTGGAAACCTGATATGATGATCTGTTAAAGCGCGAAACTGCTGATCATTGTATAATATTAATTCCCAAGTTCATACATGAAATATTATTAGATATTCCAAGTTTCAACATTTTTTATTAATTTTTCTGAATGCTCATTTAGGAAATTTTCAAAATAATATTTTTCTTCACTATTTAAATGATTCGAATATTGTCCTCATCCTTGTCGCTATATTTATTACAACGTTTTAGCCGCTTTACGCTCCGGCCTTCTTCAGGTAATAGGAATGTCGAACTAAACCCTTTATTTCGCTCACTGTGATAAACTGTTCTAGTTTTACGTGCCATGTCTAATGGATGTCAGTTATCAGTTATCTCCTCAAGGACACATGGCACAGTGGATAAAGGCGTTGGTTAGATCCAGTGACAGGACCCAAAGAGTGTGAGTTCAATACCTGGTTAAGGCAGTGGAGAAAGTGGAGAGGGGAATTAACAAAGATGAGGACAATAGTCCGAATAATGTAAATAGTGTACATAATACCTAATCTCAGAAATATAGACAGATACTGAAAGGACGAATCGTTGTAATGAATAGAGCAATAAAGATGACAACAATAGTCCGAATAATTTAAATAGTGTACATAATACTACATCTCATAAATATAAACAAATATTTTTCTTGACATCAGATATTTCAGAATTTAAAAAAAACTATATATATTGTTTTTTGTTTGTTTGCTGTGGGTCTTGGAGAAGGAGCCTCGTACAATCAAACAAGCCACTGCTTTCGTTCGCGACAAATATAAAATTATTTTTTCCGAAACCCCTTAATTTGAATGGGGAATACAAAACTTTTCTTCGAGAATTTAACCTAAAACATATCATAGCAAGTAAATTAAGATTGATTTTCTAGATTTTTGATGTTACACAAAGTCAACGGGTGATAAATTGCGTTCTTTTCTTATTATTAGAACATTTAACTGGGTTTAAAGTTTTTGATATCAATCAATTCATTTTTCATTAAGAATATGTTCTACTCATGACAAGATTACAAGATTCGTGGTCACCATTTCATATAAATCAGCTTAGATTCTTTTTACTAAGTTTCACCGAATACAAGACCTGAGAGTCACTCAAGATAGAGATTTTCTGTTAAAAACATGAATGAGTATGATAAGAATGAAAGAGGAGGTGATAGAACATGAAAACTATGAGCATAAGAAGGATGGATAACAATTGGGACTTTACTTGAAGAGTTTAAAATTTTAGTGCTCAAGGAAGCATCCACATGGGAGTCTGTTTCACAAAGTAGCAGTTCTTGGGAAATAACTGTTGAACCTTTGGAAAGCAACGAGGAAATGCAGGTGATTCGACGCTGTGGAAATAACACATATAATCTATTATTGTATCAAAATAACAGGAAAAGTAGAATAAATAAAATATCTCTGGCAACGATAAAAGACAGGTTGCCTAATAAAAAGAGAAAGGCTCAGTAGCAGAAAGAAAATCAATAGGTCTTTAAATTCAGATTCACGATATGATTTTTTGAAAAATAACAGCAGTAATAGATAAAAGACTAGACCAGTAAGATTACTTTAGGCATTAGAATCTAAAAAAATGCTCCTCACCTTTTACAATATACCGAAAATGGTGTGGATAGTCGACATTTAATGATTACCTTTGTTGCGATTTGAACACGGAAATAAACTTCTGGTCTTAACTTAGTCAGGTATAAAGCTAAAGTATGATAAATTACGATAGGATAATAGTAATACGCCAATCATGCAACAGAGTAGAGCCTCTCTTGAAAATTAGCATTGGTTTTACTGAGATTCTTTCGCGTATTACAGACGCCATTAGAAAATCGACAAGTCTATGATCTGACGAGTAACAAGATATATAGGTAGGAACAAACTTACATAGATTATATTTAGATGTGATAAAATTCCGAGTATCTATATGTATAATAAAAAAAAATCAAAATTCAACTATTTAAAAAAAAGATGAACGTTAAAATCAGGTGTGGGATTGAAAGACGTCAAATAAACTCTAGAAAAAATATTGAAATTCGCCTCATTTTCTCGCTGTAGCGATGAGAAAATGAATCCTTCAAATAAAATACTTTCTTCTTTAATTCATCTTTTCCAGAATACAGAAAAACTATTTTATAGAACGTCAAAGAAGTTTTAAGTAAAGTTATTTCTATTCGTAATTGTCCATTATTTATTCGACAAAGAATAGAGAATCTCATTTAAGAATTTAGCGACGGATAAATTATCAAATGAAGTTGAAATCATGAAATAACGTTTTTACATGTTTTATTCCACAAAAAGTTTTTCATGTGCGTCTTGTAGAAATCGTTAATACGAAATAAGATTATGGGCGCCTGTTGTAGTGAAATACTTACTGAGTAAATATCTAAGATAATTAACTTTATGGGGTGACTTTGTGTCTCAAAGAATGTTCCACTTATATGATCGTTTAACAAAACTAAATCAATATTAGCAAATAGTTTTATATGGTGTAGATTTTCCATCAGCGCAATAGTCGAGAATTGAGCTTCAGTAAAATCTTAACCTCTACTCAGCTGAGAAAATGGCGTAGTACATTCTTCTAAAGTTTATTTATTTCTAGAATTGTTCTTCTAAACTAAACTTAATAAATGTAATATGAAGTAGAAGAGAAAACGACAATGCAACGAGAAAACGTTTTGTTTTATACATCTTTCCAAAGCTTTCCGAGAATCGGCTTGTAAGAGAAAATGTGTATCTCATTAAAAATGAATCCTGGTGCTATGATTTGCAGCTGGCGGCTTCTCTAAAGGAAAGCGATAAGAAGTAATCTTGCGTAGGTGTGTTCAGTAAGATATAAAAAAAAAATCTCTTAGCAACGGCTAAACAATAATGCAGGTGAGTTAGACGTTGATTTTATTCACTTGTACTCCGAGGTGCTGCAGAATGATTCTCTTTATTTGTATGAACTCAGCTATTTATTTAATCTACTGTCGAAACTACACCAGTCCTTTATATTCTTGGAAATGATGTGTAGTGGCATCAATCTGACTACAGAAACTGGCGGAAGAAAGTAAACTTGACATCCAACTAGCGGAAGAGTCTCCATACCTGATTTTGAATTCAAAATAGCGTTTCTCCTTAAGTGGGTAGCAACCAACAAAAAGAAGCAGAATACAAAAATATTTAACAAAAGACTGATGAGAATAGTTAAATCCATACAATTCCGAATGACATCAATGTAAAAATTATTAAAATCTTTCTCAATGCTTGCCGTATCTCTTCTGGACTTTGGTTATTATGGGTCTCCACAACTTCCTATCTTTGTACTTGTAAGCAATGTTTGTGTTCCCAGTTCGTGCCCTGCCATCCATCTACACAAGCATGTTAGGCATGTTACTTGACATTTTCCTCCACTCTTGTGAGTGTCAAATTCTCCAAACCCTCTATTCGCATTATGCGCCCCACAAATCTTAACTATCCTTTTTTGTTTTTAATTACAATGTGTTCTTTGCTTTCATTTTCCTATAAACTTGCTCGTTAGTTACATATATCGATGATATTCTCAAGATCCTTCTGTTACCTTTTCGTGTTCATCTGTGAAGAAACAGTCCAACAGGAAATTTTCTTGTTTCTTAATATTTTGCTTAGTTTTTGGAAGCCATCTTTCATTATTGCAATTCGCGTTCGGATTGCAGCGTCCCATTTTCCATTGTCGGTTATAACATTTCCAAGATAGCTAATGTTCTGTTTTTGCTTCATTCTGATCCCAACAATTTCTAAGCCTCACATATCTTTCTTACTAATTAGATATATTGAAGTTCTTTAATTTTTTCGGAATTTTCTTTACCTAGAAGCTCCTGTAGTTGTTTTTTTTTTATTTGTCTTCCATCAACACAGTATCGGCTTTTGTATTTTATGTTAAGCTTCAAGTTTGACTTATAGTTCTCTTAGGATTGTCTTCCTGTATAGGTTAAATAAATCTGCTTAGAATAAAAATCCATTTTCTGTGCCCCCACCCACCTTTCAATATTTGTACACCTAATTCATATTCTAACCGTATGCATGGGGTCTGTACTAAGGAACTGTTTCGAATTATTCTAAGTTTTTTTTTCTTATTTCTTTACAAATTTTCATATACATGGCTTTTATTGTATTTTTCTAATTTCTGTATTTTCATAATTTTCATGTTCATGCCTTTAGAGACAACCGAGAACATGTCATAAATATGTACACAACGACTAAAAAAAGGTAAAACTACTACCAATGAATCATCAATATAAATAAAAGACATATTTTTATTTTAATAATTTCATTCTGAGCAATGCAATAAAGCCCCTAAGATGCAAGAGGTCACAGAGTGTGAATGAATATATACAAAAAGATTATTAAGAAGCGAGAAAAATGAAAGAAATTTCGTGCGAGAAAAATTGTTTATCACTACTCAGAGAACCATTTTTTTTCTAGTAACAGACCGAGAAAGTGGTTCGATATATTTCTGCTTCATGCAAGCGGAAAACGTTATCCCGAGAAGGAGCAATGAGTGACCATTTTGAAATTTAGCATCAGCCATGATGGTGAAAGGTGGAAATGGTTCGTTTTGGAGGCGCTAAAACATTTTAGATGAAACTGCTAACCTGATCTTGTCAAAACCGATCAGACTTACAATTACGTCAGGAATAAATAGTTGTGTCATTAGCATAGATACCGAGTTGGGAACTGATGGCACCGGGAAGATCGTTGATGAAAGTTAGAAACAAGTTAGGTTCAAGGATTTAATCTGGGGAGACAACTGTATTAATTCAAAATGGTCGAGATGAGCAGCCCAGATGAACAACTTTTATTTCGCGATTTGAACCCGTTCAAATATTCTTCCAGAAATATACCTTTAAACTTTTGAAGAAAACCAGTATGCACAACCCTGTCAAATGCCTTCAAGATAGCTCAAGTTTCACCATTCTTATCTAAAGCTTGATAGAATCTTTCAACAATAATAGTTAATAAATCAACAGTTGACGTACATGCTTAACCGATTCAGAGTTGATTGGAGGGTGTAGTATTTTAACAAAAAGAAGTATAAAGCTAATTGTCCGATAGTTACAAGGATCAGATGGTTCGCCTGATTTCTTAAAGACTGGAACTACAGAAGATGATTTCCAGCAATTTAGATTGTAAAAATTAGTCAGGCATTTTTAGTAGAGTTTAGACACGAGAGGAGACAGTTTAGTAGCACATTTATTAAAGACTACTAAAGGGATACCATCGTCGACATGATTTGACGAGATCCAGTTTAGAGATGATAGCAGAAAGCATGGACGGATATGCATATGACTCAATAGAGGCTCGGTCCTAAGTGAAAAGTCAGGCAAAGATACTCTAAATCGATGTTTCTCAACATTTTAAGCCATGGCACACCCAGGAGGAAATGAAAATATCACGGCACACGTAGCAGAATTTTTACAGGTTACACATTACATCTAGTAAATCTATGGTTTAATTTTATAACATTTATTATAAAATGAAATCATAGATTTAAAAAAAACTACACACACACAAATATGAACTTAGTTTATTTCAATGTTTCTATTCAAGTATTTGTGCAGCTTATTTAGTGTGAAATCTGTGTCTGGTGTTTCTTCACGATTTTTTCAAAGTTTGCACGAATGTGTGATAAGCAGATTCTCATTTCTTTTTCAATTGGGCGTAGTCTTTCTCGTTACTTATTTTTGATGTTATTTAAAGTTGAGAGGCCTAATTCGCATAAATAAGAAACAGAAATTGCAACAAAAGTGGTAAAGTCTTTTTTAGCTGATGTGTGATATTCTTTTTGTATTTAACTCCAAAATGTATCAATGTGTACCGTCAAATATTTTATTTTGAGCTCTGGATTACTAGAGATGGTGGCCAATTCTTTTTATTCATATAACTGAAGTCCAATAATAGAATGAACATTTATGAAGAGATTAACAGGATCGCGTACCGCACTAAGTGCCGCTGTACGGCACTTGAGAATCACTAATTGAGATGAATTAAGAATAGAATTTATGAGCCGGAAATCCTGCTTTATCAGTAAATGATGTTAAGTGAAGATAGACAGGATAGAAAACTTATTCTTATTTAAGACACCATTACAGAGCCGCCGGTATTCTCGAGAGCCAAACGTGTTAGAAGCTACACAATGCCTCATTCTATCAGCAAAGAAACACTTAGACTCTTTGAGGACATGTTTACAAGCATTAAAAGCAGACAAAAATAGGCATCTGTTGAGATCAGAACTGTCACACTGGAACTCCCGGAAGAAGTTATTCCTGTGGGTTATAACGCCTAACCAGGCAGATATGAACCAAGGATAAGATTGTGATTTCACCTGGTATTTCCGAGAAGGAAAAAAGCATCGACGCTGCCTGTAACCCAAGAAGAAATCTCTGTGGCACATTTCTCAATAGGAAGGTTAAGAATATCAATCCAAAGGGAGTCTCGAATAAAGTCGCGAAATAAATCCTAATCGGTAGGATGGTGTTAGAAATAAGTCTTGTGAATAAGAGGTTCTTTTCTAATAGATGACTCAAAAGAAATATTAACATATAAACCTAATTGCCAGGAGAACTGAATGTTGTTTCTGGACAAGAGCCAGGAGAGGAGGCAAGTAACAAATCATGTAAAAAAATGCACGTTGATCAGAATTATTAGTGAAACGAGTAGAAAAATCTAGTTCTGGATTGAAGAAACAACCGAGAAAAATAGCCGTTGACATTCTGGAAGATTTGAAATTAACAAATATTTATGGTGTAGATAATGTCAAATGTTATCTCTGAAGAAATCATTTATTTGGCTAAATGTCAACAAAAAACTGAAATTGATCGCAAACGAAATAAAAAGAAGAAAACATGGTTTGATTTTAAATAGGTAGAATTGGACGGGAAGGGGATTATTTTCTCAGATGAATTTCGAAGAATATGTGAAGAAAAAAGATTTAACAAAAAATATAGTGTAAAAACTGTAAAACACTCAGCGGAAATTAGAGTTAGAAGAATTTGAGGTGATAGAAAAAGTGGAATCATTTTTTGCAATGGAAACACAAAAGAATATCCACATATATTCTATGAAGTTATAAGCCAAATATATGAAAATAACTTTTATTCCCACGAATATTCTATGAAATCGTAAATCCAATATTTAAAAATAAATTTGATTCCCACCTACATACTGTGAAGTCGTAAGGCAAATATATGATAATTCAGAAATGTTCAACAATATGATATGAACTGTCATACTTCCGAGTCGATCATAAATTATTCCAAATAAATGATGGTCAAACATTTTGAAAATTGGGTCATTCCAGTTTCCTGACTTGAATATTATAGAAATTTTTCGGAATGGGCTAAAAAGGAAAGTGAAATCTGAATCATATTTGTGTTCAAAAAAGTTTGAATGAAAAATATTGATCTTTCATTTATTTTGAATTTGTATTCATCACAGCCGAAAATTAAAAAAAATAAAAAAGTATTACTGTCATATCTGGGCTGGAGTTGTCTAATCCTCTCTTTCCACATTTGACAGAATTCAAATCCTCTACTTATCATTGCGGATGATTAATTATTCACCACCACCTATAACCCCATTTGAACAGATGAAACGTTGCAAGCCTGTCGCTATTCTTATCGCTATTTCCATAGCAAATGCTCTGACGAGCCGTATTCATTAGTTTCACCAGTTCGAACGATTACAGCCAAGAATTCTCGATGCCATGTACTCAGAGTAGAATGATCTTTATTGTAGTGTTAAAAAGAAAGTTCCATTTTGTAAGCTTCCTCACAAGAGCCACTTCCTTGTATAGAAGACACTCAAAAGGATTCTTCCCCAATTACTGGAAATTTTTTTCAAATCTAGGCTCAACTGTTAATTATCCTATATATTTTCATAATCTACGCATCTTACCTCCTCCTCTTATGTCCATAAAACACTTTCATTCAGTAAAATTCTACCTTGAGTGCCTCTTGAACCTTATATTGTTTGAAAGTAGCGTGAAAATAATAATTTGGACTGTTTTAAGTTATAAAAGAGTTAATGCTTTACGGAAGCTTCCTTTTTTTATCTTGCGTCAAATATACAACATTCAGAACAGTTTCTCTCATCTCTGAATTGATCCTGTCGGGTATAAATAATTTTATCCGTAAAGAAGAAATACGTAGCAACAGAAGTCGAATGGCCAGCCTTTGTTCACGACAGAATGTGGTGAAGACATAGCCCAAATATAACAACTACTACCATCTCTACCACGTATTAGGTAATTTTTATATTTATGTATTTTTTTTTTAATTGCTTAATTTCATTAACTTTTTTTAATCATTTTATCCCAAGCAAGGCGATAAGTTGCTTAGACACAGGGGTTTAAGGGAGTGACAAATTTTTAGTGAGAAAAACAACAGTAAAGGAACAGGATTCAAGAAGACTCCTTTATTATTATAAACTATGATATTTGCTTGAGAACGCCTAAAACATTTACCCACTAATATTAATATCACAATTTTGTTAAAATATATATCACTTATTAGAAATACAGAATATAGAGAAAAAAATTTTTGAGTTTTCGTTTATCACTATTATCATCTTAAGTTATATAATTTGCCATGTATATGTCACTGGGGCTATAAAAGTTACCACATACTTTATATAAATAAATGTGAACAGACTGAGATAGATAGATAGATAGATAGATAGATAGATAGATAGATAGTGTACTAAAATACATTACCTTTATGTTTTATAGCCAACTGACCTTTTGAAGACTTAGCGTCTGTCGTTTCCTCAAAAAACCGTCGATACTTTAATATTGAGTATCGGGGAAGCAGATGACAGATGAAACCCAAGAAGTAAGACTAACTCGCAATTGATTGTTGTAATGAGCCGAGTGAACACCGGAACCTAAGAATTGTGCTCTTTTGCCCTCAATGAGCCCTAATAAGTATATACAGTTTGAGGAACATCTTTTCAATCTGTTTTCTTATTGTAAAAACGGGAAATATTGAAACTTTTCGATTGATCGAAATCTCTAAATTCAATTCTGACATTGAACAACAAGAAAGCACTTATCAGTTTACCTGAGAGTAATCAATAAATGCTTCCACATTGTCTAAGACGTGAGATCCAGAACCTGAACTCTGAAAACAAAAATTGTTTTTAAAAGTATTACTGTACTTTAAAGAACAATTTCAGGACAACGGTAACAAGTCAAAGATCAAATACAATTAGATTGAATTACATTTCTGAAAATGGTAAATATATTTATAAAAGGATTTGTAGTGCTAAATATATTCATAGAAATGAAAATAATCATGAGAAAAGTATAAACCATCTTCTTGTTACGGGTTAAATTGCAAAGTAAACGGGGATCTTTTGTCTTGGTTGGCGACCAGTCTAAGAGAAGGACAACACTGAATTCAAATATTATTGGGTATGTGGCTGGCAATCCACTACGTAAAAACCAACTGGCTCCAGAAATCAGAGAAGCAATGTCTAACATGACGAGGTCGTGTCCCTAATATAGCGAGGTTATTGTCCTAAACTCCACAGGAGAGTCTAATAAGCACTAAGAAGGAAGAAGAGATATTGTTCTTGAAGTTGGAGAAAATTTTCTATTTTATTTTGATCGCATAACTATATATGAACCGAGCAGCCAGTTGAGATTGTTTCTTTTTGAAATTATTTTTCTTCTTACCTTCCTCTTGTCTGAAATAATATTGGAATTATAAAACCATTACAACTTGAAACGTACCTAGAAGTAATGTCATGTTTTAATGTCAATATTCCTTCATTAATTTCGATTGGTTAGTTTTGTTAGAACTGTGACTTGTTGGAGCGAAAATAAAATATAATACAATTAATACAAATGACGCTATGTCGTTGTTGAAAGATGAAAATCTGAAATACTTGAAAAAGTGGGTAGATTAAGAAGGAGACTCTAAAAAGTTATATCGAAAAGATTGCAGCTTTATTACATCGGACACTTCAAATTCTAGAACACCTTACGAGAAATATTGATACTGCGATTTGTTTAAGAGGTCAGGTAGCACTATCAGAAATTCAGTTTATTTGTTACATAGTTTTTACTGAGACCGAACTGCTTCTGCAGATACGTCATTCGCATCTAATCAAAATATGGCGTTTCAGAAGTTTGAACTAAATTCACTGTCAAACAGTCTACGTGTAAGACTGTAAGAATCTATTGGTGATGTATTCTTTACCACTTTCAAAATAAATTTAGTGACGCTCCAATATGAAGAATTAAAAAACATTTTTTTTTGTAATTCGGAGACTTGTTGTCTGCGCCATGACGATCATAGATGTCAAATGACAATCGATAAATGCGAAATAGGCAATTTGTGCAAGTGATAGATTGATAACTAGAAAAAAACGATTGACGGTGAGGAAATTGACAAATGAAAAATCATTAATGTTAAATATTAATAGATAGATAGATAGATAGATAAGGAGGAAGAGAGAAAGAGAGAGCAACATCTAAGATAAAATAAATGAATTAACGCTAAGAAATCTAAAGAAAAACGGAGACAGCAAAACCTTTAAAAATAAATGGGGAGATGAAGAAAAAAAAATGATTAAAATAAAAAATATTGAGGAAAAAATTATTGAAAAAATACGAAAAACTGAAAAAACGAACATAAAAACAAAAAATAATAATTAAATATAGAAAAAATGTTTTATATATATATATATATATATATATATATATATATATATATATATATATTGTGTGTGTGTTTATATGTATATCTATACATATATATATATATAAATATGTATGTATATATGTGTATGTGTAACATTTCAGATATAAGAAATATCTGTAAAAAGATAATAAATATATAAAGATAATATAAATAAATAGAAAATGAAAACATCTTAGGCGACGTGTTTCTTCTTTTGATGGACTTTATCAAGGCAAATTTTTATTTAAATGTAAAATTACACTTGGTGTCACAAGTCCACGGGAGACGTGTCATTATTTTTTCAAAATTACTCACTTTTGTTTATTACGCATTAAATTATATCACTTAAATTATTAAATTATGTCACTTAGCATCCACCATAATTTAGCGAGACTTTTCAGTTAACCTCATGAATATTTATGAGCGGGCTTAAACTGAAAAATTCTCAAAACTGATGCCATTTTTAATTTTGTTTATAAGTATTTGTTGCGAAATAAAATCCTTACCCATTGCCAATGAGGCTTACATTGAGACGTAGTTAACACCCACTGTGTTGTAAGTGAAGCTATCATTCTCCTCATTTTGGATGGGAGAACAATCTCAGCCCCGGAGACACCAACCTTGCGGCAGCACCTTCCTCATTGCACTTGGTTCGGTGTAATTGGCCGCGTGAAGGGCGAGGTCCTTGGCCCATATGCAGAAGTATGCGAATTAAGTATAGGATTGGTATATAAGGAATAAATTCCAATAACCAAAAATACTATTCTGAAAAAAGTGCTCAATACAGAGCAGAGCAAATATAATTTATTCGAAAATTATAACATAAATCTGTTATTAAATCGCTACAAAAATAGCCATTTTGTTTCAACACTTCTGGTGTCTTATCAAGTGATAGTGTTGAATGTAGAATCTAGCTTCTCCATTCAACACCATCACGACACGAAAGCAGATACGTCATCGGCGTACGCGGAAACCCTGGCTCGAGACCCTCCAGGAACGGCAATTCCACGTAGGGCCGGACTGCCGGTCTCGTCCTTCAGCCGGCGAAGGAGAGGCTCCAACGCCAAAGCATAAAGGAGGACCTAGACAGCACGAACTCGTCCGACAGCCTTCCGTTTACCTGTACCACCGCACTGGGGGAGCGATACAGGAGGCTAATCCAGCGGCAGAAGTTGGGTGTGAATCCAGCGACCTGCAGGACAGCAGCAAGGTAGCGATGGTAGACCCTATCAAATGCCTTGGACTGATCCAAATTGATCAGCGCGGCGGCTTCGTCGTCTTTTACACCCTCTATGATCGTGCGGATCAGATGCAGGTTGCTCTGAATTGTTCGGCCCCTCACAGAACAAGTCTGCTCAGGTCCCAACAGAGACTCGGCAACTGACTGCAAACGCTCCTGCAGGATCTTGGCCATAATCTTTAACTCTGTGTTTAGCAGTCAAAATTGGAACAAAGATGTGCGACAGCCTCAAGTACAATTTATAGGGCAAACCATCCAGACCGGGCGACTTGCCTCTGCCGACCTTCTTCAAAACCGCGTAGACATCGCCCTCCGTAATCTCTCACTCGCAGCCAGCCGCTTCAGTCGGCGAAAGCCGAAGAAAGTCAGCCAAACAGCTACGAAACTCCTCCTCACGGAGACCAGGCTCCTTGGTAAACCGGCGCCGAAACGCTCCGCACATGTCCTCAGTGTCCCGAAGAGTACGCCCCTCCGGTCGATCATCCCGAGGGAAAAATGTGGACGTGGGCTCTTAATTGGTCTTTTGACAAGGTGGTTAGCTACCTTGACAGAATGTTAGTGATAAGAGCCGGCATAGAACTACTAGATTGCCCTACATAAGAACAAGACTGGTATTTATTTGAACAAAAAGTACAAATTGTGGCACAAGGCCAATAAAGGGGAGGGGTAGAGGCTGGTCAACACTAACTATCTTATACCTAGCTAATCAGATTCGCGACCCATTCGTACATTACATTTTACACATTCACCAAAAGAACTCGTCCATCACCAAACAATCCTTCAACCACCATAATACCACGTGCTCTCAAGGGAGACCTACCAAAATCGCGCCCCATACCATGAAAATTCTAATGATGATATATATATATACAATTCTAATAATGATAAAATGAGAGGGGAGGGAAATGAACCCAATAATAAACTTAAAATAAACACACATACAAACTAAACATAATTGATGTTAGTAGGGACCGTCCAACCCATAAAACAGAGAGGCCGCTGTATTCTGCCCAGGGGACAAAATCAAGAGACGCTCTCGCTAAGGGAGTGGGAAAAAGTATAAAATATTAGGCTGGAATGGGAAAATATAAAACTGACCCAGTCGAGATGAAAATGGGGCGGGGGTCAAAACAAACTGGGGAGGATGGGAATCTCGACTTGGATCATAACCAAAGAACGGCCGGGATGCAGGCCAGGAACAACACTTACTCACATTAACTAGGTACACTGAAGCTTGTCTAACCTAACCAAGGGGAGGGTTCCACAGGAAGCCACCCCGATGTGCAATAGGTTGACCTAGAAGAGAAAATCAAGGCTAGCCCCGTTCACACGAAGCAAGCTCGCTTCTTTTACCCACCTTTCGCTAAAGACTGTCGAATGCAATCGTTTTCTATCCGATCTAATCTTCATCTTGAGCTGATGCTCAAAGAATCGAATTAGATCCGAATGAGAAAGACGATTGCCTCGCAAGAATTCCTCCTTTCGCGTAGTCCAAATCACCATTCGAGCCGTGGCCATCAGCGTCAGAAACACCATCCGTTTCATCCCGGAATACGGGGGCGACACATTGTCACACGCGTATGCGCGATCAATGGACACAAGCTGTTCGGGAGCGAGACGAGCCGTCAGCTCGCCGACATGGTCCCATAAGGGGCGGACCTGGGGGCAATGGTAGAAGGCGTGCGCAGCCGTTTCCTCTAAGCCAAGGCCACACCGTTCACAGTCTGGCAAATCCGCCAAGCCCCATATGAAAGCCTTGTCGTTGAGAGGCAGCCGATTCCGAGCCAATCGCCAGCTAAGCGAAAACTCAGGGTTACTGAGGTAATCCGCCGCTGGCGCCCAAGACCAGTAGGAGCAGTACTCCTCCTCCGACAAGCCGAGCGTATCTCGTAGGAGATCCTTCGCGGGCCTCTCCACTAATTCACGATAGAAGACCTTCCTAGGCCGAGAAAGGTCACTGGACCGGGGAACGGCCCTCAAGGCCGACCGACACTCGCGAAGGAAAACCGATTGATCCCGGGGTTTACGACCGCGCTCAACCCGCGAGATGGTAAGGCTAGGGAACGCGTCCCTAACAATCCCCTCCAGAATCGGATCTCCTCCAGTCAATGCACGGCGTAGGAAAGCCAACCTAGAGGCACGGATGTGACTCGGCAGGTGCGGCATTCCCAGCCCCCCATGACACGGACGTTTAGTGCAGACTCGTCTGTCGACCCGATTCCCGCGTCCCCTCCATAAAATGGAGGATAGCGATTGCTCGAGCGCCTTCTTGTGAGTCTTACAGAGAGGAAGTACGGACAATCGATAAAGAATCAGGGGAAAAATGTATGTAGCACACACCTCCGCCCTACCCTTCACGGACAACCTCCGTCGATTCCAAGTCTGACCGGCGGAATCGACCTTTGCTCGTACTTCAGACCAATTCTTCTCCAGCTGGAGGTCAGGCCCAAACCACACTCCAAGAATGCGGACAGGACCGTCTGTCCAACCGAAGCGGCCCGGAAGAGCGACCCCCTTCCAGGCACCTAACCGCAAGCCGGACGACTTGTCGCGGTTTATTTTGGCCCCTGTCACCTTCTCGTACCGATCAAGCGCCTTCTGTACCACCTCAATGTCGTTGCGGGACGACACGAAAGCAGATACGTCATCGGCGTACGCGGAAACCCTGGCTCGAGACCCTCCAGGAACGGCAATTCCACGTAGGGCGAACTGCCGGTCTCGTCCTTCAGCCGGCGAAGGAGAGGCTCCAACGCCAAAGCATAAAGGAGAGGCGACAGCGGACAACCCTGACGAACCGACCTAGACAGCACGAACGCGTCCGACAGCCTTCCGTTCACCTGTACCACCGCACTGGGGGAGCGATACAGGAGACTAATCCAGCGGCAGAAGTTGGCTGCGAATCCAGCGGCCTACATAAGAACAAGACTTATCCAAATAGATAACTGAAAGTTTTATTATAAGCGTTCCATTTAAACATTGTCTCGTGGGTGACGCTGTGACAATGTTTAAACGGAACGCTGATCATAAAACTTTCAGTTATCTGTTTGGATAAGTCAATCGTCTTTGTCATGTTAAATTGATAATGTTAATTATATTTTCTGAATATGTCCTGAAGATGGTTTATTAGACCGAAACGTCCGACGTTGACATTATATTAACATTAAAACAGCATAATTGCATATAAGGATTTTTGTTTGTTTTTTTTTTTTTCGTATATTTTTCTTCATACTGTCGGATCTATATCCATATATTTGCTTACATATATATATATATATATATATATATATATATATATATATATATGGTTGGATAGATGTGAGTTTGTGACCCCGGGTTTCACGCTTTAGCGATCGTCAGACAAACTGATTAATTTTTTTAAAAATTGGGTTTATGTAGATTGTGTGTATTGGTGTTATTGTGGAAGTGGTGGGGGAAACTTCGTCGTTATGTCATCGTACTTTTCACACACACACACACACACACACACACACACATATATATATATATATATATATATATATATATATATATATATATATATATAATCCTTATCACCTACTTCCTCAATATTAAGTATTATAATGAAAAGAAATATAAAAATTAATTTTAAAACTCTCCCTCCCCTCTCTAAATTCGACAATGTCTCTCACAATATTACTCACCACCTTATATGTCAAATTATATAAGCTTAATACTGCCCGTCAAATGTGTAAATTTTAAATTCATTTTTCGTTTCACCTTTTGAAAGTGAAGTCTGAAGATCCAGAGAAAGATAAAATTCTCTGGTGAAACAAATTATTACAAATGGAGCCTTAAGTGGTCTGTTTTTCTTTAAATTATTCGCTCTGACTTAACATTGAGCTCTCAGGATTTCATCCTCCTTGGGATTATCCATACGGATTACCAAGATTTCGTTACGCAAATATATATATATATATATATATATATATATATATATATATATATATATAGTTTTAAAGTATGTTATATTTATGGATTAAAGTGCTCAATATCAGAGATAAAGCATACGTAAATATAAAAGTGGACATTCAATCAACATCCAGAGACGACAGTCACTTTCATGCGAAACGCAATCCCAGGCCATCGTTTAGCATGCAACAGACTGTCGCCTCTGCATTTGACTTCAATCTCCAATTTTACATTGATATATATATATATATATATATATATATATATATATATATATATATATATATATATATATGGATAGTTATTTTTCATTAGTACGAGTTTGAGAGAAAACAAAAGTTCTTTATTTAAAATGATTTTATTTGAATTTAAATTATTCGGATCATTTTTTCTTTTTTTAAGAGAGAATTTAAACATAAATTCTCTCGTGTCCTTTGAGTGCATTCGACCTTTACAAAACCTTATTCAATATTTTTTATGTTTAATAACTTTGGGACAAGTAACGCATATTCACACCCCAGTGGATGTCATATCAGTTTTCTTTTAAGGTATTGTATCTTTACTCAACAGTTCATTGTTTTTTTCATTTAATTGCGAAATATTTATCATGTTTCTTCTAAACTGGATATTTTTTTTATTTTAACTGGGATGTTTTTATGGCTGCGCTTACAAGAATTGTTTGTCGTTTCTTTTTATAGCTAATGTCTTTATTGTTTTTCATCACTTTTTAGATTGTATGTGATATAATATTTTTCTGATAAGGATTTATCAGGTTTTCTTCCTGTTATGTTATATATATATATATATATATATATATATATATATATATATATATATATATATATATATATATACACACACCAAAAGTACGTGTCTCAATCAAGTAAATCTGGTGTACTTATCTATCTAATGGAAACCCAATAATTGTAATCCACATTAGACATATAATATTTTAGTATTTTTTGCAGAAAAATAAAGAGCAAATATTCTTTTTAGGCGAAACTCAATGTATAACTTTGGCAAATTATCTTTTTCGATATGCGGTGTCTCTTCGGGACGTGAGCAGTCATGGTCCTCCGCTACTTTTTATCTTTTAGTCGTTTTTAATAAGGTTTTTATTTTCGCTGGCCCTCCCAGTCTCTTTTCTGCCATCCTTTTACACAAACAGGTTAGGAAGTTTAAAAGTTCTCTCTCTCTCTCTCTCTATCTCTCTCTCCCTCTCTATCTCTCTCTGTTTCTCACTCTCTATCTCTCTCTCTCTTGTTTGTGAGTGTCAAGTTTCCCCAGACTCAAGTGATTTCAAATAACCCTTCTGATTAAGCGTCATTTTTATTTCCATTTTCCGTAAAACTTCATCGTCAATCATATGTTCAGTCCGTGATATTCTCAGCATCCTTCTGTAGAACTACATTTCTGTTGCAGTGACTGTCCAGTATTCACTGCCATATAGGAGGACCGATATTGCATAACGGTTCAGTACGTTGTTTCTAACGAATTTTTCCAAGTTTCTTAATACTTTGCTTATTTTTTGGAAGGCATCTTTCGCTATCTCTATATTCGTCTTTGGATTTTCAGTGTCCCAGTTTATGATTTTGTTGTTTTCAATTTGTAGATCGTATACTGGGCTGTTCCTGTTGCTGACAACTATACATCATGTCTTCTTACAATTGATGTTTAGTCCTTTCTTCTCTCTTTCCTTTACTACTTTCTGTAGCAGTTCCTGTATTTTCCTTTCTGTGTCTGCTATCAACACTGCATCATTTGCATTACGTTGTTAAGATTATTTCCGCCGGACAATTCCATTTCCCGAATGTTGAGCAAACATTGTCATAAGGATTACTAAATCCTTTGCGTTTATATGTTTTCTCCAGTTTACTGAATTAATAGATTAGCGGGGAGAAAAAGACATACTTCGGCATGTGGATAGATATTAATAAACTTAGATAGATAGATAGATAGATAGATAGATAGATAGATAGATAGATAGATGTCGTGTATGAACACCCGTATGTAAAAAAAAATCAGTACGTTTATACACAAAGGAAATTCAAAATTCTTTAAGATACTGGGAGTCATTAAATTGTAATATACTTTTCGATTTATGGTTTATAAATATGGCTTTTACTTAATAACAAGATTCCCTCACACTTACATCGATGAAAAAGAATTTCAAAACATTTAAAACTTACTTTACTCTAATTAAAATTTAAAAAAATGAAAACAAATCTTGTAAAAATTCATTATATATTGAAAGTTTTTTTTTTAAGATAATAGAGCCCTTAATATATATATTATTTCATAAAAGCAATTAAAAACGTTTCTAATTAAATAATGTCTCAGTTTTATTTCATTTTTTTTATTTTACGATTCAGAGCAGATTTTCGGAAGTGGGGCTCCTGTTTCACAAAAGAAAATTGATAATTTAAATTCTCCAATGACTTCTGCTTTTGACTAATATAGACATTAAGAGTTACACCATTGAATTTCTCGAAATTTCATGAAATTAAATGTGATGTAAAAAATGTTTTTTACCAAGATTTTCTAAATAAAAACTTTACTAAAATAGTTCCATTCATTTGTGAATAAGCCGTAAAAGTTTAATTAAAACCCGACAATTATTTGATTCTTGAAATAATTTCCAAATCATTGTTCTTTTTACTGCAAAATGTTTTCTAAAATTTATATGGCAATTTATAGTCCACTTGCCGAAATTTAACCAAAAAATTTGAACGTTCGCAAAAAAATTAAAAATATAATTATAAAATAAAAAAAAAACTTTGGTCTTTCTACTTAATAACAACAATTTGTTTATATCAAGTTTTAGGCTTCGTTTTTTTCATCATGGTATGCTTTTTTTCATCGAATTCATGAAGGTCTCTACTGTCAGTGTCCCACTAGAGAAGTTTGGGTCAGATTGGTGAGCTGTAGTAAATATCTACAAAATTAAAATGCACCTAGCGTAAAGGTAATATTAAGACCCTGATCTTCGACGGAATTTGGTTTATCTAAATGTTTCTAAAATGAACTGAGCGTTATTTCAAAGTTACGATAAAATAAAATGAATTCAAATAATTTCAGACACAATGATAAATATAAATTATAAATGATTATGCTAGATAGATTCGGTGAAGAGCTATTCAGCAACGAATTCTCTATCCATGAGATGTAAAATATGCGTGCCAATGTAGGGCATTCTACCTAAATATTTGTTACATTGTACTAAATCCTTTACAGAGCCACATTCTTAGATCAACCATTGAGAAACTCACACACTATAAATTGGATAAGAAATTGATGCTTAATTTTCGATGAAGCAGCGATTTTGTAAAAATGTCCTCTTTCTAGCCAATATTACTCTAAATTCTTAATTTTCTTACGTTATTCAACACTCATACACTCACTCATTCAACTTCCGTAAAGTGTAGAGTGTAGAGAAGAGAGTTAGAATTAATTCCACCTGAGTTCGTTACATTTACTTTGGTGTACATGGCCTTGGAAAAAGTTATGAATTCATCTCTTTACTTCTTGCTATATGTATTAAGACACTAGTTTCTTCACCCTTAGTTGGGAAGCATTCTAGAAGGAGAACACTTTATGCAAAACCAATTCTTTTATTTAAACACCACGTAGAACCGTTTCTGACTTCCATCAGCATGATTGATGCTAAACTCCAAGAAAGCAACACACTACGCCTTCTTAGCTTCATGTTTTCCAATAACATGAAGTAGAGTCATTATATCGAATCAATAGCTGCATCTACTGCAAGGAAATTTTGCTCACTATGCCGTGTCAGAATACATCTTACACATTTATAAATCTACCATTTATCAATACATTGAATACTGTTGCTACATCTTATTTGGTGTTCCTGCTGAACATCTCCAGATTTTTGACAAAATTCAAAGAACGATCTGTAATGTAACAGATCCTGAGTTGGATTCTCGACTTCAGTTACTTTCTCAACGACGTGACGTGGTTTCCCTCCGTCTTTTTTACAAATATTTTCATGGCAACTCCACTGACGAACCTTTTTTTCCTGGTGCCACGGATACGTGAATTTAATTGCACTACTAGATTGGCATCTAGATCCCACTTTTTTGCTGCTGAAATAGCAAAAATGCAACTGTCACTTCTACTCCAACATTTCCTTTCTCACACTTCCCACCCTTCCGTTTTCTTGCCACCATGATAACTACAATCTTCAAAATTTAGATTCAACGTGAATCGCTATCTTCTGTCTTTTCTCAATCCTCCTTATCCTCGGCCTTCTCTTTCACTTTTACTCCCTGTCACCCCCTCCCTTGTGTACTAGTGGTACTATCCACTTACTTGCAGTGAAATGATTAAAAAAGAAAAACGATGGATATTGAACTTGCAAATCTATCTTGTTTTTAAACGCTTACTTGCTACGAAAATCTGATTCAAAGTGAAGTCATTAATTATATCCGAAAATCTGATTCAAAGTGAAGTCATTAATTATATCCGAAAATCTGATTCAAAGTGAAGTCATTAATTATATCCGAAATTTCGATTAGTTTATTGACTAGTTTATCTATTTCACCATATTTCTTAATCAAGAAAATGAACAAAAATGCGCTATCTTTTAAATTTTTAAAATTCATGGTGATAGAACGTCATATTAGAATGAAATGCGACATTTCTTAATAAAATTCAATAAAAATAAATGTTCCTATTGCTATCTAATAACAAAGGTAGTATATAATTTTGGGGTAAACCAATACTACTAATTGGAGAAGTAAGTTTAGGTCTTCAAATAGATATGTCAGATAAACTTGGATTCTGACTATGCCATTTGTCAGATAAGTTGTAAGGAAGACTACAGTTTTAAGTTCCCGTACAAAACATCGACATACGCGCCCGATTGGGGTGTCAGCGTTGGTTAGTCACATGAAAATCGAAATTGGCCTACCTTACATAAGGGTTCATAGCAAATGTCAAATTATCTATAGAATATTTCAACCAAGACCACAGCCGACAAAGATTCTTATCGAAATTGACGTTTCTCATCGCATCTCCTTTCTGCTTCAGTTAACTTATCCCAGCATATAGAAAGATTGTGTTGCACCAATCTTATAAATGGGAAGATAAAATGCAAAGTTAGAAGGAGATAAGGGCAAGAAAACTTCTTATTTATTCATTTTAGCTTAGACTCTACACTTGTATTTATGTCATATTTTAAGAAAATAACGGATTTTATGCAAACCTATTGTGTATAGGTCACTAAATTAAACCAGACTGTGAAGGAGATGAAAAATTTCTAAAATATATCCAATCTACGACGTTTCAGATTTTTTTTTTTTCTTTGGATAAGGAAATTTACGAACAGAAACTGTTTCCACTGGATCTTTATGTTAGGTAGTTCCCTTTGCGAAGAACTGTTATGGTCAATGGCTACACCCGGACAACTGTAACTATCTTCATTGTAAAATGGAAAACATTTAAACAACAAATATAACTGGCTTTTTCTTTTTTATCTTTTGGAAAATAAAAAAGAATAGGTTTTCTTAATCAATCACAGATAAAGTTACTTGCTTGCTGGAAATATATATCTGTCTATATAGTTAAACCTAGAGAGCTAGACAAACCTACCAAGGTTTCTCCTAAGCGGATCGTCAGGGAAGCCGGCCTTACCTGACGATCCGCTTAGGTGAAACCTTGGTAGGTTTGCCTAGCTCTCTAGGTTTAGCTAGGTCTTCTCTACTATTGAGCAATTTATTTAGTTATTTTGGGTACTCGCATCGTTTTTTTTTCTTTGGACCTTGAACTCGTATGCTGGACGATTATTTTCGGTTAACGTACATGTTCTTGGTTCTTTCTTTTTTTTTATACATTTTTTCCCCTTTGGTGTTGGCTTGTTTATTTGCAAATCAATATACCGAAGTTTTGCCGAGAGAGTATAGTTTCTTATACTTATAAGATTTCTATCAAGTATATATATATATATATATATATATATATATATATATATGGAAGAGGTTATAGCTGTTCCAATGGGAGAAAATGTATATTTTAAAGAGAAGAGAGAAACCGCAAAAGTTTTTGGTTATAATATGTATTTTTTAATATACTTTATTTTCCATATTTTTGCTACATGTATTTCCGGTCTCGTAACCTACATCAGGCAAAAAGTGGTTATTTCCACATATTATTAAAAGGAATTCATTTTCCTCATTTTTTTCCCGATGTTTAACGATTGTCTTTTGTGTGTAGTAGTAACCCAAATTTTTTTGGGGGGGGACTTGCAGCGAAAGGGGTAATAAAACAATTAGGATTGGAGAGGAATAACGAAGGAAGGGTGTCTTCGTTCTTATTTTTTACCCCTATATCTTCTTATCCTATCGCCTGTGTGTGTGTGTGGAGATAAAGAGACAAAATGTCAATTTTTAACAACACGTTTCGCCATAGTGCGTCATATTTTGGCGCCTTCAGGTCGGAATTA
Organism: Acanthosepion lycidas; assembly: GCA_963932145.1. NCBI lineage: Eukaryota > Metazoa > Mollusca > Cephalopoda > Sepiida > Sepiidae > Acanthosepion > Acanthosepion lycidas. The sequence goes on along the minus strand of OZ010585.1, from coordinate 3,299,158 downwards.
AAGACAACACTTTGAGACCTTTTCGGTAGGTTGGAAACAATCTACATGGTGGACCGAAAGTCTTGTCACCCACTACGCACCTTCCAAACTGTAGAAGCTCGCGCCAGCCATCTGAAATAGAACATTTTATTATACAGGGGATGGCACGACTTTCAGACCACACTGACACTTTACGACCTTGCACTGTGATCTTTTACCACACTACATAAGCTGACCATATATTTACATAAAGGAAGAAATAAGTCGCTTAACAGCAAAATGTTTGTCTCCTCTGTTATAAATCCCAATTCAAGGACCAACTGATTGACAATAAAAAAATATATCTATACCAGCTTAATTGCGTAAAGAATATGGTGACATTCAGCATTTATAGAATTTTTTGCCTATATTTCTGAGATGAGGTACTGTAATTAGTTACATTGTTCGGCCTTCTCCATTGATAGACTGCCCTAGTTGTGGATGTCTCTGTTATCTCCCTTTAATTCAACTCTTTTGTTCACCATTGCCGTAGCCAGGCATTGAACTCAACTCTTTGGATCCATTCAACGGTTTTATCAACTTGAGAACATCAAATTAGAAATACTAGCGAAAAGCAGTAACAAAATTGCAATATGAGCTCTGGTAAAAAAGGTTACTGAGACATTAAATTAATTAGTCCCAAAAATGCATGCACTGATATCCTCAATGACATATGGCACACTGGATAAAAGCTTTGGTCGGATCTAGTGACATGACCCAGAAGTTGTTAGGTCTAGATTTCAGATTCATGTGATAAAAAACTAATGTTTAATTAGGCGTCCCTTTTAGAAACATTGCTCCACCTTTGCTCAGAACTCAATCAAAACTGTACCACTCCCTTTGAACAAAACAAAGTTCAAGCGATTACTTTTCGGAGGACATTTTAGTTGTTTGTTTTTTTTCTTACCGCCTATGTTCGTGACAATTCTCCATCGTTAAGAATAATTTATAGTAAATTTTATCATTCTAAATGACGTCGACATGTATACATAGTTGCAAAAAGATTTCGTTAGATAGAAATATACGCCTAGATGTTCCAGATATTTGAAAGCTGGCCGCCAACACACACACACTCTCTCTCTCTCTCACTCTCTCTCTCTCTCTCTCTCTCTCTCTCTCTTGTCCCACACTGAATTAAACTGAATAAGTGCCTCCAAGAATGTGAAGTCCTCAAGAATTTTCCAGACAGTCTAATCCGAATTGGACTTAATGCAATGACTCAAGTAACCAATTATCATCTTCGAAAGAGCAAAAGATCGATATCAAAATGCGATATGCCTTTGATCTCGATTAGTGATCAAGATTTCCGGTTCAATATAATGAGATTTCGAGACAACATACCTGTCTCGGCCGTTTTGCATTCAATGTCTCTTTCCAGGATTGGTCGAAGATGATATAAAATATAACTGTATTATTGGACTCTTCATTTACAGTCCCTTTTGTCACAAGACCAGCTTCATGGAGTATATTGGGATTATTAAAATGAGGAGCAAAAGATGCCAGAGAGAAGATTCTAATTATCCGTTATAATAAATTACATCAGTGTTTGCTCACTTTGGAGTAATGGATAGCGGCTAGGATTGAGAAATCGGAGAGCCGAGTTCGAATTCCAGTCAAATCCATTATATTCATTTTCGTTCTAACAACATTGGGAAACATGAATCCTCTTCTCCTTCTCCCAGCTATGGGTAAATAGCAGGACAAACCGGGCTCTATAGCCTTGGATGGCAACTAGTCTACAGCAGAAAGAAATGGCAACCTACTGCGAGAAATAATCTGCCTCGTCAGTGATGTATCGAAAGATATATGATTGCCTAAGCGTGTATCACGCATGGCACTGACTGACTGACTGTTTGCTCACTTAGGCGTAATCAGTTATTCATCTAGTTTTTTGACCCCTAGTTTTTACCCACTCTCCTCATCGACAGTCAATTTGTCATAGCTTTTATAAAATATATAGTCAGATATCAGTCCTACTTTATGGCAATGCATACTAGACATCTTCCTCAAAGATGGGCAGAAGACTGCTGGCATCATATATTGCTTTGGGTGAAGTGATTTAAAAAAACGTTGGAGAGAGCAATTTTTTCTGGTTACTTCTTTTAATTTTTGACTAGAATTTCTGTCATCTTAATTCTTCCTAGCATTTCAGCTCCTATTATTATAGATAGTCTATGTCGGAAATAAAGAAATCGGAAATAAAACGCAGGCAAAACGACTCAACCTCGAAACTCTTTTACTTTAGGATACTTACCTATCTACAGCAGCTTCACCGTCATTTGAGATACCAGATGTTTGCAGTTGTCAGAAGATCAAATCTAACCCATAAATTCATTCTCCCTTCTAACCCGATCGCTCGGTGCCATATTTGCCATTGTTAATATGTGGATTTGAAGTTGTATTAGTAGTACTATTGTCTTGATTCTTCTTCATTGGATTGAATCATTTTCAGTCATTTTTCTATTTACATTTATCTCATTATACTTCGTAGTTTTAATTTCTTTTAAATAATTCTTTGAATTCAATCGATATTCGCTCTGAATGAGGTTTAAGTAGAAATTGTCTGTACGAAATATTAAGGCGGGATTAACATCTTTGTAATATCGGCGATATATTGATATTTGCTTCCGATATATAGAGCAGTTGTCATGTTTGAGTTAATACTTACGAAGCCTCGCTTATTCGGAAAACAATGCCAGCTGATCATTGTCACGTGTAATTGGCTTGTGAGATTGACTTTCAAACCAGTTACAACTAAAGGAAAACTAATTTGGCCACAAAAAGCAGTGTAATAAAACGAGTATTTTTAATGGTTCAGTCGAAAAGCAAGCCGTCAAAAGGGAGAAAGATTTGATAAAAGTAAATAGAAACTGTTCAGCTTAACTAAAGTTCACTAATCGAAAAAAGTTAAATAATTAAATCTGAAAATTAAAACCCCTTAAATATATAATTAACAGAGTTTCAAAGTTTTACTCTCCCGGGCGGGAAATTTATCAGATCTGCTATCTTCTCTACTGATATATCTATCTAGTTTCCATGAAAAACAAGAATTCATGTTTATAAAAAAAAAAAGTATCCAGAGCATATTCCCCGTTTCAAAATCCAAAATGGCTGAGACCAGTTCAGTTGCATTCGAGTCAGGATAGTCATAAAAGTTTCATGAATTTAATGCTGCTTTTATCCAAATAACCGTCATTGAATATCGGAAGACGTTCCTCCTGCAAATGTATATGTATTTTTGTAAATTAATATTTCCCTCGCAGTGCTCCGAGTTTCTGTACACACCATAATCGAATATCCGCTATATTTGATAATGACCTACTATCAAATATGGCGGATATTTGATTATGGTGCACGTAGCAAGCGGTACAACGAAAATTCTTAGCTCTTACGAATCTTTCATTTGATATTGACTCAGTCTATATTCGGGTTGCACGCAAATGAAATGAAACCATTTCTCTAAAATACGAGACATTCTAAAATAATTGTAGAATCTGCTCAATGCCGATTTACAAGAAAGTAATAAGTCTATTAAATATCAAATGAAAGTAAAATAACGTTGACTTGGTTTACACTTAGGTCATATCTCTGCAACGACAAGAGATTAGCAATTGATAAATATTAGTTTATAGAGAAATAATATCAGGAAACAGTACTGATCTTTGGTTCTCTTTGACTGAATTCCATTCTGCACGCATCACAAATGATAGAGAGTTTCTGAAATCAACATAATGTAGACATTTTATGTAAATAGCAGATTTTCGGATAGCAAAGTGGGAAGTAGATATAAAAGAATCCATCTCATCACAGCTTGACTAGAGTTTCTTGCCTTGGTTGTCAGTCAGGTTAGGAGTATTTAATACTCTTCATATATAAAAGTAGAGAACAACAACTGAAAACTATTCCATTATTTTTCCATGGAACTTCATAGATAATAAAGAAGACAAATATATGGAGAGCCATGATTGTCTGCCTCCTGAAGATAGATTATTTTTTTTTTTAATTAAAATATAAATCAATAACTGTTTTCAAATAAAGCAAACCTTTTATCTGGAAACCAACCCCACTCCATTTTAGATTTGTCACTTACAGTATAAAATTAACTGATTTAAAAAGACTTTATTTTACAAATTATAGGATCGGCTGTGTCTACTTTGACGTTGGAAAATATGAAACTATCCCAAGTAAAACATAACTGAAGGCAGAATTATATACGTCCAGTTAAAGTTATTTATGAGTTATGAGTTCAGTTTTAATTTTATTTAATCAAATTTAAGCGTCCCTCAGTCAAGTCTATAAATATGAATATAGTTATAAATAGCATATATAAATCTTAAATAAATGAATACAAATTTAAAGTTGAGTCCAGAATCGCAGTTTTATTATACAACACAACATGCAAAATATTAATACATAATTATTAATAGGAGATGATAATGAAATGTTTTCGAGACACTCCACTTCTTGATAGGGCCGAGAACCTTTCAATAAAAATCTCGAGTTTACTAAACTTTATTTAATCCTAAACCAGATCACAGAAATGCAAATTGTGTTACACTTGTATTTTATATGAAAACGATCCCGGCTTTCAAAATTCTGCTTTTTCTTTGACACGGGGAACACAAAACTAAATCAAGCACCTCATATATTTGCGTATATGTGTGAATGTAGCCGTGTCTGTGTGTACACCTATATATACATATATATATATATATATATATATATATATATATACTGAAATATGGACACACTCGAAGCTTCCTGTATATTAATGAAAATAGAAATACATTTATGAACAATCACATAACAACTCACACACACGTATACTGTATACTCACACACACACACACACATATATATATATATATACAACAGATAAATAAATAAAATAGATATATTTAAATATATCAATCTTTTGTATGAATATAGTTATAAATAGCATATATGATTCTTAAATAAATGAATTTAAACAAAATTATATCATAAATTTATTTACAAAAAATCATGTTTCCTTGAAATCTGTTCTTTAATTGTCACTTTTCCTCAGCGCCTTAGTGGCTTTCATTATCGGTTTCCCTGGGGTGAAATAATTGACACACACACCCACACACACACACACACATATATATATATATATATATATATATATGTATATATATATATATATATATATATATATATATATATATATATATATATATATATGCCAATCTCTTAATCTACTTCTGTTTACATTGACATTTCCATAAATTTGTAGCTCTGGCGTCAACTCAGGTTTATCTCTACGTGAAAAATGCCGATAAAACAAGCAAATTCAGCAAAAACTGATTACATGATTGTACTGCTTATCGCGAGAGTTGTTTCGGCAGAGATTAAACTGACTGATAAACATTTGTCTCTTCGTCTCTGACAGAATACAACTTTCTTATCTTCCTGCGCGTTTTTCATTGGCCGAGATTATGTGACAAACTCCTTAGGCTCAGCAAAGAGATGCTTATTAGGTTTTTACTGAAATGAAGAGAACTTCCTATTGATCCGATCAGCGAAAAGTCAAAAATGAGTTTCAAGCTGGAACCCTTATTTCTAAAATCGATACTTCTTAATTACGGTCCCTTCGCTTACTGATTATTTTTTTTTTATATACAGTATAAACGCGTGTATAAGCCGACTGACGAAACAAGATACACCCAACAATATTTATTTATAACGTAAGTTTTTTTTTATCTTCTGCACTGTGCCGTATCTCTTCAGAACGTTGCTGGTCCTTGTCCTCCACAACTTCCTATCCTTTTTAGCACTCATTAATATCTGTCTTTTTATTATCCCTCCACTTCCCTTGCTATTCACATGCTCGTTAGATAGGACACTCGCTGTTTCCGTCTTCAATACGCCCTGTGAGTGTCAGAGTCTCCAAGACCTCCTTCCTATAAACTTTGTCTCTTTCTAATTCTAAGTATAAGCGTCCTTTTTGTTTCCATTTTGATTAAAACTTCCTCGTTAATCACATATTTCATCCCTGGTATTCTCAGCTTCCTTACTCACTGCATGTTAACCCCTTGTCTGGCACTGAGGGCTTAAGATCTCAATAGTTATTCACTAAGCAGCTCACTAACTAGTGGAGTGGTGCTGTTAAGGTCAATAATAGACAATAGTGAATTTGAAATAGGTAGATTTTAGTCCTTTATTATCAAATAATAGCAAAATACTTTCAATTATCTGCCATAATACGTATAAACTGCCAAGTTCCCAATGAAGCGTAAACGCTATTGGCAAAACAAACATTTTTTACAGAAATTAAAATGTTACCGATTATAATTTTACTATTTAATTGAAATTGATTTACAAATGTTCCTTCGTATGATATCATACAATCGTATATGTGAAATACTTATGTAAAAAATACTATAAAGTATTTTCTTTATGAACTATTGTTCTACTAATCAGGACTATGTTCGGACTGTTTATGCCACTAGACTTTGGTCTTGTCTAAATTAATTTACTATTAGTACACGTGAACATTTCATGATTTTCTTACTTGAATTTTCTGATGAATCATAATTCTAAAGTGGCTAAGTTAATAACGCCTTACGAGATCCGAGACTATAAAATATCCGTGAAAATTCATCTGTCGCATCGTTAAATATTTGAGCTTAACAAGACATTGCAATGATAATAAGTATGGATACAGGTTATTATTTAAAGAAGTAAGAGGGTACAAACAAAAAGTTTCAAAATTGACCCAGTTTCCCATTTCACTGAAACACATCTGCTATCAATCTCTCTCTCTCTCTCTCTCACTCTCTCTCTCTCTCTCTCTTTCTCTCATTATTATTATTGTTATTAGTAGTATTAGTAGTAATAGTTTAAAAATTCTTTTTGAGCTGCATTTGTATTATAATGACATGTGACGTCACCGGGTGTCGCTGCGCCAAATGTGACGTCTGCCTGGCTGCGTCCGTCGTGCTTGTCCCGGCCACGGCACCAAATGTGACGTCACCCCGGCTGTCTCTCTGCGCGCCCACCGCCGTTGTGTCCTGCGACGAGCAACTGGCTTGGTATTGGTCGCGACACCAAATGTGACGTTCTAATCTTTTGCTGATTCGGATGAGAATCTGGTTAGATTCGGTATCAGCCTTGTCGTTCCCAGCTCGCCTCCAACGTCTGGTTACCGAAGTAACTGCTTTGATCTCCAGTCTAACCTACCCACGTTGTGATTTGATCTTAGGGAGACGAAATCAATCAGTCGCCGGGCTGTAATGCAAGCTGAGTCCGGACAAGGGTAACACCGCACAAGTATATGTAAAAGAAAATAAAGTAATAACTCGAAAAGTTCAGATGTGCTAAAAAAAGGATAACAATATTTTATATCTGGTTGCTGAATACAGGATTGCGTCTTTCTACCAACTCGCTGATATGGATTTGTGACACTTTGTGTTTGTTAGGCGAGTCTTAACATCCTAAGCTGTTTGTTCTTTAAGAAACTGGTTTTGGCGTATCTTCAGGCGATATTTGTAAAACTTGTTTTGGTGGTGTGAGTCTAAGTCGTTCTTCAAAAATAATTTGTCCTTGATTAGAAGTTGAGTTCGGAATTGCGTGGAACCTTAGTCAGCTTTCTGCAAGGCTTCTGCGAGCTCTCATTTCACTGCAACTGCTTGCCTGTCTGTCTCCAACCCCAACTCAACTACCGTCTTACTCGTTGCGACTCTGCTTATATGGACGCCGACAAAAACGGCGTGGGCTTGTCGGGGTCTGAGGTTCCTTGATAATTCTAAAATCCACAATCCACTTGTTTGTTTTCGGTCAGGAAAATTTATTATTTTCCATTTTTGGAAGTCCTTCCATATTCTTCCTTTTTCATATGGGTATCTCACCCAATCATTTCATGGGGCGTCAACAGGTTTCCACTCTCTCTCACAGTGGCATCTCAGGGAGTGTCAACAGGCCTCCCCTCCTACTTCACATGATTACCTTCGCCTAACGCTCACGCCACCATTCAGCCAATGGGTGCTCAGCGGCGTGGGTGTGCCTAGACTAGCCTCAGTTTAAAAAATCTTGCTCAAAAAAAAAAAAATTATCTCCATTTTTTTTCTTTTTCTTTTCTTTCGTAGTGTGGTCCCTTAATCGCAATTCTTATCCTAAATGTCACCTGGAATTCATCACCCGGGACCTTCGCCAAATAAGTGGGTGGTCAATTGAACGTATTGCGCTACAGCCAATTATTCGTTTCGATAAAATAATTTTCTTATCGTGGCCAGCTTCGACATAAAACATATGTTCTTTTCTTTCAAATGATGTGGGGGTGGTCCAACGGGCATTTTTCCCGCGACCCAGTGCATGACCTAATTAATATTATCTCTCAGTTTCGCAGGTCACTTGACCAACCTGAAACCTTCACCATTGCCATGGGCAGATTGGCTATATCTTATTCGGTAGGTCGTCATAAATCAAACACGACAGATACGAGATTCTACCTTCTTCGCTAATGAAAATAAAGTCTTTATCACTTTTCCCTGTTAAAAAAATAACACCGCTTAATGTCCTTTTCGTGATGGCTTCTTATCACCTAAATTTAACTCTCGCCTTTTTTTTTCTTTTTTTCTTCTTCTTTCTTTTTAGCAACCTCAATAGTGTCACACTATTGACTTAGGGCAAGGAAAGAATTTTTATTGTTTTTACTTAATTAAATAAAAGACAGCTATCGACAAAAAAATCTTAAATTAACAAAGGTCTTCACCGGATTATTATTATGTGTGCTTTATTTTTCTTACTAAAACCAAACAGCATCACTCTATATTTTCTTCCGTCTTTTCTCACAATCACAACGGAATGGTAGAATTTATCTGAGGCAATGACAGAACAAAACAGACGTGCTAACTAACCAACGGGGAAACAAGCTGAATTCTAATTTGATTTGGATTCAAATATTTTATTTCACTAATAGACTTCGGCTGAAGATTACATATTTGCTGAATAGATTTTTTGCGCACTCTTCTCTTTCAATGTTTTAACGCCGTATCTCATCAGGAAGTAGGCGATCATTGTTCTCAACAGATGACTTTTTACTTTTATTCTGATTTTTGGGAATTGTTACGCTTTCTTAGGAAAGGTAACAGGGTTGGTTTTCATCGCCTTTTCCACGGTCTGAATTAGAGAACTCTTTTCAATTCAAGGCTAGAGAGCTATTTAACCCATAGGTGGGGTGTGAAAGAGATGGATTCATGTCTTTTTCAACGTTCCAGAGCAAAATGAACGTAACAGATTAGCCTAGAATTTGAACTCGTCTCTCTGATTCCACTTTCCGCGCTGATACCCATTACACTAAATAAATATTAGTTTCCCTATACACCTCACGATGCTAAGTTTCTGATTTTATACCTGGTGTATAAAATGAGTTCAAATCCCTTCTTATACACCATCAAATACCTCTCAAATAAACTGTTAAATATAAAGTCATCGTTTACCTGAGCTGGCAGCGAATTTGCATTGAATACTGTTGGCATATATGGTCTGCTGCACCCCCTGTTCATCTAAAACTCCTCGACAAAATCCCAAGATCTATATGCAATATGATAGGTCCTGATCTGGCAGTCATTTTTTTAAAGACGTGATGTGGCTCCGTTCTGTCTTTTCTACAAATATTTTCATGGCAACTACTCTGACGAGCTACTTTCACTGGTACTCCAACTGCATGAATTTAAGCGTGCTACTAGGTTGGCATTTCGATCCCACCCTTTTACTGTCGAAACAGTTAAAGGCAACCGCCTCTTCTACTCTAAAAGCTTCTTCTCTTGCACTCCCTGACAGTGGAACTCCCTTTCTTCTACTTGCTTCCCTGATAGCTAGAATATTCAAATATTCAAATGTAATTTCAGTCGACATCTTGTGATGCCTTGATCTTGAACCCCGTCCCTCCCTATATCCTTTCCCCCAAACACCCCTCTTTATTCTTGCTCTTATTCTCTGTAGCCCTTTGCGCTTAGTGCAACTTTCACCTTGCTTAGGATAAAATGCTTAAAAAGAAATCTTTCATTATTATGTTGTGTGACCTCAAGTTTTTAGGAGATGTGAAGGCTGTATCGCTAAAACGTTAGCATGAAATATGGAACTGTAACTGTGATTGGTTGACTGGAATTATTTTGTCATTCTACGAGTTGTTTAAACGAGTAGTCTGCATATGAATAGAATTTTAGTCCAAGCAGCACGCGGAATAATAATGACACATTTCAGAAATACATACTAAATTTTGTAACCCGGACTTTATTTTTATTCCACTGAACAAAAATGCTGAAAACACAATGTCAAGAAAAATATTGCAAATCTCGGTTCATCTAAATTGAAAGTCCAGGACTCTAATTTTAAATCAACTCTATATTCAGTCAGAAAGCGTAGTGTAATTTAGTCTTTCTGGTTAACGATTATAAATTCTTTTGCGTAGGGAATTACAAGCGAATCACATTCCTCTCTCAACTGACAGTCTAGATAATCTATCACTTAACCCTCTTTCGGTTTTATATTGTCTCTCCTAATCCCCAAAGTCATTCTTAATTAAGCTCTCTTCGTTTGTAAGATGAATTGAGAAGTTCATCTATGGAGATGAGGTGACAATTTGTCGCCAGAGACACCAGCAGTTAGCCTTATTAGATTAGTAGCAAATACATTAAGTTCATTCCTACAGCGATCTTTCAGGATCGTCTTCAACTGATTCATCGTGGTTTCTTTCATCTTAATTACGTATACAATTTGACATCTCCCATATCAGCCTATATTTCTGAGATAAGGTATTGTAACTATTTACATTATTTACATTGTTCGGACTGTTGTCCTCATTTTTATCTTCATATTCACAATGTTTCGGCCGTTGTACGCCCCGGCTTTGTTCAGAATCTGTGTGTATTTCTGACATGAGGTTCTGTCCCTATTTACACTACTTACATCGTTCGGGCTGCTTTTCCTTATCTTTATTGACATATTCACGATATTTTGGCGGTTGTGTGCTCCGGCCTTCTTCAGGTGATATACATTGCAATTTCGGACGGAAACAGTTCGAACAATGTAAATTTCCCTTTCAGCAACAATTTCAGTGTTAAAAAAAGTTATAAGGTAGGAAGCAAATCTAGACAGTAGGGATATGGCTGACAGACCTGGTTTATGTGATATTTTGCGAAAAAATACTGCAAGAGAAGATGAAGATTACACAATACATCTTAGAACCAACTGAGAAACTCATCGTAATGTTTCACAAATGCACAGTGACGTTTTCTTGGATTGGCATGTTATATCAAGGCGATGCAAGTGGTTTTGTACATATTAAAATAGTCTGTTAGATTTCGAACATACATCATATATGTACCATTCTATTCCACATTTAGGGAATACAGAAAGAATCAGTGCTCTAACAATATCCCGTCAGTTCATTTCTTAATATTAAGCGTTGTTCTCTCACGTCACTCGGGCAGGAAAATGCCAGAATCAAGCTTTGATTATGGCCAGGAACAAAAGGATAGGTATAAAAGACGTTTCAGGTTCGAACCCTTTATTAAAGACACAAGATGCGTTAAATGTAAGATTTGTCGATTTCCTGCTAAGGATTACTAGTGGGGTACAGTTTTTCGTAACTATCATTATGCTTGAAAATTGATGACAAAATCTAGAAACTTTGATATGAATTAATCAATAATTGACTGTATTTATTTCCTTTGCATACAGGAATATACGTCATAATAACACTTTAAAGGCACTGGTTGTTCACCGAAACACATCTGACAACAATTGCAATCTATTAAATGCCAGCTTTATCAGTAGAGAAAATAATTCGATGAGAAGAAAATACATTGAAAGTGCACTGATCTCATAATTCTCCACGTTCAACATGAGACCGGGCTCATACACACAACCATTGCCAAAATTAATAGTAGCAAAATAAAGTATACGAACTAATCGAGATAATTAAGAGTTCTATTCATTTCAAATCCGACTGACGGTAACTATTAGGTTGGTGCAAAAATAATGTCGTTTTCTCACATATGTTAGTATGTGAGAAAACGACATTACTTTTGCACCAACCTAATACTTTAATGCTAAAAAGAACACACTCTAGCTGTTGTATTTGATAAGCTTATCAGATATACTGCAACCAGAAATGCGTTTCGCCTCTGTAGGATATGCGCCTTCATCAAATCCTGTGTAAGGAAAGTGTACTAGAATTATCCCTTCCTCAAAAATTCCAGATCACCTTCTTTGCACACAAGATTTGTCTTCCATCTCGATATGAAGATGCCCACAACATCGAGGTGAAAAGCATTTTCGAATTGTCTCATTATCTCCACTTATTTATATGAACAAGACGTAATAACAATCATCTTTTGCTTATCAATAAAAATACACAAATAAAATAATGAAATAAAGAAATCAAAAAAACCTGCAGGGGATCGATAAAAAAAGTCACAAATCATCATACACTGTAAAAAAACAAGTCAATGAAGGAGTCAAAAAAAGGCAAATTTCTATTTAGTCTTTTGACCTCTGCTTAATTCAGTGGAATGAATAGATATATCGATTTTTAGGGTCTTCAGTAACATAGGTGGGTCATTCAGTTTTTTTTTTTACTGTTTGAAACTGACACGGCTTGACTGATGTAAATATAGAAAAAATGTTTTCAACACGCTCTCTCATGCGCGCATGCGCACACACATACACACACATATATATATTAGATAGATAGATAGATAGATAGATAGATAGATAGGTTGAAATATAATAAAATAGTTTTAAGTTATACTTTATCTGTGTGTTAAAGTGCTCAATATCAGGAATAGAGCGTATGTAATTATAAAATGGACATTTACGGCAATACCCAGCAGCGATAGTCACCTGCGACAATGTGTTTCATGCCTAAATGCAATATTTGTCTATTCATATATATATATATATATATATATATATATATATATATATATATATATATATATATTAAGATATTTTTATGTTTATACATTCTTTTTATAGAAACAAATATTTAAGTAAACGCTCTGTTTTATAATAAACAGTATTAATAACTGATGTGGGCCCAAAGTCGGGACCACGGAACACGGATTAGAGATAAGAAAGATATATTAAACAAAAAGGTTACAAAGATAGTGTAAGCGGGGCTTACTATGTGCTACTGTCCAATATTGGTAGTCGTACGCGGCTGATACTACGGTATTAGAATATACTCATACTCACTCACTCACTCTCTCTCTCTCTCTCTCGTTATATCGCATACTTTATATAGTCCTGGAAGAGTCCATGCTGTAGGTATGTTACGGTCTCACAACAATAACATTTGCCGGCCTGAATATACGAGAAATTTTCATAGAAAATATTCGTCCTCCGACATGAATCGAACCTGTATTCTATACGGGACCGTCTGACGAGCCTTAACCGATCGAGTGCCTTTAAACTTCAATCTTCCATAAAATAAAATCGACCTTGACAATCGAATGATTCTCCGTGGCTCGATCGGTTAAGTTTTAACTCACATCATTCCAACCAAATATGTTAGCTCTATCTCTGATATTGAGCGCTTTCTATATATATATATATGCACACACTTTCATATTCATATTCATATTCATATATATATATATATATATATATATATATATATATATATATATATATATATATATATATATATATATATATATATATATATATATATAAATCAAGAGGAAAGCTCACCAGATCAAATATCATGAAAGCGTGCAGACAAACTACGTAGCAGAAGTGGGAAAACAATTAAAACCCAGATGTCATATCCTACTCTGGATTGTGTCAAGAATTTCTACATGCATAGAAAAAGCACAAAAATAGTTAAAATACTGCTAATCCTGTTAATTCTTAAATGGAAACAAGGCATTAACGCACAGACCTGTGACAGTTAGACCGTAGATTTCTAGTTGAAGAAAATAAATATAGAAAAATAACTTCTGAAACACAGAATAAATCGTATATATGAAGAAGGCCAAAGAATGTATCGTTCGAAATGTCACCATGAAGAAAATAAACGGAAAAATATGTAGAATAAAGTAAATTTCTCTTAAAAGATCAGGCAACAAGACAAACAGCATATTTTTCATAAAGGTTTTTGATAACTGATTCTATGAGAATATATTTAAGAAGAACCGCTGAAAAGAGCATTATATCGGAGTTAATGTGCATTGCTATATTCAGTGTAAATAATCAATCAGAGTGGAAATGGCATAGACATTTTTTTCTTGCGAAGTGTTCTTCCAAAGATTTACTGAATATCAATGGACGTTACTCAGTGAAGCAGAGATCAAGACATTTCAACCCCAAATCCGTTTTGCTTCGTTGAATATTTGTATTAAAAGACGAGTAACAAGATGATTATCAAGAGATTCAATAGATTTCGCCATTCTTTGAAAAAATGAGAAACGGATAAAAGTTTTGAAGCACACACACACACACACCTATGGAAATATTTATTAAAACAAGTCTGGTAAAAGGTCAAATGACGTGAGGTTATTGTATTAACTTAATCGAATCGTTTAAGTGCGGAGAGTCAATATCGGAAATTAGCCTGGCTTTTATTTGAGATACACGCACCCACCCACCCCTACACACACATGCACATATGCACAGCTACACACGTCCATATAAGTGTTGACTTCTATGTTCACTTTTATATTTACACACGCACTATCTCTGATATTGAGCACTTAAATATAAATATATAAATATAAATAAGACTATATTTCTTCATATTCAGCTCCTGATAAACAGTAGAGCACTTTCGCTACATTTATAACACAGTATGGACATAGAAAAATTTAACCTCGACTACTGCCTAAAAAACATACCCATCCCCTCCCCTTCCATATATAAACTAAAATACTCCCCCGCAACAAAAAGAATTAGACGAATGCGAGAAAGACTTAATTGACCTAGTTAGAAACATAAAATTCCATAAAAAACAAGATGAATTTAAAAAAAACTAAAAGAAGATATAACTAAAATAAACAATTCAGCAAATGTATTTATCGCAGCTGACAAAAGAAGAAAAAGGTGGCCTGACGATTGCATCTAGCATGAAACAGACTGTCGCCTCTAAGTGTTGACTTCTGTGTTCACTTTTAAATTTACACACGCTCTATCTCTGATATTGAGCACTTTATCTCATAAATATAACACATCTTAAGACTATATTTCTTTATATATTATTATTATTATTAATATTATTATTATTATTATTATTATTATTAAGGCATGTGTTATTAAAGGAATGTGTTATTAAAGGTTTCCGCTTGAAAATCTTTCTTTCGTTTTTTTTTTTCTTGCTTTCTCGCAAGTTTCTTTATATTTTGATCTAAGTTGAAAAAAGCTCCAGAGTTTGGCTTTTTTTCCGAGCGCTTTAGGTTGTTGTCAACTTACATCATGGCGGTGTTTTGGTTTAAATAGGTTGCTTTTTCTTTTTAATTTTTATTTTTATAGATAATATTTTATGATATTCAGGCAGTTTTGTTGGATTAGTTCATTAGCAATTGAGAAGGGGTTGGTATTTATTATTTGGAGGATTAGTGATTAAATATGTTTAATATGTTTGTGTCATTATTAAATCCTATTTTATTTAGCTTGGGTTTTTGATATTTAATTGTGATGATATGATTGACGTGTTAATAGATGAATAAATACAACTAAAATTGAAAACCAACAAAAAATTTAACAAACTTTATCAAGTAACAATATTTCTACCCAACATCGAATCTAAATACATAAACCTTTCTAATATTCAACTTACAGAATACCAAAAGCAAATCTTAAATCTAGGGCCCAAATGTCCCCTTTCCCAAAAATACGACCTCAACGATAAAAACAAAACTGAACTCGAAATCCTCTTTCAACAAATGCAAGACCTCCAAAACAAAAAACGAAATGACATGTCCAAATCTCTGTGACCTACTAAAAGTTAAGGGAATTAAAAGTCGTTTTAACCTCAAACACAAAAAACACAAACTCACCCCAGTATTAAAAGAAGCCGCCGACGAACTCTATGATAATCCCAACATTAGAATCCGCATAGGCAAAAAAGATAGCATATACGTCATTCCCAACAAAAAAAACTATAAAATCAAAAATCACTAATATTCTCAATGACAAAACAAAATTTTAAACCACCCCCCCAAAAAAAAATCGCATCGACTCCCTTAAGAAACACCTCAATATCATTACAGACAACAAAGCAGAAATTGGTTCCCATGAACTAATAAAAGTAATAGCTGATTATCAACCCGGTTAATAAAAACCCATAAATCAGGAAATCCTCTCCAACCCACCATATCATAAATCTCGACTCCACTATAAAGAAAAGCTGTTACACGAGGAGGAGTGGAAAAATCAGGCGTGGTTGACCACATATGGAGAGAAAAAGGAGATCACTGCCCTCTGTGGGATCAAGTTGAGATCATAGACAAAGAACATCATTGGAAAATTCGTAAACTTTGGTTAGATCCAGTGACAGACCCAAAGAGTGTGAGTTCAATACCCGGTTAAGGCAGTGGAGAACTTTCAGAGGGAAAATTAGCAGGAGATAACTGATAACTGACATCCATCAAACATGGCACGTGGAACTAGAACAGTCTACCCCAGTGATCGAAATAAAGGGTTCAGTTCGAAATTCCAACCACATGAAGAAGGCCGGAGCGTACAACGGCCGAAACGTTGTGATAAATAGTCCGCATAATGTAAGTACTGTACATAATACCTCATCTCAGAAATATAGACAGACTCTGAAGGATCGGTACGGACCCGATATACCAAAAATATGGAGACAAATTGAGAAATCCTACCAGAAACTGGCACGAATATCGAACCATCTGACATTCCTACACCGATGCAGAGACCTACAACTCATCCCTTCAAGCTTGGCACCAAGACTTCCCATCAATTCAAGGAGAGCTCGTCGGGTCGCAGAGAAAGCGGGACACGCCCTTGTCCGAGAGAGAATCCAGTACAATCGTTGGATAAAACATCGACCACAAGCGCATATCTTCCAGACGCTCGAGGATTTCTTCAATAGAATTACTAATGAAGAAGACCAGAGAAGGATCCAAAATGACCTGGATAAATCCTTCAGACATGAATTTGATGCGGTCAAGGCTCGCCAAGTGCAAAAATTAAATAGATTGAAAGATCAGAAGGTGACGCACAAGGTCCATCACCCACCAGTGAAAGCAGTAGTCAACGTCAGCCAATATCAGCCGAGTGCCTCTGAGGAGTCAGTATTGAATAAGGGTCTCAACTTCGCCACAACCATCAGGCGGGTACCATACTTGGACATCATTGCCAGAGTCGAGGATTTGGCCTTGAACTTCCCTCAGGCTCAGGCGGATGAACTAAGATGGAAGGTAAGACAGGCCTTGGAGAGAGCCAAGCTGCCCAGGTATAACATAACAAAACTGGAGAGGCTGGCGATTGGATTCCTACTGAGGAACGAAAACATCATCATACTACCGGCTGACAAAGGTAATGCGACTGTAGTGATGGACAAATCAGAGTATACAAGAAAACTGGAAGACCTCATTAGCAGTGGTAGCTACAGCAAAGTGAAAAAGGATCCTACTATGAAAATGGAACGCAAACTGTCACAGATCCTAATCAAGAACAAGGATCACTTCGCACCCAAGACGTATAGGCAGTTATCGCAGCGTTACACCAAGCTACCTCACATATACGGTCTCCCTAAGATTCAAAAAGACGGTATTCCGCTCAGGCCGATTGTTAGTTGCCAAGGCTCTGTGTGCCACCCTCTGAGTTGCTTGCTTGTAGATATAATTGACCCATTGATCGGAAAGTCTTCTTCATATGTCCGAAACTCCGCCCACTTCGTGGAAATAATCAAAGATGCTCCCATCCTATCCAACCAGCTGGTGAGCTTGGACGTGGTGAGTTTGTTCACCAAGGTACCCACGGAGGAGGCACCCTCAGTAGTCAGAGACAAATTGACCTCTGACTCTTCCCTAGAAGAACGGACCAGTATTCCAATAGATAATCTGATGGAGATGTTGACTTTCTGTACACAAACAACACACTTCGGAATGGGATCACACATATATCGGCAGGATGAGGGCTCGCCATTATCACCAGCAATGGCGAATATATACATGGAATACTTTGAAGAAATGGCATTAGAATCTATATTATCTATATAATAGTGTACATAATACCTCATCTCAGAAATATAGATAGATACTGAACGGCCGAAACGTTGTAATAAATATGGCGACAAAAATGAAGACAATAGTCCGAATAATGTAAATAGTGTACATAATACCTCATCTCAGAAATATAGACAGATATTGAACGTCCGAATCGTTGTAATAAATAGAGCAACAATGATGAGGACAATAGTCCAAAATGTGAATAGTGTACATACTACCTCATCTCAGAAATATAGACAGATACTGGAAGGCCGAAGCGTTGTAATAAATATGGCGACAAAGATGAGGACAATAGTCCGAATAATGTAAATAGTGTACATAATACCGCATCTCAGAAATATAGACAGATACTGAAAGGACGAATCGTTGTAATAAATAGAGCAACAAATATGAGGACAATAGTCCGAATTATTTAAATAGTGTACATAATACTTCATCTCAGAAATATAGACAGTTACTGAACGTCCGAAACGTTGTAATAAATATGGCGACAAAGATGAGGACAATAGTCTGAATAATGTAAAGGGTGTACATAATACGTCATCTCAGAACTGTAAACAGATCCCTACTGCTGTATACCATCCAAGCAAACATTAACAGTATAATCTAACCATATATACCTAACAAATACAACATCAAATCGATTAACGATTACATACAAATCTTAAACTCCATTCCCTCCCTAATAACTGTATTACGGCATCTCGTGACGTTAAAAACCTTTTTACTAACGTCCGCGTCCACGAAACCATCAAAATAATTACTACAACCGTCTTTAACCATCATTCAAATCACCCACCTGCCATATAACCTATGATCCTAGATAAACTATTACTAATATGCACCACAGAATCTGTCTATATTTCTGAGATGAGGTATTATGTAAATAATGTCCTCATCTTTGTCGCCATATTTATTACAACGTTTCGGCCGTTGTATGCTCCGGCCTTCTTCACGTGGTTGGAATGTCGAAATGAACCCTCTATTTCGGTCACTGGGGTAGACTGCTCTAGTTCCACGTGCCATGCTTAAAGGATGTCAGTTATCAGTTACCTCCTCGTAATTTCCCTCTGAAAGTTCTTCACTGGATCTAACTAACGCCTTTATACACTGTACTATGTGTGCTTGAGGACTACAGAAGTTCCCTAGGAATAATCTATACCCAAATCGACAGCGTATCTATGGGTTCTCCTCTAGGTCCTACATTAGACGATTTCTACATGTCTCACATCGAAGACACCATATTTAATAACTAGATAACCAAACCTACTATTTGCATCAGATACGTCGATATCTTTATAACAACACAAAAACACGACATAATAAACTTAAACCTTTAAGGGTAATAACATTTTAAAAATATAATATTCATAATAATAACAAAGAGAAAAAGACAAACACTAACACCATTAAGCTTTTCTATAGGAATCAAATGCACAGCAACTACAACCTTAGTGAACTAGTGATAACTAACACCATCCACAGATACAATAAACCCGTCCAACCACATAAACAAATAAAATCAATAACATAATTACACCAAATTTACAACCTCAAAACCTAATTGTCCGAAATACTACTACTCCCGCCAATCCGTTCCTCAATAAAATTCAATGTAGTGTACAGGTTTAAATAGCCGTTTCGAGTGTGTTTTTCACATAACCCTAGCATATACATGCGACACACAACTCCCTCACGTCGTCTTAGAGACCATCTTAATGGCATCAGCGCCTTAAAAAATCACTTTATATGAAACACACTGTACTACTAATAATAGATCCAAATTCTCCGAAATAAGAAAAATCTTAATCGATACAAAAATCAACAAAACAATTGCAAAAAACGTTTACAAATTCTTGAAGCTATCACAATTAAAAATCAAAAACCCAACATAAATAAAATAGGATTTCATACTGGCAGAAACATCGGAAATACATTTAATAACTAATCTTATAAATAATAAATACCAAGCCCCGCCTCCCAATTGCAACAACACTGCTATATTTTCTATAAAATAAAAATAAAAATAAACCAAAACCAAAGCAAAACATACCGCCATGTGACCACTGACGACAAAACGACGAAAGTGCTCGACAAAAAACAAAGGACTGGGGTCTTTTTTCAACAACTTAGATACAAATATAAAGAAACCTGCTAGAAAGCAAAACAAATAACCGACAGAAAGATTATTAAAAAGAAAATTTAATATCACATACCTCAATAATGACATACTGTCATATATATATATATATATATATATATATATATATATATATATATATATATATATATATATATATATATATATATTCGCCACTACATCGAATATTGAGAAATGTTGTTGCAGAGACAAGTTTAGATTAGTTGTATCATATGGAAATATTTAGCTGACATCAAATGCATTAAAATGGAATGAATTGAGAAATAACCTTTTCAGTTGAAAGGCAATTACTTATTTTTCTACAACAACGAAAAGCACCGTTTAAATTCTACGATCCCTGAGTTTCCTTTTAACCATTACATATAGTGTCACTCTGAAGTGATTCCAATTCCACTGACCTAATATTTTCTGGATAGAGTCAAAATGTGTTTACAATATATGACAATAGTTCTTTATAATGACTGAGATACTCGAACAAGCTTGAACAAAACACAAAAATGCATGAAAGTTGGATGGCTAATAGAATTTTATTTTTGCTAAGTGCATCATTGTTACTAAACTTAGTAATATGTAAGGATGGCAAAGCTACATGATAACAAACAATTTTGATATGATGTTTTTACCTGAATAGTAGATTCAAGCCTCAATGAAGGTTCTTTTGTTCTTCTGTTTTTGAGGTTTGTAAATATTTATATGCCAAATTTTGTTTGATTCTGAACTGATAAAAAGAAAAATATTCAAATCCGCTGTTAATTTTTCAAGGATCGTTTTAGGAGGTTTTTTTTTTTTTTTTTTCTTCAATGAAATAATTCCTCACTGACTAAAAACCTCCATCAACGGCCAAAAAATACATTTTTTTCATTAAAACCACGACGAGTTCCAGTGCTTTCGGGTGCGTTTTAATTGGTTTACCCCCAAATCGTAATGCAGTTGTCTTTTGTTTTCAGCTTTAGTTTGAGAATCTTTTAAACATATACAAAAAAATATGAATACAATTCGAAAAAACATAATTTACAGTTATAAGCAGAGTCACTTTTTGTATGCTTAATTGTGCACAGAAAGGAAGAAATAGATAGATAGATAGATAGATAGATAGATAGATAGATAGATAGAAACACTATAGACGTAAAAAATAAAGACTTTATATACATTATGTAGTCCTAGAAATACACCCGTTACGGTCTAATAATCGCTTAAGGCGTAAGAGTGATTAGCATTATGCAATCCTTTTTTCAATATCCACTCTGTTTATATCTATAAATGCTCCATGCCCAATAATGTAAGAGTGTATCACTAGACGGACTTTGCATATCTTTTAATTTTTTCGTAGTTTCAAATTAATCGTTATTTTACGAGTAAGAAACTTTAAAACGAATTGAATTTGACTGAGAAAGTGCCAGTTTGAAATACAGATCTGACAAAGTTAAATCTATGCTGGAAATCGCAAACCTGATCAAAGAGAAGCACTAAACTGTGAACACATTCGTTGTAGATCCTTGATGGCTGATGCAATTCGGATAACGTCAAATTGGGAACTCGATGTCCTATGTCTTGCATAAAGAAAGAAGTAATAAAAATTTATTTTGTCAAGCTATGTAATTTTAGATGTTGTGAAAGCAAAAAAGTGTCTATGAGCACAAAATGTTGGCTCTTAAATTAGGTCCCAACATATATAACCAAACACTCAGCCTCCGTTAAAAGACATCATAAGGAAAATTAAATAACTGGCAACTGATCACACCAAGAACAATTTTACGGCCGTTCTTTTCACCAATGAATGTCGTTCTTTCCTCGCTGATCTAGACGGATACACCTTAGTGACTCTTGACAGAAAGGCTATCACAGGCAGAAACGCCAACAAAATAAAGGTCTGTCTATATCTCTGGGATGAGGTATTATAATTACTTTTATTATTGCCATTAATCGGATTGCTATCCTCATCTTCATTGCCATATTCACAACGTTTCCAGTGGGTATAGGCGTTGGTTAGATCCAGTGACTAGACCTAAAGAGTTGTGAGTTCAATACCAAGCCACAGCAATGTTGAACCAAAAAGAAAATGGAGATTTGAGTTAAATGGAAATAACTGAGACATGCGAAAGAGGCGTGACAAGTGAAACTAGAACAAAATCTACCCGGGTGTCCTTGAAGAGATAACAAGAGATAACTGACATCCATTAGACATGGCACGTAGAACTAGAACAAAATCTACCCGGGTGTCCTTGAAGAGATAACAAGAGATAACTGACATCCATTAGACATGGCTCGTAGAACTAGAACAAAATCTACCCGGGTGTCCTTGAAGAGATAACAAGAGATAACTGACATCCATTAGACATGGCTCGTAGAACTAGAAATAAATCTACCCGGGTGTCCCTGAAGTGATAACAAGAGATAACTGACATCCATTAGACATGGCACATAGAACTAGAACAAAATCTACCCGGGTGTTCCTGAAGAGATAACAAGAGATAACTGACATCCATTAGACATGGCTCGTAGAACTAGAACAAAATCTACGCGGGTGTCCTCGAAGAGATAACAAGAGATAACTGACATCCATTAGACATTGCTCGTAGAACTAGAACAAAATCTACCCGGGTGTCCTTGAAGAGATAACAAGAGATAACTGACATCCATTAGACATGGCTCGTAGAACTAGAAATAAATCTACCCGGGTGTCCCTGAAGTGATAACAAGAGATAACTGACATCCATTAGACATGGCACATAGAACTAGAACAAAATCTACCCGGGTGTTCCTGAAGAGATAACAAGAGATAACTGACATCCATTAGACATGGCTCGTAGAACTAGCACAAAATCTACCCGGGTGTCCTTGAAGAGATAACAAGAGATAACTGACATCCATTAGACATGGCTCGTAGAACTAGAAATAAATCTACCCGGGTGTCCTTGAAGAGATAACAAGAGATAACTGACATCCATTAGACATGGCTCGTAGAACTAGAACAAAATCTACCCGGGTGTCCCTGAAGAGATAACAAGAGATAACTGACATCCATTAGACATGGCTCGTAGAACTAGAAATAAATCTACCCGGGTGTCCTTGAAGAGATAACAAGAGATAACTGACATCCATTAGACATGGCTCGTAGAACTAGCACAAAATCTACCCGGGTGTCCTTGAAGAGATAACAAGAGATAACTGACATCCATTAGACATGGCTCGTAGAACTAGAAATAAATCTACCCGGGTGTCCTTGAAGAGATAACAAGAGATAACTGACATCCATTAGACATGGCTCGTAGAACTAGAACAAAATCTACCCGGGTGTCCTTGAAGAGATAACAAGGGATAACTGACATCCATTAGACATGACACGTAGAACTAGAACAAAATCTACCCGGGTGTCCTTGAAGAGATAACAAGAGATAACTGACATCCATTAGACATGGCTCGTAGAACTAGAAATAAATCTACCCGGGTGTCCCTGAAGTGATAACAAGAGATAACTGACATCCATTAGACATGGCACATAGAACTAGAACAAAATCTACCCGGGTGTTCCTGAAGAGATAACAAGAGATAACTGACATCCATTAGACATTGCTCGTAGAACTAGAACAAAATCTACCCGGGTGTCCTTGAAGAGATAACAAGAGATAACTGACATCCATTAGACATTGCTCGTAGAACTAGAACAAAATCTACCCGGGTGTCCTTGAAGAGATAACAAGAGATAACTGACATCCATTGGACATGGCACGTAGAACTAGAAATAAATCTACCCGGGTGTCCCTGAAGAGATAACAAGAGATAACTGACATCCATTAGACATGGCTCGTAGAACTAGCACAAAATCTACCCGGGTGTCCTTGAAGAGATAACAAGAGATAACTGACATCCATTAGACATGGCTCGTAGAACTAGAAATAAATCTACCCGGGTGTCCTTGAAGAGATAACAAGAGATAACTGACATCCATTAGACATGGCTCGTAGAACTAGAACAAAATCTACCCGGGTGTCCTTGAAGAGATAACAAGAGATAACTGACATCCATTAGACATTGCTCGTAGAACTAGAACAAAATCTACCCGGGTGTCCCTGAAGAGATAACAAGAGATAACTGACATCCATTAGACATGGCTCGTAGAACTAGAACAAAATCTACCCGGGTGTCCTTGAAGAGATAACAAGAGATAACTGACATCCATTAGACATTGCTCGTAGAACTAGAACAAAATCTACCCGGGTGTCCCTGAAGAGATAACAAGAGATAACTGACATCCATTAGACATGGCTCGTAGAACTAGAACAAAATCTACCCGGGTGTCCTTGAAGAGATAACAAGAGATAACTGACATCCATTAGACATGGCTCGTAGAACTAGAAATAAATCTACCCGGGTGTCCTTGAAGAGATAACAAGAGATAACTGACATCCATTAGACATGGCTCGTAGAACTAGAACAAAATCTACCCGGGTGTCCCTGAAGAGATAACAAGAGATAACTGACATCCATTAGACATGGCTCGTAGAACTAGAACAAAATCTACCCGGGTGTCCTTGAAGAGATAACAAGAGATAACTGACATCCATTAGACATGGCTCGTAGAACTAGAACAAAATCTACCCGGGTGTCCTTGAAGAGATAACAAGAGATAACTGACATCCATTAGACATGGCTCGTAGAACTAGAACAAAATCTACCCGGGTGTCCTTGAAGAGATAACAAGAGATAACTGACATCCATTAGACATTGCTCGTAGAACTAGAACAGTCTAACCCAGTGAGTGAAATAAAGGGTTCGGTTCGACATTCCAATCACCCGAAAAAGGCTGCACCGTAAAACGGCCGAAACGTTGTGAATATGGCAATGAAGATGAGGATGTTCGAATAATGTAAATAATGACTGTAAATAAAGGTCGCGTGATGTTTTGACCGCGGATTATAAATAGTGGAACGATGGGCCCATGGCGATGCCAGATGATGTTTAGATATCAACTCAGACTAGTTTTTTGAAAGCATCTGTAGATCCATGTTTCAAGAAGAATCCAAATCCTGTTAGAAATAAAATTATTTTTATGCTTAACAATGCTCCTTTGCAATCAGGAACTGAATAATGATCTATTTTATTATAGACATCAATATTCTCACAATAAAATTTATATTCATGAAACTTTATTGCTAAATTATACATGATATACTTATATGCGGAATATATTTTGTGAATTTCTAATTAGCTGTCCTTATTAGAAATAGCGATAATAATAATAATAATAATAATAATAATAATAATAATTGGTTGAGGGTGTCAGGTTTTATTATGAAAATCAATTGCAATATAAACCCTAAAGATACGGAAACATTACAGAATTGCTCGGTTCTTTGAGGACATTTGTATGAATTTAATAAAAAAACGCATAAATCACGAAAGAAAATCTTTCTTTGAGATAAAAATGGTTATGACTGACCTTGAAACTCTTCTTACTGCATCTACTTAATGAAAGCTCCAATACGAAATCTGAAATGTTGGCATAGCCATAAAAAGATTATCTTTATTGATTTTAGATATTGTGGCGGATTGAGAGAGTTTATAGTTCTATGGGGGCTTTGATTGGCTTCCCTCTCGACTATGCCACATAAGTAGTAACCCAATGGATTCAGGTCTGGAGAGCTTGGAGGCCATATATTTGTATTGACGTGATAGTGGACATTTTAACACACATCCATTCTTGGGACGCCTTTTCACTTCTGAGACGGCACACAATCCTTTGCTCATGCTTTCAAGATTTCACAATCCTCCCCAATACTTTCTTTGTATTCAGCAAAATTGAATAAAAAGGTTAGAAGGAATGACGTTTCTCTCGTTGCTCACAACTCTTAGAACCATCACAACTGTCGAAAACTTTGAGTGCCTGAACTTTGAAACGACCTTAAGGTCTCGGCGTAACCCCATATCATTCATTCGGTTTGAACTTTTGGTCCTGATCAAAGTTACTGTCATCAGAGAAAAACCAAAGCATTTCAGCCTCTTGATGTTTCAACCTGCTCCACAGCGCCGATCAGAAGGTTATCTCTTGGCTTTTCTGGTATAATCTGCGCATTACAGATGATTTGAAAGTCCTCATCCACAGGTCTTCCGATAAGTGCCTTGAAACCATGAGCTCTTTAGCTATGGCGTTAATTAACTTTCTGTAGTTATTATCGATAATTTACTGAAAGTTTCGTATATGTCTGGGTATTTTGATTGTATTATGCCCTTCAGCAAGCGCTTGGCTGAAATGAAGTGATAATCAGAAAAGGTTAGTAAATGTTAAAGCTATTTAAAAGCGTGTCCTCAAAGAACTTAGTAACCCTGTATTTTATTATTTTTCATGTTAAAACGTTTTTCTTGATATTCTATACTCTTTATCAATCTTTCAACCATTAATTTTGCTAAATTTTCTATTTCGACTTAAACATTTCTTACAGAAAACTTGTTTGCTTCCCAGATATGTTCTTTGCTTAATTATTTTTTCCATTCTTATATACATAAGGATGGACCGCGAATTTTCTCTCCCTTTATCTGCTGATGAATTTAAGGATGAAATCCTTTTGGCAAGATAGGAAATTGACAGTTTTGAAAAATATGAAGGTATATTGTCAATCAATAAATATAGATTTTAGCGTAGATCTTCTTGCTTTTAATTGATACAACAAAAACCCCTTATTTAATCTACGGCGGTAGATTGCTACCATTCCGATGTCCATGCCTAAGGGAGATAACTCGTCCTGTTTCTTTTTAATACTGCACCACTGCCCTAGGACTGAATTTATAATTGCTATTTTACCCTATTCATCAATGAACGCTTTGATCCTCCAAAGTATTGTCTTGTGGTACAATCCCGAGTCTAAAGTTTGGTGCTTGAACGTAACCTGCCTTTTGTGACACTGTTGTTTGTGTCACACTGCCGGTGTTACTGGTGTCACATAGTTGAGGTTAATGCTGCTGCTGCTGCTGTTGAAACCTCGTTGTCATTTCTCTTTATTTATTAATGCCTCACATATTTATTTATATGCCAGGTCTACTGAGGAGACTATCATAACCCAGCATATGCTCCAATTCCTTCTAACGTCTAATTCTCCAGTTGTTAATTCATTCTATTAGGTTGGTGCAAAAATAATATCGTTTTTGACGTATTTTTTAACGTCAAAAAATGATATTATTTGTGCACCAACCTAATATCATATTTACTTTATTCTATAGGGGTTAGTGATTACGCTTTTCTTCCATAATTAATCAGCGATGCCTCAATTAAATGTTTCGACTTGTCGATGTTCCACCAGCCTTAGGTGGCAGCTGGTTTCACAGTTTGATATTCTTTGCTAATGCTGCCTGGAATAGAAAAGACACAGTTGTTGGTCATGTTATACTCTGAGTTCCGCTTGACGGTAGAATTCTTCTGAGAAGAATATTTATCCAAATTTACTCTACCATCCACACAAACATGTACACACACACACACACACACGTATGAACCAGTTAAATGTTTATTTTTTATTTTCTTGTTAACGTTTCACTCTGTACGAACATTTACAAATGTTACCAAGAAAATACCTCTACTTAGAAACGCTGTAGTTAATTTGAAAATGTTTAAACAATTAATAAAATTTAAAAATAAACATCCGTGAAAAACTAACAATAAGATTTATAGGAGATCTGTTAAAGTAAAATGTAAAGATTAATATTTGAGATCGGAAAAAACTAAATGGTTTACTAGGGTAATTGAAAACAAAAATTATTTTGCTTTTGAAAACACGCACATACATCAACACACTTATATATGCATACACGCACACACACACATGCTTATACACATACACATGTACACACATATACACATTCACAGACTCGCTTGTGAACGAAATACATACATAAATTGAGAAAGTGACAGACAGATAAATGCAAACAAACAGTTGTCTGTCTGGATATAAACAAAGAAGAGAACAATTGTCTCTTAAATTTTCGAATTTTTGTCCTTTTCAGTCCTGAAAACTTCATTTTATTTTTTATTCTAATTTTCCGCCAACTCTTTATCATCACCAATGCCAATATTTACTTACCAAAAATAACATGAGAATTTTGTTAGTCGTTTCAAAATACTTGTTCGACTGTCCATTAGCTTATATTTTCCACTACACATACATGCATCCGGCTATGTATGCACTTATACAAAGGGAGTTGTTTATAGATTTTAGAAGCAAGCAAATGTTCAGACTGCAGCGAGTTTTAAAACATTATACAACACCTAAGAATTCTATTTCAATTTTACGTTCTAGTTTTCCTGTAACAGTGACTATTTTTATAAAAACAAAACACTCGAAACATTAGTCCTTATACTAGTCTTGATTTCGATGAAAATTTATTTTTATGCAAACTCAAATTCGAAATCTTTTCGAACTGTTGGAATTAATTTGCTACGTTCTCCAGTAATGTTTCTTCTAACAAACAATTCTTCACTGACTGAGTGCTACGGCTTAGGACAGTTTAGATACCCGGTCTTGGTTGTTTTCTGTTTGAATCAAAATACATCAAATTCTTGGTACATTGGATTCTATAAAAAAACAAAAGTCCTATTAACTTTTTCAAATATATTGTGTCAACATTTGGTGCTATGTTTTGATATTTTTTTTTCTTTTATGGTTTGCGAAAAGTTTTCAGGTTTCATGCCTTACAAATAATATGTACACAAATGCTAGAATCAATAATAATTTGAATATGGATTTCTGAAGTGTTTTTTTTTTTTTTTTCGCTAAGCGATTAATCCGCTAACAAAGCTTTCCAGACGAACATACATTTACTGATCTAAGAAGTTTTGTCTATTTGAGAATGCGTTTCATGCGTAAAAAGACTAAAACAAGAGAAGTATATTGCCCAATTATACAAACTGAAAAGCATCTATACGCCAGAGAACAGCGGGTCTTCGAAGCAATCTGTTTGCACAATTGAGACGCACACGATCCTCAGAAAAAATAATGGTTTCTCGCCAATTAAAAACGGTTGTATTGAGTTTAAGAACGCATACGCGCCTCGGTCTAATGTCTGATCAGTTCATTTATTGTTGTATTGAGACGTGAATATAAAAGACTCATGGAAGATTTTGAAAAAAAAAAGAAAAGAAATGACAGTTTTGGCGACGGTAGTCTGAAAGTACGAAGATGAAGTTGTCCGTTAAAATCCCCTTGTCTTGCAGGTATTCTTTTACTGTTTTTCTCTTTTAATTCATGTCTCACTATTTTTCTCTTTTCTCACTCCCATTCTCTCTCGCTCTCTCTCTCTCTCGCTCTCTCTCTCTCTCTCTCTCTCTCTCTCTCTCTCTCTCTCTCTCTCTTAACACTCAATTTAAGTTTTCGCGTCACTTCCCTGGCAATGTTTCTGCCGTCCTCTCTCACTCGCTTTTTCTTTACATATATACGTATATATATATATATATATACACATATATATATATATATATATATATATATATATATATATATATATATATATATATATATATATATATATATATATATATATATATATATATATATATATAATATATATATATATATGTGTGTGTGTGTGTTAAATTTCTTAGAATAATTCTGATGATAAGATAATTTGGATAAAAAGAAGAGAATTGGAAAATATATTTCTTAGTCATCGCCGACGCATTTGGTCAATCCGGCTTTATCAAGGGAAGTTTAAAAGCGAAATGTCTTTTACTTAACATTAAATTCAAATCTAAACGGAACGCTCATATGTAAGCCTCCTTCTGAATGTTGTTAATTTTTTTTTTTAATAAGAATTTGTTTTAGTTCTCCATTTGGACATATTGTTAAATTTCTCAGAATATTTCTGAAGATAAGATAATTTGGATAAAAAAAGACAATTGGAATTTTTATATATATGTATATATATTTATATATATATGTGTGTGTGTGTGTGTGGTTGGTTGTGTGTGTGAAGAAATAGAGTTTTAAGTTGTGCTATATTTATGGCATAAAGTGGTCAACATTAGAGACAGAACGTATGTAAATATAAAACTAAAAGTGAACATTGAAGTCAGCACTCAGAGACGACAGGCAGTTTCATGCTCGGCGCAATCACTTATATATATATATATATATATATATATATATATATATATATATATATATATACAGGTAAGATGAAAACGAATAGAGTACAATTCCAACGTTCGTAACATTTAATTTAAAAGAGGGCTCAATACAGTGTTGAGCAATATTATTTATTTTAGCATATAACACCGAAAACATGTCAAAATCGCTACACAACTGCAATCGTGTTTTGCTTGGTATCAATGCATCTCATCAGCCGATTGTAAATTACTGGCGAGTGAGTGACTTATTTAGATTTAAAAACAAAATAAAACCTCTTTTTTACGAAAA
Organism: Acanthosepion lycidas; assembly: GCA_963932145.1. Lineage (NCBI taxonomy): Eukaryota > Metazoa > Mollusca > Cephalopoda > Sepiida > Sepiidae > Acanthosepion > Acanthosepion lycidas. The sequence continues at coordinate 3,268,355 of OZ010585.1, read as the reverse complement.
AAAGCCCCTTCTTTCGCCACTCTCTACAAGGGAGATAAAAGCAATATACAAATAAGAAAACTTCTGTATAGAATGTATTTTCCCTGTTCGGCCGCACCGAATTTTTCTCGCTCTTTCAATTGTTTGTTTTTTGTTTTTTTTGTTTTTGTTGTTTATTCTTTTTTTATTCTTTCTCGCTTTTAATTTAGTGTTTCCCTGCGTAGAGATCTCAAAGTAAATTAACCAGGGCTGTGCATCCGTACGAAGCAGCGCTGAAAGGTTGTTCGTCCAACTCTACTAAATCCGTATCATATATATATATATATATATATGTGTGTGTGTGTGTGTGTGTGTGTGTGTAGGGGCTTAGTGCGTAAATGGGGGTGCATGTGTGGAGTGTACACTCACTGACTGCATAAATAAGTACATGTAAACAAATGTTCTTTCATGAAATATTCTCATCCTTCAATAACATAGCAGCAATTTTCGGAATACAATCATTTAGAGATGCTCATGATGATCTACTGAATTTCATTTCATGCATTATTATGGGAAAAAAAGTTGATTTCAATGATTTTGAACGCAGCTTCGTCATTGGTATCAGACGGCATTTACTATTTCAAAAACTGCTGATCTTCTACGATTTTCAGGATCAACTGTATCTCGGGTTTAGAGGCAATATTCAGAAAAAGAATAAAATTTCAGTCAGTTGTAAATCCACATTGATGAAAGAGGTCAGATGAAAATGACCAAAGTGGTTCAAGCTAATAGACAAAGCAAGAGTAGTTCTCTACAATGTGTCGTACGCTAAAGCAGGAATTCCAGGCGCCACATCTATCAAAGAGCACAACAAACTGTGGGTCGTCTGATGAGCCAAGATATTCTGTTATGGCATTCTGATGGTAAATACCTGATTTGGTGCGGACTGTATGCAAACATGAAACATTGCCTTGTGCCCAATATTCAGGTTGCTGATGGCGATATAATAGGAACGTAAATATTTTCTTAGCATATATTTGGACACTTGCTATGAATAAACGATTTATGATTCGGATGGTACCTATCATCGGGTAGCTAGTTCTCGCAGGACAACGCGGCGTGTCAAAAGCAGTCGCAGATTGGTTGATAAAAGACAACAATGAGTTTTCTCTGTTGAATTGGACCTCCACATACACCGTATGACAGAGTTCCATGAAAACCCATTTGGAATGGCAGTGGAATGGAAGAATCGAATCCTAAATTCGCAACTAAGCAATCTTGAAGAATTGGAGGGATGTCGTAATAATGGCCTGGCTGGACACAAATTTCGAAGGTTTTTCCAAAACAACTCATCCATATAATTAGGAAATGTGTCCGTTCTAAAGACCAGTGAGGGTCCCACTCGTTACTAGAAGAGTAAAGCCAAAAACGTGATTTGCTTAGTATATATATATATATATATATATATACTACTTAGAAATATATATATATACTTCTTAGAAGTATATATATATATATACTTCTAAGAAGCATATATATATGCATATATATATACTTCTTAGAAGTATATATATATATACTTCTAAGATATATATATATATATATATATATATATATACTTCTAAATAGCATATATATATACATATATATATACTTCTTTGAAGTATATATATATATATATATATACTTCTAAGAAGTATATATATATGTATATATATATACTTCTTAGAAGTATACATATATATATATATATATATATATATATATATATATATATATATATATATATTACGAAATGGACAAAGTCCGACAATTTATTTATTAAAGACATTTTTATGTTTAACGTTCTTTTTATAGATACAAGTATTTAAGTAAATGCTCTGTTTATAATAAACAGTATTAAATAACATTTACCGGCCTGAATGTCCGAGAAATTTTCATAGAAAATATCCTCGGACATTCAGACCGGTAAATGTTATTTAATACTGTTTATTATAAACAGAGCATTTACTTAAATACTTGTATCTATAAAAAGAACGTTAAACATATATATATATATATATATATATATATATATATGATTGATGCGCGTTTCATTAAATAATAATAGTCGTCTGATAAGCTTAATAAACGAAGAAACAAATCACAATATTGATACATATTTTTTAATCCTATCTAAGGTTTTAGATTTAAGTTATAAGGAACTTGGTAAACCGAATTGGTAAATCCAAAGAGGATGAAATCCTGAGAGCTCAATGTTAGGACAGAGCTAATATGTAATGAAAAACAAACCACTTTAATGTATATATGTGTGTGTGTATGTATATATGTATATATATATATATGTATATGTGTGTGTGTGTGTATGTATATATGTGCGTACGTACATGAATTGATTTTAAATGAAATATTGGGTCTTTCTAATGACATTTTAAATTTATTTTCTTAATTTGTAATGTCCTTCTTTTGTAATATTCTATAGTTTAAATTTTGTTTTCTTCTGAAGGGAGTTTCATTTCTAAATTTATAATTTAAATTTAAATATACCATTCTTTCACTATTAATAATAGTAATAATATTTAGCTAAATTCCTTAAAATGAAACACTTCCGAAATCACATTGATAAAATTAAATTTTAACTGTGAAATCTATATATATTTCAAATATTAAAATATAGATAAAGATTGCAAAATGTATATATAGTTTATGTGCGAGGTTAAATGAATTTTTGTGTAAATTACCTCAAATGTTTCTATGGTTTTTTTTTTTTGGTTTTTTTTTTACTTGTTAATGATCGTATGCATATATATGTGTGTGTGTGTGTGTGTGTGTGTGTGTATGTATGTATATATATATATATATATATATATATATATATATATATATATATATGTGTGTGTGTGTGTGTATGTATATATGTGCGTACGTACATGAATTGATTTTAAATGAAATATTGGGTCTTTCTAATGACATTTTAAATTTATTTTCTTAATTTGTAATGTCCTTCTTTTGTAATATTCTATAGTTTAAATTTTGTTTTCTTCTGAAGGGAGTTTCATTTCTAAATTGATAATTTAAATTTAAATATACCATTCTTTGACTATTAATAATAGTAATAATATTAGCTAAATTCCTTTAAAATGAAACACTTCCGAAATCACACTGATTAAATTAAATTTTAACTGTGAAATCTATATATATTTTGAAATATAGATAAAGATTGTAAAATGTATATATAGTTTATGTACGAGGATAAATGAATTTTTGTGTAAATTATCTCAAATGTTTTTTTTTTTTTTTTTTTTTTTTTTTACTTGTTAATGATCGTATGTATGTAGGGATTCACATGAATACATTTGTGAGGCATATATGAATAAATGAAAATTAATATTACCCTCAAATTCTATTAAATAATGAAACCTAATCTTTAATTTAGTTTACCAATATAATAAATAAATTACATTCATAAATTAATTTTAAATATTAAAATAGATGTTATATTTTTTTTTTTTTATATTGTGGAAATAAAATTAGTCGGGTGAATAAACTATTAAGATTTTAAATATTTCTTTATGTCCTAGATAAATATGTTTATTACAATAATAGTTATATTTAGTCCTGAAACTATTTACTTAAAAAATTAAACATTTAAGTTAATAACAAAATTTTTTTCAGACATCGAATATTCTATCAAACATTGTAAACTATCTTTTACATAATTTTGTTAAAACAAAATTATAGCAACTCCATCTCTCTTTCCCCCTCCCCCCTATCTCTCTCTTTACCGTAAGACTCACTTGTATACATTTTCTACAATTCATTTCCGTTTTATTAACCATCTAAAGAGGTCAAGTTTCTGTCACTCCTCCTACTCCAATATAAAACATACTTAAGAGAGATATAAAATTAACCCCTCCCTATACTTTATATTGTCTGTTTAACTACCACTCTCAACCCCCTCTATTAAATTACAAAAATTACACTACCCACCAATTTCTAATCCCATTTTTTTCTCAATTCGTTATTGGAAGATTTACCTGATGATCCTGAATCCTTAAAAAAGGATTTAGGTGAAATAAATTATCGTAATGGTACATTAAAGTGGTTTGTTTTTCATTACATTATATATATATATATATATATATATATATATATATATATATATATATATATATATATATATATGTGTGTGTATGTTTGTGTACGTGTGTGTTTAGGAAGCATTTCTTTATTCAAGCATTTGAATAAAGAAATCAAGCATTTCTTTATTCAAGCATTAAATAATCGAAAAATTCTAAAAAATCTCATATGTACTAATATATCCCACAATGATACCATTAAAGAAATAAACTAATTATATACTATACTAAATTTAATACAACCAACCAAATTAATCATCCGCGTAACTCTTGTCAGTCAACTAATGTTTTTCAAAAGACCAACATTGCATATCAATTTAAATATCCTTTGAAAGATTGTATTTCTGAGAGAAATGTAAATATATATGCATATTTCGGCAGCATACTTTCATTGAAGCATATTTGATTAAATAATTTAGACATATTATGTCTATTTATTTTAGTTTTAATCCTTTCAAGTCCCTGAATTAATACTCTTGTTGGCCGTAGAAAATTAATTAAAAATAATAATTCCAAAATTTTCTTTCAAATTATTTTTATTTTCCCAAGTAGTTTCAATCTCATCTAAGACCATCTTCAGAGGTTGCATATCGATGGATGTGTTATGCGTTATCACCGAAAATGCAAAATATTTTTTGCGGCTATGCAAGGGAGGTAACTCACGTGATTTTTTAAAAATATTTTTTAATTGTAGTATTTGATTTTAGTATATTTTATATAACACTTTGCTGCTATAAACATTTAAGAACTTTGTTGCTATACTTGCAGTTGACTTTATTTTTGGTCGCAATTCTCTTATATAAAGGATTTCAAGAATTTTAGGTTTTTGATTATTATTATTTTAATGAAGTACTGATGTATTTTCGACTCATAGCTGTCTTTCAAGGAACTCAAAAAGGGCGACAAAAGTTATGGAAGAAATGTTTTGGATTGCTGCGACCAATCTTTACCAAAGTGATGAAAAAGCCAAAGTGTGGAGAATGAAAATAAATGCTTAAGATCCGTAGCATACAAAAGCTCATCTGTGAAGCATAGATGGAGGCAGCATTGCCGTAGCTTGATTTTGCATGGTTGCTTCCGGAACAGGCTCATTCATATTGAGTGATGTTGCAACTCATGATGGTAGCAGCAGAATAAATTCCGAAGTCTAAAGAAACATTATGTCTACAAAGTTACAAAGAAATGCATCCAAACTAATCAGAAGCAAGTTTATCACACAGGATAATGACACATATCAAACTGCCGACATAATAATGGAGTTCATCGAGGGGAAAGTCAAGTTAATCACTGGACCATAACTCAAAAGAGCATCTGAAGAGGAGACTAAAGAAAGAACACCCCCGCACTAAAATAAAGGAGAACTGAAAGAGGCTGCGTTAAAAGTCAGGAAAAGCATCACAGAATGTAGAATGCAACAGTGAATGGGTCGAAGGCTTGATGCAATTATTGCAAGCAAGGTTGATGCAACCAAATATTAAATGTCATTTCCTTTAAGACTATATGTTCCTTTACTTTTGTTTACCTAAAAATGGTGGGATCTGATATAAAAGGTGGTGTGTTCTATTAGGTTGATGCAAAAATAATGACGGTTTATGACGTATTTTTAACGTCAAAAACTGTCATTATTTTTGCACCAACCTAATAAGTTGTTTAACACATCTAAATATAAAGACCAGAAAATAAAAGCTGAAATTATGAAATCTTTTTTTGATATCTTATGTCTAATACCTTTTCTCTTGTCTTTTGATTTTAAACACAAATATCTTCAATGAACAGCAAAGACAAAACACTTGGCCTTGCCGAACCAATACTTTTGGAGGGGACTAAATATATATTTATTTATTTTATGAAATGGATTAAATCCGACATATTTTAATCTATTTGGCTCAACCCTATGATTCCTGCGTTCTTGAACAATTTTAACCCTTCTGTTTGAGCTCCACAGTCAAAATTCGCAAATAACTGGTATGTAACGTTTCACGGTAGATATAAAAGTAGTTACAAGTGTTTGCTCACCGTTCAACCGATGGCTGGGCATTGTGTATTTCTTCTCTACCACCGGTAAAGCGGTGGTCAGGGTTCAAAGGTTTAAACGTTATTTCAGATGGATACTTATATTCGAGAAAATGCTCTGTTAATTTATGAAACAGTATTTTTAATTAATTACATTTACCAGCCTGAATATTAATGAAATCTTGTCAAAACCATGCGTTCTCCGGCAAGATTTGAACCCACATTCCCCAATGGGGTAAACCATCATTAGATCTGACGTGCTAAACCGATTGAGCCACGTAGGATATCCGGGTAATTATAGGCCGAAATAGAATTCACATTCTCTGCCAATTTTCGAAACATTCATATCTGCTTGTTTTGTTCCCTAACGTAAACAAAAACATTTTTATTTTATGAAATGAATTAAATCCGTCATATTTTAATTTGTTTTTCTCATTTGGGGCTGTAAATGTAATTAAATAAAAATACTGTTTAATAAATAAGCTTAATGTTCGCGGTTATGTTCGGTCATATCAGATATTATCACCATTTTATTCTATAATTTCGACGCTCTCTCTTTCTCTTTCTCTCTATCTCACTCTTTCTCTCTTTTGAGCTCTTTCATCATCCGTCACCTCTTTCTTTCTCTCTCTCTCTCTCTCTCACTCTTTCTCTCTTTTAAGCTCTTTCATCATTCATCACCTCTCTCTCTCTTTCTCTCTCTGTCTCTTTCTCTCTCTAACCCTTTCTCTCTTCTGAGCTCTTTCATCATCCATCACCTCTCTCTCTTTCTCTCTCTCACTCTTTCTCTCTTTTAAGCTCTTTCATCATTCATCACCTGTCTCGCTTTTTTTCTCTCTCTCTCTCTTTCTCTCTATCTCACTCTTTCTCTCTTTTGAGCTCTTTCATCATCCATCACCTCTCTCTCTTTCTCTCTTTCTCTTTCTCTATCTCTCACTCTTTCTCTCTTTTAAGCTCTTTCATCATCCATCACCTCTCTCTTTCTCTCTCTCTCTGAGTTTTTTCACACTCTCTGTTTCTATTTGTTTATGAATATATATTACAGGGGGGTGCTGAAAATTGTACGTCCAAAAACCATTTCTAATAATATGACTAAATGACACCAAAAATTAAGGTTTCTTGTTCGTACCTAGAATTTTTCAGCTCTTTTCCATGTGCTTCTGCAAGTTTATATGTGGCTGTATGTGTGGATAGCGGGTTGTGTGTGGGATGCAGTCCACGCTCGTAGGAGAATAATTTAAAACCATCTGTCATGAATAGCTATAATGGAGACATGTTTCATAACATTTTTCCGACCATTGATAAGTGAACTCAGTCGATTTGCAGAGAATTCTTTCTGTTCTGGCTCAGTGCCAAGATAAACTGAAGAGATCTGCATACATGCGCTAACCGTAGAGCAAAACAGACTTAGCGGACATTCTTTCCCGACCATTTTTTGTACTCCTTCTCTTTTCTTATGTTCTCCCTCCCTCTTGCTAAATTTCACCGTCACTTACTCCACATCTTCCTCACCTTCTTCTCCTTCTTTCACTCTCTCTCTCTCTCTCTCTCTTTAACTCATTCACTCTCTCTCTCTCTATCTCTCTTTCATCTACAAGAATGAAGGCTCTTCTGCGTGAAATTAATTGATTGTCACTGGACATATCTGAAATCCATTTGCAAAGTTTTAATGATGGCGTCAAAGCAATGTCGGAGTGAATACTATTTTAAAGTTAAATAATTTTATTTTTTGCTATCATAATCATCGTCATCATCATCATCATCATCATCATCATCATCATCATCATCATCATCATCTATTTTATTTAAAAAATATAAAAAATTTTCTATATATTTGTCCTAAATGCTGTTTTATGCAATTATACTCTTTCTATTGCTGGATACGTTTTCTTGTTTTTCGCTGAATTTACTCACAAATTCTAGTTTAATGAGGTAACAGAAAATGTTCTTATAGACGCCAGTGCTTCTCTAACTACCGGTTTGCATCCTCCCATATTTTCAATTGTTCTACAATCATTTTTCACCGTTACTGAAATGCATCTCGTTCAAGAAACACTTCTATGTAGACCTCATCTTTTGTCATACATGAATTTATATCGCTACAGATGCGCACATACCAATAAAAATAATTCTTTAATCATTATTGGTAATGTATTCAGCAGCCAATAACATGGCAGGTAGATATCAAGATAAAGAGGAAGTTTAGATATCCATCCACCGTACGAGGAAGTACAAATCTTGCTACAAAGTTCGATGAAGATGACCGATGATACGGCCAAACAGGATAAAGTTATTGAATTAATCAGTTTACTTTGAGAATTTTGATTTTGAATTTGAACTCGTTTAGGTGTTTTCGTCCTTAAATGGAGTCATCGACAGAAACAAACACTTACACATACACACACATTAACTACGTCTGAATTAGTGATAAAGTAATTATTTGCATTTTTCAGGAAGCGAGTAGTCTCTAAATCCTAGTATGCTATCTTTAAGGCAACGGTTCTAGCGAGCCTTTTTATTTGCTGAGTTTATTTGGTGTTTTTCATCATTTAACTGAAAACAGATACTAATCAGAAAAAGTTAGTAAAAATCTAGAGCCATTAAAAGACTTGTCCGCAAAGAACTGAGCAGCTACCTATATATATATATATATATATATATATATATATATATATATATATATGGTACCCACCAACTATTTTCGCAATTTCAAGCGTTGTTTAAATCTTATTCAGTTACTGTAAATATTAAAGAGCGTGACGACCCATTTTAAAGCACCGTGATTATTAATTAGAGAATTTGGATCTCTGGAAATTAAATAGAAATAGCTTGTGTTTGTTTCTGCGTAAAACGAACCATCTTTCGTCCATATTGTCTAAGTAGATGTTCTCCTACTATACTTTTGTTTGTGCACATGTCCGTGTGTGACTGCGCATCTCTGTGTGTGTGTATGCATGTGTTGTTTTTTTGGTTTTGGTTTTGTGTGTGTGTGTGTGTGTCAATACGAATAAAATAATTTTTCTGATTTAGGTACTGAAAAATTGGATATTTGAATATTCACAGACATCTACAGATATATATGGTGATTGTTTAAGCGCAGAATAGATGTGGCATTAGGCCTAATGTATGGTAACCATTGCATCATGTCAATGATATAGATAGATTAAAACAGAGATAGATAGATAGATAGATAGATAGATAGATAGATAGATAGATAGATAGATAGATTAAAATAGACAAAACAGCTAATGAAGCAAAGTGAAATGTTTGAAACCAATTCTACTCGTTGTTTTCGTAACTAAAAACCGTACGGCCATTAAAAAAAAATATTCAGTCGTTGTGTTAAAATCAGGTCGGCTTTTATTAATCTCTGTTGCGATTTCCTTTGCTTTGTGAATAACATACGTTGGGTTGATCATGTTTTTGTTTTGTTTTTTTGTTTTTTTAATCTTCTATTGATATCGAATCATTTCTTTTTAATGAAAAGATTTGTCTACTCAACTTCTTGAGCCAACATTTCTCATGACGTGCCTAAGTCATTCACAAGATTTGCTTTTTTGGTTGATTTACGACTGAAGTCCTTATCGTCAAAGACAGAATGGCAAAAGCATCGCGTGGACTATCATTATTCATTTGTATCGTTTTTAGAAGAATATTTCCGCCTCATATACAAAATACAAAGGATTTTATATTATCTGTCCAGTATAGAATGCCTATGAAAGTCATAATTCTTTTAAAATATCGCTTTCTGTGCTTCTTTATGCATGTAGCATGCGTGCCATATTGTGACTTATATAACTGGTAACCGAGACGAAATTAGTTACCCCCTTATAATATTATATGGCTTCAACCGTGCATAAAAATAAAAGTACACCTTATACAAAAGTTTCTTATACATGTATAAATACATGAAACGTGGACCTTCCATACCAATTCTAAAGATTCATCGTTATATACTACACGAAAGCTGAGAGTCAAATACAAACAGCACATTTCTGTCTGGCCGGATTTATTGTGGGATATACCTTTGAATATATTGACGCGCTTTATACATAGGTATGCCCGATACTTTTTATAAATATATCAAATATCTTTACGTATTTTATACATGTGTACATATATAAGGCTTTGTAGTAATAGAAAGCTGATGGTGAGCAACGTAGTCTCTAGATATTCGAGGTGAAGCTCTTATTTAGGAAATTAGCATTGAATACAGTGATGCGCGTTATACAAAGATTCTTAGATGAATATTCCAAACATCCTTTCACATTAGATATCAATTCTAATCAGCTGATACGCTATAACGACGCAGAACAAGAATATAGAATATTTATATCGCCGAATATGTACGCGCATTATACAAAGATATACTTTGTATTTGTGAAAAGAAATCCCGTTTTATTTTTAAGAAAAAAATATCACGCTTTCTTAGAATCATTCCTCTCTGTGGAATAATACACCGACGCTGCGAGGTGAGGATAGAAATCGCTTGTGTCACTGACGGTGTAGTTTCCGCTGGAATAATATCTTTTGGGCGAGAGCTACGCTTTATAAAAGAAAGGTTTAGTTTCTACATATATAAATATATAACTATTCCTTCGGCATTTGATATCAATTCTTATCAACTGGGGCCCTATACTATGACAACGACTATGGGCGCCCATGGGAAATCCTTGCATTTCAAACGGTATTCTTTTAATAAGAGAAGTAGTTTGTATATAAAGTTGCTTCTCATAAAAAAAGTTGCACCTTGTACAACTAGAAGTAAATCAAATTTTTATTTTCATTTCTACGGGTCCGATGCCATGTCTTATTACACCATTGAATGGGTGACCAAAAAAGATTTTTTTTTATTTAGTTTCAGATGGGATACTTTAGGGGAGTGGTATTAATTATTTGCCTGCGCCTTGAATAATAATGGGCAGCAACAGAATCTCCTGTGGGGATAGTTTCATTTAAGTAGCGCCTCATAGATGTATAAAGATATAAACTTCTCTTATGTGCTGGATATCGATTGTAGTCATTTGCCACTTCACGATTGTTAATTCCCCTCTCCAAGTTCTCCACTGAGCCGTGTCTCCTCAAAAACACATGGCACAGTGTATAAAGCCGTTAGTTAAATCCAGTGAAATAGTTCAATACCTGTTTAAGGCAGTGGAGAACTTGGAGAGGGGAATTAACAGGAGATAACTGATAACTGACATCCATTAGACATGGCACGTGGAACTAGAACAGTCTACACCAGTGTCTGAATAATGTAAATAGTGCCAATGTTAATTATCGCAGTTTTTATCGAAACCTATTGACAGTATGTTTTATCGAAACCTATTGACAGTATGTTTGCTGCACAAGAATTGCTTTTATCTCCGGCAACAAAATCCCTGCTTCTGCTTTCCGAGAATTACTTATGACTTTACTCCTTGTATTTAGTTTTGTAGTCGTAAAATCTCCGGTGCTTCCGTGTTGTCAAACTAAGAACACATCGAATCGTGACTCTAAATTATTGAACTTAAATCCCTGGCTTCTCCCAATAACAAAGAAACGAGATTGATTTTTTTTCCACCGGAAAAAACAAACACGATAAGTGATAGAACCTTTTTTTTTTTTTTTTTTTTAGATCGACCAACAATTTTCTTCATGCAATCTGGAGAATTCTAATTAGTTTTTTCAAAAAAACATTTTTCCACGATTCCATGAAGAATATTCCCGAAGATAGTTTCTGGTTTTACAAGAAAATATAAAAAATTGAATCATTTGAATAATTTGCTGAGGATCTAGTTTTGATACAAAAGATTTTATTATCAAGCAGAAATATGAAGATTATTGAATGCCAGTGACATCGAGGAATAAAACAAGTGAAGAAAAAAAAGAAGTAAATATAAATAATGAAGTATATGTATGTGAATAGATTTATATATATATATATATATATATATATATATATATATATATATATAGAGAGAGAGAGAGAGAGAGAGAGAGAGAGAGAAGAGAGATGTATTGGAAATATACTTAATGACTAAATTAAGTCTGTGTGTAAATTCATACCTGCAAATATACATACATACATACATACATATATATATATATATATATGTGTGTGTGTGTGTGTGTGTCTGTGTGTGTGTGTGTGTGTGTGTGTGTGTGTGTGTGTGTGTGTGTGTGCATGTGTGTGTGTACAGGTGAGATGAGAAAGAACAGAATACAATTTCAACGTTCATAACATTTATTTAAAAGAGGGCTCAATACAATTTAGTGCAATATGTCAAAAAAATGTCAAAATCGCTACACAATTGCAGTCGTGTTTCGATGCATATCAATGGATGTCATCAGCTGATGAGATGCATTGCTACGCATCGAAACACAATTGCAACCATGTAGCGATTTTGACACGTTTTCGGTGTAATATTCTAAAATAAATTTTATATATATATATATATATATATATATATATATATATATATATATATATATTAAATCTAGCCGATTTCATATATAATCATTGTTGTTTTTCTTTCCATCACTTCTGTTATTAGATATCATTCTTTGTTATTATATATATATATGTGTGTGTGTGTGTGTGTGTGTGTGTGTATTTAGGCAGCAATCCCTCTTTCATGCACATTTCATTGAATAAGACAGGCAAGATGCTTTTGATTAGATTTTTCTACAATTTCTCATGTGATCTGATATTTTTTTTTCTTTTCAGATGATAAATTATATGTAAACTCTCCGGATGTTCTTTTTTTCCCAGCGCTTTCGGCTATACATTTATCAGAAACAAATCTACTGAACTTATTATCAGATTCCTTATTAATACTAGTTCTTACAAAATGGAAATTTCAAAATCTGATCACACTAGTGTTTCATAAAAAGCGTCACAACATTTGTGGTTTATACTGCAACTATGCTGAGCAGACCTTAGTTACAGTTTCTGGGAGAGAACGTGTTCTTTAGAGTGATCAACAATTTGAACAAAGCCAGCACGCTCAAACCCTCGGCCACGATGACTTGTGGCTATGTGTTTCGTCTACCCAACTTCACTCACAAGGCTATGGACGCGTGCTCGAGAGGTTAGAACGTTCGCTTTCTGACCATTAGTCACAGGTTCGGATCTCACAATAGTTGATTTGTCATGAAGGCAACTTCATGATGTTATCGGACTGGATGATAACATTGTATTTTTGACATTTTATAACATTCATCATTGTCGATCTCAGCATTATTTACAATAGGTTTTATTGCTTCCCACAGATCTTATTTGCTCGGCTATTTTGCATTCACATATTTATTTTTCTTTCTTAAGAAGTGCATATCATTTGTTAGACTAATATTTGGTGAGTATCTGAAACAAACTATTAATTCTATGGCTTTGAAATTTTTATTCATCCGTGTGGAAATGTTTTCTTTCTTTTGCTTCGAAGACAAAGTTGGTAATTGTGTTTCTAGTTGGTTTTAGACAAGTTTATCTTTCTTTAAATTATAGAAATAAAAATATTTATAAGAGTAGAATTGTGAACAGGTCCTCCAAATAAAATAAAGCCATTTTCGATACTTTTTCTATAAAAGAATTGTGAGTTACCATTTTATTGACAGGAGATGCGTACGCTAACGAGGTTAATTTTATTATTTTAAATCTGATATCAAAGAAGAAAAAAAGGCTGTCACTGACAACGAGTCGAGTTTCAATCCTGTCCTGTCTTAATCACATACTACTACACATTTTTGATGCCATAATAGAATATACTTTGAAAAGGATCGACGAAGTTTGAATCTCCTAACGTCTACCCATTATAATCTTTCACAATATTGATTCCATAACTAGGAATGTCTAAGAATTAAAGTTCTCTAAATACAACATCAAAACGTATAAAATCTATTACATTTTCAGACATCAGAATTCCCCACGAGGAAGCGGAAAATGAATAACGAGTAAAAGAAACAGAAATCAATGTGCTCACTTCGTCATGGTAGGCAACAGTCATCTGTCTACAATCTGAATGTGCGATGTCTTGCATGAAATTATTCTTTAGCGGCTGTAAATTGTAGCACGAAACACATCTTATCCAAGAAATAATAATAATTCCCTGCATTTATCTTTTCGGCATCCTCACCTTTAATTTTACTACCGACTATAGTAGAACAAAACATTACCTCTCCTCACCATGTTACATCTTAACACGTGTTGGTTGTCTATCTTCATAAAGGAGACTACCTCTATCCCAACCATCACATACATCCAATGTAGTTCTATACTAATAAATAATAGATCAGTTTTCATGTACTTCTTTCCCTATTTAACATATTTTTTATTCTTTATGATCTCCATCTAAAGCTAATTTGATTGCTTTACGATCTTTAGTCATTGTTTGTCCTAGTCTCCATCTTATCTTTCTGTTTAGACTTGTAGCACCAGCTTCAAATATTCGCTTACTGTTTAATCCAGATTTACTGATTACTTCCTGTTTAAAATTTCTTCTTTTTTTCTTGCTAATGTCTTCAATTTCTGTCTCGATTTTTCCCATCAGTCAATAATTTTGAAGACCTTTTCTTTCTCTTACTTCAAAAGCACTGCTGATTGACTTTTATTGACAACTAAGCATAAAAGCTCACTCCTGCTCTGAATTCTGGAAAGTCAACTTCTTTGGCACCAAATGAGGTCATTGAAAACAGTTATTGTAGCTTCTGACGTACGGTCACATCGGTTTGCATCGGACAAATCATTTGTATTGCCTTTCTTATTTAATCTCTTTAGTAAATTAATCTCTAACTGCGTCAAAATATTTAACAAAAATCTTTTTCGTTTAAAATTATATCGTTTTATTTAAAGTAGAATGATATTGAAAATATTTTCAAGGGAAAATCATTTTATACAAGACAGTAGATACTAAAGATTTCAGTCTCGAAAGGCAGGAATTCTTTACCATCTGTCGCTAAGGCAGAGTAACACAGACAGACACAAACACACGCTCATGAACACCGGCTACAGTCTGCTGACTGTGTCTGGAAGTTAAAACATTCTTATAACTCTAGATGCAGACATAAAAAAGTTCATAATTTTAGTTTAAAAGATAAAAGCATACTTAAATGAGTAGCTTTTTAAAAGAGGGATTGCTGCCCAAATACAAAACCTACGGATAGTCGTTTTGAGATCTTATGGCATATAGTCCACCAAGTCTTTGTATCCAGCTCTTCAAAAGGTGTGGTGGGTCTGCACAAAGCCTTCACCACTATAATCAAATCATATGTGGTTGTGTCTGGGCAGTCGGTTCCTAGGAACTGAGCTGCTTGACCCTCATACGTCGAATACGACGGGAAAGTCCATCATACATACATACATACATACATACATACATACATACATATATATATATATATATATATATATATATATATATATATATATATGTTTGTGTTCTTCTGTTTTCCTTTTTCTATTTCGCCTTTAATGTCAAATCTGGCCTGCCAATGATCTTTATAAGTCTATTTGATTCAATATCCACCAAGGTTGCCATAAAATCTGAAGAATCAACGTAGAGATAAGTTAAATGAACATCTATATTACATTAAGAACGATATCCGTGTCGCTAAATAATTTAGTCTTCATTCGTGCCCTTCAATGATGATCCTGTCAGTGTTTATCTACTTTCAACAACCTCATTCAGTAAGTCTCTACATTGAATGGCTCTTGGGTCTTGTATTGGGAAAACAGCAGTAAAAAAAGGCTGTTACTGTAGAGCAACAGCAAATATGTTCATTTTACATATCATTGCTTGTGTAGTAAATTCCATTCTCTTACCCCACCCCGGCTGTGGTGCTGTACCAGACTGATCTGAGTTCGATCTACATACGTGAACCGTAGACTAATGCTTTGTCTATTTTTAGTTCAGTTAATGTCTCTTGGATATCTTACGAGTTTAGTCTTGAATCACATGTTTAATATAAATATGCATCAAAGTGGATCTCATGTCCTCATGGTGTTTGTTCTTTCCTGGGACACTTTAGCTGCACTGTCTGCTACAGAATATTCCTGCAAGTAAGTGTTGATGTGATTTCTTTGTTCTGAAAATACGACACCGATGATTGAGTCGGCAGTTAATATGGGGAAACCGTATGATTTGATATATGAGATGTAAATATGAACCTCATCTGTAATCGCCCCAACCAGATTTAATCAATAACTCGATTGTCCCTGGGTAATTGCCCAGTCGCCAAGGTATTGAGCCAGAAATGGTATAGACAATAATTATTTCCACTTTGCCGTCTCATCAGACTATTAGTTACACCGTGTATCAGTTCAGCATCAAGAAATATTTTCTTGCAACACGGCCGTTTCAAATAATCAGTGATCAAGTGAATTCGTCAGAAATACTCAAAGAGAGAATTCAGATTTTTCGATTTGTGATATAGAAATGGTTTACATACAATTGTGAAACTGTGCGTCTTTTTCCAGCTCTGCTTCATTGTTTTGTGTAATTCATTTGATTATTTTATTCGACAACCAAATTTCCTTCCATTTTCCTGGAAACAAAAAGTCGTGCTATAGAGTATTTATCAAGGAATTTAAAAGTTATTTCGAAAATTAATTAAAGTTTTTCAGATTTTGGCAAGAAGAGAAAGAATTTCCATTTGGTGATAGTCTACCGGTATAAAATAAATCATTAGATGTGGCAGATGAAACTTGCAAACGAAATGGATGAAATTACAGGGTGCGACGGGTACATTTTCGCCATTTTATATTTTTTTTATTTCGCGTATGCGCATTGTTTTCGTTTTGTCGACTGTAGAGTATAATAGGGTCAGTTGGACACCATCTGTGGGAAAAAGAGCAAAGAGCACCATGATGCGATTCACTCCGTCAGAAATTTTGAAACGGCATGCTGTACTGCTTAGTGTTTCGATGCATATCAATGGATGTCATCAGCTGATGAGATGCATTGCTACGCATCGAAACACAATTGCAACCATGTAGCGATTTTGACACGTTTTCGGTGTAATATTCTAAAATAAATTGTGTATGTATGTATGTTCAAATGAGATGTCAGTGTCATTTTCATTTTTGCGCAATTTAGAGGACAATTTATCCATCGCACTTGTATATACAATCCTCAGAATATTTTTAACCATATCCATGCATACAGGATGACTGAAAAGCAACTCCCCATTTTAAAATACTTATAATTTATTGATTAACTATAATTTTTTCAAGAAATGGATATGAGAGGAAAGCGTTTAACATGAGGTTTTATTTCAAATTCGATATAGGCACTAGATTTTTCTACCGCATCAAATGAATTCACTAGTTCTTTAAAAGACTTGGCTTTGTATAGCAGACTTGCTCCTTAAAAAAAACAAAAGAAGGAATTAATTTACAAGGTGTTAAGCTATGATCCCTAGATGGTCATTCATACATAAAATAGGGAGTTACTTTTCAATCACCCTGTATATTTATGAGTGGACGTCGAGGTCAACAGCCACCGGCAACAGTCTGTTCCATGCCTAAATACAATCTTCACACTTAAAGATTGCGTTTAAGCAAGAAACAGACTACTTTTATATTTACTTAGGATCTATCCCAGATATTGAACAATATATATATATATATATATATATATATATATATATATATATATATATATATAACACGTTCCAGCGAAAATCCGAAGCCTTAAGTACACTCCCTAAGCCATTTTGACCAATACATACGGGTCTTCCATCGCAGAACAACTAATAATTGTGCTGTTAGTTTTAGTGTGGACTCTTGTACCACCCTTAGCATGTGCCACACTAATTACCACCTAAAAGTGTTGGAGGTCATCTATATTCTATCATTAAAGCCTTCTCTATGTAAACAGAAGGACTTTGTATTAGGCCTCCAACTAATTACCATCTAAATTGTTTTCCCCACTACACTTTGTCTATTTTCCTTTTTCTTTTTTAAATAATTTACATTATTAACATCGATTTAGCTCTGTTGAGCGAGGTACTAAACCGGTTAGCTAACCTGTTTTTCATTTTTACTTTTTATTATCATCATGAGTGGTAATAATAAAATTAATATTAATCTATTACTGATTTAGACCTCCTTTACCTTTAGAATCATTTCAATTCTTCTTGGCATCGGTTTGATGGTAATTTGGAAACATTCTTTCAAAATTTGACTGCAGTTTTCAAATTTTTCATTCTATCAGATCGCAAAAGCTCTCTGACACATGGTGACAGTATTAGGTCGAGTGAAGACAAAAAGCTCATTGCGCTGTTCCGTTGACCATTCTGCGACGTAGCCAACGTAGCCATACATCCAGCCACGTGGTCAGCCAAGTGCTCAGCCAAGTGCTCAGCCACGTGGTCAGCTAATTGCTCAGCCAGTATACCCATGTAGGCTGCGGAGTCTAACGGTACAAAGTGTTCCCAAAGTTTTAACTTCGAGTTCTTTGGTGGAAGAAGTTTGCCAGGTAGTTTCGACTGACTGTACAGAAATCAAATTCTTTGTTATTTACATTTTTTGTAGAGACTGGAACAAATAAAAACCGAGGTAGCCAAGTCTGGAGAATACGGTGGGTGCTGGAGGGTGGGGTCCCATTTCAACTCTTTAAGGTTCTGCAAGGTCTTCTTTACATCTTGTCTTGCATTATAGTGGTGGAAAATTACACATTTTCGAATTACCAAAACCGGTCGTTTTAGTCGAATTTAGATTGTTGGCTGTCATACGTCATTGAAGTTATTATTTCGACGGATGCAAGAAGCTCAAGGTGTATTATTCCCTCTAAAGTCCACTCTAGCCTCGGGCCCTGCACATTGATAAGCTTGTTTTCAGCTCCGTTTGCATCGAAGGTTATGATATGCATTTTTCATTCTTTCTGAAGACGGCTCCTTTTTGTGGTGTAACAGCAAAGCAATCGCTGAAGAAACACGATCGGTCATCCCAAAATGTGGCCACTCCCTTGTCGAGATTGGAAACGAACCCAAGTCTCATCAAATGTCGAAAGCTGGTTGAGATATCGCTTTTCAAAGTTCTTCCGTCAAAATCTATGGTTTCTTCTCCATAACGGTAAACAGAACGTCTTTATTCAATATAATCATCCTGTTTCCTGTGAGTGAAACATTTACCGAAGAAAGCGCAATGAGTTAGTCTCCTAGGGATAAGCATCAGCCATGTTAATGGAGGCCAAGAGAAGGTTCTTCTGACACGATAAAAGGAGAGCAGTTACATTTTGGAAGCCTTAAATATGCAGTTTGCATTAAACGAACTGTATAGAGACATGGCGTATCTGTACTTGACAATCAAAATGCGCCGTTCGGCTGCTCGATAATGCGAACAATGAAGATGTAATGTAACGCAGTGACTTGTTATCCCGAAGCTGAAGACTGTTTTAAATCAATTCCGATGTTTTTGTTATGTGACGCCGTAGGCTTTCGGCTTTTCTAGCTTCAATTGTAAGTAAAGAAAGACTTAATCAATGAAAAGTTGACTGCAAGTGACACAAATAAAAAGGTCTACGAACCAAGAACGACATTGTTTGCTGGTAATCCCCGACACAGAAATCTTACATTCATAAGAAAAAACCTGATGGATACGTTCTTTCCTTTGTAATGAACGAAAACGTTTCTGCAACACTTTTATTGAACACCTGTTATAACCCGGTGTTTATTTCATGCTGTTTCCATTTTCTAAGGAGCGTGTGCAAAAAGGTCTCCAGTGAAAAACTGCCGATTGCATTCAGACTATAGTTTTTGAAACCGAGCGTTGGCATTTGTATATATTATATAAGTTCCCGCAGATGCGCATACATACACATTCTTACAGTAATATTTGCTAAACGTAATATTTCTCTTTTTCCATTAGTATACACCGCGGGCAAACCGGTTATGTGACCCTTAACGGCCAATCAGTGATATCCTGGGCTAGATAACAAAATTTTTCAGGGTAGATGCAAAGAAAATGAGCTGCTTCTGAAATATTTTGGAAAAAAACCAATGTCTTGCAACATGCGATGCTAGATTTGTGTGTAAGGACGGATTTTTGTAATTTTCGCTAGCATTTCTAGATTTTCTAAAAACATGTTTTTTCACGTGAAACAAAATTTCAGTTACATTCTTTCGAGTTCTCTCTGACCGTTTATTTTTAGTGTTTGGGTAAATATCTCTACCGAAGGCAGATACCACTAAGGCCACCCACAGATATTTGGTCAACCCAACATACCACTGGACAGGGCCCACGGCTAAAGGAAACGAATAAAACATACTTTAGGTAATTTCTAACCCCTGTATTTGGTTCAAGGCCAAGGTGTAGCGGATTTGTTGAAAACAAAACTTACTTTTAAAATAGTATTCTCTGGAAATAAATTCCTCAAGAAAAAGTTTTGACTTTTGTTTTAATTTATTCTTTTGCTTTGTGCACTTTTCTTTCGTTTCGAATTAGCGATTTTGAACTACATATTTCGAAGCACAGAAAAAAATCTCAGAAGAAATGGAGTCCCAACCTCCTTATCACGAATAATAGAAAAATGAGTATCTATATTCAAGCTGAAAAATGGAAAAACATACGATACTGACATTTCGTTTGTCTTAAACTTTCACTTTGCAGATAATTATATATTAAAAAATACACCGAATTTGGACGAGATTTTAAACACCCATTAGGAAGCTGACACTATAAATGTAGATTCACGATGAATGGGATGCGAATCCCCAGAACGTAAAATGATACAGTTATATATTTATATTATTATGCCTTACGAATATAATAATAAAAATAATAATAATAATAATAATACGTCGACGCTGTCGTAGGTCGAGTTATAGAATCTGCTATTGTTAACTGAAAGGATATGCATATCGATTGCTATGTTATATCCACAATGTCTGCTATGTCGTGGCTACATAAGATTTTGAATTTAGGTTAGTGCTTCTCCTAGACTGGTTGACAACCACGGTTAGATAGCGCAGTCTACCCTGCTATTTAATTCATATTCTAAAGCACACAAAATATAAAAGTAAATATAATACTATTTCCCTTTCATTAAAGTAAAAGTTTGCTTTTTCATTAAAAGGAAACACCGTTTTTGGCTCTCGACAGATCTCCCAGTTAACAATAGTAGATAACAAACCTCGCAGACATTTATTAATAGAATATGTTAAGTTCTACCTGTGTACATCACACACTGAGCCATATACTAGATTAAAATAAGAACTTATTAGTAATTTTAATGACGGGTCATTTTCATAAAACGAAATCACAATAAGATTCATAGCAATCATATTTTTTATTAACATTGATGTTTAAATTCCAGACCCCGAACCCAACACACAGATTTCATGCATAATCTTCACGAGTTACATATATTAATCTACAAGCGATAAAAATTCTTGTTCAGATCCGAACATTTGGGTTTTGATTAATTAATGTTATAATTAATTAGTTAATTACATGAATTAGTAGTGAAGAGAAAGAAGGTGAACTGGCATGTAGCACCAGATGACCTGATCTGCTATGAAAATCAGAATTTCAAATTCTCACTACAAATACGAATTACGAGTACTAGATATAAATTACAACGACCCCCAAGATATTTTTTTTAATATTATTTGCATAAATAATTATGATCAATTTATTTTTTCTATGATGTTAATTAATCACAATGATCCCGTCACGTAAACGTACCATTTTACAGTTGTAAATACTGCTGACTTGCTTTGTCACTAAAATAGTTGCATATTTCCTACTAACATCAACGCTCTACGTATATATAAAACTGAATATTTGTAATGTTGATTTTCAAAGCAAGCAAAAAAAAAATCTTGTCTCATTTGGTGTTCTCAATTATGTTTATTAACTATAAAAATCGCAAATGTTTGTAAAATCCAAATTTAAACTGAATCAGCAAAGAGTGTCCACCAACGTCACCTGACCGATTCCTTTGCCGACTGATCGTAATAACTGGTCTCGTGCTTATTATTAGGTTGGTGCAAAAATAATGACGTAATAATGTCGTTTTTTGACATTAAAAAATACGTCAAAAACTACATTATTACGTCATTATTTTTGCACCAACCTAATAATAGGACAAAGAAAAAAAACGGTATTTCTAATATCATTTCTCTGTCGGTTGCTGGTGTATATAAATAAAACAATTACCGCCAGTGAAAGTGAGTCTAGACAAAAATGTACCGACATTTCTAGTTCCTGTTTATTAGGCCTTATTGTCTTCCAGTGCGACGAAGATCTCCCTCTCTGATTTCATTTGTTCTGTGTTTGGATGAAAGTGGCGCCCAGCGTGATCTCAAATTATTTTCTATTTCAAGCCGTAAATGGCACTGACCTCTACGGAACAATAAATGTTCGCAAAACGTGGCCTTCTAATTGTGTACTGTATTCATTACCCGGCCTAATAACAAGGCCGATATTTGTAGGCTATTCTAAGCACCCAAAGGCCAACTACTCGAAGATTCTTTTCAGCTAACATTCTCATCTTTGGTGTTTTTAACACAACTTTTCGACCAGCGTAAAGACTTCCTTAACATATTTCGATGTTAATTCCCATCTTCTATTAAAAACTAATTCGTGGAAATAAATATAAAAAACATAATAATCTAATAGTTACAAGGTTTGATGAAGTGCATGTAGTTATTTGGCGGCCGTGGTTTCAAAATTTGGTTCAATTAGTGATTAAAGATGCATTTACAAAGATGCAAATAGAATTGAGCGAAACAATATGTCCTCGTAAAGGCAGGATGAAAGCAATATATTTACAACGGATAAAATAAAAGTCTCGATGAAAATTCTCAGAAGTTTAATTGAAGAATATAGGAGAGTTTAAAGGTTGAAATATAAGTATAACAACCAAGATGAAGATACCCGTTCCAAATGGATCGAAATAAACATTGGACCGTAACTGCTTCATGTATTTAGACACAAAGAAACATTAAATCGTAATAAATGTTTGTCTTATATATTCAAAGACAAAAAAAATTGAATCGTAAAAATCATAAATTTTATGTATTTAGACACAAAATATATCGTAATAAATGTTTTTTTTCTTATATGTTCAAACACAAAACACTGAACCGTAACAAGCATGCTTCATGTATTTAGACACAATGAAACATTAAATAGTTATAAATGTTTGTCTTATATATTGAAACACAAAAGACATTGAATCTTAACAAACAGATTTCATGTATTTTATGTATTTAGACACAAAGAAACATTAAATCGTAACAAATGTTTTTTATATGTTCAAACATAAAAAAATGAATCGTAACAAACACATGTACCATGCACTTAGACACAAAGAAACATTAAAACGTAACAAACATATGCTTCATGTATTGTAAAGAATAAATTGTAACACAATTTTGTCTCAGATATTCAGACACAAAGGAACTTTGAATAGCAAAAAACCTTTGTTAAGGCACAGATATTGAAGCTTAGAAAACATTTGTATCAAACATTACGACACAACGACTAAAACCCATCTCTGCATCTACTGATTTTCTTCTACTTCCCTTATGTAGATGTAAATTTTTCTTTCTAAAGACATTTCTATCTGTATAAAATTCTCAAAGTCTATTTGTCTTCGTACCACTTTTACTGTGTTCAAGTGAAAAAAAATAACTCATATCATTTGTCAAGTGAACATGTCTCATTGTTAAAAATAACAATCATTTTATCTTAATATCCATAAATAAAAAGCCAATGCTGTTTGTGAAAATGATTCATACCTGAAAACAACCAATTAAAATAAAAATAGCACGGCTGGCCCTACTCGATCCGGGATTCTTCCTACTTTGGTCAATACTGATGCCGGTCAACTGATGGTTATCGTTTAACCGCTTCGTTTCTTCATCCACTCTGACCGACGTTCTGATTGGTTGATCACAGGTTAGTGAAGATCGAACCTTCGTCCGAACTTAAGTGCCGAATTGAGTTGGCGGAACCGTGTTATGAGAACCAGGGGGAAAACATACGTCCGCTGGTGAAATTCGAAAAGTAAATCACGAAGAAATTCGCTGGGTTAATTTTCATTTGGTTTTATATAAATCTCGATACACAAAATTAACTGTTCCCCTTGAACCTTGTCGCAAGTAATCTTCTGTTTTACGTCAACCATTCTCTTGTCCGGCTCGACGTCACCAATACTCTTCTCGGCAATTCTCTTCGACAGCGGGACACGTGACATTTTTCCAACGT
This sequence comes from Acanthosepion lycidas, assembly GCA_963932145.1. Classification (NCBI taxonomy): domain Eukaryota; kingdom Metazoa; phylum Mollusca; class Cephalopoda; order Sepiida; family Sepiidae; genus Acanthosepion; species Acanthosepion lycidas. Next base: position 3,244,052 of record OZ010585.1, on the reverse strand, counting down.
CTCCGGTCGATCGCTGGGCTCGAACACCTTCGTGTCACTTCACGCTCAACTGCGACTGCTCCAAATCAGGCTTCAAGTGGCGGACGATCTATATGCTCATCGTATAATTTTAACCACGCCTTCAGATTCATTAATATTCATTTCCTTCGACATTGGATTGACGACACTTGACTCTTGATAATGGATCAACTATTCAAAAAAATATAACCTTGTTTTACATTCTTTTGATACTCTACAATTATTGATTACGAATTCATTTTTTGTATATAAGAATTTATTCCACATCAGCAAAGAATTCACTCTACTTCCCTCGACAAATTCTTTTGTTCATTTTCAAAACGACCACCAATTGTTTACATTTTCAAACAACCTGAATATTGCCTGTGTGGATCAGCAGTTCTTATCAAATCTAGAACAATGTCAAGTCGGCTAAAGGAATTTATCTACGTTCAACAAATAACTACGAAATCTCATTTTCCAAAACAATCGATTTCAAGTCCAATTGTTTTAGATTTTGGTTTTTAAGTAATTTTCTGCACTGTCAAGAAAATCATGCTTCATAATTTTATTTCCGACCTCATATCGCAAGTATTTTCACTTCAATAATTTTTACATTGCAACCCTTCTAATGCTTCAATTCCATCCAGGATTCTCACACGAACTCTTTTCTTAATCCTATGTCGCATTCTTTCCAGCTACTATCAATGAAGCGACACTTTAATAGTGTCACACTTTAATAATCAAAGATTTTAAAATATAATAAATGTCGCAGTGTATTTTAATCAACAAATAAATATTGTAATTATTATAACTCTCTAACAATTTCTTCGGGATTGCTAATCAAATATGTCAGAAATATTCATAAAGATAATTTTTCTCCCATTTTCTTTCTTTTGAAGTTATCCCCATGCAGAAAGTTTTGCAATAAATTGCAAGAATTATCAGGCTGTCATTATTCCGTCTAGTCTTCAAACAAGTCAACACTTGTGTTGTTTCAATGAAAACATTTTATTTCTCGTCTTGTCTGAAATTGAAAGATAAAACCTTATTAATAATGTCATTAATGATTCAAAATTATTATACTTATCTTTATGTTTGGGCAACTCTGTTCTTCAACCTTCCTCAGACGTTTTTCGCAGAAAGTAATTTTTAACTTTCTGTACCTTTTAAAATCAACTCACACTGGGATGACAATGACTGTCGTGACATTACTTGTTGCAACATTGATTTAAGTGGCATCAATTGAGTTGACATTCATTTATTTGACATCAATTATTCTAATATGGAATGGAGTGATATCAAATTTAGAGCATTGATTGAGACGACATTGGTCTGGGTGATATCGAATGAGTTAACATCCACTGGATTGACATCAACTGAAGTGACATCGATTGAAGTGATATCGATTGAAGTGATATCGATTGAAGTGATATCGATTGAAGTGATATCGATTGGGGAAATAGCAAGGCAACATGGAATAGTTTTTCTCTGAACAGCGGATCAATGAACTGAGAACAATAATGTAATTATATACGCCTGTGATTATGCGAATGTCTCAGTGTAAGTGTGTGCGCGAAGGAGAGTGTTTGGGTATTCGAGAGAAAGTGGAAGAAAATTGTTTTAATATGTATGTGTGTAACACAGCCTCTGTGATTGTAAGTTTCTTTGTCTGCATGTTTGAGTTTCTGTTAGTTTAAGTGTGACTCTGTGTGTTTCAGACTCAGTGCGTCTGTGTGTCCGTGTGTGTACAGATGTGTACCTGTAAGAGACATAGGGTATATGTCTGCGTGTCTATGCTAATCTATGTAAGTCTGTGTAATAATCTATATATAGATTACATATGTGTGTGCATATATATGCAGATGTATGTGTGTGCGTTGAGCTCTTGACGAAATTCTTATGCACACCCGTTTTCTTAATATTAATTACTGTATTAAGGAAATAAATGAAAAAATATTATCGGCTTCGGTAAAAACACGAGGAAGGCTAGAAAACGGATCGGCTTACATGCAGTGACCTAAACAATAACAATGAAGATACAAGTCACAATAATTCTTGTAATAATGATATTTCTTTTCCTAAAACCAGACTCAGACTTTCCTGTCTTCCTTTTTCTTCCTGATATTCCTATTCTGCACGAATATAGAAGAGCTTAATTTCTATCTCCCCCCCACCAACACACACCGACACCACAGAAAAGAGAGTGAATATCAAATTTAAAAAAGACGAGAAAAAACTTTGGCCGTGAGATAGAGTTAAGAACTGTAAGTTCTCAAGAAGACGAAGAAGAAGGAGATGGAGAAGGATGGAGGAAGAGGTGAGGATGACGTTGGTGGTTGAAATCGATGGAGAAGGAAGAAAATAGAAATGAGGGTCAAATACATATCCAGGACCTGGGGATAATTTTTAAACTTTCTTAAAAATATTTACAGAAAAAAATATATAAAATAATCATTAAAATAAGCGTAAAAAGCCAAGATAATATTTGTAAAAATTTCCAACTTACCCGTATTTTTTTAAATATCTCCATTCCTGAAAGAATTAATGCTTTCCTAAGGCGACAAACATGATTATAAAAATGTTAAAACATTAAAATAACACGGTTAAATTCATAACTTCATGTTATTTAAAACATATAACATATAAAGTAACCCTAATACTAATTTACATAAAAAATTGTGTCATTTTGCGTCTTCCATAGTTTGCCTGACTTTTTGCCAATCTGATGAATATTTATGAGCGTTCTAAAATTTAAAAATTTTAAAAAATCAATGACATTTTTCCTCTTGTGTATAAATACTCGTAACAAAATAAAATCCAAGCATTTTTCTTGATAAAATCCCTGACACGTCGACTAAGATAAGTTTTCATTTTGGCTTTATTCATATTGTCCTTTTACAGGTATACTTCATCTTAATTATTTTACTTACATACTAACACACACACACACATATATATATATATATATATATATATATATATATATATATATATATATATATATATATATATTTACATATATATATATAAGTATATATATATATATTTACATATATATATATATATATATATATATATACTTCCTACTGGTTAATCAGAAATTAGAACCCGCAAAACATTTATATATATATATATATATATATATATATATATATATATATATATATATATATATATATATATATATATATAAACATACACACACACACTTTCTATTACTAATAAAGTAACACAGACAATGTGTGTATATGTGTGTATGTATGTGTATGTGTGTGTGTAAAACTATCACGGGATGAAATAGTACGTAGGAAAAAAAGAGGAAAAAAGATAGGTAACTATCTTTAATCTACCTCGGGGATTATTTGCAGTGGGTACCTTGGGCATGACTGTGTTACTTCATATATTTTATGTCGACCTATTGTCCTAATGACAAGTCGGGAAATAAGTTATGCATTTCGTCTTTCCTATCCCGGAGACAGTCATTGGATTTCTGGTGCAAACAGCTATCAGATCAATATTGGTTTACCAATTCTTTCGAATTTTCGAGTCTGGAGAAAAGTATTTGGGGTGAAATCACAAAGAAAAGGGAAAATAAACTTGACGTCTTCGAGGGAATGGGCGAGATTACGAGATAAAAAAAAAATATATAAATGCTAGTCGTGCTTCGGCGAGGAAAATGCCAAATCTATTCAAACTCTTTCGCAAAGTTTTACTCAAACGAAATCACAGATAGATTTATAGATAGATAGATAGATAGATAGATAGATAGATAGATAGATAGATAGATATTAGGTTGGTGCAAAAATAATGACGTAATAATGTCGTTTTTTGACGTATTTTTAACGTCAAAAAACGACATTATTACGTCATTATTTTTGCACCAACCTAATAGATAGATAGATAGATAGATAGATAGATAGATAGATAGATAGATAGATAGATAGATAGATAGATAGATAGATTTTATTATCTAAGCCAATGTTCTTAAAATGAAACTGGTAGACACACTGACGTTGATAAATTTTCAGAATATAATTATATGGCTAAAATAAATTGCAAGTTTTAATTTATCTATTCTTGTTAAAAAATTGTTAAAAGAAATCTTGATACTAAGTTCGCACCAAGCAATGTGATTCAACCCTTAAGTGTCTGCGTGGCCGTGGGGGTGTACTTAGTGTGGAAGAAAGTGAGAAAATATTCACTTAGAGGAAAGGACAATAAAAATGACAGAATTCAAAGAGACAGAAGATAGCAACTGACGCTGTATTTCAACTTTTCAAGAACTCGGAAGAGAGTTTCACAAACAAGAATTGCAAGAGAATAAACTCTTAGAATAAAATCTATCGTTACATTTCGTTATTTCAACAGTAAAGTGATGAGACCTAATTGGCGCTCTAGTACTACAGCTAAATTTATGCGTTCGAAGTATCACGGAGGAAAAACCAATGGAACAAGCGCCATAAAAAATATTTCTAGAAATGATACATGTAAATTATGTTATGGCGGTAGGAAATTGACTGACGCCGAAGTGACAGGTTAGAACCGATAACAATGAAGGATCTTCTTTAGATTTTGTCAAAAATCTCCAGATGCAAAACAGAAACACCAGACCGGATAAATCAATACTGAAATATCATTATTATTATTATTATTATTATTATTATTATTATTATTATTATTATTCGCCTATTTTATATCTGTATAGAGAATCTTTGGCATTCATTAGTTTTTTAGCTACTGTTTTTATTAGCATTTTTTGCCTGTTTCGACTTACGACGTTTACTTACGACGTTTTATCGCTTCATTTATTTTGCCTTGTTGCAATATTTTAATGAAGAGCTACAAGATTTCTTTTGGGTGAAGACCTGAATTGGATGGAACGACATTCTATTAATTTGATCTTTTTAAAGTTTTTTTTTCTTTTTTTGCAAGGTTGGCAATAGCTTTTCAAAATATAACGGATTATTGTTTTTCATGAATACACTCTGTAGATTAAAGTGTGTCTTCTTTACGAATTATACACCTTACAAATTTTCAAACTTAAAACATTACATGAACATTCTACTCTTGTTTTCGAAGTTTTATCGCTTTAACTCTTTCTATGAAAAACAAACACGATTGATTGATTAGTTTGTTTGTTTAACGGCATATCAACTCCTCATGGGTCATTTAATGCCGAAATTTAATTGAAATATCTTGAACACAATTTTATGGCCTCAACTACAGATAAAATGTATTGTTGGTCATTTTGCCTTAAAATCGAACAGTTGGTATTTTTCATATAAATCTGTGTTGCTTGTATTTTTACTATAAAAATATACTTTTAGACTTTCACAGTGTTTTGTTTTTCTTTGGGGTTAGACTATTTGCCCATAGCTGGAACCCTAACAGGTGCTGCCAACCCAGGTTAGGTTGAACCTGGGAACAACAACAGTTAAGACGTGTTTTCACACTCCTCAAGATCTCCAATCTCTTTCTGATCAGAAACCTTGCTGCCGGATGTAGTTAATCGTCATACCCAGGTCTAACACAAACACGAGCGCTGACATCAGATTCATTACTAAATAGGACTGGTGAGAAATAAGTTTAATGCCATTCTCTATGCAACTTAGACGTCTTTCTTTTCGTGTAGTTAATGCATAAGTGTGATAGTTTGCTTGCTGTCAAAACTTCTTCAGTGAATTGACTTGTATTTGTTTTTCATATTTACATTCGCAGCATCGACTTCTTCAAATATTTTATTCTTCTTCAATCCACTAGTCTTATTTATTATCCTTTTAATTGTTTCCAACATGTCTTTTTCATTACATTTTTCCAGTTTTTTCTCACAAGAAAATTGCATGGATTAACTTGACAGAAGAGGAAAAAAGGAAAAGCAATTTTAAGATTCACTGAAACAGAATGGAATCAATTATCAAACTTATAGTTTGAGTAACTTTTGCAACAAATGACTAAAATTTGTTCTGCAGTAATCAAGGCTAACGAAGGATATTTTGACGAGAGCAAAATGTAATCATAAAATACTTTTGTGTTTGTCATAATAAAATTTCTAATAAAAAAATCATGTCTTACTTTCATTTATGTATGTATAATTATTTCCTCCTATTTAAAGTACAAAAACATCTACTTTTGGGGCCAATTTAAAACATTAACAGAGATTGACTCATAATTTTGAATTGTAGTGTAATTTGGCAGTGTTCCTTTTTTTTTATATTACTGTGATATTTGTTTAGCATTTTCTCAATATCTTTCCAAACATATACATTTCCAAACATTCTATCACATCTTTACACGCACACACACACACACATACATATATATATATATATATATATATATATATATATATATATATATATATATATATATATATATGAAATTATAAAGTAAACATCAATAGCGGTACTATTATGTATATATATATATATATATATATATATATATATATATATATATATATATATATATATATATATACGTGCATATGGTAAAATATAGATTTCTGTTATGCTCAAGGTGAAACTTTTCAATATGCAGGATATGTAAATATAAGCAGTGAGATCACAGAGTTGAACATCAAATTGTATCAGTGTGTTTAATGCATGTAGGCAAACACAGACATATATATATATATATATATATATATATATATATATATATATATATATATATATATATATAACACAATGTATCAAATGCCTTAAAATGTATACTGATAAAACACTGAAATTTGCAAAATTGAAATTGCTATAAACTTGGAAATCTGTTAAATTCTTTCTTCGAACAAATACAAAATCCATTCATTTCTATTGTTTCATGCGTCAAAATGATAAAACTTATCCAGCCTAAATCTTCTACAAAAGAATTATTGAATTATCTATGATATCACCGTTCACTTCGATTAATCAAAAGTTGTTTTCATAATATCACCTTTTCCAAGATAATAATTAAAGAAATTAATATTGATATAGTTTCTAGTCCCAATTTAATTATATATTTTAATCAAATTCTATATTTTCCTTAAGACCTAAATAATATAATCAAAAATTATAATTTGAATTTTATGTAATTCCGATATTCTTTCGATATACACACTTTATTTTTTTTCTAGTCTTTTATTCTCCAATATTAAAACATCATATTGTAGAATATTTCCTGTGTACAAATATTTTATCTTTAAATTTTATTGCAGGCTAAAATATCTTTAAAATTAAATGCAGCATTTCTAAGAAACGAAGTTGCATGTTAATCATTTTGCCTTTGATTTTCCAGTCATTGAAGTATGCTCAGAATTCCCTCTGACATACTTTGTTCACATGTCATACTATCATTTTATCATATATATATATATATATATATATAGCTGGTCACTTGTATTCGGGGATACTCGTCTATTAAAAAGGGGGGCTAACCAATCCCTGTTGCATTTTCTCGCTTAGGCAGATTTTTGTTCTTTCAACACCCACAAATCCAATCTTTGGTTTATACTGCAACTATGCTGAGCAGAACGTAGTTACAGTTTCTGGGAGAGAGTGTGTTATCTAGCGTAATCAACAATCTGAACAAGGCCAGCACACTCAAACCCTCGGTCACGATGACTTGCGACTTCGTGCCAGCACAGTTATCGACGGCCCCCCGTGGTATGGTTTACAGGCACTGGGATCGTCCCACTCCAGACCTATAACATCAGGAAGTCTCCTTCCTGACAAATCAACCGTGGTGAGATTCGAACCCGAATCTCATGGTCAGAAAGGGAACGTTCTAACCACGCGCGCGTATGTGTATGCGTGTGCGTGTGTGTGTGTTTGTGCGCGTGTGTGTGCGCGTATGCGTGTTTGTACATATGTACATGTGTGTGTGAGTGTGTATACTATTTTTGTGTTTATGTGTGTGTGTGCGTTCGTGTGTGTGCGTGTGCGTCTACGTTCGGGTTTGTGTGCAGGTGTGTGTAACATTTTTTCAAAAGAACGTACACATCTCTAAAAATAGAGACACGGATCCTCGTCAGATTTGGTTTGGTCTCAATAGGTTATTTAATGCAGACAAAATTCTTATTGCTGGTAATATTTTGATTTGTCAAAAATGTATAGCTGGTAATATTTTTTTTCAAAAACGGAGAAGGTAATTTTTTTTTTTTCTTCAAAAATTTATTGCTGATAATCACTTTTACATAGTATTTCTAATATTAAAGCCTATTTTTACATTTTCATAGTGTTTTGACCCCAACTATTTGCCCATACCTGGGACCCTAACATGTGCTACCACCCCGGGTCAGGATGGACCACGCTCCTCAAAACCTTCTGTTCAGAGGCCTTGCTGTTAGACGTAATTTATCGTCTTACTCAGGACGCGGATCTTCGTCAGAGTCGCTCACTTTATTGAGGTGCGCATGCGTGGGGCACAGGCAAACAAACACCCTGTCTATACGTAAATACCTTCATGTTTGGAGACTATTGTATTAGTTGAGACCATTATCACTTATACTTTTTTAAAGTAAGTGTCTGGTGTCCAAATGATTCTAATTCTTTCCTATCTTTTCTTCAACCTCAGTATTTCTGTCAGTATTTAACCGCTTAAATATATTTTATTTTCTTATTTTAAAGGGCAGCTTTCTGATTGTATTTATAACATCTGTGTGCAGAATCAACGCTAAGCCTTTTGCACAATTCTCTATAAATTGCCCTTCCAACTCACTCTTATATAATCCAAATGTTTTTACAGTGATCATTTCATTCTCAATTTATGCGTATTACATTTCCAGCTTTGTTTTTGTCTTCACTTTCCTCTGATTCACTTGTTTCTGGAAAGAAAATTTTAATTTCGCAAAATTTCATGAAATTAAGTGACATATGAAAAAAAAATTACCAAGATTTTCTAAAACAAAATAATTTCAAGAATAAGTTCATTCATTTGTGAATAAATCCTGAAAGTTTTATAAAAATCCGACAATTATTTGATTTTGGGAAGAATTTTCAAATCAATGTTTTTCACTGGAAAAAAAACGCAAAAAATTAATATAAAAACTACGTCTTGCACTGACGTAAAAAAACAAATTTTAACCAAAATTTCGAAAGTGTTAGAAAGGTTTTAAAAAATTAAAAAGTAATCAAAAATTGCTTTGGTTTTTTTTTCTCTTAATAATAACATAAATATTTTGACGATAAAACTTTGTTTTCATTAAGTTTGCGGCCTTTTTTCATCATGCTATGCTGTTTTGTTTTTGTTTTGTTTTTTGTTTATTTTTTTTTCAGTGAGCTAGTGAAGGGACCTAATTGAAATCGTCTCTCATCGACTTCCTTCTCAATTTTCTTTGCTTTTAATATCTCTTTCATTGAATACCAATTCCCGATGGATTTCTGTTGTTTTAATCAATCAATTTCCTAATCGATGTTTTTATAATCATGTCTTTAGAGACATTAATTTGACTAGAGGATTTTTTTCTCGATTACCCGGTGAGAATGCGAGAATTGGAGAAAGGTTTGAACATTATTAAATGCAACGTGCACCTAAGGGAGGCCTGGGTTTCGTCTGCTGAAATACAGACACTGAATATTCATTAAATAATATGGACATGAAAAATACTACCAAAATTGGAGATCTTACCAGATGAAATAAAGGAATCAAAACAACAAATTGTGGATAGTTTGCCTAAGAATTACTCTTTATGTACCATTTTATCTTTCAGTATAGGAAGTATCCATTCTGCTTTTACATTATTCTTCGCAAAGAAACGACAATTTCACCACCATTCTGTCCTTGTTATTATAAAAATCCGATACTATTGTCGGAGTTATCTCCTCCTTAATTCCCTAATTGTCACTAGGGGTCTCTTTCCCTATATTATAAATACTGGGCGACTTATCGCCTCGCTTTCTATTTTTCATTTCTTCATTTCAGCGACTACAATGTAAGCTCTCTTAGAAGGGACATCGAATCAGTTATCTGATCAAATTCTGAAAAGTGTTCCTCCGCGAACAAATTCCCCAGAATGGATAAAACTCCCTTTGAATGCAGAAACTGAAGAGGTCATTATATAAAGCATTATCAAATAATCCAATTAGTAAGACAATCTTGGAAGAAACATTTATTAAAACCTCTGCAAAACTGACAAAAAAAGATATCATTAAACATAATCGCAGAGCGTCTCAAATATTATCCAACGAAATGCACTTATAACAAATAACAACAAACTTGTGAGTAGATA